>CAWUFW010007343.1:0-600000 GCA_963921515.1 Calotriton arnoldi | reverse complement strand
TTTTCATCTAGCCTTCTTTCTTGATTTTTTCTTCCCTCTTTTCTTTCTTTTAATTTTTTCATGCTTTCTTTCTTTTACTCTTTCTTTCTATTTTCTTGCTTCCCTTTCCATCTTTCTTTCTTTACTTCTTTCCTTCTTTATGTCCTCCTTTCTTACTTTCTTTCTTTTCTGATTTCCTTCCTGCTTTCTTTCCTTCTTTCGTTCATGCTTTCTTTCTTTTTTCCTGCTTTCCTTCCTTCATTCCTTCTTTCCTACTTCCTTGCTTTCTTACCTTCTTTCTTTCATTTCTTGCCTTCTATCTCTTTCTTCCGTTTTTCTTTCTCTCCTTTCTTTTGGCCTTTCTTTCTTTCATTCTTTCTTTCCAACTTTCCTTTGGCTTTTCCTCCTTCTTTCCTTGTTTCTTTTCTTTTTCTTTCTTCCCCTCTTTTATTCCGTCTCTCTATCTTTTTTTCTTTCTTTCTTTCTTTCTTTCCTTCTCAAAGGCAAGAGGCTGGCAGACAATGGCAGAACTTTTTTAGGTCTGTGCTAGCCAAAACCTTTTGATTCTACTAAAATTATATGTATGACGTAGTTAATTATAGGGGTTTTCAGCCACACTTCATCCATTTGTCTGTGGTTGTGTAACTCACATTTTTGTCCATCCCACTCAAGCATGCATCAAATGGCAATGTGCTAGCCCGCTTCAGCGATTGACTGATTTCACTATGAGGTACAGCAAAAACATTTCTGCCTTTACTCAATCCTCTTTTTTTAGATTGACAAACACCTGCCAGCTTCCTGAACAAGAAAATGTTACAAAAACCATGACAAAACAAAACAAGAATTGGGAAACGGCTGGCGGAAAATGCCTTGCCAATGCTTGTTAACAAGATTTTGTCGGGGCCTAGCTGAGGCCTAGTTAGCATAAGCCATGATAATGCATTTTAACAATTCATATCAAAATTGCTTCAAAGACAATAGTCAGTGGACACATGTAATTTCGAGTGTAAAACCTAATTCTGTAATGTGCAAATAATATAGAATGCACATAAACCTCTACATTGGCATGTTGGACGGTGTCAGTCCCACTTTTTTTTATTTTCATTTGTGTTTTTTCTTGTTAGTAGTTATATTATCCATTGCCCCCACAGGAAAGTCTCAGTGTTTGGATGTTGTCCCTTCACGAGACCATTAAAGGGTCTGTTTCACAGCTGTGACTGAGGCTGGACACTGTTTTGGGTTCACAGCATTGTACATCGCGGGAGACCAGCACACAGACAGGACGACACAGCTGTAACTTGAAGGTCAAGCTACTGATTAGTACTAGGAGTTCTAGTATTCAGGACACATGTATCTAGTATAATCACACACAAAATGTGTCCATTTTGTCCACTCCGCACTGGTTGTACGCAATCCTGCCTCCCCCCCCTTCACCCATGTTTTTTCCACAAATCTCGCTGCATCCTCTCAGGAGGATTGTGTCAACTAAGGGCTGTTTACCTGTGTCTTCTTAGTTTCTCCCTAGGACACAGAGGGGCATATTTACAAGGGCATTGCACCACAGGAACGTCACTTTTAACGACGTTCCTGTGGCGCAATGCCCTGCTCCATATTTACAAAGTGGCATTAAGCCACTTTTTGTGGCTTAACGCTACTATGTAAATATGGTACCCTGTCACGCAGGTATCTCTATGAAAGGGGCGTGCAATAGGTGTTGCTGTGGGCGTTCCATCGCAACACCCATTGCTTTTTGATGTTGCCACAGATTTACAAAGATCTGTAAATCTGAGGCAGCGCCAAAAACTAACGCCACGCAAGAGCATACGTTAGAATGGCAAAACGAGGAAAAAGACTTTTATTTCTCCTCGTTTTTGCTTTTTCTATGTGATCAATAAATCGCCATTATTGATTGTTTAGGTGCGTCCTGCACCTAAACAATCATTCCTTGCAATGCAGGCACCCTTGCAACATGGTGCAGGGTGCCTGCACTGGTGCTAGGAGGCTAATTTTAGTGCCAGCACTACGGAATACACGGGGGTGCGCTATATTGTTGTAAGTATGGCACATGCTGCGTTTTGGAAATGTCGGAGTGCGGCGCTGCCAAATTTGGCACAGCTCCGCACTCCAACATTTTCTTGTACATATGCACCAGAGTGCTGCGCTTTGACTCAACCTGCCAGGTACCTTTGAGTCACTCGCCCCAAGTGTATCAATGCAGTATACTTTGTGAGCCCGATCAGCAACGGGCGAACAGTTGGTGAGTGAAACTAGAGGTGGACGCAATACTGTTCGCATGTAAGAGGGAAGGCTATGTGGTACTTAAGGAGACTTGGTTATAGTTGCTGAAAAGTATGTGTAAATGAAACAACATGTAGACAAATGTTTGGGTGAATGTAGAAATAACCAGCAATATTCGTAATTGTGCAGGGAAATATGCTGCACTCCTCACTGAGGAACCATATAGTGAGAGTGAGCGTATTGTTGGAAGGTAGTCAGTCTAAGCCACGTGCCTTCAGGAATATCCATCACAAGAGGTGAACTGAGGACTTCTGTCTGGATGTCTCTTTTCCCCCCGATGCAAGCTTGTTGTGTGCGTCCTTTATTTTAATGAGTTATTTTAGGTTATTGTTTCTCCCGCCCCCTTCCCATAGGGTTGTTCCACCAACCACGGCTCTTCTTCAGTCAGTGGTGGCCACAAGAAATTGTGGAGTCCAAGAGCGCTTATTGATCTAGCGCCTACTGCTTTCAGTATTAATCACTCTGAACCTAATATGAAAAAGTTGTTTCAATCCACTATTTTTTTCTGAAAAATACAAGTTATACAATGATTAAGATACCTCACTTGTGTGGATGGGCCAAAGGCCTGTGACTGGGAAGAGCCAAAAACATAAGGATTAAAGGTATAGCACCGCGAATTCTAAGCGCTACATTTTAAAAAAAATATGTTTTTAGCCGATTCTGCATTGGACAGCCACACAAGTGAGGGATCATTTTACTCGGTAGACCAAGGGGAACGCTACGTGGTAGAACATTTGTGCCGGCACAGTGATCCCACACAAAAATGTGTGGAAAAAGTGATTTTTTTCAGCTAAATTTGAGGTTTGCAGGGGATTCTGGGTAGGAAAACATTGGGGATCCATGCAAGCCATACCTCACTAGACTCCCCAGGGTTTTTAGTCTTCAGAAATGTGTTGGTTTGGTAGGTTTCTCAAGATGGCCGCGAGCCCCGGGCCAAAAAACCAGAACCCCCCTGCAAAACCAGGTAGTTTTATGATAGGTCATTTTGAAGACTCCACAGTACGATTTGGGCATTTCCTGTTGCAGCCACTATGCCTACCCACACAAGTGAGGTACCATTTTTATCAGGAGACCTGGGGGAACGCTAGTTGGTAGGAAATTTGTGTCAGCCCGATGATCCCACAACTTTCCCACATAGAAAAGTGAGGAAAATGTGATAAAAATGGTACCTCACTTGTGTGGGTAGGCATAGTGACAAGAAATGCGCATGCGCGGGCGCGCGCGCATGCGCAGTTTTTGCAGTAATCACCCAGAGACGGTGAGGAAGAGGAGGAGGGCAGCCCGGGGACGCCGCAGTACAGGTAAGTGTTTTTTGTTTTAGTTTTAATTAATGTCTAATTAATTGTTAATAGGGGGGTGGAGGCGGGTGGGGGAGCGGAGCAGAGTTCCACGGAGTTTGTTCCCAACTCCGTGGACCTCCGCGTAGTCCCGCTCCGCCAGCTCCGCCCAGGGTTAGTCATGAGCACAGGAGCACTGTTGCTCATGACGGAACCATTCTGTCATGAGCATCAAAAGGGTTAATAGATCCTTTGAGCCCTTCAGTTGAGACGGTAACTTCATTACCATGGGAGACAAGTAGTAGTGATCTATATATTCCGATACTCTTGCTGTGAGGTATCAAATGCCCAAAATAATCGGTCTACATGGAGAATTTTTTTTCTTCCTTATGTATCTTGGGTAAAAATATATCATAGGTGTAACCGGATGTTTGAATTCTTCTTCTAATTTATCGATATCTACCTATTTCTTAAGAATACATAGTTGACTCTTTCAAGCTTCATCATCTTGCATATATAGCAATATGGGTAGATCAGAGTTTCCATTTGAAGAGTGGTTATTGTTTTGCTAATAACTTTGGCACCGTTTGCCGACAAAAACATTTCCACAAAAAAATGTCATCCACCTCAGCTCTTTCCTGGAAAGTTTTGATGTGACCTTAGCAATTCATTGAAAAAAACAAAGGTTAAAGTGATGTTACAGTTAGGTGTTGTAATAATATAAATACTAAAATTCACCATTTGTAGTTTACTTAGATAACTATAACTTGCACCCCGGCCATACACTGCTTAGGACATTACATATGACATCTCTCATGACAAATTAAATGGCATCATTGAAGACATCACTTGACATCTCAAATGACATAATTAATGACATCACTGATAATATCACTGATCACATCATCCATCTGTTGTTCCTCTGTGTCCGCATTTTCCCCCTAGCTGCCCCCACTGCCTTTCCCGCTTCTCTTCCTCCCCCGCTTCTTACCTGCTTTCCTGCCTGCTTTTCCCGCCTTTCTTTCTGCCTTGCAAGCCTTGCTCACCTCACCTCTGCACACCTCCCTCCTCCCAGTACCTACTTAATGGCGACCATGCACAGTGGGTGCACCGCTGGCACACTGAAGGCGCTCCACCACCAGCTCAAATGCATCCTCCTCAACACAAACTCTCTGTGCAGATACGCCACCGATTTGTGGGACCTTATCTACACACTGTCACCCCCCGTCGTTTTTCTCTCCGAGACTTGGCTCAACCCTTCATCATTCCCCGAAATCACCCTTACCCGAAAGCTACAAGATCACCCATAGGGACCACATTAACAAACCGGGAGGAGGAATTGCCATCATTTATAAAGAGACTATCCAATGCACTACCACTACGGATAACCCCACCCCAGCCATGGAGCACCTCAACTTCAGACTCCAAACTGACACCAATTGACCATCAGAGGCACCCTCGCCTACCGGCCCCCTGGACCATGCCACAGCTTCTGCAACTCCATCACCGACTTCATCGGTACAGAAGAGATGCCAATTCGAGATACTGACCCACACCTATAAGGCCCTTCACAACCTAGGACCGGCCTACATCAACCACCACCTAAACTTCCATCTACCAGCCAGACAACTATGCTCCGCCTCCCTCTTGATCACCCACACTTCCCGCATCAACAGAAGCACGAGTGGAGGATGCTTCTTCTCCTACCTCTCAGCGAAAACTAGGAACAGCCTCTCCCTGCAGCTAAGTACCTCCCCATCGGTACCGGAATTTCGAAAAGCACTTAAGACATGGCTCTTGGACCGAGCCTTCGCACCTTGCAAGCACCTGGATACCTTCTCAGGTGATTGTCTGTGCTATACAAATCGACTGATTGACTGATTGATTGATTGATTGATTGATCCAACAGACATAACGATTTGCTAGAAGCTTTTAATTCTGAAAGGCATTCGGCAGGGTACACGCATACCCAATTTTCTATAATATCTATAGTACACCTGGGTGTATCATTTTGTAACAAACAGAACAAGCAGAATACAAAGTACATCTGTGATACTACTCGCAATAAGTAGGTATTGTTCTATTTTATACTTATTTTGAGGTCCCAAAAGAAATGTAGTGCCTCGGTAGACCTTAATGTGATCAGCAACATAATAAACCTTGAATATCATTCATAAACAGTGTTTTGTTAATATTTACCTTAATGAGATGTGCCTATTAAATACCTCATCTGACCAAGTTTGGTTTTTACTTACCTTAATGAGATGTGGTTGTTAAATGCCTCATCACACAGTGAATTTTAAGAGAACAGGTTCACATCTATACATTACTAAATAATAATGCATGCACTACCACGCCCTATGGACAACACTCTGTGGTATGTAAAACTACTCTACACATATCTGAAATAATGCTTGCAATCAACTTCAACTTGAGCTGTCTGTGAGTCAACCATAGATTAAACTTTCAAAACGCAATGACAAATGTGTCCGAATTTTCCCTGAATGTTTGAAAATAGGTATCTGCACTTTATACAGTTTATATAGATATTGTCTGACAACTCCTTAATGTAGCATTTATACAGAAATACACAGGTGAATAATGTTTTGTAAGGAGAAGATTTAGTTTTCTGACATATTTTTAGGAACAGGCCCTTGAAGTAAGGTACAACCTATTTGAAAGTGTGAGTCTGCAACAAACATTAGTTGTGCCCAGTCTCTACCTTGCTTTATTGACATACTGCTTGCACTTAAAACTTCATTGGTATCCAAAGTGTACACCATATAACTTTTACCATACTAGTCTCCAATACTACACTGTTCCTATTTGAGGAGCAGTAGCTTAATGATGTCATCAGTGATGTAATCAATGATGTCGCCAATGATGTAATTTGACAGCCCATCAGTGATGTCATCAATTATGTCATGTAATATGTTATGAGTGATGTAATATGTGAGGTCATAAGTGGTGCATGGCAGGATGTGCATGTTAAAATAACAAAAGTTAAAGTGACGTTATAGTTAGGTGTTCAAATAAGAAAACAACTAAAGTTTAAAAAATGCAAAAAATGAAATTCACCAATACGCAACGATCAGCAATGCGAGGCACCAACAACCACCAATGTGAAGCTCCAGTGATGACTGGCTCTTCGTTCTGAAACAGAAACAGTCTGTGACACCTGACCTGCCCCTCACGCCGACAGTATCCCATTGCGGCCCCTGCAGCTCGAACTGCAGTTCCTCACCTGGACTTAAGAAAGTAGCTCTTCAGCGGGACAAACTTGGTCCCTGTATCCAACCTGCACTCCATTGCTGTCGGCCTGAACATGTGACTTTACCCCAGTACAGCATGGCAATATAACCGCAAGTGCCTTTTTGTGTTTTTTGCCGCTATTTTCACCTAAAAGTTTAAAACCCAGCTCTCCGGCTCTACTGATAGGATTTTAGTCATTTTGGTGTTATTTTATTTATTAAAATGTACTATTTGTTTCTAAATTGGTTGGGACTTTTTTTCTGTTATGTTTTCACTTTTTAACTGTTTTAGTGCTGCAGAAATACTTTACACATTGCCTCTAAGTTGAGCCTGAGTGTTTTTGTGCCATGCTACCAGAGGGTTAAGCACAGGTTTATTTAGTGACTTCTGTGGTTGACCTTGACAAGGATTGTGTTTCTGTTTTGAGTGGAGCTTCTAACCCTCTCAACTAATAACCTCAATTTCCTCCAATATCCACTTTTCATTCAGTAGATTTTAGCATATGAATTGCTGCATGGATGGTACACGTTGAGAAATCATTATAAGCAGCAGCTCAGTTGTTAGCTCTTGATACTGCGTCTTTTTGGGTAAGCTACAAACTCTATTTATCCCTGTGACTAGTAAGATCTAAGAAACATAATGGCATATTGCTTTTGTAAATTGGCCTTCGTGACAAATAATTAAAGTAAAAAACGTTGTCGCCAATGGCTACTTTTCTAAAATTATTTTAATTATTTTTATGTTAACGATTAGTTTCTGTGGGAAAACGTTGAGGGACTAACACAACTATTTTTCTGAAATGCAAACTTCAAGTAGGTTGAAACCACAAGTACTAGGAAAAATGGACTACTTCTTAGAAAAATGCAAAAACTGTGGTAAACGATATTTGTTTTACAACTCTGCTTTTCCTGATAGCTGGGAAGATTGTGATCCTAGGACAGCAAATCTTTAGTTGATGATATTATTTGGAGAAAAAAGCATAAACTTTCGTGTACAGCACTTTTTCGCATTGTTCCTCCATAAAACAAAATTTAGCCATATTTCGGTTTATTTCGCTTTGCTCTCCAGAGGAATCCACAAACCCTGAGTACATTTAGAATTCGCAGGATACCTCATGTGGAAAAAAGTTATGAATGCTTAAGTATGAAGTACCCCAATATTCACAAACTGCACTTTGTACTACATGTAGTAGTATAACAATAGCAGAACATAGTACTACAAAATGCGATTCCTAACCTACGAACAGAGATCCTCGCCTTTACTTCTCCTAACTTTAATATACGGAGATCTACTCCCTGACTGCAGAGATCTCTACACACATAGGTATATATGTTTGTAGTAAATGTGGGAGGAACGGGGAAGGGGCTGGACAATTGGGAATACTTACTAAAAAAGGACAAGGGATTTGGGAGGACTAAGAAGGGGCTAAGAAGGAGCTTGGGACGGGTTTAGGGAAGGACATGCACCCACCCACAAATGAGTTAGCCCATTGCTATTCACAAAGTGCGCTTCAAAAGTTACTACATTCAAAATGGACCAAAAACAAATGTACCTAGCTCAGATCTGGAATACATCCAGCACCACATATGGCCACTCACAGGTACTATAACACTCATCAATAGAAAGTAGCAGAGGGAGGGGCTTAAAATAAAACTGATTGGAAATAACGTTACAATTAATGTATTCAAAACTTTTAAAAATGTATATAAATGTATTTAATGTTAAAAAATAAAATCTAAATTGTAAATAAATATTATTTTATTTACAAAAATGCACTTACTTTTGAATTTAAACATAAATGTATTTTAATTTAATGTAATATACTTATATTAATTACATTTTTAATTTAAAATTTGGCTAAGAGTGTCATAGCATTTTTTTAAATGTATCTACATTTAAAATATGTATATGATAATAATTTATATTAACATTAAACTTACAAATATATTTATTTTTTTAACTTCAACTAACTTTTCAAAATTCCCCTAAACTTTACCATGGGGAGATGTCACCCCAATTGTGGAAGTCTCCACCAAGTGTGTGGAACTTCAATTACAAAGCAAACACAAGAGGATGATGGACGGAGCACTGAAACTTTTCAGACACTCACCACCAGTCACAGATCTGGGTTAAATCCATCATCATTCTTTAGCTCACTTCGCCACTTCAGTTCAGACCCAGCTATATGCAAATCAGTCTTGACCCTGTGCCTCATGGGAACAGTCAAGCCCGAACTGCCAAGCCAGGTCTTCCCTGAACCGTAAACAAGCATCCTGGGACCGGTTTCGGGCTGACAGCCCTCATCAGCCAGGCTAGCTTGAATCCAGTGGCAAAGTGAGCAAGGGACCCACGTCTGGGCATACGCTGCCAACTTAGGGCGAACAAAGCAAACACAAGAGGATGATGGACGGAGCGCTGAAACTTTTCAGACACTCACCCCCAGTCACAGATCTGGGTTAAATCCATCATCATTCTTTAGCTCACGTCGCAACCTCAGTTCATACCCAGCTATATGCAAATCAGTCTTGACCCTGTGCCTCATGGGAACAGTCCAGCCCGGACTGCCAAGCCAGGTCTTCCCTGAACCGGAAACAAGCATCCTGGGACCGGTTTCGGGCTAACAGCCCTCATCAGCCAGGCTAGCTTGAATCCAGTGGCAAAGTGAGCAAGGGACCCACGTCTGGGCATACCCTGTCAACTTAGGGCGAACAAAGCAAACACAAGAGGATGATGGACGGAGCGCTGAAACTTTTCAGACACTCACCCCCAGTCACAGATCTGGGTTGAATCCATCATCATTCTTTAGCTCACTTCGCCTCCTCAGTTCAGACCCAGCTATATGCAAATCAGTCTTGACCCTATGCCTCATGGGAACAGTCCAGCCCAAACTGCCAAGCCAGGTCTTCCCTGAACCGGAAACAAGCATCCTGGGACCGGTTGTGGGCTAACAGCCCTCATCAGCCAGGCTAGCTTGAATCCAGTGGCAAAGTGAGCAAGGGACCCACGTCTGGGCATACCCTGCCAACTTAGGGTGAACAAAGCAAACACAAGAGGATGATGGACGGAGCGCTGAAACTTTTCAGACACTCACCCCCAGTCACAGAACTGGGTTGAATCCATCATCATTCTTTAGCTCACTTCGCCACCTCAGTTCAGACCCAGCTATATGCAAATCAGTCTTGACCCTGTGCCTCATGGGAACAGTCCAGCCCAAACTGCCAAGCCAGGTCTTCCCTGAACCGGAAACAAGCATCCTAGGACCGGTTTCGAGCTAACAGCCCTCATCAGTCAGCCTAGCTTGAATCCAGTGGCAAAGTGAGCAAGGGACCCATGTCTGGGCATACCCTGTCAACTTAGGGCGAACAAAGCAAACACAAGAGGATGATGGACGGAGCGCTGAAACTTTTCAGACACTCACCCCCAATCACAGATCTGGGTTGAATCCATCATCATTCTTTAGCTCACTCCGCCACCTCAGTTCAGACCCAGCTATATGCAAATCAGTCTTGACCTTGTGCCTCATGGGAACAGTCCAGCCCGAACTGCCAAGCCAGGTCTTCCCTGAACCGGAAACAAGCATCCTGGGACCGGTTTCGGACTAACAGCCCTCATCAGCCAGGCTAGCTTGAATCCAGTGGCAAAGTGAGAAAGGGACCCACGTCTGGGCATACCCTGCCAACTTAGGGCGAACAAAGCAAACACAAGAGGATGATGGACGGAGCGCTGAAACTTTTCAGACACTCACCCCCAGTCACAGATCTGGATTGAATCCATCATCATTCTTTAGCTCACTTCGCCTCCTCAGTTCAGACCCAGCTATATGCAAATCAGTCTTGACCCTCTGCCTCATGGGAACAGTCCAGCCCGAACTGCCAAGCCAGGTCTTCCTTGAACCGGAAACAAGCATCCTGGGACCGGTTTTGGGCTAACAGCCCTCATCAGCCAGGCTAGCTTGAATCCAGTGGCAAAGTGAGCAAGGGACCCACGTCTGGGCATACCCTGCCAACTTAGGGTGAAGAAAGCAAACACAAGAGGATGATGGACTGAGCGCTGAAACTTTTCAAACACTCACCCCCAGTCACAGATCTGGGTTGAATCCATCATCATTCTTTAGCTCACTTCGCCACCTCTGTTCAGACCCAGCTATATGCAAATCAGTCTTGACCCCGTGCCTCATGGGAACAGTCCAGCCCGAACTGCCAAGCCAGGTCTTCCCTGAACCGGAAACAAGCATCCTGGGAACGGTTTCGGGCTGAGAGCCCTCATCAGCCAGGCTAGCTTGAATCCAGTGGCAAAGTGAGCAAGGGACCCACGTCTGGGCATACCCTGCCAACTTAGGGCAAACAAAGCAAACACAAGAGGATGATGGGCGGAGCGCTGAAGCTTTTCAGACACTCACCCCCGTCAAAGATCTGGGTTGAATCCATCATCATTCTTTAGCTCACTTCGCCACCTCAGTTCAGACCCAGCTATATGCAAATCAGTCTTGACCCTGTGCCTCATGGGAACAGTCCAGCCCGAACTGCCAAGCCAGGTCTTCCCTGAACCGGAAACAAGCATCCTGGGACCGGTTTTGGGCTAACATCCCTCATCAGCCAGGCTAGCTTGAATCCAGTGGCAAAGTGAGCAAGGGGCCCACCTCTGGGCATACCCTGCCTACTTAGGGCGAACAAAGCAAACACAAGAGGATGATGGACGGAGCGCTGAAACTTTTCAGACACTCACCCCCAGTCACAGATCTGGGTTGAATCCATCATCATTCTTTAGCTCACTTCGCCACCTCAGTTCAGAGCCAGCTATATGCAAATCAGTCTTGACCCTCTGCATCATGGGAACAGTCCAGCCTGAACTGCCAAGCCAGGTCTTCCCTGAACCGAAAACAAGCATCCTGGGACCAGTTTCGGGCTAACAGCCCTCATCAGCCAGGTTAGCTTGAATCCAGTGGCAAAGTGAGCAAGTGACCCACGTCTGGGCATACCCTGCCAACTTATGGCGAACAAAGCAAACACAAGAGGATGATGGATGGAGCGCTGAAACTTTTCAGACACTCACCCCCAGTCACTGATCTGGGTTGAATCCATCATCATTCTTTAGCTCACTTCGCCACCTCAGTTCAGACCCAGCTATATGCAAATCAGTCTTGACCCTGTGCTTATTTATGAGCCCTTGCGTCACTTTTACGTCGCCGGTGCGTCACTTTTTGTGACGTACCAGCGGCGTAACAAATGCGTCATGTTTCGCCCTATTTACAAAGTGACGCATCTAGGCAAATGCGTCACTTTGTAAACCCCTGCACCACATTATACCTGCGCCCGGTATAATGTATGCAGGGTGGGCGTTCCCCCGCAAAAAGCCTCGTAGAAGTGGCGCATTGAAATCTATGAGATTTCAGTGCGCCACTTCTAGGACGCCATTGCATCAATACCTTACGCCTGCCTCACAGTAGGCGTAAGACTGACGCAGGCCCTTTCACATTGGGCTTGCCCCATGTAAAAGGGCACATTGCTGGAGTTGCATCTGTTTCCAGACACACCCCAGCAATACGTCACTTTTGCGCCTACAGATACGTCAGAAATACTGACGTATCTGTAACTCCTTGCGACATGATGCGTCATACAATAAATATGACTCATCTATCATGTCGCAAGATGGGCGCAGTAAAAACTGTTGCATCGCTGTTTTCGCAATGCGTCAGTTTTCATAAATAAGCCCCAAGATGTCTGGGTGCTGGACAGCGCTGCATGGTATATTGCTGCGCTGCCCTGCGCTAAAACAAAAGGTCAGGAATGTGCCCTATCAGTAAGATAGGGCGCATTCCTGTACCGCATTCCTGAAAAGTGCCACATCACTGCGATAAAACAGCGATTGGACACTTTTCACTGCGCCCTCCTTTTGACACCATGGCTGCGCCGTATTTACTGTATGGCGATGCATGTTGCAATCAATGACAGATACGTCTGGAATCCTAACGTATCTGTCGGTGCTAAAGTCACGCGTTGCTGCAGTTGTGTTGCCAGCATGACGCAACTCCAGCAATGCAAGGGGCCAGCCTAACTTTAAGGCACTGCGTCACCCTTATGCAGTGACGTCCAAGAATTGTCACAGTGAAATCTGATAGATTTCACTGCGCCACTCCTACAAGGCTTTGTTGCGTGGGAATGCCCACCCTGCATAGATCATACCTGACGCAGGTATAATGCAACACTTTGTAAATATGGCGCAACATAGTGCAAAATTCATGTTGCAAGTAAGTCAAGAAAATGTTTTCACCGGCAGCGGTAAACTGTCGGAAAGGGCTCATGAATAGGCCCCCCTGTCTTTTCCCCTACGTTGGCGCACAATAGCTGCCATGGGCCAACGCAGGCACCCTTGTGCCATGGTAAAATAAGAATGGGTTATTGGGTCCTGATTTTATGTGCACTCCTGCATATACATGAGGATTTTTTTAAGGTGCTTACTTGTCCTTTACAATGGGAGACCCCTTCCCCATTAATTGTAAAACTGAAAAGAGTGCCAGATCAAGTAGATGTATTTATAGTCTTTTTTAAGTCCTTTTTAAGTAAAACTGTGTGTTTTCGTAATCAAAACTCTTTTCTAAAGACGTAATATGAAACAAAGATCAAGAGATTTATAGTACAGCCGCCAACATGTGTTTCGCCCCCAAAAATGGCTTTTCAGCCTGGGGCTTCCTCAGGGCGTAAGGAAATCGTACGTCAAGTGTTCTTTCGATGTTCAGTACTGTCCTAGATGAGGACGGGGACCTGAACTTCCACCTCGACAACGACAACGACCCAGACTCCACCACCCTCCTCGACAACCTCGCCAACCTTGGACTAAAGCAGCTGGTCAACACACCCACCCACAGAGCTGGACACACCCTCGACCCCATCTTCGCTGGAGGGACAAACATCCGCTTCAGCCACACCACCGAGCCCCTCTGGATGGACCACCACTGCGTCCATTTCACCTTCAACGCCACCACCGCACCTAAGCCCGCCCCGCGCCCGCCACGACGGAACTGGAGCAAGGTCACAGAGGAATTCCTCAACACCACACTCCGCCAAAACCCCCCGGAGCCACCACTGAGACCAACGCCGCAGCCAGAGGACTTCACCGCTGGATCTCCGGCTGCGTCGACAAGCTCGCTCCCCTCCGCCACCCGGCCAAACAACGCCCTCTGAAGGCCGCCTGGTTTACCACAGAACTACAAGAAGCCAGACGCACCTGCAGACGCCTAGAGAAAACCTGGCAAAACCAGAAAACCACGGAAGCACAGAACAACCACAGGAGCGCCCTGAAGGAATACCACCAGCGCATTAGAGACACCAAACGGACCTTCATAAGAGACAAAGTCCAGACCAACGCAGCCAACGCCAAGGAACTGTTCAACGTCATACAGCAGTTCGCAAAGCCCGCCAGCGAAGCCACGGACATCGCACCCTCCCAGGAACTCTGCGACAAACTCGGCTCCTACTTACATCTGAAGATCAAGGCCCTTTACGATGACTTCAGCAAACCAGCACAGGACACCACCCCCCCACCCACCGCCGCCGATAAACCTACCATCATGACCTGGGACCCCGCCACCGTCGAACACACCACCGCAGCCATGAAGAAAACCCACTCAGGAGCCCCAACGGACCCCTGCCCACCGCACATATTCCACAGAGCCTCCGCCGCCATCGCACCCGAACTAGGTCGGACCATCAACGCCTCCTTCAGATCCGGAATCTGCCCTGACGACTGGAAGCAGACGGAGGTAAAACCCCTAGTCAAGAAACCAACAGCCGACCCTACAGACCTGAAGAACTACCGGCCCATCTCTCTCCTCCCCTTCGCGGCGAAAGTCACCGAGAGACTCGTAAACGCCCAGCTGACCGCCTTCATTGAAGAGAACTCCATCCTAGATGCTTCCCAGTCTGGATTCCGCAGCAACCACAGCACCGAGACCGCCCTCCTCGCCGCCACTGACGACATCCGCCTTCTACTCGACCAGGGACACACCACGGCCCTCATCCTTCTAGACCTCTCCGCAGCCTTTGACACCGTCTCACATCGCACTCTCACATCGCACTCTCGCAGCCAGACTTCACGACGCGGGGATACAAGGAACCGCCCTCGACTGGATCCAATCCTTCCTCACCGGGAGAACCCAGCGGATCAGGCTCCCTCCCTTCCTCTCCAAACCCACCGAGATCAACTGCGGAGTATACCAGGGATCTTCACTCAGCCCCACGCTCTTCAACATCTACATGGCCCCCCTAGCCGCCATCGTCAGACAGCACGGGCTCAGCATTGTATCCTACGCCGACGACACCCAGCTCATCCTCTCTCTCACGAAAAACCCCGAAGACACCAGACTCTGCTTCCAGGAAGGAATGAAGAATGTGGCAGCCTGGATGAAAGACAGCTGCTTGAAGCTCAACTCAGAGAAGACCGAGGTCCTCATCCTCAGATCCTGCTCCTCCGCCTGGGACAACACCTGGTGGCCCCCTGCCCTCGGGAACCCACCCACCCCTACGGACCACGCACAAAACCTTGGCATCATCCTTGACTCCTCCCTCTCCATGAACCGACAGATCAACGCCGTGGCCTCCACTAGCTTCAACTGCCTGCGCATCCTCCGCAAGACCTTCAAATGGATCCCCCCCGACTGCAGAAGGACCGTCACCCATGCGCTCATAACCAGCAGACTGGACTACGGCAACGCCCTCTACGCCGGAATCAACAAGACCCTTCTACACAAACCATCCAGAACGCCGCAGCCAGACTCGTCCTCGGGACCCCGCATCACGAGCACATGACCCAACACCTACGAAGCCTCCACTGGCTCCCCATCGAGAAGAGGGTCACCTTCAAGCTCCTCACCCATGCCTACAAATCCCTCCACAACAGCGGACCCAAATACCTCAACGAGAGAGTAGCTTTCCACGTACCCTTGAGGAACCTCCGCTCCGCCGACCTCGCCCTGGCGGAGATCCCCCGCATCCGCAGAAGCAGAACGGGCGGGAGAGCCTTCTCCTACATCGCAGCAAAGACCTGGAACGAGCTCCCCGTGAACATCAGACGCTCCCCTACCCTGCACGCATTCAGAAATGACCTCAAGACCTGGCTTTTCGACTGATCCGGAGCCATCCCGCTCCCTAGCGCCTTGAGACCCTCACGGCTGAGTAGCGCGCTATACAAACCCCCTGATTGATTGACGGTCTTTACAAATTCAACATGTAGAAATTAATATGTCGGTTTGTTCTAAAAGCAGATATCAGTCGGCGTGAGGGTGCAAGGGTGACTGGGTTGTGGAGTTGATTGATGTTGTGCAGGAAGGGACACCTACCTGCACAAAACCTATCAATCCAGGGTATTTCCTCTTTCTCTGTGTGCTGCAGAATGCTGCACACATAGAAAAAGTGAAAAAAAGAGGAGAAATGAAAACATTTATCCTCGTAGCGCCTCCCAAACCCCACCATTGGGGTGGTATTAGATTCTGATGCATTCTGAATGTTTACGGTTTCTCGTAAACCTGGGAATGCTTCAGATTCCATTGGTTTGGCGTGGGAAAGCCCACAGCAACATCCATTGAAAGCCCCTTTCACACTGTTTAATGCGTGAAAGGGGCACATATTTACAATTCCATGAAAAGCCACGTAAATTGGCTTTGCGTGGCCTTGTAAACATGTTGTGGCACATTGCGCAACCAGAACGTCAAACATGTGACGTCACAGCTTTGCAAGAGTGCCGCTAGGGCCTCATAAATGGATAAATTCATCCTTGGCAAGGTCAATAATGCCATGGACCTCCTGCCATTGCAGCTCGGAGCATCAAGAAGACCACCACCACCACCCCTGACATGCATCGCTCACCTGAACAACTGCTCTGTTCCCTTTGGTTGACAACTGGACCCGATCTCCTCTAAGTGCTGACCTCTGCACACCGGAACTTCAGCAACAGGAAGCTGGAGACCAGGAACCACAGAAAACAAGAGACTCTCTGAAGCTGTCTGTAACCGTGGAAGAAGGAGAGACGCACAACCAGTCAACATTAAATTAGGTAATCTGCCGTCTGAGGAGTCACATCCGGGGGCTGCACGGACTCCGCACGGGATGGCCACATTGCAGTGGAGCCCACGTCGCTGTGGGAGCGTTCAGGGGAAGTGTTGGGGTCCTGTCTCTAGGTGTGATTGCACATCGTCGCCGCCACATGCAGCACCTTCCGCCTCTCTTGTATAACCTGCTGCAGATTGTGGGGTGTCTTGTAGTTGTGGCTGGGACGCCTGCTCCTCCTACGCCTCCCGGTATGACTGGCTCCACAAATGACAGTTTGTTGCGCAGAACCTTTACTCCATGTCTGCAGCACCTGGCGACCAGTAGATTACTGCCAGCTCCAGTCCTGTTCAGCGGCTTCAATGATTTGCGTGTCAACATCTGAGATCACTCGCAGCCTTTACGGGTTAAGGAGGAAGTATTTGATGCCCAGCTCTCTGAGACATTGTTTAACCACTAGAGACGAGCACCTCTGCACATCTGTGGCGTAGTCAGGGAAGAAAATAACTGTAGCGTTATCTACTTTCACCTCCCACAGCTTGCGTACCTCCCTCAGGACAGCGTCATGATCCCTGTAGGAGGCAGAAAAGAAAGGGTCTAGGACCTGTCCCTGGCAGCAGGCAGCTCACCGGCACTCAATGGACCTGCTCCACAACAAAGAATAGGGAGAGTGCACCTGCTGGCAGTAGGTCACGCAACCATGTCTGAGTATATGCCACTGCATCAGCCCCTTCTGCTCTCTCAGGCAGACCCAACACCCTCACGTTGTCATGCTGGGAGCGGCCCTCCACATCCTCCGCTGTTCTTGCAAGTGACTTCACATGTGCCATTAGCTGCTACACCTCCAACGCTGCATTCAGGGCACTCGTGGGGACTTTGGCCAGTTCTTGCTCAATGTTGTGTACCTTGTAAGTCAGCTTGTGATGATCTGCGCGCTCCTGGATGAAGTCGACTGTAATTTTGTCTATTCGGCCCTCAAAGGAAGTGCCCGTTTGTTTGAGGGAGGTACCCACTGTGAGTACAGAGTCTGGTTTGGAGCCCAGGCTGTCCACTGTCACCTGCCCGGTGGCCAGCGATCACCAGCCGCTCGGTTCACCGACAAGGAGAGGCCAAATGTCAATGACGCCCCCGGCAGGTGGGCCATCGTTGTGCCAGATGCCTAGGCACTATGTATGACATGCGGTGCAGTACAGTGTGGCCAGACGGCCCCTCTTCTCCAGTCAGGTGTATGCTAGCCAGGAATCTTCATTCAGGCGGCACCGATTGAAATCCCCCGTGCACCCAAGAGCTCACTACCAGGGGGTGAGGAAAGGCAGCACCACACGGTCGCCTCCTCCCATCTAACAGTGGTGACCAGGATCCATGTTCCCCCGTGCCCCAGTGAGGGACGGCAGATAAAGCTGTGTGCCCAAGGGCCTGGGACTGAACTGACCCCCATGCCCCAGGCTCCCGCCGCCACTAACAGCCGCTATCAACAACTAGAGCCAGTTAGTGGAGTCCTCCACCAGTCTTGGGTGGTGCCCTTGGTGATGTAGGTCAGCCGCAGAGAGGGGATTGCTCAGGGCACTGAGTGCGCCACCCACAGGCACTAGGCCTTGGCCCGACTCGACTCCCGGGCCTCCTCCGCTCCGCGTCCCACCTTATCCTCACCTGGACAACAACACTGGGGATCAATCCGGCACGCTCTCTCCGAGTCTGGGACTCAGCCAGCAGGAGCCTCAGCCAGGTGGGATTTCACAAGTCTGGGTACAGCAGTCGCCGTCAAGTCCGCTGGAGAACCTCCCGATGCAGGTGATGCAACAGGGCCCCCTTAGGTGTGAAGTTGCAGCGCTCCCGCCACACAAGTTTGGCTCAGCTCAGGGGCCTCACCCTCCACAGCGTCCGGGCAGCACCACATACTCCGGCCTGTAATGCAGAGAAGCGCAGCCCACCATTGGCAATCTCCTCCGTGCACCCTGCTATAGTGGTGGTGCGTGTTATGCAATGCAGACCTCCCTACATCAGTGTGCAGGAGCGCTTCTACCAATGACAGCTCCAAGGGGCTCCAGGCGGTCTTCTCACACAGGTCAGCAACGTGTCTCCATGCGACCTGACAGACTTCACCACCAGGTAAGGGCGTTCGCCGACACCTCAATGTCTGCCGTCACGGCCCACAGGCTTGGGCCTGACACGGCCTGCCTACACCGTCAGGCTGCAGCAGCTCCACAGCACCGCCGCCTCCCACTCCGGGTCTCAGATGCAGGCCCAGCAGACTGTCCGTGCTTCCAGGCATCGGCTGCCATGGTGTTGCAAGGATGGCACTATGAAAAGTGCTGCATTACTGGTTTTCCCCTGCGATGCACCTCTTTTCTTAACTGAGGCACTGATTCTGCATTTCCTCTTCCCCTGGGACTCTAGCTGGTCATCCTGGCTGTTGGGAGGTTTGGGGGGTTGTTGACCTGTGCATAACCTGGCTGCTCCATTCTGCCTTCCATTGTTTTTATTTTCTTTTTTTCATTGGAGGTGGATTTATAGGCTATTTTTGCCTCTAGAGGCTGAAAAGAGACGTTGGGCTGACTAACGTGAATTTTTTTGCCGCTAATTGGCCTTTCGTCACTTTTCTCTCACTAACGTCAAATTTTTTATCGCCTTGACGCTAGTGTTAGCTGCAGTTTTCGCCGCCGCTAGCTGATACAATCGCCGTGTAGCGACATATTGTAAATACGTCTCTAACAAGGCAATAGTTTTTGGTGATAGACAGCATTAATAAAATTGCCGCTAACCAACGCAAAAAACTGGTTAGCGGCAGTTCTAGTAAATATACCCCTAGATGTCTTCGGAGCCCCCATGGAGGACTGCTTAACATGAGCTAGTAAGTTTGGAGACTGGATGCAGGCCTTGAGCCTCGGCGATAACTTGGCACCCTCCAGAAGGGAATACACCCATACATCTGCTGTGCACAAGTCACTCCTCGCCCCCCATGGAACACATCCACTTCCAGATCCAGCCCAACCCCAGAACGACACTCCGCGGAACACTCACCTACAGACCTCCCAGACCCCGCACCCCCTTCAACAACATCATCGCAGACCACATCGCACCCCACGCCCTCGCCTCTATGGACTACATACTTCTAGGAGACCTGAACTTCCACCTGGACAACCACAGCGATCCCAACAACACTGCCCTCCTGGAGAACCTCACCATCATAGGACTGAAGCTACTTGTCTCCACCCCCACTCACACAGCAGGACACACACTCAACCCCATCTTCGCCGGAGGAAACAACATTCGCTTCAGCCACACCACGGAACTGCTCTTGACAGACCACCACTGCATCCATTTCTCCTTCGCGAAACCCACCGCACACACTCGCACGCTCCGCCCCCATGCAGAAGCTGGAACAAAGTCTGAAGAACACCTCACCTGTACTCCTCCCCCAACTACTACAAACGCGAACACAGCAGCAAGCAACCACCACCAATGGATCACCAACTGCGCCAACACTTTCACCCCCCTCCAGAACACCACTAGATGATACAACAAGAAAGCCAACTGGTTCACAACGGATCGCTCTCTACGTCGGAATCAACAAAAAAATCCTCCGCAAACTCCTGACCGCCCAGAACGCCGCAGCCAGACTTATCCTCCACATCCCACGACATGACCACATCACCCAACACCTCCGCGACATCCACTGGCTCCCCGTCGAAAGAAGAATAACCTTCAAACTGCTCACACAAGCCTACAAAGCCCTCCACAACACCGGTCTCCAATACCTCAACGACCGAATCTCCTTCCACGCCCCCAAGAGAAACCTCCGCTCAGCCAACCTTGCCCGATCCACTGTCCCTTGTTTCTACAGGACCAGAGCAGGTGGAAGATCCTTCTCCTACCTCATAGCCAAGACCTGGAACAAACTCCACCTTCACCTCCGACAAAACCCGACACTGCAACAATTCAGAAAGGACCTCAAGACCTGGCTCTTCCAATGATCCTAACGGAGCTGCTCACAGCCCCTCCCTCAGTGCCTTGAGACCCTCACGGGTGAGTAGTGCGCTCTACAAAACCTTGATTGATTGATTGATTGATTGACTCTTGTGTATTGACTTCAAACTCCTCCAGCACCGTATATGTTGCGGGTCACTGCAACAGTCATCTGCCCTAGGGGTATATAGGACAATTTCCCTGTGATGGTGTAACTGGGGGGTGGTCATTGGGCTCTGAGGCCGCTGTGGCGGCTTAATGCTTGGCATCTTCAGGATGAGAAATGCACAGATCTCCTTGCCAGAGAACTTGACCACTATTTTGAACTCACAGCAGGGACGGTGGGCTCCAAGGTACCCTGTGGGAGGCAGGCAAGGCAATGATTAAGGGGGTCACCAGGGGCTATGTCAGGCGGCTAGAAAAAGGGAAGGCGCGCACCATTGTCACCCTTGAATCACAAATCCTAAACCTTGAGCGCCAGTGTAGCAGACACCCTACCAAGTCCCTTACACACCAATTGAAGGTGGCAAGGGGACCCTCCGAACAACAGTGATGTAGGAGGCCTGCAGATGCTGGATGGCCTCCAAGCAGCGAATTTACGAGCAAGACGACAAATCTGGTAAATTACTATACTGGCTTGTCACGTGGCGATGGCATCCCGGATAGTCCCCGTGATACGTGTCCGCCCCCAAACACCAGCCAGGACATCCCTCGCTATTCTAATTTCACTGCCTACTTTGAGACGCTCAATGGGAGAGACTGCATTGTGCGCGCCAGCATCCAATCCTGGACGATATCCCCCATTACAACACTCTCTTGCACGGACTGTGTGGCCCTTGATGGTCCGATTACAGAAGAAGAAATTGCAGACTCTGTCCATGACCTACAATCTTGTAGAACACCCTGCCCTGACAGCTTCCCCATCAAATTTTATCATAGGTATTCTGCACAACTGCCCCCCTACCTCCTTAACCTGTACTGAGAGGCGGTCGCTAAGGGGAAATTTTCCTCTGACATTGATACAGCCTCCATCATGTTCATATCTACACTGGGTTTCCCCGGGGACCAATGTGCCTCCTACAAGCCCATATCACTGCTTAATGCAGAGGTCAAAATATTCACAAAACTGCTGGCCAACAGGTTGCCAGTGGTGGCTCCTCCATTAATGCGGAGGAGCATCGCCCCACTGTTTTTTTCCAGCAGTATAAGAAAAAAATAAAATGATAATAACTCAGTTATTATCATTTTATTTTTTTGCCTTTTGTGAGGCAGCTTTGCGACTCTGAGGTGGGGTGGGGTGGGCGGGGCTGACAGAGTAGCCAAGGAGTGGTTTGCCCCCACTCCCAAGTGCGCAATGACTGTTTGGCCGGCCCTGTCGGGCCAACCACAACAGTCATGCCCACTTTCCCTCTTCTCCACCCAGGCTGCATTATAGCCTGGGTGGAGAACATGCCCAGGCCCCCATGCCCCGTCTGAGCACCGAGCCACAGCGCTCAGACCAATCACAGCACTGCATTGCAGCGTTGTGATTGGCTCAGGGGAGCCTGGGTGCTCCCAGGCTGCTTCCTGTTCCTGCCAGCGGGAGGAGGAGAGACGCGACCAGGAGGAGCTGCAAGGAGGATGCGGCAAGCGGTAAGTTAAAGTATTTTTTTAATTTAACCTCCCCACCTGCCGCTGCCCCTCCACCCCCGAACGGTGCCAGTTACTGCTGCAGGTTGCGTCCAATCCTGAATAAACAGGTCCACCCTGACCAATGGGGCATTATGACGGAGTGCAGCACAAGGAATTGTATCCAGTGACTACATCTGGCCATGGCCCAAAGGGTGCAGCTGCGTGAACCACTGGCCCTTCTCATTCTGGATTTTGAGAAGGCCTTTGACACTGTGGACTGGTCCTTCCTGGTCACAGTACTGGAAAGAATGGGACTGCGCCCCAGAATTTGCAGATATTGGGACCTTAAATTTAGGGCTACAGGTGTGGGTGTTGGTCAATGGGGTTTTATCGCACCCATTCCCTATCTACAGGGGCACCAGACAGGGATCAACACTCTTCTTCACCCTAGCCATTGAACACCTTGGACAGCTGATGTGATGTGATGCCCATATAACAGGCTGGGCATAGGCAGATGGTTTAGAGGACCGGATTGCCTTCTATGCAGATGATGTCCTACTCTACCTCTCTGACCCTCAAACCACGGGCTTCCACTGCATGGAAATCTTAGGTCTTTACGAACAGGCTTTGGACCTCCGGGTCAACCTAAAGAAATCATTGCTGTGGTTACTCACAGGGTCGGAGGGTGACACAACGTGGTGGACATCTATACTTGCCGTACCACAAGCTTTAAATATTTGTGGATTTATGTCTCCAGAGATCCCGTTGACATCTGGAACCTCAACCTTAACCCCCTGGTGCAACAAACAAAAGTGGATCTCCTATGCTGGGAAACACTGCCACTGCAGACCCATGGGAGAATAGCCATTTGTTAAAATGATGATACTCTCCAAATGTCTCTATGTCTTCCAGAACTTCCCCTTTCACATCCCTGACCGCTTGTTTCACAATCAAGCCTCCATACTCTGCTCATTCTTCTGGTCCCATGGCACCCCCATGCCTCGCTCATGATAAAATGAGATAATCGGTATATGAAGGGGGCATCGGTATAGCGGACCACCATTTCTACTATAGAGCCACTCAGCTTTTGGTTATTAATGACTGGCTGAGTGGGGGATGGGACGACCCCGCCTAACATATAGAACTTTCACTCCTGGAATTCAGCTGACTGATGAGTATCCTTTATGACAAGACAATCCCCAATGATCTTCCGGAAGCCACCAAGATGGTCTTCTGGAGTTGGCAGGAGGCATCCCAGGGCATTGGCTGGGGGACGACCTTGACGCACCAGATACGACTGTGGCAGGGCTGTTGCCTCGCATACACAGCCCAATTACAGGGCACTGAAAAATTGGACAACATCGGTATATCGACTCTTGGAGATGTTTGTGCTGGCGCAACGGTCACCACCTTCCTGGACCTGCAGACTCACGTCTCCTTATCAGTAATGCAATTCCATAAAAATCTTCAACTGTGGCACGTCTATAAGTTGCAGCTCTCTAATCTCCCTAAACATAGTCCCTTTCAAGCTTAGTTGCTAATGGGTAAACTGGAAGTGGTGGGGTAGCCCAAATATACTGCACACTAGTGATAAATGCCCCAGACGGTTTCCAACCCCTTAGGGAAAGATGGGAGGGATGGGTGGTACAACTGACCGATACTGACTGGACTCTGGTGCGACTGGCCCCCGAGAAATAGCAATACCCTCTGTACTGAAGTGCATACAGCTTAACTATCTCCACACCACCTACTTCACCCTGGTCCGGCTCTGGCGTGCTGACAAATCCCCCACTCCAGAACTTCCCCTGGCAGTGCCCCCCCATTGCTTCCTACTGGCAACATATCATGGCTACCCTCACTCGAATACTGGCAACTCCCACCACTCTTACACCCTCACAGGCACTCTAGGGCATGTTGGATGAGGTGGGGAACTGCTCTGAGGGATGGAGCCTTGATAGGCCTGGCAACTGTAGTGGCCAAATGGGACATTGCGAGGAAGTGGCGATCGGAAGCACAACCTACCCTTCTTGAATGACTTTGGGGAATGGACTGGTGCTCGCAGCTGGAGAAGCCCATATACACGGCCGGGGGTGGTCTGTAGAAACATGTCTGGATTTGGGGAAAATAAATGGACTACTACAGCTTCTGCCCTTATTTCCATCAAAGCTGATCTTTATGTCACGGATGGTGGTATGAGGTTGTGTGGGTGTGGGTGGGTGGTTCCACCCTACATGCTGACTGTGATGTATGTTGTTAAAATTGTTTATTAAAAAAGTTGCATAGGTGGTTGATATGCCTGTTGCAAACCATGTGTAACATGCAGATGAAAGATTTATAATTTATGTAGATAGCTCCGTGGGTTACTGCTTTTGTCACAGAATGTCAGGATTCCTGCCACAGCTCACCTCTTTTGACTATCACAATATACCTGCATGACTGATATCATTCCTCCCAACACTTATGAATTAACAAACGACTTGTACCCTGACTTTTGACCATATTACATGCTGTTGGTTATAGCTGGCTGCTGCTGGTGCTCCCCGGTTTGTTTTAAAAGGCTTAATAGCTTTTACAAATGTTTTACCATGCATTTGCAAGGTCAGGTTTCAGGCGCCATGGAAACATCCAGACAATCCACCAGAATAAGCATCAAGTAACCAATCAATCAATCAATCAATCAAGCATTTGTATAGCGTGCTACTCACCCGGAGGGTCTCAAGGCGCTAGGGGGGGGGGTCCGCTACTGTTCGAACAGCCAGGTCTTGAGTTGCTTCCTGAAGGAGAGGTGGTCTTGGGTAAGGCGGAGGTGGATGGGTAGGGAGTTCCACGTCTTGGCAGCCAGGTAGGAGAAGGATCTTCCTCCCGTTGTGGCTCTTCGGATGCGGGGGACGGCGGCGAGGGCGTGGTTGGTCGATCGTAGCTGGCGGGTGGGAGTGTAGAAGGTCAGACGGTCGTTGAGGTATCTGGGGCCTTGGTTGTGGAGAGCTTTGTGTGCGTGGGTGAGGAGTTGGAACGTGATTCTCTTGCTGACGGGGAGCCAGTGCAGGTCTCTCAGGTGTCCGGCGATGTGGCTGTGTCGGGGGATGTCCAGGATGAGTCGAGCTGAGGCGTTCTGGATGCGTTGGAGTCTTTTTGAAGTTTGGCTGTGGTTCCGGCGTAGAGGGAGTTGCCGTAGTCCAGTCGGCTGGTGACGAGGGCCTGGGTGACCGTCTTCCTGGTTTCGGTGGGGATCCACCGGAAGATCTTGCGCCAGCATAGATGACCTCAACGTGAACCTTCTGGAAGACAGCCCTCATCAAATTAATCCCCTACACCTGTTCCTTGCTATAAGCAATTAGAACGTGACCGTTGTGAACATTCTAAAACACCTTCTAGAAGACAGCCTCATCAAATTAATCAACCTGACCTGTTCCTTGCTATAAGCAATTAGACCCCGACCTTTGTGAACATTCTAAAGCACCTTCTAGAAGGCAGCCTCATCAAGTTAATTATCTGCACCTGTTCCTTATTACAAACAACTAAAATGTGACCTTTATGAACGTTCTAAAGCAGTCTTATTTAAAGACTGACCACACTCCTCCTCTTCGCTTAGCCTCTTTGCCTGCCACCTACTTGTTTCCCGGATTCCAGGTGTCTGTCTTTCCAGCTTCCTTGTTCCTTCCACTTCGACCTCACTGCAAAGGACATCCCGCATCAGTCTCGCACCTGGATGGAAAAACAAGAAGAAAAGGAGAGACTCATTAATAGACTTGATTTCGCTACACGCTGAGCTTAGTCGCGACATCGTGCTTGCAGACAAGGTAACCAATGTTTTTGTTCAACTTGGACTTTCTGTTGGCAGGGCTCTGCCAGAAAGGACTTGGGTGGAACTAACCCTGTCCAAATTAGCTTGTGGGATGGATGCTGGAATAATGCTCACTACAGTTTCGAAACTTTGATGAAGGAACCTCTATGGACTATCTAAAAGCAACTGACAGCAAAACTAAAGGTTGGTTGGGATATAAAAAGCTTTTGTGAGGTAATACCTTAAAAGATATAGCTAATACTAGACTAAAGTCTTATTATTTGTTTGTTTATAGATAACATATCTGCCGGTACCATTCATCAGACTGGTGTGAATGCCTGCAGTAGTGTTGCAGTTGAGTATACGAACCACAGCATCTTTCGACTCCACACGCTCTCTCCATCCCAACCCCCTAGGATTTGCCACCGGAGCAGTGTCTCCTTCTGTACACCGAGGACAAGTCTCAAGGGTTTCGGGAACTAGCGTTGCCACTCCATTGGATTCACCTGGGATCCAGGTAGGTGGCTTATGACACAGAAATCCTGTTGTTACTTGCATTTCATAAGTTGAAATCCTTTTAATATGCTGTATGCAAATTGCAAGACGTAGGTTAAAGAACATTATTGTATTGTTCTCAATCTTTCATTATTCTAAGGTTGCTAGAACAGGTTCTTTATTAGTATAGGCAACCCCAACAATGGTGTTACGTTTTAAATCCTGATATTATGTTTCTCCCGACCAAGCTCTCTTAGCCTATAATGTCTCCCAGTATGAACGATATATCACTCCTACACCTTGTAACCCTCATTGTCTTATGTAACATTGACTGTACATTGATTTACACACTTGTATGGTTCATTATCTCTGTATACATTTGCATGTGTGTGAGATGTAAAGCCCTCTGACACCCTGCTTTGGCATGAGTAGCATTAGGAAAGAAACTGAATACGGAATAAAATAGTAAATGCTTCTTAAATCATTATTAGCGTGATTACTCAAACTGACAGATACATATGACATTCTTACAGTGCATGCATATCGCTTACATACAAGTGTTCTACAAAGTCCAAAACCTGCCTCCAGATCACAGTTTCTCTTAAGTACATGTAAAATGATAACAAACTGAGTGCCTTTGTTCCTCTCCATTGAATGATATCTAGATGTTAGGCTCCAGAGAGCTCCCATCCAGGATCAGACAAAAGGAGGGCTGATGGCCCTTTAAGTGAGGTCTTTGTTTTGGCCCAGTGGAAGGAAAAGGAAGACGCCCGCTCACCCTCTGCAGGTTGTGGTGTTCCAAACGGAAAGCAGACAAAGTGCAGGGGCTAGCGTCAGCAAATTACACCAGGACAAAATTAGCGCATTCCTCTGTGGGAGGCCGGGATATGGCTCAGTAATAGCTGCTAGATCCGTCTAGATCCCCTTCATTTTTAGGTCAAGCATCAGCGCGCATGCGTTGTCTGCAAGACCTGCTGTAATCACTCTACGGAGAGTAATTACAACTGCTGCTTGCCATTGGTTAGAAACCCTATTGCTCTTGTTTCCTGGCTCCTTATTGGCCGGTGCTCCTGATACATCACTTCCGTTTGTAAGCGAGGAGCATCGGCCAACTACAGTTTCCTTACAGTGTAGATTTGTATCTTTTTGTTTAGGAACTATTTGTTTATTTTATTTTTTATACTAGTGACCCATTCCGCGCTTTAGCTTTACTACAGAAACAAATGTTTTTATATTTTTCCTTGTAAAAGCGCCCTTTGCCGCCACCCCCGCCTCCCCAGGCACCGCACTTAATGTTGCAGCATGGCGCACGCTCTTACTTTTCCAACACGGGCAGACACATTTAATAATTTATTTTTTTACTACCGCCCCATTCCGTGCTTTAGCTTTACTAGAGAAACTCTTTTTTTAATGTTTTTCCTTGTAAAAACGCCCCTTGCCGCCCCCTGCCCCCAGGCGCAGCGCTTAATGTTGCAGCAACGTGCCCGCTTTTACTTTTACAACATGGGCAGACACACACGGGCAGAAACATTTAACAATGGTGCCTAAAGCCCTTCAGGCTGCCTGCAGCAAACATTGCTGCATGATAGGCTTGGAGCCTAGGGAGGAGGAGCAGCCTAGGAGCTCTTCTTTCTTCCCTGCGAGCCCACTGAAGAACAGGAGGACCCTCATTCTCCACCAGTGGCGAGCCTTCTTTCTTCTTCGAGCAGCGACCTCAATAGGAGGGGCCGGCGCGTTAGAGCCCTGCATCGAAAACACACTTGTTGTGGTACAAATAAAATTTTACCTTTTCCCACTTCCCGCGTAGGCCATGTTTACAGTCAATAGGCAGTAAAACATCAAGATCCACCATATGGGCAGTAATCTAAATGATGAGCAAAGGAACCAATAATGGATGGGGATAGTAAAGTTGTAAGCCTACTCCATGATAGGACATACACAAAGGTTGTTTAAATACCCCTCACACACCAAAAGGGCCCTTGATGTCATGCTTCATCATTGGGGTCTTCCCATCCCACTGTGGGATGGGGCGTGCTACGACCAGCGACTACGCGGGAGCACTAATCTAATAACTATGTGTGGTGCAAGGGTAGTGAGAAGAAGGGTCAAAAGTGAAGTTAAAAAGGAACTGGCCTCATAGACATAAGACAATTTAATAGGTCGTTGAGGCTGGACCTAATAAAAACTGTGGTATGGAATGGTCATGCGTATAATGAGCTGACGTTCCTAAAAGTCAACATGTTTCGAAGCTCAAGGCTTCTTCATCAGGACTGAAACGATCCCTTCAGTACTCACTTGATCTAAAAGTGAAGATAGTTATATACAAATGAAAAATTATGAAAAATTATGCAAATATTCATGCAATGTGAAGTACCTGTTTGTACTTCTATACGTTAAACTTTTTGTACTACTATGTGATAATCTGCAAAAAGAAAGAAAAAGAAAAAATGAAGGGTATTAGTTGCGCCACACACGGCGGTGTCTCACGTAGACCTGAAAAACAGCATATGTGTCAAAGTGACTGATTATAGAAAATAATGCTATCGTGGTACATGGACCTGTGAAAGAAATGGGGAAAAGGAGGAAAACATACAAAGACATACTACATGTAACAAAAAACACACACTCTATTCGTGGCTATTGTAATTAAAAAGGCGGTGTGTAAAACAATGTATACACACAATACATACTATGTATGAATGGGTGTATTGCCCCATGAGCCTCAGGTACAGATGAGCAGGAAGAAGTCACTAGTTACTGCAGGAGAAAAAGCATTTAAAATAAAGAGAAACGGTTAGGTGGTAATCGTCCGCTTTCTCGAGTGATTAACGAGGATCTCAGACTGTGACGGCTAAGCCGTACTTACGTGTTACTCGACAAAATTTTGCTCCATACTGCTCACCCGTGGCTCCGTTGCATGACTAAGGAGCGCGGGGAGCAGCTATTTATACAAAACCATCGAGTGGGAATTGGGTTCACCTGCGAAGCTAACGCCGTGAGCAGAACCCAAAACCGGAAGAGAGCTTTCATGCCAGATTGTCATAGCGCACTGGAGCGCTAACTCCCAAGTGCGCCGGAAATGAGTATTCAGACCGTATTAGAGCTTTCATGCCAGATTGTTATTGCGCACTGGAGCGCTAACTCCAAGGCGCGGCGGAAATGAGAGAGGAGCTTAGTCCTCTTCCCCTAAATTCTGCAGCATTGGGACTGTAATGGTGCTACAAGAAAACCAAAACGGAAGAGAAACTTCCAGGTTTAGTTGTAATATCGCACTAGAGCGCTGACTCCAGTGCACTCTGAAACGGAGTGTTCCGTGCACGTTATGAATATGTGAACAAACCGGAATCACGAAAAACAGCATGATTATTGCCCAATGCTGCGTGAGGTAATCTAAAGAAACGTGAGCGGTCAATTCATAGGACATCAGAATAGGAATACGAATAAAAATAAAGGTTCTTAAGGAGGCGAAAAAGGGGGGTTTACAAGTGGTACATAATCACACGCGATATCTAACATTATGAGGATCCGGGGACAAAATAATAATAATGCATGGTACGTCTAACAATATCATGCCAAATGTAAATGAGATGTGAGGAGGTCGCCTGTGTGTTATATAGACCTCGATACATAGGGGCCGAACACTCTGATATAGTATGTACCCAGTATATAGTAATGAGGGCAATGGACAAGTGTGGTGACTACTTCTAGTTTGTTAATTGTGCCCACGGAATTTCATCGTTCAGACCCTTATCGTATGTCCCCAAACGGAACACCCAACGTTGTTCCTTTTCCAAAAGGTCTCTCTCATGGTTGAGTTGTTCAATCACTGTCCATCTTATATCGTCCACGTTGTGGTTGGTTGATAGGTAATGGGTTGCCATTTTGGTGGTACTCTTCATACATCTCACATTGCTTTTGTGTTCACCAATCCGTATCTTAATTGGTCTGGACGTCATCCCGATGTACTCCAAATTGCACGGACAAGTGATCATGTAAATTACATTTTTGCTGTTACAATTAGTAAATCGTCTTTGTTCCCAAACTGAGCCGTTGGAAAATGTGATTTTTTTACTTTTCTTGGTAAGGGCACACGAGCTGCAATTTCCACAGGGACGGTGACCCTGAATAGGTTGAAAATTGAAAGGGGCCGGGTTTGTTTCCCGTGTGGTACGTGGCCTAGTATGTACAAGAATATCTCTGAGATTTTTGCCTCTTTTATGGGAAAACATAGGTTTGGGAAAAGAAAGTTTTCCACAGTTCAGTATTTTCCAGTGTTTGTTGATTATCTTGGATACTTCATTCGAATGGGTATTATACGTGGTAACACAGATTGGTCTTGTCTCTCTTTCTTTTGGGGGATTGTAGTCCAACAAAGCCTCTCTATTGTTATGCCTGGCTCTTTTCCACCCCTGTTTGATAATCCTGGGTGGATATTCACGTGACAATAGTTTTCTCTCAAGATCAGTGGCTTGATTTTTAAAATCCGTTATTTCCGAACAGTTCCTTCTAAGACGTAGGAACTGTCCAAACGGAAGATTATCTCGCAGATGTCGTGGATGAAAACTGCTGTAAAGGAGAAGGCAATTTTTGCAGTTGGTTTAAAGTGAGTAGTTGTCTTAAGTTTGCCATTCTCAGGGTAGATATTGAGATCAAGGAACACTAGATCCGTGTTGGATGTTATATGTGTGAATTTCAGAAACTGGTTTTGTTGGTTTAGCCATAACATAAAGGTCTCAACTGAGTGAGTATCACCTTTCCATACCACTAGGATATCATCAATGTATCTCTTCCATGTGATGATGTGCTCATGGAATGGATTGTCTTGATGCAGTATCTTGGTTGTCTCCAGATGGTGCACGTAAAGGCCTGCCAGACTGGGAGCGAAGGTGCTACCCATGCTAGTCCCATGCTTTTGTAGGTAGTGTACATCTTCATAGAGAAAGAAATTTTCTTTTAATGCTAAGGAAATGCACTCCATGACCATGCTACGTGGTGTGTGGTATTCCCATGTGGTTGCATATAGAACTTCTTCTATGATATTTATGGTTTCATCATGGAGAGAGACCTTTTGGAAAAGGAACAACGTTGGGTGTTCCGTTTGGGGACATACGATAAGGGTCTGAACGATGAAATTCCGTGGGCACAATTAACAAACTAGAAGTAGTCACCACACTTGTCCATTGCCCTCATTACTATATACTGGGTACATACTATATCAGAGTGTTCGGCCCCTATGTATCGAGGTCTATATAACACACAGGCGACCTCCTCACATCTCATTTACATTTGGCATGATATTGTTAGACGTACCATGCATTATTATTATTTTGTCCCCGGATCCTCATAATGTTAGATATCGCGTGTGATTATGTACCACTTGTAAACCCCCCCCCCTTTTTTCGCCTCCTTAAGAACCTTTATTTTTATTTTTATTCGTATTCCTATTCTGATGTCCTATGAATTGACCGCTCACGTTTCTTTAGATTACCTCACGCAGCATTGGGCAATAATCATGCTGTTTTTCGTGATTCCGGTTTGTTCACATATTCATAACGTGCACGGAACACTCCGTTTCAGAGTGCACTGGAGTCAGCGCTCTAGTGCGATATTACAACTAAACCTGGAAGTTTCTCTTCCGTTTGGTTTTCTTGTAGCACCATTACAGTCCCAATGCTGCAGAATTTAGGGGAAGAGGACTAAGCTCCTCTCTCATTTCCGCCGCGCCTTGGAGTTAGCGCTCCAGTGCGCAATAACAATCTGGCATGAAAGCTCTAATACGGTCTGAATACTCATTTCCGGCGCACTTGGGAGTTAGCGCTCCAGTGCACTATGACAATCTGGCATGAAAGCTCTCTTCCGGTTTTGGGTTCTGCTCACGGCGTTAGCTTCGCAGGTGAACCCAATTCCCACTCGATGGTTTTGTATAAATAGCTGCTCCCGCGCGCTCCTTAGTCATGCAACGGAGCCACGGGTGAGCAGTATGGGGCAAAATTTTGTCGAGTAACACGTAAGTACGGCTTAGCCGTCACAGTCTGAGATCCTCGTTAATCACTCGAGAAAGCGGACGATTACCACCTAACCGTTTCTCTTTATTTTAAATGCTTTTTCTCCTGCAGTAACTAGTGACTTCTTCCTGCTCATCTGTACCTGAGGCTCATGGGGCAATACACCCATTCATACATAGTATGTATTGTGTGTATACATTGTTTTACACACCGCCTTTTAATTACAATAGCCACGAATAGAGTGTGTGTTTTTGTTACATGTAGTATGTCTTTGTATGTTTTCCCTCCTTTTCCCCATTTCTTTCACAGGTCCATGTACCACGATAGCATTATTTTCTATAATCAGTCACTTTGACACATATGCTGTTTTTCAGGTCTACGTGAGACACCGCCGTGTGTGGCGCAACTAATACCCTTCATTTTTCTTTTTCTTTCTTTTTGCAGATTATCACATAGTAGTACAAAAAGTTTAACGTATAGAAGTACAAACAGGTACTTCACATTGCATGAATATTTGCATAATTTTTCATAATTTTTATTTGTATATAACTATCTTCACTTTTAGATCAAGTGAGTACTGAAGGGATCGTTTCAGTCCTGATGAAGAAGCCTTGAGCTTCGAAACATGTTGACTTTTTAGGAACGTCAGCTCATTATACGCATGACCATTCCATACCACAGTTTTTATTAGGTCCAGCCTCAACGACCTATTAAATTGTCTTATGTCTATGAGGCCAGTTCCTTTTAACTTCACTTTTGACCCTTCTTCTCACTACCCTTGCACCACACATAGTTATTAGATTAGTGCTCCCGCGTAGTCGCTGGTCGTAGCACGCCCCATCCCACAGTGGGATGGGAAGACCCCAATGATGAAGCATGACATCAAGGGCCCTTTTGGTGTGTGAGGGTATTTAAACAACCTTTGTGTATGTCCTATCATGGAGTAGGCTTACAACTTTACTATCCCCATCCATTATTGGTTCCTTTGCTCATCATTTAGATTACTGCCCATATGGTGGATCTTGATGTTTTACTGACTACTGATTTGAGGAGGACGTATCCACCGTCAGTGTCCCTCGGGACGCTACCTCTTCACTCCCTTATTTTGTTTTTCTACAGTCAGTAGGCATCACAAAAATTGTTCCATAACTTGGCGTGGCATCTCTGGTTTCAGATTTACGGCACCCCTACCTCCCTCGTAACTTTTCAAGAGGAACTTCCGCTGGTTGCAGTTACAATAGGTAGAATACCTGCAAAAGTAAAAACTTATATTTGCTGCAGAACGTTCTATGCATTTTAGAAGCGCATTCCTTGTTTGTTTGTTGTTTTGCTTTCTCTGCCTCTCTGTGCGAACAAAACATTGGTTTTGGCACTCATTGCCTGTCGGTTACCAATGAAACTGCAAAAATTGTACTGGTGATGTAAAAAAGGTAAATTCCTCTGCTGAGCCATGGCACTTGCACACCTCTCTCCCAACCAGTTGTAGAGCAAATCTACATGCCACAACCTACTGCCCTTTTGTAGCTATATGTAAGTCTGTCACACGAACGGCGCAAGCACCAATAATTCAAAATTAATGCAATGAAACGATGTTATGTGAAGTGAACCTTCCCACAGAGTGAGCCCGAAGTGCTGCTGGGCACAACGAAGACAGCCTCAGAGCTCACGAAAATGATATGCTGTTATGTTCATGTCTTTAAATTACCTTTTTCAGAGGAAAAAAACTTTAAATAACTAAGGGGCATATTATCAACGGCCAGCGATAATTATCGCTGGCCGTGCTTAGCGATAGATATCTTATCGCTGGCTATCTCCGGAAATTATCGCCCTGGTAGCGCGTTATTAACAACACGCTTCTCCAGGGCGATAAAAGTTCCAGAGATAGCGAGGTTATCGCCGTTTTGCAGGGAACATCGCTGGTTTTCCAGCGATGTTCCCTGCAAACGGCGATGATCTCTGCTGATACGACCCTGTGGTCGTATCAGCACAATCCACCCCTATGTTAGGGATGGCTAAGTCGGGATAATAGCAGACGTTAGATTTTGGCGAAAACTGCCGTTTTCGCCAAAATCTAACGTCTGCTATCATCCTGTGGGCTGCCTTGTAAATATCGCGATGTGCACATCGGCGATATTTACAACGTAGCCCATCTGGGGTACGCTCAGTAACGCCCACCTTGCATCTCATTAGAGATGCAGGATGGGCGTTATGGGAAAGGGCGATAGGGCAAGGATTCACGCGATAGCGTGACCTTGCTAATACAGCGATAAAATTATCGCCGCTTTTCGTCTGAAAACAGACACTAAAGCGGCGATAATTTTTTATCGCCGGCTTGTTAATATGCCCCTTATTGTATCCCCAGTCATCTTAAAGGCGTCTACACGCTTCTTTCAAGCTAGCATCGCTCGCAGGCAGACATGCCGGGCATAGCATGGTTTTACGAGTTACTTACAGTAAACCAGTTTGATAGATATTTTTACATAAAATACAAAAACAAATCAATATTGCTCTTAATCCGTTTAACTGATGGGAGCTCAACTTATGATAACTCTTCCAGGTCCTGTGACACGGGAACGAATTTCTGTGCCTGTGCACCCTGCGTTATACAACAAAGGCACATAATGTAGTTATGGTGTGAGAAATAACAACAAACGCCAGGTCCACATAAAAAAATACGGCAAAGTCTAGAAAGTTTCAGAATAATGTGCTGTTCATTAGTATGTCAACGCTGTTATTCCAAATACTGAATCTATATTTTACACTTCTCATGCAATATTTGTAGTTAACACAGCAAAAGAGCAAATAATGACCATCCACTTGATCTGCTGGGCAAGGGTGCAATAAATGTTATATTGCATACAGTGGCGTAGCAAGGTCAGGTGGTACCCGGTGCGGAACATTTCTTGGCACCCCCCGGCTTGACAAAATGGCAAAAATATGTGTTTAAAACACATATTTTTGCCATTTTGTCCCCCCCCCCGCCCCCCTCCACCCCCCTCAGTAATTTCTTGTCACCCCCGGCTTGACAAAATGGCAAAAATATGTATTTAAAACACATATTTTTGCCATTTTGTCACCCCCCTCAGTGATGACACCCAGGGTAGCCCGCACCCACCACACCCCCCTTCCTACGCCACTGATTGCATAGGATTGCAACTATTTGATAGCGAGTCCTGCAGTCCGACTTTCATAGTTCTTAATCAAAAGTACAGTCTTTTGGCAACAATGACAAAACATGGAATGTTGTACCAAACAATAGGGCAATTATTATATATGCTGTTTTAAACCATGCACAGTTTATGCCATGCACTTAGCAACCCTGCACGAAGGAGCGTCATACCCTATCAAAAATGAGCAATTTGAACATTGCTAACTCTCCCACAATTCTACTTCAAATACAGATGGAAACAGACAATTTTTGACTGTACATTTATTTATTTGCATATTTGTTTAAAGGGCCTGTAAGTGCTGCCAGGAGATGGGACATTGTAACACAACACAATTAATTTTAAAAAGAATATTAAAAAAACAAAACCAGAAAATGCAAAACAATGGGGAAGGAAAGTCATTTATAAAAATAGTTAATTTAACTCAGATAACAAAGCTGCATTAAGATGTTTTTCTTCAGCAAACAATCCTTCATACTCAATAGAAAACGCAAACAATTCCAAACTGTTGCTCCCATGCCGATGAAAGGTTAATTAAACATTCCGATTATATTTCACAGTTTTCTGCTGGATCTAGTCCTTGGGCAAACAGCTTCATTAGTTATTAAAGATCAGTCTGATACCGATGAATGAAGTAAACTTAAACTAGGAGTCCCCGGTGGCAACGGACAAATGAAACAATAATTTGCAAAGCAATAGGTCTCGCATTACTGAAAGTTTGAGCTATTGACGTTGCAAATAATAATGCAACGCCAATAGCTCAAACTTTCAGTAATGCAAGACCTATTGCATTGCAAATGCTTGTTACACTGGTAGGCATGAATGTGTACTTGTGGCCTGCTGTAGCATTTTGCTTTTAATCAGTGGTGACCGTGCTGAGTGTTCTTGCGACCTGGCTTCTCTTTTAATAATACCCAATTCACATCACTGTTTGCAAAGTAGGAAAGCTGAAGTGCATTTTTGTATGGGCTTCGGTCCAGATCTGTCAGTCTATTGGTCTGACTACCACAGTTTTTCTTTCTCTTTCCCATTTTTAAAACAAAGTGAGGCATATTTACAAGCCCTTGACGCCACCAGAGCGTCACTTTTTATGATGCTTCGGTGGCGTAGCAGAATTCCCCATATTTACGAGGTGGCACTAAGCCACCTAATGCCATCATGTAAATATGCCCCTTTCCGCCGCAGTCCTCTGCGGCAAAGGGTCGTGCAATGGGTGTTGCATAGCTTTTTGACCCTGCCACAGATTTACAAGGCTGGGGCAGCGCCAAAAACTAAGGCCAGGGAATACCTGGTTTTAGAATGGCGATACAAGGAAAAATTATTAATTTCTCCTCGTTTTTTACTCTTTCTATGTGTGCTGCATTCTGTAGCACACATAGAAAGAGCAAATCGCCATTATTGATTGTTTATGTGCAGGAAGGTGTCCCTTCCTGCACATAAACAATCGCCCCTGCCGCGCAGGCACCCTTGCCGCATGGCAGCAGGGTGCCTGCGCTGGCGCTAGGCAGCTTTTTTTAGCACCAGAGCAAGGGGAAACAGCACATCCCTCCGTTTTAAAAATGTCGGAGCGGTGCGGTGCCAAATTTGGCGAAACACTCCACTCCAACATTTTTTTGTACATATGCCCCAGTGTGTTTGCCAATAGTGTAGCAAGGCTGGTGCAACCAAGGAAAACAGCCCCTTTGATTGCTGTTGAGGTACTAAAATACTGCAGTTATCAGGATTCAATGGGCCCCTCAGGGCACTGGGATCCGGTGCCACTGCACCTGCTGCACCGATGGTAGGTACGCCTCTGGTGTTTGCCTCTATGAACATCCAGATTTTTCTCGTTTTGTGTTTCTGAAACATGGCAGGCCCGTTTCTTGAAAACAGGTTGCTCGAACCTTCCGAATTCGTCTGGCCCCTTCCTGTCCTCGCGCGCTTCCCGCCTCCCGGCTATTACCTAAAAGCCAGTAATGGGCCCTGCGGTCGCGAGGCTTCCTGATTAGGGATTGTTTGTGTTGCACTGTCTGTGATGACGCGGATACTAACCCACACTCACCTACCCTGGACACCTCCCTGCGTAATTCTAATCGGTGTGTTTGTTGTTCATTGGACTTGTGTGGCCTCGAAACGCCAAGGATGCGTCGAGTGGAAAATGTCCTACCAACACGAGGTTAGGAGCGCGCTGCAGGTGTGACCCAACCACTGCCTCCCGAGGCTCGCCCAAGAGTTCACGGAGAGGTCACCATGAGTTCGCACTCAATTCACGGGTTTATGTTGGTTTATCTTTTATATTTTGAATCATTTTGTTCCTGTTATTCTGTTTAACAGCATTATGTGAAGTGTTTCACTGGTTCGTGCCAACTCAAGGAACTCAACTAACACATCTGAAAACAATGCTTTACACAATCATTGTTAAAGGCAAATAGGTCTGGCATTGTCCAGCTGGTCCGAGGGTACATTTTATTTTATTTTCTATTGCAAGTGTAGGCCACAAAAGAACAAAAACACGCAGCCATCTAAACGAGGCTCCATGCTTTAAATTAAAAAAAACATTCACTTACGTTGCGTTTTACTAATGATGCTTTGTAAATAACACACCTTCCTTTTTTTGTACCATGCACCATCATCATCATCAAAATAATAATAGTTATCATTATCATTGGTAATATTATTGTTGTTATTAATACTATTATTATTATAATACAGGACAAGAATAAATCACCATCTACCCTAGCACTCACACTGCAGTCAACACATTTATTTCAGCATCTTTACAAAGGAGATGGAAAATAAATCACCACAATGTGCAGGCAGAAGAAATAACTGTATTTAAAGTTAATATAAAAATAAATAAAATAAAACACATTTGAAACCAGATTTGTCATTGGGACAAAAGGAACTATTTTTAGGCAGATGTAAACTATGCTGAGAGTCTGTGCAGTCACTCAAAGTCAAGGGAGACAATGATTAAAGTGTGTTTACCTCATGCTGTATGGTGTTGTGGTTGTAAGCAAAATGGCATGGACGTCATCTAGGGGTCGCCAGGGGTCACAGCTGCGACCCCCAGGCTTGCTGCTTGCTACCCCCTGGCACTGCCTTTGCGAACCCTGGCCTCAGAGGTGGCAAAATCAGTGCTAGGAACACAATGACAGCTTGTCGTTATGGACGTTGGTTGGGGCTCTACTTATTCTTTTCTCTCATTTTTAGGTCGAGCATTCGAGACCTCTTGTATACTACTTTAGTATATACTTATATGTATATGTACTTTGTGGGCTCTGGAGATCAGCCCTAGGACTTGTCTGCTTCCGCTTAGGGACTTTTGTTTCTGTTCAACTGCCTCTATTTAACTGTTGTGATAGAAAACGACCAGTAGAGGTCAGTAAAATACCTGATTGCTTACTGCTTGTTCAACTGCCTCTATTTAACTGTCCTGATAGCAAATGACCAGCAGAGGTCAGTAAAATACCAGAATCCCTTTAGCATTCTCTAGATTCCAGTCCATAGAAATTGTCTTCCACGAGCACCCGTAGACAATATTATTTTTTTCAAATCTTGTATTTTCAGTGATATGACCACCAAAGGCCCTGATTTTATATTAAAAACAGAGCTTTGGACTATACCATTTCCCGCTGAAAGGCAATATTTCTCTCTAAGTGTTCCCATACCTGGCCTGTCACGCAGTTTGGTGCTTACTTTCCCTCCATGTTAAAGAACAGTAGATGTTTCAGCACCCAGGCTAATGTGCTGCATAGCTAAATACATATAAGGTCCCAAAGGCGAGACCGATTGCATTGCAAATGCTTGTTTTTATTACACTCAGGGCTTAATTTAAGCCGGTGGTTTCTGGTGCTCAGCACTGGCATTTAATCAGCAACACCGGCGCTTTTCATGAGCACCAGTTAAGGATACATTCATTTGTCCGGAGATTAAGTGATTTGCCCAGAATCACAGAATGTTGAGCAGACACCGGACTCGAACCTGGTTCCCCAGCTCTGGTCATTATGCCACATCCTCTACCCACTTTCATGTTTAGTAGTTGGTTCTGTTTTAGGTGGCGCTAACAGGAGAAATGGACTGGTGCAAGCTGCCTCCTGACGAGAGCCCTAGCACTTATTTTTTTTACAAATTAACCACTGATTACACTAATAGTGAATAATATTTCATTATTCACTATTAGTGTAGCAAAAAATGGAGTACAATTAGCTGGAATATTCTCTTTCCTAGCAGCTGAGGTGCGTAAAAAAATGCTTTTAGATTTTTTAAATGTATGTTGTGTGCACGCTTGCGGGTGAGTGTGTGTTCACGTGTGAGAGAGTGTAAGTGTGAATGTGTGTGTAATGTGTAAGAGTGCGCATTAGGGAAATTGAAGGTCAAATGGCGTGCAATGTTACTTCCGCTACCCCTGGCATTTTGGTGAATTGACTCTCATGCAAAATGGTAATGATAATTCCAAACGAACAGTGACAGAGCCTGACAGCCAAAATGCCCTCTATAGATGCTTTGTACGAACAACGGTCTATGGAGACAGCTAAAGCTGACTCAATTGCCAGACCTAAAAAAATATATTCCAAGCCTCGAATTCTGTGCTGTTGATTGTAGAGTCAACTGGTAACTTTGATTGAAAAGTGAACAAGTATATTATGCTATTTTATGTTACGTGATATAATTTATAAAATACATTCCCACAATTTGTGTGGTTGAAAAGCACTTTCAGAATGTGGATGCCATTTACAATAGATTTTTATTACACAGGTTTTGGTTCTTTCAACTGTCTTAGGAACATAATTTGACTCGACTTGCTAAATGTACACCTGGTGCAATTTATGTGGCCGTTACAATTTGAAATCACATTTGCTTTATTAAAATACTATAAACTCAGTGTACCTTGCTGTCATAATTATCACAGTACAGATACAAAATATTACAGTGCAGATGCATTACATATCTGTATTTCATTATATATCTTATTAATCTCTACTGTTGAGGGAACCCTCCAACTCTCAAAGGTGACAGGGGGTCTGTCAGAGACCACCAGAAAAGTGCCTGGAATAGGAGCCAAGGTGACGCTAGCTGCTATGTTTTTAGGTCTCGCCTAGCGCAGCGCGCATGCGCTGCTCTAGGAGAGGGCCTCGTGGAATCACTTGAGACTTCCAAGAGACTTCTCCTTGCGGGTCGGCCTCCTCCCACACATCCCATTGGCCTTTGCGTGTGGCTTTCAATAATGAAAACACGCAAATGGCCAAAGAAGGGTGCATGTCCCACCTTTCCTCAAAACTTTCACTCCCATGGCCTAGGGGTCTCGGGAGCGAGCAGCGGCGCACATTGTGCCAGCTGCATTCCTCCCTGATCGTTATCTTGGCTTTCGCGGCCGCGCTTGTTATTTAACAGTGAGTGTGTGAGGACAGTTGCTCCTGGCTTTCTCTTGCTATCGGACACCCCCGCGGCCCTAGTAATAGCCTGCGTGCATGTTGCTGTTGACTGAAAAAGCGAGGCACACTGATGAGACCGAACTGTTTGTTTTAGGGCGTGTTTTCTTTTGTCTCCACTTGATTTCTACCTTTCGTGTTTCAATTTGCTTCCGCCCCCCTCCCGTTGTCCTATTCCCTTTCCTCCCACCCCACCCCCCTCCCCTTCTAATCTATATGCTGCATTCCTGTGTGTATTAAACGCATCTCTGTGCATTTACACGTGAAAAGAGATCCTCCAAAGCTGGCCAGTGAACCCCACGGTGCCCGCAGCCCCACCCCATTTTTAACCACCGCTACCTGCACAGCTCCCGCACCCACTCTGTGCGCCTCAGTTTCATGGGTATTCTGTCTTACTTCCAAGGTGGCATTGCACTCACGCCCTCCCCGGGCTGGCTTTCCCCACGCCTGCAGTGTGAAGGGGATGCTTGTCTTGCGTTTACCTGTAATTGTGGAGGCGGGGCGTGTCTCCGTTGCACGTGAAACGACTCTAGCGCCCTCTCCCAGGACACCGGCTCTGTGCATGGGCACCCGGGTAAGGCAGCCAGGCGTGTGCTGGGCAGGACGGTAACACGGATGCGCGTCTGCATCCGGAATGTGGCTCGTTTCTCGTCCCCTCTCTCCCTTGTATTGCCTGATTGCACTCTCAAGGGTACACCCTCGCTCCATTATAACGCGTCTTTATCAATTACAGCAACCCCTTTCCTGTGAGGTGCCCTCATTCCACCCTCTATGTGCGGGAATAACACCACGGGACAATAATATTCTAGAGATGAGGTGTGGACTCTGATTTCTAATCTTAGCTTCCACACTTGACCGACTACATTGTATAATCCTGGGCAACATGTACTTTTGTCTTTGAGCTTCGGTCTCCTACATGCAATGACATTGAGGGCTATTATAAACCGGATGAACGTATTTTAAGCGCTATATCAAACGAACAGCTGCATGGTGCAGTTTTTATTTTCAACAGTCTTTGTGATCACCGTTCACTGCTTCATACAGCTACCTCTATAGAGAAAGCACCACAATTACAGGTGTTCTCTAGTTTTCAGGATGCATGTTTTAATGAATGAGGTCTAACTTTCAAATTCACCGTGGATCTGGGTCCCTGCTCACTCAGGCGCCGCTGAGGTAAAAGAGCTCCAGACCTCGCCTCAGACATGGGGCAGGCACATCACGAGATGCTGCTCAAGTGCATTACGAACTTGCAGGAGCAGCGGCCCATAAACACCTAAATCCAGATACTGGACGACCTGCTAGCCTTCACATACGCTGAGACCGGTAAGCTTCTCTTTTCCACACCAACCCAGACTCCCTGCGCATATGTTTTTTTAATTTGCTTTGTAATTTGGTGCATAATCTCAGAATGACCACTCCTTTTCTGCAACCATCGGCACTTTACAGAGTAGTTTTTAGCATCTCACCAGGCTCCAAGTGCCACACATTCTTTCTGATATGGCTCAGTAATTGGACATTGAGTGTCCTTATATATGTAGTGTTCCATGGAACCCATGCCTGGTTATTTCAGTAAGATTAAATACTGGCAGTCTTCTGAAGAGTAGGAATAACTAAGTTAAATCTGAGCATTACCACTTTGTCCTTCATTGGAGATCTTGCACTTCGGATAATGTGCTGCATGGCTAAATAATTATAAGGTCCCATAGGCGAGACCTATTGGCTATGCCAATGCTTGTTTACAAAGCACTTCATGGCCAATGCCCTTAGTGTACAAGGACAAAAATACAAAATAAAGGAAGAGTAATCATTCAGAAGAGAGTAAGATAAGATAGACAATAAATATAAGGCATGCACAAATAATGATGTAAGCCTTGTTTTGTAGTTACATTAAATAATGCCTCCTATCCCAGACAAGGCCTAAAGAATGTTTATGAGAACCGATAGGACAAGACCCTTTTGGTTGTGAATGTATTCGAAGATGGTGGGTTCACCAAGTGGCATATATGGGAAGTGTTTTGGTGTTGTGATAGCCAAAAGGTTGCTCTTATTGTGCTACATGAGTTCCCTGTTCAAAAAGAATTTCTTTCCATAGTGCACCAGTGGCGGCTGGCATATCCCGAGGGTGGTGAGACGGTCACACACAAAAAAAATACACTTACCTTCCTGCGCGACGCGCTGTCCTCCTCCTCTGGTCTTCTCTGAAGGCAGGCTCCAACACGGGACCCACCCACCTCGCCTAACCAGTCCTGGTGCTGCTCTCACTAGCATGAGAGCAGCACCAGGATTAGAGGGAGCGGCCTCACTTAGCGCACTCAAGAGCACTGTAGGCCTGCGCTTTCTCTAACCCAGCTGTTTAAGACAGCTGGGTTAGAGAAGTTTAAAATGTGCATGTCTGGATGGCCGTTGCAAGACGGCCGGCCAAAGAGACATGCGCGTTTTAAAGCGCAATCTCTCTGCTGCCACTCAGCAGCACTGACCCAGCTCCGTCCTGTCACTTAGTTCGGGACAGGTCAGTTGCTGAAAAATAAAATGATAATAAATAAACTTTATTACCATTTTATTTTTCAGCTGTGGCCTGGGGCTTTTGTTTGTGGGGCAATGCTCCTCCGCTCAAACGGAGGAGCCTCTTCTGTAGAGGACAGTAGCTTTTACATATATTTTTCTGATACTACCTGTATATTTTTCTTGAGAGCAGCTGACTAATCCCAATAACCAAAAATTAACCACTAGCCTAGGTTTCGAGAGTTGCGTGCTACCTCACCGTAAAGCGCTTAATCATATCGTATGGGGTAGTAAGTGGTATGTAAATGAAATTGCAATTTTATTTTTGCATTTTTATATAGCGCAAACTTGACCAAGGGCACTGGAGCTCTTAACATGAGCACCAGTTACATTTCACAAGGTCAGATTCATTTTAACTATTTTAGGCACAGGGAGATTAAGTGCAATTTGCTCAGAATCAGAGGATGTTGAGCCAGCGCCGAGACACAAACCTGGTTCCCCAGTTCCAAAGTCGGCATCTTTGGCCGTTACACCACATCCTCTCCAATTACAAAAACAATTATAATAAGATATCCATCAGCTTTATTATACACAGCTTTCTAATTTTTTACAATTCTGATTTTCGGCCGTGCTTTATTGTCTTATTTGTTCCTCCCATTTATGATTTCTCACCAATCACCTCCAAGCGGATGCGCACCATAGGGGAGGGCATTGTGGGGAGCTGAACAGAGGCTTCTCTTTGTTGGAGTACCCTTCACCTGCCTGGTGAGGCCAATAGACATCATCTGAGCACACGCTGCAGGAATGCGGTGGGTTTGGCAAGCACTAGCATAAACTGGAGTGATGATCATTAAACGTGCACGATTGGCAAGCCCCATTGTCAGTGCTTAATTTGTAAAAAGATAAGTGCCAGGGCCCTTCTCAGGAGACTACCACAGTTTTCCCCGCCCATTGCCACTGCCAGCACCGCCAAAGACAGTACATAAACAACTACTAACCATCACACTGCTGCAAGTTTGACAATTCAGACTGTTCAAGGCTCCCAAAGCTATAAGAATGGCTTGGCAGCAGGTATTAGTTGTTTTAAAATCATATTGAAATAAAAATTGACTGTCATTCTGCTTATCTTCAAATTGCACAAACAATGCTATCATGTGGCAGCTGTCATTGGTGCCATTGTTGACAATTAAGTGCTGGTGCCGAGCCCCGGAAACCACCGGCTCAAATTAAGCACTACATTGGATGTATTGTGTGGGGAATCGACTCATCTAAGACCAAAGCCACATCGACATGATGATACAGGGTGGGGGAGGGGGTGTATCTGAAATGAGTGGATTCCCCTCACAGTATAGCAGAGTTTGCTGGCCAGAAAGTCTGCTTATGTTTTTATAGAATGTGAAAATGATTTACAAATCCCATTTCATTTTGGCTGTATTGCAATACTTTTGTTGTAAATCAATGCCTTTAATAACAGTTTTGAAAATTACAATTGTATCTAAATGTATTCTATGACTGTACTAAGAGGGTATTATGTGTTTTTTGATTTTATTTTTAAAATCAAATACACATTTTCGAACTTAAAAAAATAGTACTTGCCATTTAGTCAAAGCATTTTTTTTATTTGGACTTGTAAGAATACGTACCCTGTAGAGGGTGGAGGCATGGAAGTGGCTGCTGAAGCGGCATGGGTTGCTATCCCTGTCCAAAATTCCTGACATGCAGTCTGGCACTGAGAAACTGGGAACTTCAGTTTTGGAAGTGTGAAACTCCAGTGGGTCCACCAATCAATGAGCCATCTTTGAGCAGTATGGCTGCCTTTGACATGTCAGCATCCCAGTTTGGATTGCAGAGGAGGAAAACCACAGTGCCTACGAGTGGACGGGTAAGTGACCGCAACCTAGAGTAGGAGGGAACCTTGGACCTGGGCATCCTCAGCCCAATGATCAGGCCTTCGGGGTATCCTCCCTAGGCGGAACCTCCGGTCCCATACTTGCCAATGTTCTCTGAAGAAAACCTACTTTCAGTAGATTCATTTAGCATCATGATGACATCACAACTAATGCACATGGTGCCGTCTTATCAGTTCCTTTGGAAGCATCTGTAATTGAAAGCACTCTTGATACAATGTTGTCCACGTTTGGTGTAATGCTTGCACTGGCACAATGGTGACAATTCTTTATATATTGCGGGCATTATTGGTATGATGGTGCATGGCTATGGAGTTATGATTGCACCGGTATAATATCCGGACCTCCTGGCTTTGCAATGATTATTTTTATTTGTATACACAGCAGCCTTGTTTGCCATAGATGTGCAGTCATGAAAGTTCATATTAACAATGATAAGGCTTCCCCGGTGCTCGCCCTGTAATCATCAGGATTCCTTCATTTTGAAACTTTGCTGTCCCTTAAGAGATTGAATCTTGGTCTCTCTCTGCAATTACCTGAAGCCACTTGAATATGACCTTCCTTCCTCTGTGATCTCTTTGTGCAAGACAGGCCAGTTTGCCTTGACTTGCAGGTCACACTTTGGTTTGTTAATCTTCATCTGTAAGCCGTGACAGGTGTTCAGTTCACCTGTTATATCACAAAATATTGAGTATAAAAATATTGTGGTATACAAATATTATGACAAAAACATTAAGAGCCACAATAGTGCTTTCTTAAACTACAATGGAAATAACAAAAATATTGTCATTAAAAAAATGAATAAACAACAATATTGAATTAAAAAATAGAGTATCAAAATATCGAAAACAGACTAAAACTAAAGTAAAACAGCACAAACACTGTAAGTAACATATTGATACTATACTATGATTATAAATATTAACAAATATACTTTCAAACAAAACAAATACACTATAGCACAAAATACAAAGTACATTTATAAAAAATGTAATATAAATAAAGCAGATAAAATACCTAAAAAAGTAACTCCTACCTAAAATGTTAATCAGTCCTATTCAAAGGGAAACAGTTAACAAATAGGAAAGCAGAACTAATATAACATAAACGCAGAAAGCAAAAACAAACTGCTGCATAGCTAGCCCACAGCAAAGACCATAACTCTGCCAAGTGGAAGCCCTCCAGTGGTCCTTAAAAAGAACAGTATGGTCATCAGGATAAATATAGACTCCAATCAGTGCTATATTACGAGTGTCCAGCCGGACATTCAATTTAATAATTCAAAAATGTCAAAAGCCAAAAATATAAACACATCAATACAGTGGGACACAATCCTGCATCCTACATAGAAACATAACAAATACATTTAGGACAGAAACATATCAGGCAAGACAGGGTAGCTTGTGGAATATTGAACACAATTTCTAACAAGCTTGAGGAAACAGTAATTACACTTTTTTTTATCAGATTTGATTAATGTGCAAACTGTTTAAATTGGTCGACGACGTTTCGATCCTCTTAAAAAAATGGTAGGATCATCATCAGGACAGTTATAAGTACAAGCCTGAATAATTAGAGATTGCCTGTGGAAAATAAGGAAAAGGGAAGGAGATTAAGGAGCGTCTAGTACAGACCGTGAAACATTATGCTATCCAGGGGGCCCGTGACCAGCCCTGGTGTGACCGCACCATGCTCGTGAAGCAGTTATGAAAACATACGAGGACTCTCAACAAGGCGATAGTTGTGAAGGGTGAGTGAGCGTGAACGTCAGGGCTGCATATTAGAATAAGGTGTAGAAGGAAACAAACGTGTAGATATGGACGCACGCAATCAATTGTGTCAAGATAGTGACAAGCGAACCAGGCTAAACAGTACACACGTAAGCAAGGTGAAAAGGCCTAAAGATGTATGAGGACTGAGTTCAGAGTGCCCGCTGCGCATGTGAGGTGACGCTCGTTCGCAAAAGAGGGAAATAATAACTAACCTCAATTGGGCTTGCGGAAGGTAAAGCCACAATTACACTCAGTGGTGGAGGCTGATTGAATATGATGTTCTGTGAAAATTAAAATTAATTGTAAGGTACCGGAATTACTAGATAACAACTGGCAGACAAGAAGATAAAACCAGAGGGAATTCTCACCTAAGAATGAATAACCTGGCGTTTAGACTGTAAAGTTATCAGTTCCAAGACAGCAAGTGGCGATGCACTACAGGGAAAAAGGATGGAAGGGAGGAGTGAGGAAATAAAAGGGTGGCTTGGAAGGAGTCAGATGACTACGCAGGGCAGCGTGCTTACCGTTATGCTGTATGATCCAAGGCTTGATGGCAGGGATAGCCAATGGAATGGTCCTATTTATGTTGTGAGTGACAGGTGACTCAGCATAAGGTGGCCATTTTGGGTGAGGGTTTTAATGAGTATGGAAGACAGACTAGGTGCGGTAAAGGAACCACTAGAGAGCCAAAAGGAGGCAGTGAACTAAAAGAAGAGTAAATCATACAAAACAGTATTCATTATTTAGGTAACAGGGACATTTTACCAAACAACTGAATTAACTAAATATGCTTGGTGACAATTGGACAGAGATATTCAGGAACCATGGTAAAAACAAGCATCAACGCAGTTAGTGGCAGTTGTATTCAGATTACAAACTAGAGGTAGACACAGTGAGGGCGGAACATAGTTCTTGGTACAATGAGTGGTCTAGATCAAGGTGGTCCAGTCCTCATTCCTGTTCAGTCCATTCCTGATGCTGTTCAAGCGGATAATCTGCTTGAGCTCCTCTTTATTCAGAATTTGTGCAATGTCTCCGCCTCTTGGGGGTTGTTTAACAACGTTTATGACTGTCCATTTAATGTCATCTTCATTGTGACCTGCCTCGGTGAAATGATCCACTAAGGGCGCGTTGGGAGTTTTGCAGCGCACTCTACTCCTATGTTGTCCAATTCGGGTCTTCACTTTTTGTGTTGTTTGCCCAATGTAAACAAGCAAGCAAGGACATTGAATCAAATAAATGACATTGCAAGTATTACAGTTGGAAAATGATCTTGATTTGATTGACACATTATTGAAGGTAAACTCTTTGCCTTCTAGAGTAAAATCACACACATTACAGTTGCCGCGTTTGGCGTGCCCGATTAGAGGTTCAAGGCCCCAATGTACATCAAGAGTGGTAGCTACCCTTGAATTAGGTAGAACCGCCCGAACCAGGTGGTCTTTGAGATTGCGGCTTTTGCGGAAAGCAAATAGAGGGCGCTCAATGTTAAAATTGCCTGCGTTCACAGTAGGCCAGTGTTTGATGATAGATTTACGGATGGGGTTCGAAATAGTGGAGAATGTGGTCACACAGACTATGCGATTGTTGTCAGACTTGATTTTGGGGGAAAGCAGGATTTCTCTTGGGCAGTACCAGGCACGCTTCTGTGCAGTTCGTACCAGGCGTTTAGGGTAACCACGTGCTTTTAACTTGGTAGATAAGATTGACGCTTCGCGAAAATAATCCTCCTTGGCGAAGCAATTGCGTCTTATCCGCAAAAATTGGGAGTATGGTAAAGAGTCACGTTGTGCTCGTGGGTGATTACTTTCGTAACGAAGCAAGGTGTTACGCTCTGTAGTTTTTCTGTATAGCCTGGTAAGTAGTTCACCATTGGAGTGGAATATGGTGAGATCGAGGAAAGGAATCAATCAATCAATCAGGGAATTGTAAGCGCGCTACTCACCCATGAGGGTCTCAAGGCGCTGAGGGGGGGGGGGTCCGCAGATCTGTTTAGCTGAAGAGCCAGGTCTTGTGGGTCTTCCTGAAGGTGTTCAGGGAGGGGGCGCGTCTGATGTCTGCCGGTAGCTCGTTCCAGGTCTTGGCTGCAATGTGAGAGAAGGATCTTCCGCCTGCTCTGGCTCTGTGGATGCGCGGGGTTTCGGCCAGTGCGAGCTTGGAAGATCGGAGATTTCTTTTGGGTACGTGGAAGTTGATTCTGTCGTTGAGGTATTTGGGTCTGTTGTTGTGTAGGCATTTGTAGGCGTGAGTGAGGATTTTGAAAGTGACTCTTTTCTCCACGGGGAGCCAGTGGAGACTTCGTAGGTGTTGGCTGATGTGTTCGTGTCGGGGGATTCCGAGGACAAGTCTGGCGGCGGTGTTCTGTACTGTCTGGAGTTTGCGGAGTAGGGACTTGTTGATGTCGGTGTAGAGTGCGTTTCCATAGTCCAGTCTGCTGGTGATGAGTGCGTGGGTGACTGTCTTCCTTGACTCAGGGGGGATCCACTTGAAGGTCTTGCGGAGGATGCGGAGGGTGTTGAAGCAGCTGGAGGTGACGGCGTTGACCTGTCTGTTCATGGAGAGTGATGAGTTGAGTACGATGCCGAGGTTCTTGGCGTGGTCTGAGGGGTTAGCTGGGCTTCCGAGGGCGGTCGGCCACCAGGTGCTGTCCCATGCAGAAGCGTTGGTACCGAGGATGAGGACTTCTGTCTTCTCGGCGTTGAGCTTCAGGCAGCTGTTGGTCATCCAGACTGCGACGTCTTGCATTCCTTTCTGGAAGTTGAGTTTGGCAGTGGTGGGGTCTTTGGTGAGGGAGAGGATGAGCTGGGTGTCGTCGGCGTAGGATACGATGTTGAGGCCGTGTTGTCGGACGATGGCTGCGAGGGGGGCCATGTAAATGTTGAAGAGGGTGGGGCTCAGTGATGAACCATGTGGGACTCCGCAGGTGATTTTCGTGGGGTCAGAGAGGAAGGGTGGGAGTCTGATCCTTTGGCTTCTTCTGGTGAGGAATGATCGGATCCAGTCCAGGGCTGTTCCTTGTATGCCTGCGTCGTGTAGTCTGACGACTAGTGTGCGATGGGAGACGGTGTCGAAGGCCGTTGATAGGTCAAGTAGGATGAGGGCTGCGGAGTGGCCTTGGTCCAGGAGGGTGCGGATGTCGTCTGTGGTGGCGAGTAGGGCGGTTTCTGTGCTGTGGTTGCTTCGGAATCCGGATTGGGACGGGTCGAGGACGGCGTTCGCTTCAATGAATCGTGTCAGTTTCCTGTTGACTGTTTTCTCTGCAACTTTGGCTGCGAAGGGGAGGAGCGAGATGGGCCGATAGTTCTTGAGGTCGGTGGGGTCAGCTGTGGGCTTCTTGAGCAGGGGTCTGACTTCTGCGCGCTTCCAGTCGTCTGGGAAGGTGCCTGTTTTGAAGGTGGTGTTGATGGTGCATTGTAGTTCGGGTGCGATGGCGGCCACGGCTCTGTGGTAGATGTGAGGGGGCAGGGGTTGGTGGGGGCCCCCGAGTGGATGCTTTTCATGGTCGAGGCGGTGTCTTCGGCCGTGATCGGTGTCCAGTTGGAGATGGTGGGCTGGCTGGTGTTTCTGGGGGCGGGGGCCATCTGTGGCGCCTGGTGGATGGTCGATGAAGTTGTCGTAGAGGTTTTTGATCTTGAGGTGGAAATAGGTTCCAAGCTTGTCGCAGAGGTCTTGGGATGGGGTGATGTCTGTGGCTTCGCTGCGTGGGTTGGTGAATTCTTGAATGACACTGAAAAGTTCCTTGGAGTTGGTGGAGTTGGCCAGGATTTTGTTGTGGATGAAGTTCCTTTTGGTGGCTTTGATCTGGCTGTGAACCAGGCGGCTTTCCTGGGGCGTTGTCTGTCGGGGTTGCGTAGCGGGACGAGCTCATCTGCGCAGTTGGAGATCCAGGTGTTGAGTTCTCTGGCTGTGTCGTTTGCACTGTTTGCGTCGGGTGCCCAGGTGTGGTTGTCTCGGTTGAGGGTGGAGTTAAGTTGCTCGTCGGTAACCTTGCTCCAGTTCCTTCGTGGTGGGCATGGGGATGGTTTGGGTGCCTTGGGTTTGTTGATGGTGAAGTGTACGCAGTGGTGGTCGGTCCATGGTGGCTGCGTTGTGTGGCTGAAATGGACGCTGTTTCCTGCCGCGAAGATGGGGTCGAGGGTGTGTCCTGCTCTGTGGGTCGGTGTGTTGACGAGTTGTTTAAGTCCGATGCTGGCGAGGTTGTCACGAAGGATAGTGGAGTTGGGGTCGCTGGGGTTGTCGAGGTGGAAGTTCAGGTCTCCAATGAGTATGTAGTTTGTTGAGGCGATCGCGTGGGGTGCGATGAAGTCGCTGATGGTGGCGGCGAAGGGTGTTCGGGGGCCGGGGAGTCTGTAGACGAGGGTTCCTCGGAGTGTGGCTTTGGGGGTGGTCTGGATTTTGAAGTGCAGGTTTTCGGCGGAGGGGAAGGTTTCGCTGGAGGTGGTGAGGCGGAGGGTGCTCTTGTGGGCGATGGCGAGGCCCCCTCCTGAGTGGTTGGGGCGGTCTTTCCTCTGGATCTTGTATCCGTCTGGGATGGCGGTGCAGATGTCGGGGGCGGAGGATGCGTTGGTCCAGGTCTCTGTGAAGAAGGCGATGTCGGACGAAAGAGAGTCGAGTAGGATCCAGATTTCCATGGTTTGTTTGTGTACGGAGCGTACGTTGAGGAGGATGCATTTTAAGGTGTCGCCGGTGCTGGCATCGGCGGTGTTGGAGGCCGGGGTGGCGGTGAGGGTCTGGCGGCAGTGGAGGCAGGAGAACTGGCCGTGGGTCGTGTTCGGCGAGGCCTGTTGGCATTCTCTAAGACTTCCAGGGTTGAGTGCTAGGAGGGTGGTGGTGTCGTAGCGATGGGTAGTGGGAGGTCCAGGGTTCCTGGCGCTGGCCGCGGTCAGGTCGCGGACGGGCGCAGACAGGCTTGCCCTTTGGCACGCCAGCGGCGCGCCCGCTGCGCGCAGCGGCCGCCATTAAGTAGGGGAGGTGGGAGGGAGGAGAGGCTGGGAGGCGGGAGCAGGGGAATTCCGGGAGGGATTCCGGGGGGAAATTCCGGGGGGGAATTCCGGGGGGGAGGGGCCGCAGGGGCAGCAGCGGCAAAAGGCAAAAGGAACAGGCAGGCACGAGAAAATAAAACAGTGGTGGAATTAGAGCAAGACACAGATGGGCACAATAACAGTGGCACAACAAGGAATTTTTTTTAAAAAAGCGGCTGAGAAAGGTTACGGTGGTTGGAGGCAGTCTGGTCCCAGTTGGAGCGGGAAGCAGGCGCAGGAGCGGGCAGCAGCCTCGAACCTCCCAAGGAGGAGGTTGGGGTCTGGAGGCAAGAGACAGCACAGCGGAGCAGTGGGGAGAGAGTGGACCTAGACCGAGGGTCAGAGGTCTTACATCAGAGATCAGAGATTTGTCATGTGTAAGGGTGAAATTAAGGCCTAGACAATTGTTATTCAGCCAGTGTAAAAAATGGTTGAGGGTTTCAACATTATTGTGCCAAATCATGAAAATGTCATCTATATACCGACGCCATAATGTGACACCGGTAAAGAAGGGGTTAGTGGGAGATAGGATGGTAGTCGTTTCAAGGTGATCCATGAAAAGTATAGCCAAGTTGGGGGCAAAAACGGCCCCCATTGATGTTCCTTTGACTTGTTGGTAATATTCGTACTCAAAAGAGAAGAAATTTCTAGTAAGGCAAAGTTCAAGTAGTTGCAGAATGTACACAGTGGGGACAGTGTGGGGGCGAGGCCTGGAGTCAAGTACTCCTTGGATCACCGTCATCGCCAGAACCTGCGGGATGTTGGTGTACAAGGATTCAATATCCATTGTACAGAGTATATCACTGGTAGGGTCAAAAGGGTGGTGCTCGACTAAGTTAATCATCGCCATACTATCCCTTACATAGCATTCAGTGCCAGGTACAAAGTCTTTAATAAAGTAGTCAACGTATTGACCCAGGGGTTCAAGTATAGAGCCGCACCCCGAAACTATTGGATGTCCAGGGGGCTCGTGAGGTTTTTATGCACTTTGGGAAGTGTGTAAATCACTGGCATGCACGGTGATTTCACATTTAAAAAAGAAATTCCTTTTGACTTAGAAAACCCTCAGATTTTGCGTCTGTGGTGATCTGCCAGATTAGGTTTTGTAGTTCAATTGTTGGATTAGTGGGCAGTCTACAGTAGTGGTCAGTATTAGAGAGCTGACGCAGAATTTCAGATTTGTATGTTTCCTTCTCTTGCAGGACAATCCCACCACCTTTATCGGCAGATTTGATTATTAGAGATTCGTTCCTTTTAAGAGAATCAATGGCTTTCTTTTCACTAAGGAAAATATTGTATGGGATGAAACGTTTCTTGCTCTCAAGCGTGGCTAAGTCATTCAATACCAATTTTTTGAATGTGGATATTTCGCCTGGGATCATGCTGCCCGAGGGGGAGAACGTAGATGGTGGTCGGAAGGGAGTGTTAGAGATGACGGTGGGTGAAGGATTGAGCAGAAAAAATCCATGTAGACGAAGACGTCTAAAAAATCTCAATAGTTCAGTATGTAGTTCCAGGAAGTTTGGATGGATGGTAGGGACAAAGGACAAGCCTTTACTTAAAAGAGACAGTTCAGAGTCAGCAAGGACGTGTTTGGACAAATTAAAAATGGGTATAAGTTGTGAGGATGCAGAGTCATTGTTGTCAGAGTTTACCATTGGTAAAACCTCTGGCGTGTCTGGCGCTCGCCTGGGGAGTTGTGCCATCGTTGGGCTTGTTTCACGTGCCCGCGTTTGGGTGGGTCGCTTTGGCCTCTCCCTAAAAAATTGGGTCCAGGGTTGCGTGTGGAAGTGCTCGGGTTTTCTCCTGAGTCTGAGTTTTCAGATGAGTCAGCAGAGGTGTCTGAAAAACCCACCAAATTGTTGTGTCTATTAAAACGACCCCACGGTCTAGTGTTCTGGGGATTAGTGTACGAGCGATTTGTGTAGAAATCTTTCTGTAGATATGGGTATGTGCGTTCAGTGCTATATGTTTTGATATCTTTCTTCACCTTAAGCGATTTCTTGTTCTGCTCTAATCTGTGAAAGTCCTCAACTGTCTTCTGGACTTGTTCAAGTAATTTTTTGCCGTCAGGGACTGAACAAGTGTCTTTGATCTGTCTTTAAATATCACTAATTTCTTCTGCTAGTTTTTTGAGAGTTTCTGTGGCTGTATCAATGCCTAGTACTAACCAGTGCCTGGAGCAAGTGGTGCCTATGTAACTGAAGTTATTAATGTATTTGGGGTTGTCTGTGAAGATGCCGGGTATGTTCCTTACTTGCAGCCCGACTGGAATTATATCAGTTTTCAAGTATTCAGTGAGCATGCGGATCATAAGCTGAAGGCGGACCTGTATGGTCATCAGGATAAATATAGACGTCAGGGCTGCATATTAGAATAAGGTGTAGAAGGAAACAAACGTGTAGATATGGACGCACGCAATCAATCGTGTCAAGATAGTGACAAGCGAACCAGGCTAAACGGTACACACGTGAGCAAGCTGAAAAGGCCTAAAGATGTATGAGGACCGAGTTCAGAGTGCCAGCTGCACGTGTGAGGTGACGCTCGTTCGCAAAAGAGGGAAGTAATAACTAACCTCAATTGGGCTTGCGGAAGGTAAAGCCACAATTACACTCAGTGGTGGAGGCCGATTGAATATGATGTTCTATGAAAATTAAAATTAATTGTAAGGTACCGGAATTACTAGATAACAACTGGCAGACAAGAAGATAAAACCAGAGGGAATTCTCACCTAAGAATGAATAACCTGGCGTTTAGACTGTAAAGTTATCAGTTCCAAGACAGCAAGTGGCGATGCACTACAGGGAAAAAGGATGGAAGGGAGGAGTGAGGAAATAAAAGGGTGGCTTGGAAGGAGTCAGATGACTACGCAGGACAGCGTGCTTACCGTTATGCTGTATGATCCAAGGCTTGATGGCAGGGATAGCCATCGGCCAATGGAATGCTCCTATTTATGTTGTGAGTGACAGGTGACTCAGCATAAGGTGGCCATTTTGGGTGAGGGTTTTAATGAGTATGGAAGACAGACTAGGTGCGGTAAATGAACCACTAGAGAGCCAAAAGGAGGCAGTGAACTAAAAGAAGAGTAAATCATACAAAACAGTATTCATTATTTAGGTAACAGGGAAATTTTACCAAACAACTGAATTAACAAAATATGCTTGGTGACAATTGGACAGAGATATTCAGGAACCATGGTAAAAACAAGCATTAACGCAGTTAGTGGCAGTTGTATTCAGATTACAAACTAGAGGTAGACACAGTGAGGGCGGAACATAGTTCTTGGTACAATGAGTGGTCTAGATCAAGGTGGTCCAGTCCTCATTCCTATTCAGTCCATTCCTGATGCTGTTCATGCGGATAATCTGCTTGAGCTCCTCTTTATTCAGACGTTGTGCAATGTCTCCGCCTCTTGGGGGTTGTTTAGCAACGTTTATGACTGTCCATTTAATGTCATCTTCATTGTGACCTGCCTCGGTGAAATGATCCACTAAGGGCGCGTTGGGAGTTTTGCAGCGCACTCTACTCCTATGTTGTCCAATTCGGGTCTTCACTTTTTGTGTTGTTTGTCCAATGTAAACAAGCAAGCAAGGACATTGAATCAAATAAATGACATTGCAAGTATTACAGTTGAAAAATGATCTTGATTTGATTGACACATTATTGAAGGTAAACTCTTTGCCTTCTAGAGTAAAATCACACACATTACAGTTGCCGCATTTGGCGTGCCCGATTAGAGGTTCAAGGCCCCACACGCGCAGCGGGCACTCTGAACTCGGTCCTCATACATCTTTAGGCCTTTTCACCTTGCTCACGTGTGTACCGTTTAGCCTGGTTCGCTTGTCACTATCGTGACACGATTGATTGCGTGCGTTCATATCTACACGTTTGTTTCCTTCTACACCTTATTCTAATATGCAGCCCTGACGTTCACGCTCACTCACCCTTCACAGTTATCGCCTTGTTGAGAGTCCTCGTATGTTTTGATAACTGCTTCACGAGCATGGTGCGGTCCCACCAGGGCTGGTCCCGGACCCCCTGGATAGCATAATGTTTCACGGTCTGTACTAGACGCTCCTTAATCTCCTTCCCTTTTCCTTATTTTCCACAGGCAATCTCTAATTATTCAGGCTTGTACTTATAACTGTCCTGATGATGATCCTACCATTTTTTTAAGAGGATCGAAACGTCGTCGACCAATTTAAACAGTTTACACATTAATCAAATCTGATAAAAAAAGTGTAATTACTGTTTCCTCAAGCTTGTTAGAAATTGTGTTCAATATTCCACAAGCTACCCTGTCTTGCCTGATATGTTCCTGTCCTAAATGTATTTGTTATGTTTCTATGTAGGATGCAGGATTGTGTCCCACTGTATTGATGTGTTTATATTTTTGGCTTTTGACATTTTTGAATTATTAAATTGAATGTCCGGCTGGACACTCGTAATATAGCACTGATTGGAGTCTATATTTATCCTGATGACCATACTGTTCTTTTTAAGGACCACTGTTCTAATACTAAACTGTTACCCAAGGTCCTTATCTACCTTTTGGGTTCCCTTGTGTTTTGTAAATATGGTTAGCGCAATCGCCGGATTGCAAGGGAGACACTCCCTATTCCCCTCCTTGTGAGTGGGCAACTCCTGCTTCCCTCTGTCTCTATTTACCTTCCTTAACTCTTGTCTTAATACACCGTTCAGCATCACTGCTATGTCAGACCACGCACCCCTATATTCTGACGAATATATTAAGAAAATACTCGAGGGACCTTCCCTGTTCACTGACTCAGCAGACACCCCGACTCATACAAACATTTCCCTCTCTGACCAACTAGAGAGATGTAAGAAGAAGCAGGTCCGCCTTCCCCTTTGATCCGCATGCTCACTGAATACTTGAAGGCTGATATAATTCCAGTCGGGCTGCAAGTAAGGAACATACCCGGCATCTTCACAGACAACCCCAAATACTTCAATAACTTCAGTTACATAGGCACCACTTGCTCCAGGCACTGGTTAGTACTAGGCATTGATACAGCCACAGAAACTCTCAAAAAACTAGCAGAAGAAATTAGTGATATTGAAAGACAGATCAAAGACACTTGTTCAGTCCCTGACGGCAAAAAATTGCTTGAACAAGTCCAGAAGACAGTTGAGGACTTTCACAGATTAGAGCAGAACAAGAAATCGCTTAAAGTGAAGAAAGATATCAAAACATATAGCAATGAACGCACATACCCATATCTACAGAAAGATTTCTACACAAATCGCTCGTACACTAATCCCCAGAACACTAGACCGTGGGGTTGTTTTAATAGACGCAACAATTTGGTGTGTTTTTCAGACACCTCTGCTGACTCATCTGAAAACTCAGACTCAGGAGAAAACCCGAGCACTTCCACACGCAACCCCGGACCCAATTTTTTAGGGAGAGGCCAAAGCGACCCACCCAAACGCGGGCGCGTGAAACAAGCCCAACAATGGCACAACTCCCCAGGCGAGCGCCAGACACGCCAGAGGTTTTACCAATGGTAAACTCTGACAACAATGACTCTGCATCCTCACAACTTATACCCATTTTTAATTTGTCCAAACACGTCCTTGCTGACTCTAAACTGTCTCTTTTAAGTAAAGGCTTGTCCTTTGTCCCTACCATCCATCCAAACTTCCTGGAACTACATACTGAACTATTGAGATTTTTTAGACGTCTTCGTCTACATGCATTTTTTCTGCTCAATCCTTCACCCACCGTCATCTCTAACACTCCCTTCCGACCACCATCTACGTTCTCCCCCTCGGGCAGCATGATCCAAGGCGAAATATCCACATTCGAAAAATTGGTATTGAATGACTTAGCCACGCTTGAGAGCAAGAAACGTTTCATCCCATACAATATTTCCCTTAGTGAAAAGAAAGCCATTGATTCTCTTAAAAGGAACGAATCTCTAATAATCAAATCTGCCGATAAAGGTGGTGGGATTGTCCTGCAAGAGAAGGAAACATACAAATCTGAAATTCTGCGTCAGCTCTCTAATACTGACCACTACTGAAGACTGCCCACTAATCCAGCAAGGGAACTACAAAACCTAATCTTACAGATCACCACAGACGCAAAATCTGGGGGTTTTCTAAGTCAAAAGGAATTTCTTTTTTTAAATGTGAAATCACCGCGCATGCCAGTGATTTACACACTTCCCAAAGTGCATAAAAACCTCACGAGCCCCCCTGGACGTACAATAGTTTCGGGGTGCGGCTCTATACTTGATCCCCTGGGTCAATACGTTGACTACTTTATTAAAGACTTTGTACCTGGCACTGAATGCTATGTAAGGGATAGTATGGCGATGATTAACTTAGTCGAGTACCACCCTTTTGACCCTACCAGTGATATACTCTGTACAATGGATATTGAATCCTTGTACACCAACATCCTGCAGGTTCTGGCGATGACGGTGATCTAAGGAGTACTTGACTCCAGGCCTCGCCCCCACACTGTCCCCACTGTGTTCATTCTGCAACTACTTGAACTTTGCCTTACTAGAAATTTCTTCTCTTTTGAGTACGAATATTACCAACAAGTCAAAGGAACATCAATGGGGGCCGTTTTTGCCCCCAACTTGGCTATACTTTTCATGGATCACCTTGAAACGACTACCATCCTATCTCCCACTAACCCCTTCTTTACCGGTGTCACATTATGGCGTCGGTATATAGATGACATTTTCATGATTTGGCACAATAATGTTGAAACCCTCAACCATTTTTTACACTGGCTGAATAACAATTGTCTAGGCCTTAATTTCACCCTTACACATGACAAATCTCTGATTCCTTTCCTCGATCTCACCATATTCCACTCCAATGGTGAACTACTTACCAGGCTATACAGAAAAACTACAGAGCGTAACACCTTGCTTCGTTACAAAAGTAATCACCCACGAGCACTACGTGACTCTTTACCATACTCCCAATGTTTGCGGATAAGACGCAATTGCTTCGCCAAAGAGGATTATTTTCGCGAAGCGTCAATCTTATCTACCAAGTTGAAAGCACGTGGTTACCCTAAACGCCTGGTACGAACTGCACAGAAGCGTGCCTGGTACTGCCCAAGAGAAATCCTGCTTACCCCCAAAATGAAGTCTGACAACAATCGCATAGTCTGTGTGACCACATTCTCCCCTATTTCGAACCCCATCCGTAAATCTATCATCAAACACTGGCCTACTGTGAACGCAGGCAATTTGAATATTGATCGCCCTCTATTTGCTTTCCGCAAAAGCCGCAATCTCAAAGACCACCTGGTACGGGCGGTTCTACCTAATTCCAGGGTAGCTACCACTCTTGATGTACATTGGGGCCTTGAACCTCTAATCGGGCACGCCAAATGCGGCAACTGAAATGTGTGTGATTTTACTCTAGAAGGCAAAGAGTTTACCTTCAATAATGTGTCAATCAAATCAAGATCATTTTCCAACTGTAATACTTGCAATGTCATTTATTTGATTCAATGTCCTTGCTTGCTTGTTTACATTGGGCAAACAACACAAAAAGTGAAGACCCGAATTGGACAACATAGGAGTAGAGTGCGCTGCAAAACTCCCAACGCGCCCTTAGTGGATGATTTCACCGAGGCAGGTCACAATGAAGATGACATTAAATGGACAGTCATAAACGTTGTTAAACAACCCCCAAGAGGTGGAGACATTGCACAACGTCTGAATATAGAGGAGCTCAAGCAGATTATCCGCATGAACAGCATCAGGAATGGACTGAACAGGAATGAGGACTGGACCACCTTGATCTAGACCACTCATTGTACCAAGAACTATGTTCCGCCTTCACTGTGTCTACCTCTAGTTGGTAATCTGAATACAACTGCCACTAACTGCGTTGATGCTTGTTTTTACCATGGTTCCTGAATATCTCTGTCCAATTGTCACCAAGCATATTTAGTTAATTCAGTTGTTTGGTAAAATGTCCCTGTTACCTAAATAATGAATACTGTTTTGTATGATTTACTCTTCTTTTAGTTCACTGCCTCCTTTTGGCTCTCTAGTGGTTCCTTTACCGCACCTAGTCTGTCTTCCATACTCATTAAAACCCTCACCCAAAATGGCCACCTTATGCTGAGTCACCTGTCACTCACAACATAAAAGGAGCATTCCATTGGCCGATGGCTATCCCTGCCATCAAGCCTTGGATCATACAGCATAACGGTAAGCACGCTGCCCTGCGTAGTCATCTGACTCCTTCCAAGCCACCCTTTTATTTCCTCACTCCTCCCTTCCATCCTTTTTCCCTGTAGTGCATCGCCACTTGCTGTCTTGGAACTGATAACTTTACAGTCTAAACGCCAGGTTATTCATTCTTAGGTGAGAAGTCCCTCTGGTTTTATCTTCTTGTCTGCCAGTTGTTATCTAGTAATTCCGGTACCTTACAATTAATTTTAATTTTCACAGAACATCATATTCAATCGGCCTCCACCACTGAGTGTAATTGTGGCTTTACCTTCCGCAAGCCCAATTGAGGTTAGTTATTACTTCCCTCTTTTGCGAACGAGCGTCACCTCACACGCGCAGCGGGCACTCTGAACTCGGTCCTCATACATCTTTAGGCCTTTTCACCTTGCTCACGTGTGTACCGTTTAGCCTGGTACGCTTGTCACTATCTTGACACGATTGATTGCGTGCGTCCATATCTACACGTTTGTTTCCTTCTACACCTTATTCTAATATGCAGCCCTGACGTTCACGCTCACTCACCCTTCACAGTTATCGCCTTGTTGAGAGTCCTCGTATGTTTTCATAACTGCTTCACCAGCATGGTGCGGTCACACCAGGGCTGGTCCCGGACCCCCTGGATAGCATAATGTTGCACGGTCTGTACTAGACACTCCTTAATCTCCTTCCCTTTTCCTTATTTTCCACAGGCAATCTCTAATTATTCAGGCTTGTACTTCTAACTGTCCTGATGATGATCCTACCATTTTTTTAAGAGGATCGAAACGTCGTTGACCAATTTAAACAGTTTGCACATTAATCAAATCTGATGAAAAAAAATGTAATTACTGTTTCCTCAAGCTTGTTAGAAATTGTGTTCAATATTCCACAAGCTACCCTGTCTTGCCTGATATGTTCCTGTCCTAAATGTATTTGTTATGTTTCTATGTAGGATGCAGGATTGTGTCCCACTGTATTGATGTGTTTATATTTTTGGCTTTTGACATTTTTGAATTATTAAATTGAATGTCCGGCTGGACACTCGTAATATAGCACTGATTGGAGTCTATATTTATCCTGATGACCATACTGTTCTTTTTAAGGACCACTGTTCTAATACTAAACTGTTACCCAAGGTCCTTATCTACCTTTTGGGTTCCCTTGTGTTTTTGTAAATATAAGTGGAAGCCCTCCAGCACATATAAAAACAATCTACATGAGGAAACAAACTGAATCCTGTTAAAAGTAAGTTTACTAACTCTCTTAACTAAAAAACCATAACGTAAAGAAACGTGTATTTCTAATATCAAAAATAATTATAACCAAAACTAATAAAATGCATATTCTTTTTCTACACAGTCCTAATACAAAACTGAATGAACTAAATGAGAAAAACCAACTTTGAGGAAAAAAACTATAAGCTCTGCACAAATCAAGAGCAAGTGAAAAAAAGAACAAAGATTACAAGTATAAAATGTAAACTGTTAAAAACTATTTATCTATAACCTAATAACATTATATACTTAGAACTAACAATGCATTTAATATATATTTCTCATATTTATATCATTTACAGGCTCCAGAATGTCCAAGTGCACAACTTTACAAAATTAGAAAAACCTACTTAGCCATATGGGCTATACATTCACTAAAGAGTGCTCTACCAACGAAAGAACCTGCTGGAAGTCCACTGAGTACTACTCTAACTAGCTTGTACGTTAAACAACTACCAATAATGGCACTGTTGCATGTTGAGAAGTTAGTGCTCCGTCTTCAAAATTGCCTTTGTACCGGTCTAGTGCAACCAGTTGCTCATGGTTGGCGCTTTGTACTTTTTGGCACTATTTTATTTAAAACTTTAAAAATTCATATCTCCAGTTCATCTTATTGCATTTTTGTTGTTCTAGTGTTATTTTGTTCATTACAATATTCTCTATTCTTATAAATTGGAGTGGAATTTGTATTGTTCTGTTTTATTGACTTTTTAGCTGGTTTAGTACATCTAATTTCTTTGCACATTTTCTCAAGTTAAGCCTGTCTGCTCTCTGCCATTGCTATCAGGGATTAAAATCAGATTCAAATTACTGAAACCTTTAGTGGGCCTAACAAGAATAGTGACATTATTACTTATGTGCGGCTACCATCCACTCCAACGAATAATCCACTTCTTCACACTATGATAATGAGAACAATGACAAATAACATACTAACCCTAGTACAAAGCACTGCCTGGCTAATGGACAGCACTCTTAAATCTTGTCCACCACCCGTTATACAGATATACACAATTCAAGGGCAGCCCCAAAACACTGATATATAAATTAATTATGCATTGTTTCCAAACAAGCAAAGCATTAGGAATTACTAACAACTATAGAAGAGAAAACAATAACTACTACCTACAAAAATTAGCTATGGATTTTGAAAAGGCAATGACGCAACAGCACTTAATATATATCCACATGCAGTAATGCAAAGCTATTATTTCTGTTTCAAGTAAGCATTATGTAGACATCTCCAAAAATGCGCTTGTCATGTCACATGAGGCAAGTGACAACAGCAATCAGTGTGGAACAGTGAAATGAATGGAAGCCTAATGGAATATACATTTTCTAGGTCTTGGTGCTTTTTTACAAGTAACTTTAAAATTATAAGTCAAGAAGATTCCATTAGGGATTCATGATTAAATGTAAACTGTGTCAGTAGAATTCAATTTCAACCCATTGGTTATTATTTAGTTTGGTGTATTTATGCATGATGTTTGTACATCATTCTTTTTAATCACGTTTTATGTTTTATTTTATCTGCTTTGGAACTGTGTGAATTCTGGTTTTAGAAGATCAATGTTTTCTTAAATAACACTGTAATAATATATTGTAATATTTGTGCTTTTATGGCTCAGACTATTAGTGCCGAATAAAGCTTTTGTGACTTACTGAATGTCAAGCTGATGCATTACACAAAGTCCCACAAACGTGCAGATGGTAACGCACCTGGGCCCTCGTATAGAGCATCACTCTAAGGGAGCGAGAATTCCTTAGGGCAGATTTAATGCACTGAATGCTCTCTGAGCTCTGGTACCAGATTTAATGAATGCAGCTAAAAAAGGGAATAATGCACACAACCATTATGCGCGAATCACTACTGCACATTCCCAGTTTTGTGCGTAAATTAGGCGTCAGGAGCAAGAGGAAAACGTAGGAAAAAAAAGGAAAATTAATGAGGCAGCCCTTTAAACCTCCGCGGATGCAAAATACCGCTGAGTCTGTATCTTTGGAAATAAGGGCTAACAAAACTGCCTTGTAATGGAAAATATCATTTGAAACGTAATTAAAATGCAGGTAAGTTGTTTACAGAAAAGATAGTGTGATCTTAGATGTAAAATCCGTGAGAATTATCTGTAGGTGATGGACCATAATAGGGTACCCAAGGTGACCTGCGGTTGCCTTGGCTTAACCTTTGGCACTGCAAGCATTGCCCTGCCCCTGGTCTCGGGGTTCATAAATGCAAAATTAGGGACAGGAAGTAACCAGCGCTCTACGAACCCCGCATATTTACTGTAGATCGCACGTCCTAAAGGCAGGTTATGGTCAGGACCATAGAAATTCTGCAATTCTGCAGCTGCAGCGTTTTCTGTATAAATATGGATTTGCTGCATGTGCCACATAATCCATAATCAGCTGCATAATTAGCAGATTTTACAAAAGGCTCAAAAGTTACTAAAAAAACAAGGTTGCGCAGTGGAAGCCCCTTGACAAAACTTGACTGGTCACTTTTCAATTACCTATTGCTGTATTTGTGTGTTAAACTATTAATGATGAAGGGGAACCTTTGCCCAGACAGTCTTAACACGTGCAAAAAAGACAAAACAATGCAGTAATACTGTCACAAACTTTTCTGCATTATGCCACATAATTTGCCCTTTCTTGTCACATAATTTAGTCAACCCTGCCATATAATTCAGTACTCACCTGTCGCATAATTCCAGTGGCCCTGGTTATATCATAACTTTCAGCAATGTCTCCAGTTTCTCATTATTACAAGCACATTGTAATTAGTGTTAATATGGAGTTTGTGAATATAGAAGCTTTCATGTTTTTGATTGGCTTTTAGCAGACTTTCCATTGAGATAGTGTACTTGTGGGAGGGTGTGTGCTCTCTTACTGGCCTAACCAGCACAGTTACTTGCCGTAAATGAAACTGACAAAAGCCCGTCTGCGCCCATCGCCAGAACCCCATGTCCTCCTACCATCTATCGCTACACCACCAAGGAGCTCCTGGCCCTGGACCCCAGACCGCTGCTTCACGGCCTCCCCATGATTAACCAAAAGTCCCTTCACCTGCCGCCACTGCCGCTTCTCCTGCTACACAGGACCACCTGCCCCCACTGGTACCTGCACCGCCTCCACACAGAGGACTACGAACAACCTGGAACCGCTCCAATGCATCCTGCTCAACGCCCGCTCCCTCTGCAAACATGCCACAGTAATCTGAGACACCATCACCATCCTCTCCCCGGACATAGGCTTCATCACCGAAACATGGCTTAACCCCTCCTCGAATCCCGGCATCGCCCCCTGCCACTCCCGATGTTACACCGAGACCGCACCAACAAACACGGTGGAGGCATCGTCATCATCTTCAAGGAAACCATCTGATGCACCATCACCAACGACGACCCAATGCCTCTCATGGAACACCCCAACTTCCTACTACAGACGAACTCCAAGACCACAACAAGAGGCACCCTCCCTTACAGACTCCCGGGACCCCGACAAGCCTTCTGCGACTCCATCTCCAACCTCATCTCAATCTTGATCTCAATTTCCACCTCGACGACCCCAACGACGACCTCCTGGAGAACCTCAACAACATTGGCCTCACCCAACTAGTCACCGAACCCACGCATAAAGCTGGACACACACTCAATGCCATTTTACCTCCAGCGACAGAATCAAGTTCACCCACGTTACAGAACTCACCTGGACTGACCATGCGATCGTCCACTTTACCAACTCCGATGCCCAACACACCATCTCCTAGCCCCACAATGCCACCCACCGCAGCTGGGGAAAAATAACCGAGACTCAATGGAGACAGGCCGTTAGCACCACACAACCTGAAATTTCAGCAGACTTTGACCAGGCCGTCCAGAACTTCTCCGCCTGGATCACCAAATCGGCCAACAGAGTAGCCCTGCTGAAACCAGCAAAAGCCAACAAAACCTCAAAACAAGCCAGCTGGAACACCCCAGAGCTCAGAACCACCAAGCGCAACTGATATCGAGAAGCAAAGGCAAGTCACCAAGGATTCCTCCGATAGAGCCGCTCATAAAGCAGCCCTTAGCAACTACCACCTGTGCATCAAGGGAGCCAAGCGAGCAGCTATCACTGACTGCATCGACACCGCAGCTAACCACATGAAGAAACTCTTCAAAATTGTCAAGGAATTCTCCAACCCGACAGCCACTGAGAACACCGTCCACCCCTCCCAAGAACTCTGCTACACCCTCTCAGAATACTTCCACAGCAAGATTGCCACCACCTACAACACCTTCAATCACCAACCCACCACTCTCAGCCTCAACAACCTCAATCAACCAGCGAACACCAGCTGAACAATAACCACTTGGTCTCAGCTCACCACTCAGACCACCACAGCAATCACATCGCCCATCCACTCACGGCCACCCAGCAACCCCTGCTCCCACCATCTCGTCAACCTCAGAACCAACCCTATCAGCACGGAACTCACCAGCATCCTCGACACCTTTATCTCCACAGCAACCTACCCAGACAGATGGAAACACGCAGAGGTCAGACCCCTCCTAAAGAAACACTCTGCGACCCCAGCGACCTCAAAAATTACTGACCAATCTTCCTGCTCCCCTCCCCAGCCAAAGAACTCAAGAAAGCCATCAACCAACAGCTCACCGAACATCTGGAACAAAACCACTGACTCGATGCCTCACAATCAGGATTCCGTTCCAACCACAGCACCGAGACCACGCTGATTGCCATAACAGATGGCATCATAACTCTCTTCAGCTGCAGAGAAACTGTGGCCCTTATCCTCCTCGACTTCTCTGCTGAGTTCGATACCGTCTCCCACCACACCCTCATCAACAGACTCCACAATGCTGGCATACAGCAAAACACCCTCAATTGGATCGCCTCTTTCCTCTCAGGACGCACACAGAGCATCTGGCTGCCTCGCTTCACCTCCGCACCCAAGGGCATCTCATGCGGCATACTCCAAGGATCATCCCTCATCCCCACCTTGTTCAACATGTACATGTCCCCTCTCGCAGACGCCGTCAGATCCTACGGACTCAACATAATCTCCTACGCAGGCGACACTCAACTAATCCTCTTGCTTTCCGAGGACCCCTCCAACACCAGAGCCAACTTCTGCAATGCCATGACCAACGTAGCCAAATAGATAAGAGACAGCTGCCTCAAACACAACTCCGACAAAACAGAAGAACTGATCTTCAGGAATAACACCTCCGTATGGAACCACAGCTGGTGGCCAGCAGAGCTCGGACCAACACCCACATCGACAGACCATGCACGGAACGTCAGCATCCTCCTTGCCAGCCAACTGACCATAAAACAACAAGTCAACGCAGTCGCCTACTCCTGCTTCTACACTCTTCGCCTGCTCCGCAAAATCTTCAGATGGATCCCAATCAACACCAGAAAGACAGTCATGCAGGCCCTCATCACCAGCCGCCTCGACTATGGCAACGCTTTCTACACCGGAATTTCCACCCAGCTCCTCAAAAGTCTCCAGATGATACAGAACACCACAGCCACACTCTTCCTGGAGCTCCCCAAACGGACCCACATCACTCCTCACCTCAGAGACCTCCTCTGGCTCTCCATCCAGAAAAGATGCCAGTTCAAAATCCTCAAGCATGCATGCAAAGCTTTAGATGATCAAGGACCATCCTACATCCGTCGTAGCCGCAGCGGGAGCTGCTCCTTCTCCTACATCACTGCCAAGACCTGAACGACATGCCCCTCCACCTCTGAACAGCATCCTCCCTAAAGGACTTTGATAAGAAGTGGAAAGGACACAGTTGTAGAAGATGAAGTAGAATTTATTAATGGGGTACAGAGAGCCGTCCCAGCTGGCACAGCCAAGGCACAAACAGCAACTGCCACTGAGGGAACACTCAGAACAGTATGTTTACCAACACTCTAGAGGATGTCATGGAATACTCTTGGAGCTCTGCCAACATCACATCACCACACCTCACCCCTTTTAGAGAACAACACAAAAACGACAGAAAAAGAAAGGGAAAGGGTACAGAAAGGAAAGGGATGCAGGAATATCATTATCTTTGTAATAATGCATAGATTAAACATAGTCTCGTAAACTTCGTGGTCTGGTATGGACTCTGATGCTCTTCCTAACACCATCTCCACCTAAAACTTTGTTGTTAACTTCAACAGTTTCAGAGAAAGTACATGGGTCTCTGGCAACACGAGAAGTGCTCCACCAGTTTCCATTGGACAACTTGACAGCATTTTTACGAGTTTCTACAATTTGCTGTGAATCTAAAAACTTAGACCTTTTTTTACTGAGACAGGATTCTTAACTCTAACCCAATCTCCAACACGAAGTCTGTGGGTTTCTTTCTTGGTGGGAATCCCATGAGCTTTAGAACAAACCTCAGTAAATTTTTTGTAGGCAGATTCCCACATACACCTCATGTCACAACTTTGATGGAATGATTTCGCCATCCAGAAAGGGTAAACTTGTGAAGAAGCTTTTCTCCCCCTCATAAGTTCAAAAGGACTGAAATTAGTAGCGACATGAGGTGAAGTGCGGTATGACCAAACCAAATCTTTCACAGCTTGAAAAACACAAGATCTAGATCTAAAAGCTGCTTGAACACACTCCACCACAACTCTATTGAATCTCTCCGCTTTACCATTACTTTGTGGGTGGTAAAGCGGAGTTCTAGTGTGCTTGATACCACAGGAGCGTAGAAAAGAGTTCATCTCCTCAGAAACAAATTGCACACCGTTGTCAGTAAGGATTTCCTCAGGATAACCTTCCCTGAGAAAAATTGTATTCAAACAGTTAATGACACTCTTAGAATTGGGTGTACCAATGGGTTCAACCTCAACCCACCTAGATAGATGGTTGATGAGAACAAGAAAGTATTTTGAGTTGGAAGGAAAAACATGGAAAGGTCCAAGAAAATCCATCCCCAATCTTTGCCAGGCTCTACCAGGAGGAGTCACAGGAGATTCAGTAACACCTTCAAGTACAAGAACTTTGTCACTGGCATTGCAACGTGGACATTGCTTTACTAAATCATCAATTTGAGTATCCATTCTGGGCCACCAGAAATCAGTTCTAACTTTTCTTTTTGTTATGGTGGCACCAAGATGACCAGAGTGTGCAGCTAAAATGATTTTTTCCCGATAACAAACAGGAGGTACAAGTTTGTTGCCTCTGACCACTTTTCCACCCTCCACTGAAAGCTCATCAGAGACCTTCCAAAAGATCTGTAGTTCAGGGGAAAGACATTTCTCATTGGGCCAGCCTCTCTTGATTAAAGAAACAACTTCTTTGAGTACAATATCTTTATCAACCTCTGCTTCCCAATCTTCTTCTGCAAAAGATAAATTGTCTTGACTGATACATGCTACAAAGCATTCCTCTACTTCAGTCTCCCATTCTTGTTCTTCGGAGTCAGAAATGGGAAGTCTAGACAAACAGTCCGCTCTGCTGTTCTTTCCGCCGGGAATATACTCTACACTGAAAGTGTATTCAAGCAGTTTAGTGGCTAACCTGGCTAAACGAGCAATGGTACGTTTGGCATTTTTTCCGGACAATATGTCAACCAAAGGGCGATGGTCGGTTTTGAGTAAAAAAGATCTTCCCCACAAGTATGACTTGAATTTTTCGATACTCCAGACACAGGCTAAGAGCTTTTTTTCAATAACAGAATATTTTCTTTCAACAGGACGAAGCGTCCTGGAGGCAAAACCTACAGTGTGTTCTCTACCTTCATCATATTGCGATAAAACAGCTCCTAGGCCATACTCACAGGCATCAACTGTAACAACAGTTTGCCTTCCCTCTACGAAAGCTTGCAGAGCAGGAGCCTTGACAATATGGTCCTTGATCGACTGGAAACCTTTCTTACACTCCTCAGACCAAAAGAAAGTTGCTCCTTTCTTTAGCAGGACTCTGAAACACTCTGTGGTTTTAGCGAAGTCCTTCATGAATTTTGCATAGAACTCACAGAGACCAAGAAAGGACATGAGTTGTTCCTTATTTTGAGGAGCAGGCGCCTCAATGATACTCTTGATCAAACCTGGTCTTGGTTTAATACCATGTTCAGAGATGATGTGACCCAAATATTCAATTTCTCGTACTTTGAAAGTGCACTTGTTTTTCTGCAAAGTAACCCCTCTGCTTTCTAGAACATTGAAAACTTGATTAATAACAGAATCATGTTCGGCCTCAGTTTTGGTGAAGATGAGGATGTCATCTTGAAATACTACTACATGAGGATTATGATGAAACATTTCGGTCATGAGTCTTTGAAAAACTGCGGCCGCGGAAGGCAGACCAAAAGGTAGACGACAGAATTGGTAAACACCATCAGGAGTAACAAAGGCTGTGAGATGTCGGGACTGAGGATGTAGTTCGACTTGATGATAGGCAGCCTTGAGATCGAGTTTTATATACCATGAAGAAGACCCAACTTTGGCAATAAGATCTTCAATACGTGGAAGGGGAAAACCATCGACCCATATGGCTTCGTTGAGGCTTCTCAAGTCGACACACATCCTCAAGTCCCCAGACCTCTTTTTGGCTAAAACAATGGGTGAAAGCCAGAGGGTGGACTCAACTTTTTCAATTATACCTTGGTCACATAATGTTTGTAAATGTTTAGAGAGATCATTTCTGATGCTTAGAGGAACATTACGTAACCTGTGTTTTACAGGAGTCACATTTTCTTTAACTCTAATGAAGTGTTGAAAATTAGTAATTTTGCCTAGACGGTCTTCAAATATTTTGCTGAACTTGTGTTCCCAACCACCAGCCATTTGAGTACTAGACAGAGAGTTGATGTCTTTAATAGGGGTGAAATGACTTTGACCAGGCTGTTTGTCAATGAAAACAGGGTTAACTAGACCAGGTTTAATAGTAAGTCCAAATTCAGCCTGATGAAGAAGACCGATAACATTGATTCCCCTCTTGGCAACATACACCTTTCCTTTGATGTTCTCCCCTAGAACACTGATGCCAGCCCAGAAATAACCCAACAATTCAATTCTACTGCCTTTGAAGGCCGCAGTGAGTACATCAGGTGGTAACAAGCTCTTCTCAGCCCAAAACTTGAAATATTTGTCTTGAGATACAATGGTAATACGTGCTCCCGTATCAACAAGAAGTTGAATGTGATTGGTTTCAAAGATTACATCAACTTCAGGATCAGGAATATGTGGCGTGTCAAGTTTCTGAGTGCAGTCTTTGACCACTACAACATACTCCTGACATGTGACCTCATCATTATCAAGATTGTCCGTATCATTGAGAACACACCGTACATTATTTCTCCTGCCACTCATGCAAATTCTGGCAAAATGGCCCATTTTCCCACATTGTCCACACTACTGGTTAATAGCCGGACAATTTTTAAAAGAAGAGACATGCAGATGAGAACCACATCTATAATAACTGATTCTACAATTGGGTTGTCTATTTTGCATGAAACTTCTACCACCCCTAAGTATAGTAGATTTCCTTGTATAGTCTTGTGTGAAAGGAAGAAATCTTGCAGTGTTATCACGTCTGATAATAGGAGGTTTGTTGGATACAGCACCTGAAATTGTCGTGTTAGACAAAGCAGACTCTAATTGTTTGGCATCTTCCATAGAACTCTCTATACTTTTGGCGATGTCTACTGCTTTGTCTAGGGAAGGATCCTTGCATGTAAGTAACTTTTCTTGAATTTCTTTACAGTGACACCTAGCTACCAATTGATCTCTTATGAGTTGCGAAGTAAAATTCTCAAATTTGCATTTAGAAGCAAGAACTTTTAGTGCTGTGATGAAGGTGTCAATGTTCTCAGATGGTTTCTGCGTTCTGGTAAAAAATTTGTACCTATGAACAACAATGTTTTTAGTTTTTGTAAAATATTTATCCAGTTGAGCTACAACAGTTTCAAATTCATCAGGATCTTCACCTTCAGGTGGGTCATATGGAGGTAAATGATCAAATACATTTTGACCTTCGACCCCTAGGTGATAATACATCAGATTTTTTTTTCTCTCAGGTCTGTTCCTTTGTCCATCAATAGCACCCAAATAAGCCTTAAACGATCTGAACCACAACTTCCATTCAAGGGGTGGTTCTCCCGGATCTTGGAGAAATGGAGCAGGAGCTGTAACACTCTGCATACTAGTTGCAGACCTGTGAAGTAAAACCAGAAAAGTAAAAGAATGAGGAGGAAGCGAAAAGAGAAGAAAAAGAAATAAGGAAGAAAGAAGGAAGAAGTAAAAAAAAAAAAAATGTGTGTGTATCACAGACGTGACACACAGGGTCTAAATCACCGAAATAGAATTCTGCTTTAAAGGTTCATCTGGACTACTGGGTAAAAACTTCATGCAGAATTAAAAATGAAATGTTTAATTTGACCACTGGGTGTCAGCCTTGTATAAGTTTTCTTGTAAGTAAAGCCCTGTGTAGAAAGATACAGTCCAGCCAATCAAAAAATAGAAGGAAGTAGGAGGCGGGACATCCGACACAGGAACTGCCGAAAGATCACCAGGTGGTGCTGGTCCAGAGGTCAGAAGAAAAAAAATGCTGGATGGCGGTGACACACAATAACTAGTGCTGTGCGTGTCAGCGCAACAGAAGGAGAATGTCGAGCGCACTGGATGGCGGTGACACGCAATAATTAGTGCTGTGCGTGTCAGCGCAACAGAAGAAGAATGTCGGAGATCACTTGATAAAGCCTCCACTACAACGGGCTCAGAGAGTGGACTCCGTTGCTCAGCAACTGAATGCCGTGACGCGGTGAAAGCAAGACGCTCGAGCACACTCATGTCAGAGCGCGAGCTAAGTGTGAGTGCACGTGCACTGTTAAAGTTCTGGTAGTCGCTGTGTACGCATGTACAGGCAGTTCAGTGAATAACCTGGTTTCTGGGCAACCGATGCAAATAGGAGGCAGCTCGTGAGGGCAGCTCGTGAAGTAGCGCGTGAGCAAAGCAGAGTTAGCACGTTGCCTCCTTTTCAAAATATATATAAAGTCTCAATAATCCTAAATTATTAACGGTGGGCAGCGTAGGTGCAACACAGCAGTAAACCTTTGTAGCACAGCAGCAGTCCCTCGCAGCAAGTTCAAACGGAGCGCAGGGAAAATCTCTCGCAGTAAGTTGAAACACAGCGCAATTTTATATAAAGACGGGCACGGCTCTCTGTACTAGGTCACGCAGGAGTGCCTTGGGTGAGGAGAAAGTTAAAAAAAATTGTACTCACAGCTGCAGTTCCATTTCACAGGAGAAGGATACCTGTGACACGGCCAATAAAGATCATCGTCAGCAGGAGGAGGTGGCTGTGGGTAGGGAAATCCATTTATTAATGGGGTACAGAGAGTCGTCCCAGCTGGCACAGCCAAGGCACAAACAGCAACTGCCACTGAGGGAACACTCAGAACAGTATGTTTACCAACACTCTAGATGATGTCATGGAATACTCATGGAGCTCTGCCAACATCACATCACCACAGACTTCAGAAAGAAACTCAAGACCTGGCTTGTGGACTGAGACATGGCCCCTTTAGCACCCAGATACCGCTACGGGTGACAGTGCTGAGCTATATAAATGCTGATTGATGATTGGTTGGTTGGTGTTGCAATCACTGTTTATTCTGTGCTGCTGTAATTCTTGAATGGTTGCAACATTAAGTTCAGAGAAAAGGGGAACATGTTTTCTTGTTTGAGAGCTCCATATCCCAACAACCTTTTCACTACAATCTGCCTGAGGTAGGGGAGAGTCCGGTCCAATAAAAGCTCTGGGTGGGACGTGGCTAGCCGAGCCGCGGAATGGCCGCTTTGTAAGCGAGCTCCGCCGGCCGGGAACAAATCCTTCTATAATCCTTGCACTGGAGGGCTGAACCGGCACCATACTTGCCCCCTGGGGTTGTGGAGACTCCGGCGCGGAAACAGCCACCTCTTTGGTCTGCGGGGCACTGGCTTTGACCGCGCTGCTGGACGCCGACGTTTTCGGCGGGGAGCCCCTTGGAGCTGGACATCAGAGGCAGCTGGGCTGCATTACAAATCGAGCCCGCGGCTGCGGAGGCCCGTGACGCCGGGGACGCCCTGAAGGTCAGCAAGAGGCAAGGTGGCAAAATAGAGGCGGCGGATGGCTGCGCACTGATCCCTGCAGCCACAGGGGACACTGGGGCATTTATTCGAGGCGGCTATCCGCTGCTGTGACCCGGTGGGGTCGGGCCGCACTGGGCCGCGACCGCCATTTTGAGCACTAGAGCTTCAGCTCGGCCGTGAGGAGAACGGCGGCGGCTGGGGGTGGCCGAAGACCCCTACGCCATAGGCAGAGCTCGTGAAAAGAGGAAGAGGCGGCGGGGTCGATGCCGGAGGACCCGCAGGTACAGGGGACATAGTGACAGCACTGCGGAGTGGAGGCCCACTCAGGAGGAAAAACGAGGCGGGCCTCGGGGGCCCTTCCAGCCGCCATTTTCTGGATAACCTGTGGTGGACGCCGGGCAGGGAAGACAGTGGTGACAGGTGGAGACCCGATTGGCACCAAACAGCCCAGAAGTGTAGAGGGCGAGCCGGGATCGGTGCATGGTCCATAGATCCACTTAAACAGACTGGGCCGCGTCATCAGCGCTTGTACTTGGAGGTGCTGGGGTGTATGAAGGTGAGCTGTGAGGCGCACACAGTTGCTGGCGACGGGGAGGACCGTTGGTGCCTCTGCTCTGGACGGACACACGAACAGCGCAATAAGGATAGTTGGCCACGGCCGCACTGCGCCTCTGCCCCCCCCCCTGCTGTGATAGGGACTGGGCAGTGCGGGGTGGTTGTCGGTGGGAGACCTAGACCCACTCTGCGAATGACTGACCCTACTGCCCGTGCTGGGGCAGAGGTGTGGAGAGTGCTGTGCTGAAGCTGCTGGAGCGGAGACTGCGCTGGTGGGGCCCACACCAGTGCACATGCTGCAATCTATCTGGTAATGGTGCACGATTAGGATTGGCGCAGACCGCTGCTGATACGGAGGTGCTTGGTACTCCGAAGCTTGGCTGAACCTGTGGTTACTCAGTGTTCTGTGGGGTGGAGGGGCCTGCGTGAGCTGACTTGAGCGCCCTGCGTCGCCTACTGACTGCCACCACCATGGGTAAGCCTGACGCTAAGCAACCCAAGCTGAACTTCGAGAACAAAAGGTCAACAAGGAACACGGAACCAGATCCAGATGCCCAAAGTGATTCGCAGCATGGCTCCCAGGCTGAGGATCGTGGTGAAGATCTGCGAACACTGATGCTGGAAATGCGCTCCAGCTTGCGAAACATAGACACAAAGCTAGACACCCTGACTGAGCAATTAGATTCCGTGAAGAAGCAGGTGAACACCCATGAGACCAGATTAGATAGTCTGGAGAATAGACGCACAGAATACCATGAATTCCAGATGGAAACTAAGGAGCAACTGTTAAATATGGATAAGCTGCTGGGTATTATTAGGGCCAAGAACGATGATTTGGAGGCCAGGTCTAGAAGGAACAATCTCCGCATTACTGGAATTCCAGAGACCACTGCTATTTCCAAAATGGAAGTCTTCGTGTCGGATCTTTTACACGAGCTGTTTGATCCTCACCTGTCATCAGTCTTCGTGATTGAGAGAGCACACAGGTCGCTGGGGCCGAAACCACCTGTTGGTGGGACGCCGAGGCCTATCCTGGCTAAACTACTGAACTACCAAGACAGAGACCTTATTTTGCGACTGGCGAGGGAGAGGGGCCAAATCGTTCACAAGGGAAACAATATCTCCTTCTATCCGGATTTTACTCCGGCGGTGCAGGCGGCACGTAGGGAATTCCTTCCGGCCAAGCGCATTCTCATGCAGGCGCAGATCCCCTACTCCCTGCTATACCCTGCTAAACTCAGGGTGTCGCACGATGGCACGGCGCATTATTTCACAGATGCGAAATCTGCCCTCAAGTTCGCCAAACATGTTGGTGGGAAGAGCTCCAAGTCCACTGGTGCCACTAGGAACCATGCGGGAAGCAGGCTCAGTGACAATGACTGATCTAGTGCATATATCCTGCTCTATTTCACCAGCGGCGGAGGGTGGGGTGATTTGCAGTTAATGGGCATGTTGGATGAGGGATATCCTTTGCTGTGTTGTGGGCCTTGCTGCCTCTGCGGACCTAGAGGTTGGGGTGTGGTTGCCCCAGGGCGTGTGAATGTCTATTTCTTTTTGATTTACCTTCATATTTGCTGAATGCCGCTGTAGGCCTTCCCGCATTACTCCCGGCCACCCTGTGCAGGCAGGGAAGTACGCCGGCTTTACCTCGCCCTCATGGGAGATCTCCCTTTTACTTTTCTATTTGGTGTTTTCAAAGGTTAGAACTGGGATGGGTATGCTACAACCTGATTGGGGGTTGGTGTGGGTGGAGGGCGGGAGTTGGGGTTGAATTGTTCGAATGTTAGCCAGCACACAGCTAAAAGTATATCTGGAATGTCACGATGGATTGGTGGTTGGCTGCGCAGCTGGGCAGCAAGGGCTACGAACTCGTCCTTCAAGATTAGCCACACGCTAATACACTAAACGTCCTCACATGGAACATTAGAGGGCTGAACGATGGTAGGAAGGCCAGACTTGTACATGCCTATTTGGTTAGACACAACATCGATATATGCTTTCTGCAGGAAACACATTTAAATGTACAGCCCTCACAAAGGCTGTGCCACAGCAGATGGGGGACTACACACTCAGCAATTTACTCTAGCTATGCAAGGGGAGTTGCGGTGCTAATTCGCAAAGGGGTGGATTGGCGAGAAGAGGATGCATATGTAGATCCGGAGGGGAGGTACATAATATTACAGGGAAGGCTGGGTGGCACTTCGGTGGTACTGGCGGCCATATACGGTCCAAACTTGGACTCCCCGGAGTTTTTCCGTGAGGTCTGGGCGCGCATTAGGGCAACTGGCTGTTGTGCGGTGATCTGGGGTGGTGACTTTAATGCAGTGCTGAATGACTTCATTGATAGACAGGGTTCGGCCCGCACATTGCATCCGCAAGCAAGCGCTGCGCTGCAAGATATCATATCAGATGGCGATTTGCTGGATATTTGGAGGGCTAGACACCCAGGGGTCAGGGAAGGGACATGCATCTCTAGCCACCATAGCGCCTGGTCCCGCTTGGACTACTGGTTGTTATCGAAGGAGGTTGCTACCTGGACGTTGCAGGTGTCCCACCTGGCGCGCTCGCTATCGGATCATGCCCCCTGCTTGCTCAAACTGTGCCTGCCTGGTGTGCCTCCGCGCGCTTTCACTTGGCGTTTGCCCCCCATGCGCTCTTAGATGAGGCATTCAAGGAGGAGATCCGATCTGACATTAAGGAGTACTTCACCCTCAATTCGGGGTCGGTAGACACCGAAGCATCGCTCTGGGAGGCATTCAAGGTCGTCATACGGGGCCAATGCATTGCAAGACAGGCCGGGGTGCTGAAGGCCATCAGGGGTACCATCGCTGCCCTGGAGGGACAGATAAAAGACCTGGAGGGCAAATTCTATTCATTAAATGACTCCAATACAGCTGCACTCCTAAAGGCGAAATTACTTGAGTTTGCTGAGGAATCGCAGCGAGAGGTAAAATTTTTGAGCAAATATGCTGAGGCAAGGCGATATGGCGAGGGAGATAGGCCGGGCCGCACGCTGGCGGCCATGATCCGTCCCGCTAGGTCCACAACATTCATACACGAATTAAACACTGCCGATGGGGGTACTGTGAGGGGCCAGGCAGAGATCCTGACTGAGTTCTCCAATTTTTATTCTTCCTTGTATACGACCGCCCAGGCCTCTAGCCCAGAGGGTCTGCAGGAGTTTCTGGACTCCATTGCCTTGGTATGGTTTAATAATACGCATAGAGAATATATGGACCTCCCCATTACGGTGGAGGATGTGGCTCAGGTCATCAAAAGTTTGCCGCTTGCTAAAGCCCCTGGCCCGGATGGCCTGACCACCGCTTTTTATAAGTCCTATGTTGAGGAGCTGGCCCCCAGGCTGCTCGCAGTGTATGAGGAGGCACTGGAGGCGGGTGTCTTGCCGGCTTCAATGAGAGAAGCTGTAATTATAACACTGCTGAAGCCTGAGAAGGCAGAGGCAGAGTTAGACTCCTATAGGCCACTGTCACTGATAAATGTGGACATAAAAATTTATGCTAAACTATTGGCAAACAGATTGCAACCGCTCCTTCAAATGATTGCACTCCCGGACCAATCAGGATTTATTCCTGGACGGTCGACGTCACATAACCTGCGTACATTATTTTCGGTGCTGCATTACCTCCACCCGGACGTGCGGGCTGCTGCAATTTTTTTAGACGCTACCAAAGCGTTTGACACGCTGGAGTGGCCATATCTGTTTACAATCCTATCACGAATGGGATTAAGCCCCGTGTTTATGAGTCGTATTAAATTGTTGTACACTATGCCGTTAGCACGAATCAGGGTGAATGGCTTGCTGTCCGATAGATTCTCCATCACGCGTGGCACGCGCCAGGGGTGCCCACTCTCACCCCTGCTCTTTGCCTTTGCCATGGAACCCCTGGCTGCCAGAATTAGGCAACACCACACAGCACGGGGCATCGGTTTCAGCACGCGCAGCCTACTTATTTCGTTGTACGCAGATGATGTGACCTTGTACATTCTTAAACCACAAGAAAACCTAGACCCGGTTCTCAGGGAATTTATTAGATTTGGAGGGCTGGCGGGTGTCTCCATTAATTGGAAGAAATCCATGATTTTTCCACTGACGGACGGTACTCCCATGGTGACATCCGAGTTTCCCCTGAGGTGGGAGGCTGAGGCCGTCAAGTACCTAGGAGTGTGGATCAGCAGAGGCTTGCAGGAAATTTGGAATTTAAATTTTGGCAGGGCGTACACGTGGCTGGAGGGAAAGGTGGCACTCTGGTCCAAATTGCCTTTATCCATAGCTGGAAAGATAGCGTTGACGAAAATGGTAATCTTACCAAAATTTTTATATTTGTTTGTTAACGTGCCAATTCCCCTTACACAACATTTTTTCGCATGCTTGCGATCGCAGCTGCTGTCTCTGGTTTGGGCTGGAGGGCAAGCCAGGGTTTCCTGGGACCTACTGACACTTCCGCTGCGGCAGGGTGGTCTGGGCGCGCCGGATATGCAATTATATGCTCTGTGTGCCCAGGCACAGTTTCTCCACTTCTGGGTGCATCAGACGCCATATCAGCCTCATGTGGCAGTTGAGATTGATGCGGTGGCCCCTGTGCCACTTGGGGTGGCATTGTATCAGAAGTCACAACGCCCTAGGGAAGATGTAGACACGGCGGGCACCCTGCGATGGGCGTGGAATATGCTTCGGAAGAGAGCTAATGTCCCCTTATTGTATGCGCCGTCTGTGCCGCTGGCACGGAACCCCATGTTGCCCTGCATTGAAGATGGGGTTAGTAAAACCCTAACCAAGGAAATGAACTTATACACGTTCGCTGACTTATATCCAAGTGATGAGTTTAGGCCCCCCCTGTTGGAGCTGAGGGGCATGCTGTGCCCTTTGCAGAATTGTTTGTATATCATAAACTGAAAGCTGCATGTCGTGCATTATGGGCGGGCTTTCCCGAAGCTCCCCCAACATTACCAGCTCTAGAGCAAATCCTGAAATTGCCTTCACCGCACAAATTAGTTACACGTCTTTATACAAGTATGCAAAATACAGCCCCAGTGGTGCAGCCGAAATCCCTGTTACAGTGGAACGGTGAACTTGTCCCTCAATTGACAGAAGAGCAATGGGACTTCTGCTGTAGGCAGCTGACCGAACTTCCCCAAACTACAGGCTTCGCCTGATACATTTTAAATTTCTGCACAGATACTACAGAACACCAGTGTGCCTCTACCGCATGAAGTTAAGGGAGGATGATGGATGTTGGCGGTGCGGGTATGCCCCGGCTTCCTTTCTCCATATTGCTTGGGATTGCCCACGGCTGTTCGAATTCTGGCAGGAGATTTTTACCGTGATTAATCAGATTGTTGGCAGGACAGATGCTCCCACCCCGATGTTGGGTATTTTAGGATACGTGAAGGACACACCGCCAAAGCAGCGCAAGTTGCATGCACTTCTTTTATTGTACGCAAGAAGGCAGGTTGCTATCAGGTGGGGGAGGAAGAAGATACCAAGTTTCAGGGATTGGCTGTCTGATGTGACTTATGGTCACACGCAACTTGGTGTGTTCTGGGAACTAATGCCCATGACTTCGAGACCCCGGGACATATGGGAACCATTCTTAAATTGGGCGCGAGACAGATCTGAGCCCCCCATTCCCAGCCCCAGTGCGACTGCATAATGGCACGTGGCCACTAGACACTGGTTTAAGGGGGATTGTACTTGTAGACTCCCCACATGCGTGTATTTCTGTTGCTGCGGGTTCGGCAAGTTCCTGCTGTTTGTTCACCAATAACAATGTACATGATGGTTCTTTTTTGTGATGGACTATACTAAAGACTGTGATGCTATATGTGTATGTATTGCCCCCCAGAATGTGCATGTCACTAGTCCGATGTATTCTTTTACGTGTGCCATTCCGAAATATTGTACAATGTTTTCTTTTGTACCTTTGTGACGATGTGCTGGCTGGTCTTTTGGTTGGAACTATGGTTCCTTTTGTTTGTATTTGCATTTTGTATAAAATCCAAATAAAAAAAAAAGCTCTGGGTGGGAGAGACTGTGAGGTGGACTGGCCCGTGGAGGGAAGAGGAGGGCCGGGCTGCAGAGGAGAACTCATGCCAGAGCCCACCTTGGGTATTGTCGCAAATGGAAGATACGGAGGCCAGGTGTATAAACACGATATCTTTATTGAGGCTTGGTTCCAGGATAGATGAGTAGGAGGATATAAGAAGATAAAGCGTAGCCCCACCAGGAGCAGCCTCCCTGCTGCTCAGCCTGCATTCACCAACTGACGCTCCACACACACACAGGCATCCAAGCATTCTATGAGGTCATCACACATTCCAGCTGAGCAGTAGGGAAGAGACAAGAAGTAGTTTATGACACATCCTCTTTCCTTAGGGAACTAAAAGCATAAGAGTAGTACAAGAGTATAAACGTCAGAGTAGGAACATCATTATGAACACTCCAGAAGAAAAGATGGAAGAAACCTTCTAGAGTATACACAAATGAAATGTACATACAAAATACCAGAACATACGATATAAATGCATGCATGCCCCATCCCCCTCCCTTGGGGAAGAACAAAAAAATTGCGAGGGCATGACTTTGGGACACGCACTGTCCCCACAACCTCCGTGTAAAAGGGTACACTCATGCTTGAGAGTATGACTGTGGCGCTAACTGCCCCCACAACCTACATTAAAACAAAATCGGAGCACTAACCGCTCCCAAAACTTCCCCAAAAATGGGTACACTCTATGATTGAAAATTGACTGGGGTGCTATCTGCCCCCACAACCTACATTTAAAGACAGAATCAGAGCACTAATCGCTCCCACAACCTCCCCGAAAATGGGTACACCATAGGATATGTCACCCTAGAAAACTAACCCCCCCCATGGCAGGGTACAACCTCCCCAAACCAGGGTACATCGCAGAGTAAACTGTATAAGGGCACAAAACGCCAACACCACAACTGACCTCCCCATGGCAGGGTACACCATAAGGTAAATATCACCCTGGAAAACTGAATAGGGGTACCAACCGGCCCCCTCAACCTCCACATTGTAGGGCACACCGTAGGGTAGAGGTCACCCTAAAAAAAAACTGAATAAGGGCACTAAACGCCAACAGAACAACTAACCTCCCCATGGCAGGGTACACCGTAGGGTAAATGTCTCCCTGGAAAACTGAATTAAGTCACTGACTGCCCCCTCAACCTCACCATGACAAGGTACGCCACACCCATAACCAGCGCATAAATGGGTACAAAGAGCACCATAGGCTGAATAGGGGGCACCGACCACCCACTAAACCTCCTCATGACAGGGTACACCACCCCCATAACCTCCCCAAAGGTGGGTACACAGAGCAGTAGTAAACTGGATGGAGGGGTGCTCTACAACTGATATGGATCCTAGGCACAAAATACGACCGTAAGCGCACACACACTAAAACAGGAGATGCAATATAATGAAAGGAAAGTCTCAAGCTCCGGTGAGCGGTCTCTCACCCGAGGTCTTCACCCAACGTTCGGTGTCGCCAACCAGTCAAACGTGTTGTGTCACTAGTGAGCCTGTCACCGCAACGATGAGGGACAGTCAACTGCTGCGCGACTTGTAAAGCGCTGCAGCAAAAGTCATGAGGAGAGGAAAGCGATGATGACGTTGCGTCGTTCGCGGTCAAAGAGGACTTGAATCAACTTTATTGGCAACAGTAGAGCGTGGATGGCATCGAGACTTCTCTGGACGTTCTGCTACATCAAATGGCTGCAGCCTCCAACCCACAGATGGCGGCACGCACAGGAGTCGCCCGCCAAGTGGCTCCAGGCACGCTCCTGCTGCAAGACGTCTAAAGGCAGCAATGAAGACTGCCTAGCAACGAAGGGAAACGTCACACAAGACTGTTCCGCGTGAAGAGGTGAGGAGCGCGTGCCCAGTTTGAACTCTTGAATGGCTGCGTGGCAGTTTTCTTTTTAACCAAACTGTAGGCAAGACAACTTAAGTGTGAAAACGAACTGAAAACAAATTCATCTTTTCCCTCAGACGATACACGCTTGAGGCAGGCGGAGAGACAAGGCCACCCCTATGTCCAATTCAGCCGTCTCACACCAGAAATGCAACAAATTCAAGAGAATAGGCACTGGCACACATTGAGGTTCACAAGTCTTGCGCTGGCACGCAGAGCTGGAAACACCAAGCAAAGCCCACGCATAGACGAGACTGTAGCCGGTTGAAAGACACACATGTGGGGCATGTACTCAAGCAGCACGTCGCTCAACAAAAACACTTCACCACACACTGAGGCTGCATCCGTAGGCAGTCACTGTAATCTGATCCAGCGCTTACAATAAAAATAATTTCTCCTATCATGCTTTTTGGTCATCCAGGTGCAATTATTTCTCTAACACACACACATTATCCATATGACGGTGGGGCCCATAACACTGCATATACATTCACTTACTCATTTATTCCCTGGATTTCCTCCGTCATGAAACCTAGGAGAAAAACGATTCGCTGGAAGGAGTCGGGATACCTCTTTTATAATGACACAATAATTCTCATTTTCTTGTAAGGTATTCCGCTCATTGGTCGATGGACCAATTAGTAGGAATCAGTTGATGGTGATTAAGACCAGCTCTATCACAATGAACTCTTTACCATTTCATTATTAATCATTATACTAAAGAAAAATCACTGAGTCATTTGTTTAAAGAATAATAAAGTTTATATAAAGTTTTGAATGCAGGAAATTTGAGATTAATCTTATTATTCAGATCATTGCATTTATCATCAATATAAGAATAGTTGAAATTGCATGGCACTTTTATTAGACGGAAAATGAGGTTATCATACTAATAACTCTATAGATCAACCTATCTATCTCTGTTGGAAATCCTAACAATTCTAATAGAAACCTATCAAATAAAAGTTCTCCTAAAACAGCATCTTATACTCAACTGGAAAAGGAAAATAACAGCAGCAACATCAGCTCGTCAGCATCAGCAACCGCAAACTCTCCCATCTACAGCATCTAACTTCTTCAGCATCTCCCGCAGCATCCCGCAGCATTCTACTCCAGCATTCTAACCCCTCCCACCAAGAGTAGGTCTTCTTATACCCTAATTCTAGCTTACAGCATAAAATGTTTCTTCTTACATGGCGCGATTCATTCTCATTGGTCAAAAACTCAGGTATCTATACATTTTAATCAAACTTCCTGGTCTTAACCAGTTCCGTGTGGAATGTCCATGCAAGCATCGTTTCCCACAGTTCATGCACTTGCTCATCTGTTTCGATCAGTCCAAATTGTTTCTTTTTCTGCAACAATTTGTATAATACAGTTCCGTCTATTGATTCAACCAGGCTTCTCACGCTTCTTGCTGATCATCTTGGCACACATCTGCTCAGAAGGGTCACAGCAGCCTTGACCATACTTTCATCTTAGCCTCTCGGCATCAGCACGTGATCATCCCTTTTCCACAGCCTCTCTCCTCTATCATATGGTCGCATCCGCTCATGCGCACTCTAGTAACTCGCGGCCATTTTATATTGCTGCTCGGCAGGCCTAAGCGCACTATTTTTAAAGAAAACAAAATGTTATTAAAACAAAGAAATATAAACCCTTTCGTTTCCCTCCCGTCTTTCTACGTACCCCAATTAGGTATTACCTAGCAGAAGCAACATATAAAGCTGTCCCTTACTTACCATCGCTTTATTTTGCAACCACACGTTTTATTCAAAAGCACAAATCATGCATTTTATTATTATTTTAGTACGCAAAATATTATGTTATGTTAGAAACGTAAACAATTATTAGTCCAATACTTTGCACACTGAAATGCGTGTTACCATTAACCCTTTACATACATTGTTGGTTATTTACTTGAACGAACATGTTTATTAATATTGTACGAAAATATTAGGAGGTTAAAATTTCTATATTTACCCTGCTCCATCAACTCCCCCCTTTGGTGATTTTTAATATCACCACAAAACCCAAGTTATACAATTTTCTCAGACAGCATATATCTTTTATCCATTTGCTTTTGTTAGTTTATACTTCTGTATCTCTTTCAACTTGTTTCTTCGTTTTCTTGTACATGTTCTCTTTTATTTCTTCTAACTCTATTTCACCTATTTCTCTCTCTCTTTCCCTGTTTATCATGTTTTCTTTTTCTATCTTATTCTGCTTTCTTCTTCTCTTTATACATGTTAGTGCAAGCTTCAGTACTAATATTATTATTATTATCATGGTTGCTATTATTATAACTTTCCCTATTATTAATCCACTCATTCTTGTTAACCAATTTGTTACAGAAGAAAACCCTTTACCAAGTTTTCCCCACACACTTTCAACCTCCAGTGGAACAAGTTCTTTGTGCAAATTTGTAATATTTGTTATATACTTCTGTATATTTTCGCTTTTATCTGGAATGTAAGTGCAACAATGTTGGACTTTCAACATTCCACAGACTCCGCCCTCTTTTGCCAAAAGAATGTCAAGGGCAAGACGATTTTGCATCACCATAGCTCTCATGGCAACCATCTCGGTATTTACCATTAAGAACCCTCCAGCAGTATCTGTAGATAAACGATCTACTACTGTGGATAATTTCCGAATTTTAAATGCATTCAAAGATATTCCCACTGCTGGTGTCAATGCACCAAAAATATCACCTACTATTTCTGAAAAACTTTCCCTTTTTCTACGTGTAAAGGTATTTATCATTTTGTGTGTTCCTTTTTCTTTTCTATCCACATGAAAAATCTTTGGAAAGACCAGGCCTAAATAACATGATCCATACCAATGGTCCGGCAACCTATAATAAGCCCTATTCCCACAAACGTAATAAATCCCTGGAAATATTGGATCTTTTCCTCCTTCGAATCCCCATCCACCTAAAATTTTGTAATTGTCATAGCAATTGCTGGAACCCACAAAATAATTGTCATATCTTGTCTTATTTCTTCTAATGCACAACCTTCCCTGTTGGGGCCAATCCAGAGTCATAGCTGCATTTGTCTTTTTCTTATCATGATGGTCTTCCTCAAACGCCCAAAGAGGTGTTTTTGTCTCTTCTATCACTTTTCTTTCAAATTTCACTCTTTCTCTCCTCAACCATTTCTAGAAATACCTTTTCTTCCTTCTTTAACTCACAGGTAAGGTTGTATCTATATATATTTTCTGATGTTAAAATCTTATCTTCTAAGAAATATTCACCAAACGTCTTTCCCTCTTTTATTTTGTTAAGCTCGGGAACTACAGAAACCTTTGCAAAAATCTTATCTATATCAGTGTAATAATATTCTAATCTACCTGTTTTATAAAATAAACTTGCTAATACACTACATGTTATTCCATATGTCAAAGGGAGGTGATGATAAGTCACACCCTCTGCTACAGATGCAGGCAACTGCATACAAACATAGCAATCTCTTACATCCATTGTTTCTACGTACTCATACAATAATTTAGTAAAAACATTCTTTGAAAAATCTGTTATTGATTTGTCCTTATGTAATTCTGCACTACTCCTTAAAATAACTGGCTCTTGAGTGTTAGCTCCTTTTTCTTTCTCAGTGTTATTAGACTTTTCCACTACAGCTAAACTAATTGGAATAGTTATTGCTAAAACCACCCATACTGTTATTAATAAACCTGTACAAAAACAGCACATCTTGCACCATCTACTTAAAAACTCACATCTACACTTTCTATCTCTAATATTCTCCATTGTCAATTTTATCTTTATTTACTTGTTTTCTAGAAAATTGTGTCACTACACCTCAGAAATGACTTGCTTGCCACTCTGTACTTCCAATATTTTGTCTTTGCTTGGTACTTTCTTTTAATTCTTTCACAGAATTCTTCCTCTGGTTATATCCGGTAAATTCTGTCAGTTCAGTGTTTTGTCAAATCCGGTAAACTATCTAAACTCTTTCAGGTTTGTTGCTTCAGGTTTGTTGCACTTCACTTTCTCCCATCAAGTTTCTTTGTTCTGGGTTTTCGTGAGTGTTCAATTCTTCTTTGTGACTAGTCAAAGCACGATACAACCATTCAGGCGATCTGTACTTTTGATTCACTTTCTTTATTCTTTTTGTTTTCTGCAAGTGTTTACCACCTTGTTTTCCTTGCTCCTTTTGACTTGTTATTTCATTCACTTGTTAAGCACTTTTCCCATCCAATTTTACGATTCTGTATATTAATTTTCTTACTTCGTCGGGCCAATTGTCTCCTTTTCTTGGCCTTTTTGCTTCACTTCCTTTTTCCTCTCTTTCTGTTTTCCAATTTCTTTTTCTTGTCTCTAGTTTTTCATTTCTTTCTTCTCCACTTTCTTCTGATTCAGTTTCAATCTTTTCGTTATTTCCTCTTATTTTGAAACTAATTATTTCGCTTTCAGCTACTTGTGGTTCTTTTCTTATCTTCCTTCGTTCACCTATTTCTGTCCCTCCTCGAGGTTCTTCCGATTTTGTGTCAGTTTCTCTATCTGCTTCTAAATTTCCCTGTTCTTGTGTTTGACTATCTGTCCCTACTGCTCCTCGGGGTTTTTCCGATTTTTCTAACTTTTGGTCTGAAACTCTCCCTTCTTCATCTATTAATATTATCTTCGAAGGAATTTTACCACAACTTGTACTTGGTTGTTCACTGTCACTGTTTTCTGGCTCAGTTTCTTCTCTTATTCTTTCAAAATTCCACTTTCTTTTTGAAATTTCTTCTCCTTCTGAATGTTCTGTATCAGATTCTGAACAAGTATCAGATATTTCCAGATGTCGACTTACAGGTCGATCTTCAAATTCTGGAACTTCAGCTATTTCTTCTATTTCCTCTTCTTCTATCGTTTCACTTGTAGTTGGGTCTTCCAGATGTCGACTTACATGTCGATCTTCAGGTTCTGGCACCCTGTTTGTCTCCTCTTCTCTTTCTGATGCTGAACTGTTATCTGATATTTCTAGATGCCGACTCACTTGTCGATCTTTTGGTTCTGGAACTCTAATGGTGTGGCTGGCATGTACCCAGTGTTTCACTCCTGCACACTTGACTGCGGTGGTCATCACTAGGATCACTTGTCGTGGTTCGTCCCAGTGAGGAACCAAACAGTTTCTTCTCCGGTGGACTTTTATTCGAACCCAATCTCCTGGATTCAAGTCGTGAGCTGGTTTTCTTTCAAGAGTGGTCGCATCCGGTCCAACCTGATGAAACACAGAACGCACCACATCAGCCAATCCTTTGCAATAATCCAGTACTAGATCATCAGTTATAGTCAGCAGCTTGTTGACAGGTACTTGTGCTTGTCTCATTGCTCGTCCCATGATTATCTCATGTGGACTGAGTCCAGTCTTCCTTTCCGGAATACTTCTGATTGTCATCAGAACCAATGGCAAAGCATCTGGCCATTTCAGTCCTGTAGCTTGACACATTTTTCCTAACCTGTTCTTGATCGTTCCATTTACTTGCTCTACTATTCCAGAAGCCTCTGGTCTGTATGCACAATGCAGTTTCTGTTTAATACTAAGTGCTTCACAAATCAGTTTAACTAATTCGTTCTGGAAATGTGTTCCTCTATCTGTTTCAATCGTGACTGGAAAACCATACCTTGGAATGAATTCTCGCAGCAAAAGTTTTGCTACTGTTATGCTGTCATTCCTTCTTGTTGGATATGCCTCCACCCAACGAGAAAACAAACAGACGACCACTAGAACATATCTCAATCTACTGCAAGGTGGCATTTCAATGAAATCCATCTGCATTCTGGTAAAAGGACCCCCTTCTCGTCCTATTCTTCCTAGACTCACTACTGTCTTCCTTCCTGGATTTAACTGTTGACAAATAAGACATCTCTGACAAAGACTCTCAGCTATGGCTCTGAATTTTGGATTGTACCATGTTTGTCTAAAAAGTCTGATCATTGAATCTCTCCCAATATGGGCTTGTCCATGGTACATCCTTGCCATGTCAGAAATCATGCTATCAGGCATAACTGGTCTCTCATCCCTGTAAACCCATACATCAGTTTCTTCGTGTTTCCTACATCCTGCTTTTAACCAAGTATCTTTCTCTTCGTCTTCTGCAGCTTCTTGTAACTGTCTCACCTCATCCCATGTTTCAATTGAGTTAGTAAAAAGCAAAGGACAAGAAATATGCTCTCTTTCGCGACATTTATTCAAAGAAACCACATTCTTTGCACAGTACTGTGCCATTTCGTCAGCATATTTGTTGCCAACAGTAATGTAGTCTTCCCCATTTTTATGTGCATTGCACTTCACCACAGCGATCTGTTTAGGCAGCTGTATCGCCTCAAGTAACTTTTTCACAAAATCTCCATTTTTGATGGGTGTCCCTGCAGACGTCAAGAAACCCCTTTGTGACCAAATCTGACCAAAATCATGCACGACTCCAAAGCCGTACTGGCTGTCAGTCATAATCGTAACCCGTACATTTCTTCCCAACTTACATGCTTGAATCAGAGCTACTAATTCTGCAACTTGGGCAGACCGTACACCTTTCAGACAAGATGCTTCCAACACAGTTGCTACTGTGCAAACTGCATATGCTGCACTTAAAACTCCATCACTCGTTCTTAAACATGAGCCATCCACAAACAGAATATAATCTGATTCTTTCAAAGGCTCATCTCGTATATCAGCTCTTGGTTTTGTACAGTATTCGAGCACATTCAGACAATCGTGATCTACTTCATCCATTTCAATCACATTCTCTTCATCTGGCAATGATGTTGAAGGATTCACGTTCATACATCTGTCGATGGTTACATTATCTGCACTCAAAATTACCTTTTCATACCTAGTCAGCCGACTATGTGTCATGTATTGGGTTTTCGTTCTTATCAAAAGAATTTCCACAGAATGGGGAACATACACTCTCAATGGATACCCCATCACTATGCCTTCACTCTGTTCCAGACTCACACAAGTAGCAGCAACTGCTTTCAAACATCCAGGCAACGCTTTCGCTACTGGGTCTAAAACAGCTGAAAAATATGCAATTGGTCTTTTCATAGTTCCATGTCTCTGCACCAAAACTGAAAATGCACATCCATCTCTTTCACTGCAATACAGTTCAAAATCTTTCTCATAGTCAGGCATTCCCAATGCTGGAGCCTCACACAATTTCTTTTTCAGCTCTCTGAATGCTTTCATTTCTTCATCATTCATTTCAAAAGGATCTTTAACATCCTTCTTTGTCAGTTTCTGCAATGGTTTAGCAATTAGTGAAAAACCGCTTATCCATTGTCGACAATATCCAACCATTCCCAAAAACATTCTTACCTCTCTTTGTGTCATTGGAGCTCTCATTCCTTGAATCATTTTTATTCTCTCTGTTGTTACCTTTTGTACTCCTTTCTCAATTTTATGCCCTAAATACTGGACTTCTTGTTGACAAAACTGCAATTTTGAAGGGGACACTTTATGTCCTCTTTTTGCTAAATGATTCAGTAAAGCAATTGTATCATTGACACATGCTTCTTTCGTTTTTGATGCCACCAGTAGGTCATCAATATACTCAATCAATCAATCAATCAATCACGGCATTTATAGAGCGCGCTACTCACCCGGGAGGGTCTCAAGGCGCTGGGGGAGGGGGTAAGTTACTGCTCGAACAGCCAGGTCTTGAGCTGCTTCCTGAAGGCGAGATGGTCCTGGGTTCGCCGAAGGTGAGTGGGGAGGGAGTTCCAGGTCTTGGCCGCCAGGTAGGAGAAGGATCTTCCTCCGGCGGTGGTTCTGCGGATGCGTGGTACGGTGGCGAGGGCGTGGCTGGTTGATCGTAGATGGCGTGTGGGCGTGTAGAAGGACATGCGGTCGTTGAGGTACTTTGGGCCCAGGTCGTGGAGGGCCTTGTGTGCGTGGGTGAGGAGTCTGAACGTGATTCTCTTGCTGACGGGGAGCCAGTGCAGGTCTTTCAGGTGTACGGTGATGTGGCTGTGTCGGGGGATGTCCAGGATGAGTCGTGCGGAGGCGTTCTGGATGCGCTGGAGTCTCTTTTGAAGTTTGGCTGTGGTTCCGGCGTAGAGGGTGTTCCCATAGTCCAGTCGGCTGGTGACGAGTGCCTGGGTGACGGTCTTCCTGGTTTCAGTGGGGATCCATCTGAAGATCTTGCGGAGCATGCGCAGGGTGTTGAAGCATGAAGATGAGACGGCGTTGACTTGTCTGGTCATCGATAGGGAGGAGTCCAGGATGAAGCCCAGGTTGCGTGCGTGGTCCGTTGGCTTGGGTGCGGTGCCCAGGGCCGGGGGCCACCAGGAGTCGTCCCAGGCGGAGGGTGATGAGCCCAGGATGAGGACTTCCGTCTTGTCTGAGTTCAGTTTAAGGCGGCTGTTCCTCATCCAGTCGGCGACGTCTCTCATCCCGTCGTGCAGGTTGGCTCTGGCGGTGGTGGGGTCGTTGGTGAGGGAGAGGATCAGCTGGGTGTCGTCGGCGTAGGAGATGATGTTGAGGTTGTGTCGGCGTGCGATGGCTGCGAGGGGGCTCATGTAGACGTTGAAGAGGGTCGGGCTGAGTGAGGATCCTTGTGGAACGCCGCAGATGACTTCGGTGGCTTCGGATCTGAACGGGGAGAGGCGGACTCTCTGGGTTCTTCCGGCGAGGAACGAGATGATCCATTCCAGTGCTTTCTCTCGGATTCCGATGTTGCTGAGGCGCTTCACTAGGGTGCGGTGGCAGACGGTGTCGAACGCCGCGGAGAGGTCCAGGAGGATGAGGGCAGCTGTTTCCCGTTGTCGGTTAGGGTTCTGATGTCGTCGGTGGCTGCGATAAGGGCGGTCTCGGTGCTGTGGTTGGCCCGAAACCCGGACTGCGAGGGGTCGAGGGATCCATTCGTCTCGAGGAAGGCGGCAAGCTGTCTGTTGACGGTCTTCTCGATGACTTTGGCCGGAAACGGAAGGAGCGAGATGGGGCGGTAGTTCTTGAGGTCGGTGGGGTCCGCCGTTGGTTTCTTCAGGAGGGCGGTAAGCTCGGCGTGCTTCCAGCTCTCCGGGAAGGTGGCGGTGTGGAAGGAGGAGTTGATGATGTCCCGGAGATGGGGTGCGATGGTGGCGTCGGCTTTGTTGAAGACGTGGTGTGGGCAGGGGTCGGTTGGTGATCCGGAGTGGATGGAGTTCATCGTGCGGGTGGTGTCTTCGGTGTTGATCGGGGTCCAGTTGCAGAGGTTACTGACTTTTCTGGCATTCTTAAATCTTCCAATGATTTCTTCAGGATCTGATTAAAGATTGAGGGACTTTCTGTGTACCCTTGAGGAATTCGGCACCATGCCAAAATACGCTCTCCAAACCTAAACGCAAATATTGGCTGGCTATCTGGATGCAATGGAATAGAGAAAAATGCATGACATAAGTCAATTACAGTGTACCACTCTGCTTCGCGTGGAATCTGGTATAGAATCACAGCAGGGTTCGGTACTATTGGGCAACAAGGCACAACAATTTTGTTTACCTTTCTTAAATCCTGTACGATTCTATATGTTCCATTTGGCTTTTTCAGTCCCATTATTGGCGAATTACATGGACTGCTCATGATTTCTTTTAGAATTCCTTGTTCAATCATTTTATTTATTACTGGCGTTATTCCTTCAATTATTTCTGGAGTTAATTTATACTGGGGCGTATTTGGGTAATTCGTTCCTTCTTTTACCGTAATTTTAACGGGATCTACTCCTTTCATTAATCCTACATCTTCTCCTGTCAAATCCCACACTTCTTCTTTCACTGTCTTTTTCAACTCAATTGGGATTTTCTCTGCATCAAATACAGGAAATAAGCCATTTACTTCTGGTTCTAAATTTACCATTGTCATTTTATACAGCACATCCTCATCTGGAGTCTGAAATGCAATTCCGTCTGGAGTACAATAAATTGTGCAATTCATTTTGCACAACAAATCGCGTCCTAAAAGGTTCACGGGACTACAATCACACACTACAAATCGGTGCATTTCACTAAATGGACCAATTCTTACCTTTACTAATCTAGTAAGAGGCGTTTCAATTTGCTGATTGGAAACTCCAACCACTTGTATATGTTCACCTGAGAGAGGAAGATTTGGAATTTCCACTGACCTAACAGTAGAACGGGTAGCTCCAGTGTCAACAAGGAATGTTACATTTGCACCATTCACTTCTCCATCCACAAATGGACCTGACTGATCTACCTCTAGAGTTGCGCCAAGCACGCACTCTTCCCTCTCTTTTAGACACCGTCATGAACTTTCATACGACTCATCTTCATTCTGTCGTAACCAATATTGTGAAATTTCAGCTGCACGTGACAACTGTTTTACCTGTTCTCCTCCGTAGAATCCTGTTTCTGCACTGTATTTCTGTTGATTAGCACTCTTGGGAAGTGGTGGTTGTGGCACCTGAACTTGTTGAGTAACTACCTCACTCTGCACCTGTGAATTTAATGATTGATTTTCCACATTAGGTTTTGGAGGAAATTTACACTCGTTTCTCCAATGCCCTAGCTTTCCGCAGTTGTGGCATGGCCACTTTTTCTTCGCCTCATCTATGCTCATTTGTCCTTTTCCTTTACCTATATTAGGTCGGGATTTAAACTGTCCTGTTTCACTGCTAGTATTATTCAATTGAGCTTCTTGTTTCTCCGCAACTTTCACCTGTGCCCACATGGCTTTCTCTTTCAATTTACGCTGTTTACTCTCAATTTCATCACTGCAATATTTAGCATATCTCAAAACCTCATCCACTGTGCTATTCTGCCATCCTATCAAATGCTGCTTAATCCTTTCGCTTATCTCTGGTGTTAATCCATACACAAACCTATATACAAAGTGACTCATGTCCTTCTCACTTAGCGTCTCATAACCACTATACTGTTTGAAAACCAACAACAATCTCTCATAGTACGCGTGCACTGATTCTTTGCTTTCCTGTGTTGTTCTGTCTATGTTCACCCAATCTGTTTCTTTTGGTGGAATTTTATTCTTCAAAAAGGTAACTACCTGATCATACTTCCTCATCACTTCTGGACCTGGCGCTCCTGTTTTGGCATCCCTTGGATATTCTACAGTTGGCCAATCAATTGTAATCTTACATTCTGTCCATAAATCAGCAGGTACTACTATGTCAAACAATCCATCTAGATCTATCCACAGCACTTTTGACACCTTAACAAATCTCTCCACTTGTCTGTACCATTCTACTGGTTTCTCTCTCAATTTTGGGAAGTCATTTGTAAATGACAGTATATCCTGTCTGGTCCACGGAACATGCACATAACTACCACCTGGTGTTTCTCTCATCGGGTATTCCCTAGTAACTGGTTCCCTATCTGTCACTGCAAAAGCCAAAGATGCTTTATCTGTTGTTTTCTCATTCCTCTTTGTCCATCTATTTCTCCATCTATCCACATCACCCCACTTTCTCAATAAAACAATCAGCTCTTTTATCTGGGTCAGTCTTCCTGATGTGTTCAAATTTTCTGTCTTTTTCACAAAAATCTACTCTGTACGGTTTCTGCAACGTCCTCACTTTCACAAATTCCACTCCTAGTTCACCTGCAATCTCTTCCAATTTGTCATGTAAATTTCTAGCTCTCCAAGTAAGACTCTTGCACAAAAACATAATCTCGTCATCCTGATAATTTTTTAGTTTTTCCGTTCCAATTGTTCCCAAAATCAACTCTTCCATATCTATTTTTAACCTAATTACATCTAATGGTTTTTCTTCAGGTTCTTTTGCTTTTAGCGCTTTCATCCATTCATTTAACTCTTCTGGAGTCGGACCTACAGGCGTACTATTTAACTCTATCCAATCACTGGTTCTTTCTGGTGTTCCTGATGCGGACTCTGTTACCATAGGCATTCTCCTAATCTCACTCTCATTTATCATCAAATTTGTAGGTGGACTTGGTCTACACGTACTAACCGAATTATGTGCGCCTTCATTATTCAGTTCCATCCCTTCTCTTTTTCTTTGCAAATGTGAATTCATGGGAATCACCAAAGAATGTTAATTTATTTTCTGATTCTCAAAAATTGGCATTACCGGACCTATCGTTACTGGTACAGTTACAGCTTCCATATTCTTTGTCAATTCTCTTATTTTCTCAGTCAATTCTTTTGTCGTTTTTGCTAGTTCAGTTGCATTGTCACTTTCTGTCTCTTCATTTTGTGAAAATTTAAATGTTTCTTGTGACCTATTTATTTCATTTCTTCGTTCGGGTTTTTATTCCTCCCAGTTTCCATTTGTGGTGCATTAGGTGTCACCACTACAGAAGTCTGTTGGTATGGAGGTGGGTTTCTGTTTAAAATATCTTCCAGCAATTCGTCATCTGTTTCACTGCCACCATACACATACTTTTCTACCACTACATGTTTCTTTTTCTCGGTACACTTTCTCTTTGCTTCTTCCTCAACCGCAAAAGCTGGAAACAAACCTCCTGCCATGTTAGCGTATCTCCAACGCTTTACTCTGTCCTCATGATTTATTCCCCACAACCTTCCAGGTATAAACTCATGATTCTTCAATCCTCTGGATCTCTCTCGCCCATACATCTCATCTTCCCATTCCGCTAAAGCTTCAAACTGTGTCGGTCTAGGTCTAGGTTCTAACATTACCATCTTTTCTCACAAGTTCCGTAATAGAGCTACATTAAAGGAACCATTCTCAGGAAAAGCCAATGCTCCATCGTTCTTGGTGTATTTTGTCCAATTTTCTAACCATATGCATGTATGATATCCATATTTCAGCATCATATGTGAAGCTGGTGATTTCGGCGGAGGAATTATTTGTCCCTCTCTAGTCACTACCTTTTTGTCCTTCTTAAAAAAGTTCTTAACTTTCGACATCCAAGATGTTTTCTCTTTTCCATACTCATAGTACGACATGATTCACAACCTTTTTCTTTTCTCCTTCAACAATCCGCAATTCAATACTGTTCCCTATACGTTATTTCAACCAATGCTAGCGCGACTCACACCAACACTCCAATCACAGCAATTTCTGTCTACGGCGCACTGTCCAATCCCAGCGCGGCTTTTGTCTATGTCACTTCGCTCCTGTTCTCATGTGACTAGCGCACTGTCCAATCCCAGCGCGGCTTTTGTCTACGTCACTTTGCTCCTGTTCTCATGTGACTATCGCACTGTCCAATCCCAGCGCGGCTTTTGTCTACGTCACTTCTGCTCTTGACCCCTCCTTTACAAAATTTATCGGCAATTTCTTTTACAACAATTCTTGTTAGTTACAACATTTTATCCCCATTTCCATTGTCTGATTCGCTAAACCGAAAAGATAGCTTTGACCATTCACACAAGAATTCTGTATTTTCCAGTAGGCAGCGCTTACCTCTACCCTACCACAGAACTTTCAGTTTCGTTGATAAAGTAGCACTTCCCTCTAGCTTACCCTTCTTTCAAGCAAGCGGTAAACCCGTTTCTCTGGGGATAAAACACATGTGGAGACTATACTGCTCCTGAGAATTAAGGCCAGAGTTTCACAAGAAAACCGATCACTATTTCACTTACACACCTTTTATTCGCAAAATGTCCCTAAATAACACAACCTGTGTTATTACCAAAATGAACTCAGACAGTGTAAAATTCCATGCGACTTCTCTTGCCACACGTGTTCCACATCCTACTTCCCGGAAGCGTGAAAACTTACATATAACATAACGCGACTCAACAAAAAGTGTTAGACATAAACTTATCAATAATCTATAATCAAATTCAATAATCACCAAACTAATCTATAATAACCATAACTCTGCTACCAAGAAATCTGATCCAGCGCTTACAATAAAAATAATTTCTCCTATCATGCTTTTTGGTCATCCAGGTGCAATTATTTCTCTAACACACACACATTATCCATATGACGGTGGGGCCCATAACACCGCATATACATTCACTTACTCATTTATTCCCTGGATTTCCTCCGTCATGAAACCTAGGAGAAAAACGATTCGCTGGAAGGAGTCGGGATACCTCTTTTATAATGACACAATAATTCTCATTTTCTTGTAAGGTATTCCGCTCATTGGTCGATGGACCAATTAGTAGGAATCAGTTGATGGTGATTAAGACCAGCTCAATCACAATGAACTCTTTACCATTTCATTATTAATCATTATACTAAAGAAAAATCACTGAGTCATTTGTTTAAAGAATAATAAAGTTTATATAAAGTTTTGAATGCAGGAAATTTGAGATTAATCTTATTATTCAGATCATTGCATTTATCATCAATATAAGAATAGTTGAAATTGCATGGCACTTTTATTAGACGGAAAATGAGGTTATCATACTAATAACTCTATAGATCAACCTATCTATCGCTGATGGAAATCCTAACAATTCTAATAGAAACCTATCAAATAAAAGTTCTCCTAAAACAGCATCTTATACTCAACTGGAAAAGGAAAATAACAGCAGCAGCATCAGCTCGTCAGCATCAGCAACCGCAAACTCTCCCATCTACAGCATCTAACTTCTTCAGCATCTCCCGCAGCATCCCGCAGCATTCTACTCCAGCATTCTAACCCCTCCCACCAAGAGTAGGTCTTCTTATACCCTAATTCTAGCTTACAGCATAAAATGTTTCTTCTTACATGGCGCGATTCATTCTCATTGGTCAAAAACTCAGGTCCCTATACATTTTAATCAAACTTCCTGGTCTTAACCAGTTCCGTGTGGAATGTCCATGCAAGCATCGTTTCCCACAGTTCATGCACTTGCTCATCTGTTTCGATCAGTCCAAATTGTTTCTTTTTCTGCAACAATTTGTATAATACAGTTCCGTCTATTGATTCAACCAGGCTTCTCACGCTTCTTGCTGATCATCTTGGCACACATCTGCTCAGAAGGGTCACAGCAGCCTTGACCATACTTTCATCTTAGCCTCTCGGCATCAGCACGTGATCATCCCTTTTCCACAGCCTCTCTCCTCTATCATATGGTCGCATCCGCTCATGCGCACTCTAGTAACTCGCGGCCATTTTATATTGCTGCTCGGCAGGCCTAAGCGCACTATTTTTAAAGAAAACAAAATGTTATTAAAACAAAGAAATATAAACCCTTTCGTTTCCCTCCCATCTTTCTACGTACCCCAATTAGGTATTACCTAGCAGAAGCAACATATAAAGCTGTCCCTTACTTACCATCGCTTTATTTTGCAACCACACGTTTTATTCAAAAGCACAAATCATGCATTTTATTATTATTTTAGTACGCAAAATATTATGTTATGTTAGAAACGTAAACAATTATTAGTCCATTACTTTGCACACTGAATTGCGTGTTACCATTAACCCTTTACATACATTGTTGGTTATTTACTTGAACGAACATGTTTATTAATATTGTACGAAAATATTAGGAGGTTAAAATTTTTATATTTACCCTGCTCCATCACTGTATACTTAACTTCTTGATCCGCTGTTGACGCTTCTCACAGTGCAAGATCACCAGCAAGATGTAGGCTGTCTTGACAACACCTTTCCGGGCACCAAGACCACGTGCATAAGGGTACAACACACGGTAGGCTGTTGGAAGACTGGTGGGTCAAACGCCCGCGGCTACAAGGCATCTGGATGACCACAGGTTCCACAGTAACAGTTTGAAGACCGGTAGAAGAAGGTGAAACGCCCAGGCTGTAGGCTGTCCAGATGGTAAAGGACACTGGTGGGGCTGACCAGGGCGTTTCTTCAAGGTTTCAATGTCTTGGTTCCTTAGTTCCTTTGTACAGGGCCTTCCTTACTCAACGCGTAGGTTCTTCAAGATCGTCGCCAAAATGTCGCAAATGGAAGATACGGAGGCCAGGTGTATAAACAGGATATCTTTATTGAGGCTTGGTTCCAGGATAGATGAGTAGGAGGATATAAGAAGATAAAGCGTAGCCCCACCAGGAGCAGCCTCCCTGCTGCTCAGCCTGCATTCACCAACTGACGCTCCACACACACACAGGCATCCAAGCATTCTATGAGGTCATCACACATTCCAGCTGAGCAGTAGGGAAGAGACAAGAAGTAGTTTATGACAGGTATCAGATGGTGTGCCCCAATTAAAGCCATGGGTGGGGACACTGTGAAGCGGCTGGCCTTGGAGGCAGGGGAGATCCAGTCTGAGCATGAGACTGAAGTACAGTTGAGAAGGGCCAAATACCTTCCTGCATCCTTGTATTGTATTGCACTGGTATTTATATAGCGCTTTATGTATGGAAGCACTATATAAGGCACTTTATGAATACTATGTACGAGGTTTGCCTGCTTTGTGGTTGGGTCTGGTGGCTCAAGCGGTTGAACTACTACCCAAAGATTAATCAGCAAAAAACATTACTTTATATCACAGATAATGCCTGGAAAACAAACTCATAGACTGGACAGTCCCTTGGGCATTGGTCGATTGGCCTTGTGGCCAATCGGTTAAAGAGACCTTGGCCCACCTGGGCCTTCTGAACTCTCTCCCACATCAATTTGTGCACATTTACTACAGTCACAATTGGACTGTTTTAAGACTGGAATTGCAGAGCAGGAAGCTGTCCTCTCCCCTCAATCTTTCTCCATTGTCAACACCTTTCCCTGCCTCTTCACCAGCCAGTCTACACCACACAGTGAACGCCCCACTGTCAAAGCCTGCTGAGCTGCCCCATGTCCCACCTCTCAAGGTGGACCAGCAGATGGCGCTCTCTTACAACTTCAGTCGAGGTGCATTTTGAGTGTTCAGGTTAGAATATCCAACTTGTGGCATATAAAATATGTCTTTTTAAAATCTGAGTAATGGAAGGTGATGAGAGATACCGGAGTGCGAGCACCTTTGAACCCTCGAGGCACTGGAGTTCTGAAGGTTCAAACAGTGCCAGGGGGGAACAGGAAACTCTCATCTACACAGTTATTTGAACCCATGGTGGGGACTCGAGCAGTCCAGCATGACCATGGACTTGAACATAATGGAAAAGACTTGGAACAGAACACCCATGTAAATGAAAAAGGTGTCTAGAAATGTCAGGGTCCTACTAATGAAACTTACTACGTTAAATAGGGATGCCACACACAGGCAATCCTTGCAATCCTCCATAACATGAACAAGACCTATGAAGAATTTTTTAGGTGTACCTGGAACAGAACCATTTTTATTGGTTGACTAAAGATTACACATATGATTAGGAAACTGATATGCAGATCAGCTTTGGGCTTCTATGGCTAAAAGGAAGACCCAGCACTGGCACTGGTCAATATATACATCTGAGACCAATATAAAGACATCACATTCCTTTGATGATCAATGATGTCTTTTAAGGTGTCATCAGTGATGTTATCAGTGGTGTCATTTAACGTCATGAGTGATGGAGCATGAGGTCCTAGCAGTGCATGACTGCGGAGCAGGATATAGTTAGTTCACTCAGCTGTAACTGGCGAATTTCAGTGGTTTTAGGTTTTGTTTTGTAATCATACCTAGACTTTAATTGTGATTTTTTTCAACGCATTTCTGAGTTGTTTTTAATGCATGTTTAGATGAAATTACCAAAACTAACTGTAATGCCACTTTAACCTTTGGTTTTTATTAAACTTCAGCACTGCGGCTAGGCCCTGCACCCTGCTTTCTGCAGACACTCAGTCCCAAATACAGTGTGCATAAGGAGTGGTGTGTAGTACCTGGCCTTGCAGCCCACACTCCGCAGAGACCTAAAACCACAACACACAGTAATGGGGCTGACATTTTTTGGGGATTGCGGGCCCCAATTTGGATCCACGGTGGTCCCTCGGGAGCAAACGCCTCTATTATGGCACCACTGCCCCATGAAGATTCCTTGGACATGAATGCGGTACCATGGTAGAGACACTTGCACCGTGGGCCTGGGGTTGTAGCGTAGTACCATGGATTCTATGACAAAATGTAACTTAAAAAAAAACCCATTTATTCTAACATGAGAGGACCCATTGGGACCCCTACCACGTGGGCCTGGAGGTGCTTATGTACCATTTCAATCTTTTTTCCTGATCTTGGGGACCGAGTCCCTGAGTCTTGTAATGGCTGCTGCAACATTTTCTCCCAATGTTGTGGCCATCCATTCAGATTATTTCGATACTTGAGACCCTCAGTGCTGAAATGGCCATTAAGAGAAAAGATTCCTCTGGAATTCAGAATCAAGTATTTGTTTTACGTTTTGGAGTCACGGTGGATCTGCTGTACTAGAACCGCGGATCCTCCATGACTTAACTAGCTAGATATCTCTACCCTTTTCTGAAAGTTAGTCATTACATACCCACCGGAAGCACCTTTTTAAAATGTTAAATTTTTTTAAACTACTGAACGGATTCACACCAAACCAACACAAGCACAATCGTTGAGTAAAGTTCTAACTTTGTACCGAGTTTGGTGCAATACCGTTCAGCTGTTTATTCAGTATCGGTGAGCAAGTGTCCCTGTGGGACTTCAAATGGGAAATTGCTCTTTTGAGCCCTCCCTTTTTTTCCATCCCACTTGACTGATCAGTGCAAAACTTTCCATGAAGGACCGAAAGTGGATGTACTCTAATTGGAATGTTCCTTACAGATTTGTCAAACGGTGCAAAAGTTATTAAGAAACGTAAAAAATAGTTTTCAATGGAAACTCACAGAAACTATCACCACCAGTTTAATATATATTAATGGATTATTTGATTGGGACTTCAATGCTATTTGGCAAATCTGCATTGAAATCGGCAGATATTTAGCGGGTTCAGCTCACTATTAGTATATTCAAATTCGTGCTGATTCATTGAGGGGGGAATATTTACAAGGGGTGCCAAAAAGTGGTCATTTACTAATAACTATGAGACCGTGTCATCAATCAGCATGAAACTAATCAGAACGTTAGCATGTTTGTTTTTCTCTTGGTATGTCAAGGTTTATGAAGATAATCAACAGGATCAAATTTAAAGGGGAGGGGTGAGATCATCTTTCATGTGGTAAAACATTTTCGTGGCTTACCCCAAATCTGCACATTTATCAGGCCCTTATCATATGAAACAAATTCCTGATATATTGAGTTTCATGCAAATCCATCAAGGAGGGGCAAAGTTAAGCGGGAGGGAGGTCAAAAAAGTGTTTGCTTGCAAATAATTTTAGCAATGGTTAACAAGTCGGCATGATATTTGATAGAGTTTTAGCAAACTTAGGGGAGAGGAGTTGGCCTAACGGCTAGGGCGGTCAACCTCGAATCTGGGGAAATGGGTTCGAGTCTCGGCAATGACGCTGAACATCCTGTGATTCTGGGCAAATCACTTAATCTCCCCTTGCCTAACAAAAATGAATGTGTCCTCATGTAATGCAACTGGTGCTATGTAAAGCGCTCTGATACCCGATTCGGGTCAAGTTCGCGCTATATAAAACTCTGTAAAATAAAAAAAATAAACTGAGCTCAGTGCACAAATCTCAAGTTACAGGAAGATCTGAGAAAGGGGCAAAGTTAAAGCGGGGTCAAAGTTATTTTATTTGCTAATATCTTTGGTGCTGTATCATGGACTAGTATGAAATTTGGCAAACCTTTAGGATGTTTACCTTACCCTTACTATAAGGAGTCTCATGTATATATCAAGACGGGGGCACTGTTTCAGGAAGGGTGAGGACACAAAAGTGTTCATTTGCTTACAATTTGCTAACCTGCCACCTGCAGAGCCTTCAAACATGCATAGATGGATGGACAACTGGAGCTCAAAGTTTCTTTGTTCAACTTTCATTTTTAGATGTAGATCCACGGAAACTCTGCAAACCTGGGTTCAATGTCTGCCTGCTCACTAATGGCCCAACCATCGCCATATTTTAACCCTTTCAAACCCATTGACACATTATTGTAACACTAATTGAAAACTGAATGGATTTACTCAAAAACAAACAATGGCACTTCTCTGAGTAAATCTTTACTTTCATTCCAAAACTGCTATATTTCCTGTAGGGTTTCTTTCTGTAGAGGAGAGCAAAGAGCCCTACATGAGTTAAAATAGGAACTATTGCTTTTGACCACCCCTTTAAGTGTAACCTCCTCTCCCATGGGTTTACATGAAACTCAAAATATCACAAGTAAGCTAATAATATGGTAAGTGTCTGCCAAGCATTGCACAGATCTGTAAAATTGCAGCAAAGTTATTAGCAAATCAATGATTTCTTTGATCTCCTATTTAACTCGCCCCCCTTTCTCAGACATGTCTGAAACCTGAGTTTCCTGAACTGGCCTTAATGTGTTAAGAGCCTGACTAATCTCATTCATACTAATTAAAGGGCAACAAAGTTATTAGCACATGAAATTGTTTATGCCCCTGCTTTCAACTTGCATGTAACTTGCCATACCCATAGAATATTATTTATGGTAAATATCTGCCAAATTTAGTGTGGATTTATCAAAGAATGCCTCAGTCATTAGCAAATTAACACATTTTTTCCACACCAGAGAAATCAGCACAAATTTTTAAAAATGAATATGCTAAACGTGCTAAGCATCTGCTAAATTGCAGGCAGAGTTGTCAAACAGCACTAAAGTTAAAGACAAATTAACAATACATCTTTCCAGCTGTCCAAATATCTCTGAAATGTATCCTCTTCTTGCCAACCCTAGCACCTCCTTCAACACAAATTTCTCAAAAACTGCTGAACGGATTTACACCAAATTAACAAAATCACAATCTTTGATTAAGGTTCTAACTTTGTGCCGAGTTTGTTGTAATTCTCTTCAGCTGTGTTTTTCTGTATCGGTGACCAATCAGGGGGATCCTGTTTGTGATTTAGTCAATTTAAACTATCATTAATGCAGTATACAGAGGGAGGCTGAGCCTTGGCTACCAAGATGTGCTGCAGTCCCGCAGGCTCGGACAGTAACATGGTGCAGGCTAAAAATACCACTGCGGAGTCATTCAAATACTAAAAAAGCTTAACACAAACACAGGCCTCTGCAGTGGTAGCCAGCCTCCTTATCAGCAGCATTGATTTCCAATTAATTAAAGTTTAATGAAGGTCAAACAGGACAGTATCATTCTAAGGTTCAGTTCATTAACCAAAGCATCATTTTGTGTTATTTAATCTTTGCGGATTCATTTTCAGAATATTGTAGGTTAAAAGTCAGCATTACCTCGGTCCCAATCCAAGGCTACACCTGTGAGCAGCCTGAAGAAGGAAGGGGAAGGCCTGCCTCTTCTATGCTCCTGATAGCTCTGAAGGTCCTGCAGAAAGGCTTGTGGGCCTCCCACTCAAGCACTGACCTTAGTGTTCAAACATGTCAGTAATGATTAAAGTGTGTGAGCCTCACACCCTGAGAGCTGCTCAGACTACTTCAAGGTCAGCCCTCGTGGTGTTAGAATTCACAGACTTCACAGTGGTTGTGCAAACAGACATTGTGCATTGGGGGGTCTCAGGTAACATCAGATATTGTGAAATGAAATGAGCGTGGACTGAAGTCTGAAACCTAAGGCAGAATGTTAGAGCTAGATAATAAAGGAAAATGTGTTCATTCATGGAGAAAGTGCTAAATCTGAAGGAGAATCTAACAGTGGAATTTCCTTCATCATACCATAGCTGTAATGGAGGAAATTCCATCAGTTTGGTCTCCTAAATTAGCTCTTACTCCAGAAATTGGAGGAATTTGCATTATACATCAAAAGTTAGCAAAAGAGCACAGCATTTAAGTTAGGAAACTTAGGAAAAAACATGCCAATTCCTAGATATTGTACTGGTGAGTACCTGCCCTTGGAGGCAGTTTTGAAAATGTAAAGACATGCTGTATAAGTGTTTAGCAAGGTATGGAAGATTGTATGGATGTGAGCTTGCTGCAGGCAATATTCGTTTTAATATCAGAGAAATCAACAGTAAAACCCAGCCCAGCAGACAATAAAACATACAATAAAACATGCGGACAAAAACCCAAAAAACCAGCCCACTCACTGATCTGTGAGACCAATCTGGCACTACCCGACCCTGATTGTGCATGGCTGAAAGAGTGTGTTGGATCTGCTGTTGGTTATGAGTGGTGTGTTTTGGTGTGGTGTGTGAGAGCCGGAATTACCACACTAGATATGGTGGCATGTAGCTTTGTCTTACGCTTGTGTGCTCCAAAACACAAACCAGAGTGACTTGTAGTCTGAGAGGTAACTATCATGGTTTCTGATAGTTGTGTTGTGTTAGGAGCAGCCAGGTCTTTATTTCTCTTCTGAATTCTGGATAGCTGTTGATGATCCATATTCTTTTCAGGAGTTTATTATATATTCTATGGGCCGGATCACAAAACATTTTTGATTGGTGCTATTTCATGTCCTTGATGGCAAGTTAAGGGAGAGCTTGCACCAACTACCTTCCCCACATTATTATGAAAATAGGATTCATGTGTGACAAGAACATTTCTGCATATTTGTTTTGTGGCATTTCATTGTGCTGGTGATGTGTTTGATTATTGTTTGTGCTGTTATGTTTTTGCACTGCATTATTGCAATGTTATCGGTTGTACTGTGGTTGTTTGCACTGTTATTTGTGTTGAGCCTGTTGTGCTCATTTATGTTGTAATTGTGTTGGTATGTTGCTTTGTGTATGTTATTGTATTATGTTCTGCAGTGGCGTAATAAAACTTGAGGGGGCCCCCCTGCAAAGTATATGGAGTGGGCCTCCTCTCCCCAGCCCACAACCTACCACTTTTGCTGAGGGGGCCCCCTGGAGCTCGGGCCCCCCTGCACAGCGGTGGCTCCTCCACTACGGCGGAGAAGCGTTGCCCCCCCTCTTCCAGCAGTAAAGAAAATAAAAATAAAACAATAATAAACCATTGTTTATTATCGTTTAATTTTGTGTCCCGGAGTATTGGGGGCCGGGCCAGGGGGATAACAGACAGCCACAGGAAGTGGTATGCGCTGTTATCAGTGTGCATGACAGTTTGGCCGGCTGTCTCAGGCCGGCCAAACCGTCATGCGCACTTTGCATGATCTCCATGCAGGCTGCATCACAGCCTGGGAGGAGAACATGCCCATGCTCCCAGTCCCTGGCTAAGCACCGAGCTACGGCGTTCAGGCCAATCACAACGCGGCAATGCAGCGTTGTGATTGGCTCAGGGAAGCCAGGGTGCTTCCTGGTTCCAGCGGAGCAGGGCCAAAGATGAGCAGGGAGGACAAGAAGAGACGCAGCGGTAAGTAGGTCTATTTTTTTTTTACTACCATCTGCCCCCTACCCCTGATCCGTGCCAGCTGCCACTTCCCCTGAACCGCGGGGGCTGCGGGGGCTTATGTTACGCCACTGATGTTCTGTTTACATAAGATGTTTCAACGAAGGCAACTACATTTCTAGCTTAAAGCTGCACATGCCTTGAAAGTTCTGGTGACATGCAACATGTTACCACTATTTAAAGTGGTAAAGCAAGCGCTGCTCCAGCTCTTTAACTACTTGAGACACCAGTCAGCCCCAAAGTGTGACAGAGTTTTAACTTTGTGCCCCCAGTGCTCACATTAGGCAGTACAGCCCTAAACGTCTGAATCAAGAAAGAGCTCCAGCAAATGCTTTCTTTTTTAATGGTAGATGATTAGTAGTGGAGCTTTTTGTGACCTGAGGCTAATCCTCTGACTGCTCAGCTTCAGCTACGACTGCAAGAAAATGGGTCCTGTCCTATGAACTAGTCTGTGAACCTTGCAGAGGGCCATGAAAGAGATTCTTTTTGCGACTTACGTGGCCTTGTCTGCTCAGATGTGGGACTTGTATTAAACAGGTGAAATTAGGGAATATTATTTACTTCCTTTTAAGGACTGATTTGCTGTATTAATTATTCTGGAGGTTTTTAAAGAGCAGCTTTCATAGGACTATTTGCTGCAGCTGGTTATATTGGTGTAGAGAAGTGCAGTATCTATGGAGTTGTAAGCCGCATTGATGATTGATCAGTGCTCCCAGGCAGATGGTTGGGTTGTTGAGATCAGACGTTATTGGTGTTTCTCTGGTTGGGGAAGATGAGCAGAGAGTGATAAGGCCCAGGCTTTTGGAAAAATGTTGAGAAGTCCTCCCATTATAATATCAGTTGTTACCACACATGCATTTACCACGCATGTCTTTACCACGCATGCCTATTATATTATATTGTGGGTCTTTACAATGCAATTGTCGTGGTGAAAAATGATATTTTTGCAAATCATTATGAAAATATATATAGTTATATAATATCATTATCTCATTAGAATGATATAATATAATTATATCATTAGAATGACATAATATCATTATATCAAGACAAATATATATTTGTCTTTTTTGTGGGAAACTCCCCAAACCACCCCTTCTTCAATATATATAGTTCTTTTTAAGGGAAGACCCCAAACCCTCCTTTTTTATAGCCCCCTTTCAAAATGCAATTTAAAAAACTTTCCTCCACGGTAAAGTTCTGTCTTGTAAACTGCCAGAAAATGGCATGCGCGGTACTTACCTGCGTGGTAATAGCCGCATTGTAAACGTAATGCATGGTAACGCTCGTGTTGTAAAGATTGTATACCCCTTTCTGTTACAAGCAAGTATTATGGTAGCACTAGCAGGTATAACAATCTCAGAGGATAGTTTTTAGACTTTAGACCTTTGCTGAACCCACCGTAGCTTTCTTCTGATCTCACAAAGATGTCCATAAGCAAAAAATGAGGGAAATATGTTTAGTATTTATCAAGGAACTTGAACCCATGTACGCTAACATTGGGCAAATTGTAGTTTTTCCTCCTGGTGGCAAAAAACAAGGTGCTGACAGGGCTGTCTCGACTCCTGCATTCTCTGATAAAGGAGGCCTGTAAGAGGAAAAAGGTTTACTCAACAGCCAAAGGGAAGGCGAGCGCGTCAACAGTGCATCGCGTGCATTCAATAGAGAGCTGAGACAGTGTGGTTGTGGTGGGGGTTTAGGGCTAAACCACATACCTAACTCAGTGGTCAATGGGAGGCTGATGAACTCAACTTAGAAGTGTGGAGGCTCGAGGCCCATAGGCCCATTAGAAGCATGAGATGTGGAGGTGGTCCAAAATGGTATGTGGCTCTGTGTTGAAATTATTTTATTGAATTCACAAATGCCAATAAAAACAAAGCCGAAAACTGGCAGCAAAAGTTTACAAGTGTGATACAATTGTCTAGTGCAATGCATATGAATCCAGCAATAGAGACCGGGAGAAGGGGAAGGGGCCAGTATAACAGGCAAGCAAGAAAACCATGAGGGGAGGGAGCACGGGGGGTGGAAGAGAGAAAGAAGAAGGGACCTGGACACATAAAGGCAGGGAGGGCGGCCACACGGGGTCTGTTTTCCCCTAGGAAGGGGGACCAGATAAGGAGGAACTCCTCGCCCTATCCACCAGGTTATAGATCACCTTCTCGTAGGAGGCAGTCCTGAACATGGCCGTGAGCTACTCACTAACTGCTCCGTGCAGGCATCAGAGGCAGCTCTCTCTGCAGTTTGAGTATGCGTATGAAGGAAATTAAAAGAATTCACAACACTACAACAAAATCACAACATTCCTGCAGTACACTCCGCCATGTCACAATCTCATTGGGGACATAACCTTAGTGTTTAAGTGACTGAAATGAAAATAAGGGCCCATGCACAGCTATGCTTCCATGCACAAACACCCTGAGGATATTCTCAAGAACGTGTGTTAACTATCGCCAAATTCGCTTAACGCAACTTCTCACATTGCAGTCTATCGCGGGAAAATAACACTGTGTTAATGCAGTATTCTCAACCCGGCGGCACCATGCGATAGTCTCACGATAACGCGACAAATGCCCGCGTTAAAATCAACGCGACGCCGAAAAAATGCGAAACACGAACGATAAAAAAGTTGCGATGTCCCAAATCGCGCAACAAAAATCAGCGATAACCAGCGACAACCAGCGACAGGCCTGCGATTCCCACGCGACATGCGGGAAAATGCACTATAAAAGCAGAGAAGAAAAAAATGTAACTGCGTAGCACCATGGACTCACCCGGACCGAGTGCAGAGGACAACGCGAACCCCACAAGCCCCACAGACGACCAGCCAGGAACCCCGGGGAAGGGCAAGGAGAAGAGGAAGAGGAAGACTGGGTTCAGTCCGCAGGAAAACCCGATCATCGTCACGGAGGTGACAGAACACTACCAACAACTGTTCGTCACCTCCACTGTGTCATCGGCAACACAAACGGAAATATGGCAGTACATCGTGAACAACGTGAATGCAGTCGGAGTGTCGAGGAGGACAATGGAAGAGGTCAAGAGGCGCTGGAATGATGTGAAGGGCAAAACCAAGAAGAAACTCGATGCCAACATGAAAGCAGCAACGCAGATTGGAGGGGGGGGGACCAGCGGCACACCAGGAGCTGGATGACATGGAGAAAATGGTGGCCACAGTCATCAGTCGGGATACGGTGCCAGGAGTTGGGGATCGGGACACTGCTCAACATGACCGACACAACATCAACAGGGTGAGTACCAATGAGGGACTGGGGGGACGGGGGGAGATGGGCACAATGGCACACATGCACAATTAAGTAGAGCACACTGCACACCCACAATGACTCTGGATCATGTCCCTGATCCCTGTGCCACACTGCAGCACACATACAGAAACTCAGGGAGTGTGTGTTGTAATGAATTTATTTGCACATGCTGTGCCTGTGGTCATTTTGTACTGTCTCATTATTGCCAAGGACTGTCACAATGTGACGTCCTCATGTAAAGAAATTGTCAATGATGTTGTTCCTACGGGCTATTCCTGCTGCAGCTGCAGTGGGGTGTGGTCCACCTGCCTCATCTTCCTCATCATCGTCCGGTGCATCTGGCACTTGTAACCATGCGGCATTGGTGCATACACATATGTTGTGCAACACACAACATGCAATGATCATCTTGCACACAATGTCTGAGCTGTACAGGAGCCTCCCACCTGTGATGTCCAGGCACCTGAAACGTGACTTCAACACGCCAAATGTGCATTCCACGATGCCCCTGGTGCGTTTGTAGGCCCAATTGTACTGCCTCTGGGCCTGTGTGTTCGGGGCTCGGAGGGGTGTCATCATCCAAGGGCAGAGTGCATATCCTTGATCACCTGTGACAGTGTAGAGAGACATGAGTCAATAGTTGGTTCTGCATGATGTGTTGGCAGGCTCACTAGTTGATTGGCGTGTGATATGTGTGTCATAGTGATTCCTGTTTGACATGTACTGCTTGTGGTAAATGAGCGCCATCAATGTGTATTACGTAGCCTCACTGCTGCTCCTCCCTCCCCCCGAGCCTATTTACTTGTGTGCGCTGTGCGGTTTTATCACTTGCTCTCCTACGGCACACCATTGTCATGCCTGTCTGCGCATGTCCACAAGCCTGACAACGACACTGTGATGTTGTGCGTTGAAGGTGGGCGGCCACTTGTGTGTAGGCCTATGGTAAGGATAGGGCGGACACAGATGTAGAGTTCATGGCTGGCTGAACTCGCGATGCGGTCGAGGCAAGACCTTTGGCTCATGCTGCGGTAATAGCGATACACACACAACAGTTGGCATGTATGATCCCGGACCCCAAGCGGGCTTGCGCTCATTCATTTATCCCTTCGGCCGAGCCCGCACTCCGGGGGCATGTTACATTGCAACTTTGTCCATTGCGGGACGGGTGGCACCGACACTACAACAGAGACACACGCATTAGGTACTTCATTGGCAAGGCCAACACTTAGCAACGCCCAGAGCCCCGGGGTGATTATCCACACCCCTATGCTGGACTGTCGTACGCCAGCCCACTCCGGCAACGCCTACAGGGGGGTACGACACAGCTACATGTCCCAGGTCTTCCCCACTGCCTGAGGTGACATGGTTGCGTCCGCTGTACACAGCACAATGCAATGTGGTAGGGCCCGGGGCCCTCATGCATATACAATGACCACACAGACACACTTAGATAGTTTGTGGAACTGGCTACGGGCACGTGCGCCCGGCCCCTTTTATTGCCAGGGTCACATGTCCAGTGCCGCCTGTGCTGGATGGATGTGGGGTGAGTGTGAGCCAGCCCTCAAGGAGTGGTTGGTGCTGGCAACAACTACAACAGTGATCAGACAATCAGAAGTTCACAGTTCAAACAGCAAGGGTCCATGACTTGAGCTGCACAGAGTTAGTGGCCCCGGATTCACAGCGGCCGGCACAGGGAACACCGCCACGGGACGGTGACTACCGGTGCACTGAGGTAGGGCCACGAGAGCTGAGCGGGTCCTCGTCGATGTCCAAGGTGAATGTCGCGGAGGGTTTTGGGGGACAGTGGAAGGTGTTCTTCCAGGGCATGATACAGAGGCCAGTACCAAGCAGACACAGCCAATATGGAGGAGATGAATGCTACAGACTCATTTTTGACACCAAGTCAGTATCAGCTACATGATGATGAAGACAACCCCCAGGCCATAGACTCAGACGCCACCAAAGTTCAACCAGAGAGTGTCCATGAATTTCGGGGAACGGAGTCAGTGGCACCAGAGCTGAAAGGGGATGCAGTCTGCGATAAGGCCTGTACAATGGTATAAACTCTGCCATAAATAAATCAAGACTCAGTTCCAAATGTGTGACCTACTTGACCGTAGTGTAGGCCGGAGGCAGTGGTCAGCAGGGGCCCCCAGCCACGTGTCCTTGGCTTGCGATGCACAGAGTTAGTGGCACCAGAGCAGTTGTTGGTAGTGTTCGGTCACCTCCGTAACGAGGATCCTTTTTTCATCCGGACTGAACCGCGTCTTCCTCTTACTCCTCTCCTTGCGTACAATGATATAGACTCTGCCATTGAAAAATCAAGACTCAGTTCCAAATGTGTGACCTACTTGACCGCAGTGTAGGCCGGAGGCAGCGGTCAGCGCGGGTCAACCGCTGTTCAGGCAGCTCCTCCTGGTACTCTCACACATGACGTTGGAATGCCATGTGGCGATGATTTGTGGTTGACGGAGGTAGAGGCACCAGGGCTGAGTGTGTGTGCAGCCTGCGACGATGCCGTGTCCTGCCTGGTCCGGACTGGATTGGATTGGCGTGAGGCCTGCTGGACCGCAGTGTAGGCAGTACATAGGTGACCCCGCGGTGCTGGACTGCAGTGTAGGCCTATGGCAGCGGTGGCGTACGTCAACGAGAAAGGAGTACAGGGGGCCTGTGTCGCGGAGGCCGTGATGGTCTGAGGAGGCTGCCAAGGTCGCGGGCCTCGGGCGTGGAGCTTGCACCGGCACGTGGTGGGCCCTCCTTGACACACGCCGGTGTCGGCAGGTGAGCAGTGAGGCCTGGGTGCGCTGGGGCGGGCAAGACGGGTCTTGGGACCAGCGGTCTGGGGTGCAGCAGGCGCACAGGATCGCAGGCACCGCCGCTCACGGCGTCGGCCTCGTGGCGGGGTGAGAGGCGCCGCCCTGGCAGACACGTTGGCCATTCCGGAAGAGAACCACGCCTAGAGTAACGGGCTTTTTATTCACACCCCTACGCTGGCCTGGCGTACGCCGGGCTAGCCCACTCCGCTCACGCTTACAGGGGGGGACGTAACAAGCTATATTTCCGTGAGCTTCCCCACTGGCTGGGGTAACATGGTTGCGTCCACTGTCCAGTACACTCCAGACACCAGCAGTGTATGTCGACATGGAAATGTCTGTGGTCTGCATACTCAAGTCTGTCCAGCACATCCACGCCACACTTGGCATTGTGTACCTTCACATTCATGGGTCACTTGCCTCCTTCGCACATGCCTGGTTCCCACCTCTCCCCACATTCTGCTATTGTGTGGCTGAGGTGCCATACCGTTGATGGCTTGTGTACATGGCTAGCCCAGGTTGCCACAGTATGTTGTGTTGTCGTGTCTGGAATGTGGGGATGTTGGTTGTCATGTTGTATGTGATTTTGTGACGTGTGCATTCCCAGAGTTGTGAGTTGTATGTTGGTGGAGTTGAGGTGTGTGGTGTGTTCAGTTGTTACTTACCGACGAGCAGTGCATTTCCATAGGTGCCATCCTGAAAGCGCTGGTTGATGATGGACTGTCGGAAGATGAAGGAATCATGCACACTGCCTGGGTAGTTGGCGACGACATTGGTGAAGAGTCCCCGGTGGTCCACTATTGCCTGCACATTGATGGAATGTGTGTGTTTCCTGTTGCGGTAATTGTGTGCAGTGGCGGCAGGGGGCACGAGGAGTACATGTGTGCAGTCGATTGCCCCCAACACGTGCGGGAAGCCAGCTATGGCGTTGAAGCCTTGCTTGATCTCCAGCTGTTCCTGCGCAGTGTGTGGGAAGTAAAGTTGCTGGGGTACCAAGCTGATGATGGCGTCCAAGACAGGTGGGAGGAACTTTGACAGGGCTGAGTGTGAGACTCCTCCGACTCTGGCAGTTGTTGGTTGGAAGGTCCCAGAGGCCAACAGGTGCAGCACGGCCAGCAGCTTTGTCTGCGGAGGGATGTTGGTTCTCCGCTATGTTGGTACCGTCAGCCTGTGGGCAATGAGGGTCAGGATGCGGAGGATGGTTGTCCTTTTGAGCCTGTAGTGGGCAATGACTTCCTCTGGCATTAAGTCGCCGAGGCTGGTGCGTTTTCGGAAGGTCCGGTGTCTTTGTCTGCTCTGCCTCTGTGGTAGTCCGGGGGGGGATCCTGGGGGGGTGGTGGTCCTGGCGGTGGTGGCGGTGGGTGTTGTGGCCCTCTTGGGGCTCCGAACTGCATGATCAGTAGCTCCATGGCATCTGTTGTTCTTCTGGTGTGGCTGTGGGCTGGGCTCCCTTTTATGGTGCAGGTTGTCGTCCGACTTAACACCAGGTAGGAGCAGGTGTTAAATCCATGCTGCTCACGCGCCTTATCGCATGTTTTTGAATCTTATCGCCGATCTGGCTGGTCGTTGAGAATGTTGCGGAGTGGTGTTTTCACTGGTTTTGGCACGGGAACGCCAACTCTGCATATCATTAGCGTTAGTTGCCGGTGTCATCCGTGGCGATGTTTTATGCGGCTGCTATCGCGGGAAAACTGGTGATATCGGCTGTTAGCACCTGCTTGTGAATGGTGCGATGAATTTATCGCCACTTTGGCTGCAATAAAGTGCCGCTAACTCGGCGATGAGTCCTTGAGAATATGCCCCCCTGTCTTTAGAAGCGCTCGCTGGTGTAGGCACTGTGAGATTTGACAAGCAAACCTGACACCTACTGCGCTGAAAGTTCAATGGCTGAAAACATTGATACTCAAAAGCCTTTTGTACCGCACATTGAATCCGATGTATTACATATTAATAATGGGACCCATTCTGATACCTTTCTATTCTATGTCCAGATTCCATGATACAGATAAAGCATCTACTTCAATATGGTTTATATAAAGTACATAGGGCCAGATGTACGATGCGCAAAATAGCGCCACGCAAATTGTGAGTTTTTTGCGACTTGCAATTTGCGAGGCGCTATTTTGGATGTACAACAGTGTGTAGCACACTGTTTGTGATTCCCAATGGGGTCGCAAATTGAGAGGCTCATGAATATTAATGAGCCTCTCGCAATTTGCGACCCCATTGGGAATGGCAGGCCCTCCCAGGTATGGTGGCCTGCTGGGCTCAGCAGACCACCATGTTTGGGGCTGCTTTTAAATAAAGCAGTTTTTTTTTTAATGCAGCCCGTGTTCCTTAAAGGAAAACGTGATGCATTTAAAAAAAAAAAAATGAAACGTTTTCGTTTCATTTTTTAAGGGCAGGTAGTGGTCCCTGGGACCACTGCCTGCCCTTAAAAAATATTTTCCCCTGTATTTGCAAAGGGGAAGGGGTCCCCTGGGGACCCTTTTCCTTTTGCGATTGCATTACCACCCTCTTGAAGAGGGTGGTAATTTGCAAGAGTGTTTTGTGCCCGCAATTGCGGACGCAAAACATTCATACATGGGCTTGGGCACGCTATTAGGAACGGAACGCCCCTTCCTAATAGCGAGTCGCAAATAAATTGCGACTCGCTAAATAGGCTTCGTACATGGCCCATGCTGTTTTTGCATGCGCAAACGGGTTGGCAAACCCGTTTGCGCATGCAAAAACGGTCGTACATCTGGCCCTAAATGTTTTATTAATGCAGGTAGTTTCATACCTTACTCTTTCAAAGTTTTTACCTAGGCGTGACTGTTCTAAAATGTTTCTTCCTATTTTTCAACATCTTTCTAAAAGACTAGGACAGAATTGCAATTTTCTGGTATTGTTTATTCTAAAGTTTATTCTGGGGAGAGGATGTGGTCCGTTGGCTAGTTTGCCGACTTTGGTGTTGGAAACCAAGGTTCGAGCCTCGGGGTCGCGTCAACATCCTGTGATTCTGGGCAAATCACTTAATCTCCCCGTACCTGAATGTGTAACGCAACCGGTGCTCATGTAAAGCGCTCCAATACCTTCGGGTCGAGTTCGCGCTATATAAATCTGCATTAAAAAAACAATTCTCAAAGTGAAACTGCCAACCCACTTTTGATACTTCAGTCCGCAAGAAGAGCTAGTAGGTTTTCCAAATATGGGGGTTACTAGCAATTATATTTCATTTTATTTGGGGTTGAACCGCCTGCTAGTTTCCTCTTAAGCGTGAACCCCGAGTTTCTATTTTTATAACAGTAACTGAAATGATCTTAGTAGTAATGTTTGTTTATGTGTTTGGTGCAGCAATTTGTTACTCACTGACACCCACTGTGTGGAGCTCGAAAGATAGTTGAGTTAGCCATGTAGGAATTCGAACCTGTAACCTTTATATTACACATGTATCGTAATATATCGCATTACATTCGTGGGTTGTTCTACCTGGCGAGGATTCCTTCTAGCCTCTTTCTTCCTGAGGTTCCTCCATATCTTTTGAATCGTTTATAGCCTGTAATACAACTTCCTGTGTGTGTAAAAAGGCTTTGACTAACTCTGTTCAAACACACTCACCAGACCCTCTCCTCTTCAGGTATAAACCCACCTCTCTTCTTTCCAAGTCTTTGAGAAATCTCCCCTTGATCCCCTTAATTTGTCTTTTCCCTCTGCAGATAAACACCAATGAGTGACGTGTTTGACTACAATGTTGACAAACTCAGAGCCCATGATTCTGCGGTAGCCATAAAATTCCTTCAATTGCATTGAAAAGCCAAGCACCTTTTAAGTCGTGGCTCTCCGGCCATTTCCTGCCATGGCCTCGCCTAGTTTTCCATTACATATTAACGTTGAGCTTTCACTGTTATCTGCTCTGAGATGTTAGCTGAGTCCTAATCTCTCTCCCTGGATTAGTTTTTCTCTATGTCCTGGTTTTATCTACTGCATCCATCTATACTACTTATTCTAACTCTTTGTTTAGGTGCTGCGGTCTGCTCATTTGAAGTTGGCTTCCATCCATTTGAGTATACAACACGGCTGCGCACCACTCCCTCACCCTTTTAGTCAAGGCCTGAATCACAGACTACCCATTATCTATTTGTACTCTTACGTATATGTCAAAAACCGAACTAGACATTTCTCTCCAGCCCGGACCCCTATTACGAGCCTCCTGTTTTCTTTAAAATAAAACACCTTCCTTGTTCTTCTCTGTCACTCCAACCCAAGAGATAATCTACCCAATGCCGTCTTCTTTTTTTTACAAGTGTTTAACCATTGGTCAGCCTTTCCATCGCAGCCAGAGTTGTGATCCACCAGTGATAGTTTGCTTGTGGGTCAGGGGGGCAGTAAATAATCCAGCAGGTCTTGGAGAGGGTGTGGCACTGATGGACCTCCACAAGCTCCTCTTGCAAGTCCACACCCTCGCCAAGACCTGCTGAATTATTTACAGCCCTCCTGACCCACAAGCAAACTATCACTGGTGGGTCACAACTCAGGCTGCGTTGTCAAACATTCTGCATGTCTTCACTAAAGATGACTTTGATAGAATTGATAATGTTGCACTTGTTGGCAGAGTATGGGATCGCTTTGCCTGAAAAGGGTTTGAGGCAGTTCTTGAAGAACGTTCTGACTCTTTTGGATGCTTCAATAAGGAATATGTGTAGTGTTCATAATTGGCTGATGTGATGAGTTGTGAGGGGCAGAGGGTTTTTAATAGTGTGCATTCATCAGGGGTCTGCATTTCTACCATTTCTTTTACAGTTTGTGACTCATGCACTCTGAGGTGCCTCGGTATGCCAGGGTGCCGACGGATACGGTTTAGCATCACGTTTTCAGTGAGACTTGGATGCTTAGGTGCTATTTCATAAATGTATTAAAGTTGTTATGAATGATACTGACATCACATATTGGGTGGATGGTGCTAGTATATATAGAGTTGTTGATGATGTCAAGAGAACCAGGCTGAGGACGTTGCCACTCTTGTGGGTTGGTTCCTTTATATGCTGTACCAGGTTAAATGTCATGGCGAGGTTGAGGAGAGTGTTTCTTGTTTTCTTAGCGCTTCTGTTTCAGTCTCTGAAGAAGTCAGGTTATGTCAGATGGATCAGGTGGTAAGGCAGTCAGAGATTTCATCAATGAAATACTTGTTCTATGAAGAGGGCCTGTCAGTGAGGTGGTAGGTGCTTCTGTGGGTAGCAGAGAAGGGGAAGTGGAAAAATGTATTAATGGACTGACTCTGGTTCATACGTCCATGTAGTGCCATCGCAGGCTGGGAATGCCCACCAGAAGTCTCAGTTAACTACCAGATGCCAGAGATGCTTATCTGTAAGAGGGATGCCTGTCCATAGCCAGGAGGAGCACTTAAAGTCAGGAATGACCATAATTTGCTAGCACCGTCATTATGTCAAGGATAGCCACCGTTATGCCAATGCCAACATTTCGCTAGTGGCAGGCTACCATTAAGCCAAAGTAGGCCCCAATAAGACTGAGCCACCATTATGACAGGAGTGGGCTATTCCATGTCCAGAACAACCACTCTATGCCAAGGGGACTATTATGCTAAGGGCGGACCACTATTATGTCAAAGATGAACTCAATAGCTAATAGCCACCATTTTGCCAGGGGTGGGCAACCATTTCATCAAGGAGGGCCTTACGATGCTATAATCGGCATTGCACAGGGAGAGCCATATTTTCAAAGGAGGCCCAAAATGCTAAATTCACCATTGCATCAGGACAGGCCACTATATTGTTAAGAAGAGCCACAACATGCTAAAGTCACCACTGAACCAGGTTCTCCCTCTCATTCCCAAGCAGGAATATATCCATACACACCTTACACACATAGTCAGCTCAGTGCATTTTCTGTTACCCAAAAACTCATGCTAGTGTCCCTGTGCATTATCTAGCTGGTAGGTGATGGAGTAGCAAGGGGGTTGTGGGTTGGAAAGCTACATAGTAGTTGGCCCTCCAAGGTCTCAGGAGATGGAGAGCTGCACCATGCATCTCTCCATCTCTTGAGTAGTCAGAAGGTCTAGCACTGCACTGAGAGCCCTGGGGCAGTGGTGAGCAGTAGACAGGTGCTAGGCTGTGTGCTGTGTGGGACGTGCTCAGGAGAAAAGAGGCAGGCAGTGATGAGTGAGAGATACCTGTAGGCAGCAATGCCACTGTTCTTTCCAAAACATATCCTCCTCCATGTGCTGCCACCACGGCTAACTTCTGATCCTCCTGAGAACAATACGCCTCCATCACAGTGCATGGGCGCTTCACTATCCATGCACTGAAAGCAAGTCATCTCTAGATAGATTAGCCAAGAGAATGACATTTGAGATAGAAATACTCCTCTGGGCTGATCCAAAATGTAAATGACACTTTCATTACGCAATGACTGATGGGGTCTGACCCAAACAAAGTTGTGGGTACGTGGGCTGATCCACAGCCTCTCCCTCTTTGGTTTTCGTTATTTGTTTTATGTCTGTGTCAGATCTCAAAACAAAGGAACATGAAGGCAAGTTTGTGGAATGACCACTATATGAAGCAGGTGCAAAAACAACCTATTATTACAAAAACTAGAAATACCAATATAAGTTTGGAAAACATTACTTCAAATATTTCACGTCATAAATGGCTTCAGGGATGTCAACAATGATGTCATTCAACAGAGCATGAGTGATGTCATATGAAAGGTAATAAGCAGCACATGACGAGGTTGAGAGTTACGGTTAGGTTTATGAACCATGACTGGCAGACGTCAATGATTCTTATATTTTGTTTCGTAACCATATGCACAATGTCACTGTGTTTTTCTCAATGAATTTCTGAGGTTTTTTAAAACAAATGTTAAAATCAGATAAGCATAGTACTTGAACCTTTGTTTTTTTCAGTGAATTTCTGGGATTTTTTGACCATATACCACTTCCCATTCTTCCTTGCGCCAAATGTCCTGAGGTCATATGCAGAGGGTGCGCTCCACACTGAAAAAAGCAAAGATTAAATCAGCATTATAGTTTGGTTAGGTGCTAAGACCTTAACTTATGTTAAACTCCACAAAAGTCCTCTGAAAAACAACACAGGTTAAAGTGATGCTATATTTAGTTGTTGGGATGGGAAAAGAGCTAACATTAAAAAACACTTAAATACACCAGTTATAATTTAGTGAACTAACTATAACTTGAGCCCCCATCATGCACTACTTATGACCTCACATATTTCATCACTCCCTTTAATGTTAAATGACATCATTGAGGTCATCACTCAGTGCCTAGGCTCTGGCAAGACCCTACACACTACCCACCGCAAGCATCAAACCTCGACTGAGCACAATTTTCAGCCATACATAGAACAAGTTTGACACAAGGCTTAGCTTGTGGGCAGGGTCTACACCCACCCCTCCACAAGTGGCCAACCCGCACTATGCACAGATTTTAGACATATACAATGGCAGCAGTCTGCATGGCCATCAGACAATGCATCTAACATACAATAAGCGTTGGACGGTGGGCTTGTCCTATGTCCAGACCCTTCGCCCAGCCTTGTGCATGTGGGCATCCTCCATTGTGGCTGGCTTTCAGCCAGGCACAGCGAGGGATTGATCACAGGGCCTCACCTGTAGCCAGGCCCTGCACCCTCCCATCCATGACTACCTAACAACCTGCTTGCTCAGCCTTCAGCCCTTCGCAGCAAGGGATGACCAAAAGGCCCATTGTTCAATGATGCTCTTCACAAGTGAGGTACCCCAACTGAACCCATGCTTTGGATGCGATTGATTCACTTCTGACATATCCAGTTTCTTTTGCAGCTTTCCAAGGCTGACACACAAGCCTAAAAGAGACCAACCAATCAACTTAGGTTGTTGTTTTACTTCAACCAATAGCACACTATCAGAATCATTGTATGAGCTCATTAGTAATTTCAACAGTGTTATTTAAATATAATCAACAATGTCATTTAACATATTACGAGTGATGTAATGTGTGAGGTCATAAGCAGTGCATGATGGGGGCACAAGTTATAGTCACTACCACAATGTAATAGCAATTTGTAGATTTATACAGCATGGCTTATCGCCCGTGAGGGTACCCATGGGCTGTCCATGGGGGAGATTAAGTGATTTGCCCAAAATCTCGGGATGTTGAGTTGACGCGAGACCCGAACCCGGATCCCCAGCTCCTGGGTCGGCAGCTCTGGCCGCTGCGCCACATCCTCTCCCCTTACTGGTGAATTTGGTGGTTTATAGATTTTTTGATAGCTCATGTCTCATTGCAACACATAAGTTTAACGCAACTTTAACTGTTGTGTTTTTTCAGTGAATGTTTATATTTATCTATAATCTGACAAAATCATGTTTTATGTCATTAGGCAGAGGCCTAAAAAAGACTGACTCAGCTTTACACTTACAAATTTAAAAAGCTGTCTTGGCCTCCAAAAACTTCATGAAAATGATCCCTTGCAAAATATGCATATCAACTTGTGTCAGAATAAAGCCTCGGTTCATTCATCTCTGTAACAAAACTAATATTGCTTAAATTGAGCAGTTCAACTGTGCTACATCAATATATGAACAAAAAATATACAGTGTTTGCATCCCATACACGCGCATGTGACTTTTAGGTGGAAAGCAACTATGCATGTGGAAACAGACAACCTTATGCAGGAGTGAACAGCTGAATTCAGAATATGCAACCATCCCAGTCAACCATCTGTTACCAGGCACGCAGGAACAAAACCCTGCCCAGAACAGTAAACCACATACACATCTCCTTGCTGCAGAGTGCCAGAGGGCATAATGGGGGCAGCCCTCATTTTTACCACCAAAATAAAACAAGTATTGGCAAAACCGATAGATCTTGTTTGTAATTAATCTCCACCATATTTATTGTGAGGACTGTAGTAAAAAATATTGATGAAACATAAAATGTAGCTTTATCTTTTTAATACCATGCACAACATATTGGAATTGAAATAAAAACACAGCATGTCTTTGAGGAATATATGGTATCCTGATTTTCAGCACTGCTGGCACTTTGGAACTCATTTGTAAATAGGGCAGAACTGAAAATCCTTCACCATATGTGTAGGACACTGGCTCTTTATATGATATATAAAAATGAGATATATCGTGCTAAGAGCCTCTTATGAGTAAATAGGTGCTTGCTCTAGCAATCCCAAGGTACTCTTCTAGGGGGTAGTGTGGTTGAGCAGCCTTTGGGTTATCAGAGGGGCGTGATAGACATCTGCAAATACACACCATAGTCAATAAATGATGCACATGACTCAAGAAGGAGATCCACACCAATTTATAAAAATAACACATATCTTTTATCTATATTTAGGCACCAGAACCAATTCGATCAAGTAAGTATGTTTTACAGTACATCGACTTACGGGACCATTCTCCAGGAGTTAAGGTGAGTGGTGGGCAAGGTTCAAGGCAGCAGAAGCTGAACACCACCAGCAGCACTGGGGCGGCCGGGTGCAGGGGTGCAAACAGCGTCGGGTGCCCAATGCAAGTCTTTGGAGATCGGTCTTACGTAAAGAGACTTCAGACTTTGACTGGGGACCAGTCGGGATGAACCAACAGAGGGCTCAGTTGCTTACGATGCTCGAGTATGTAGGGACACCGTTGGTCCTCTTCTCTATGGCTCAGGGGCGACGGCTGCAGAGGTGTCTTTAGGCGTCAGGTTTTCCTTACCGGGAGCATTCACGGTAGAGGGGGTCTGCGTGCAGAGGCTGCAGGTGACATCTAGGGGTCCATGAGAGGAGAAAGCACAGTGGACTCGGTCTATGGAGGGTTGGGGGACCACGCTGACACCGTTGGCCCAATTCAACTCGGACTTGGAGCAGCGTGTACAGTGGGGGTCTTGAAGTCCTCTCAGGTTTCTCTGATTGCCTGCAGAGTGAAGGGAAGCAAGTCTGCTGCTTCACAGGAGTTCTTGGTTCCTGGGTGAAGTACCAGGCTTTGGAGACATAGCAGCTGCAGAACACGTCATCTTTTGGTGCAATTGTCAAAGTCAGCAGGCAGGCTAGCAGGGTTGGCACCAAGTCAGTTGCTGGGTCTTTAGGTCTTGCTCTTTATGACTCTTCACATCCGACTTCTTCTTTCAGGTCTGCAGGATCTGTTTTTCTGGTGCCAGGGACTTCTGTAAATACTGAATTTAGGGGCGTTAGTGTAGTGTAGGGTAGTAGCCAATGGGCTACTGACCCTTGGGGTCCCTACGCCACCTATAGGACCACTTCCTGTGGGAAGTGGGCATAACCCTGTCCCAGAAATCCTTAGTTTGCTAACACAAAGATGGCTAACTCTGAAAAGTTGTGTCCACCTCAGATTAGGCCACCTTATGGGTGGCACGAGCCTGGGGGTGGGCACGCCAAACCTGACTAGCTAATTTTCCCACCTGTACAGGTGCCAAAGGGCTCTGGACAAAGGGCCTTCCCTCTCCTGTGAGGGAAGCCAGAGGCGGTAGCTTCTTTGAAGCTCTCCTGCCTTGGAATGCTAATCAGCAGGTCATCCTGTGGGAGGGGGTGTTATTACCCTCTTCCCGAGCAGGCTTTGCTTCTGACCTCCTGAGAGCAAAGGCTCTCACCCTCTAGGGGGTCAGACATTCGTCTCTGGCGGCAGGCTAGCAGAAAACCGTTCAGCCAACACACCAGGGGCTGGTAGGTTTTCCGGGGGCACCTCTAAGGTGCCCTCTGGGTGCATGTATTAATAAATCCAACACTGGAATCAGTGTAGGTTTATTAATATGAGATGTTTGATACCCTATTTTCCATGAAGCCATCATGTAGCTGGGGAACTCGTTTTCACCAGTGTTGTTTTCACCAGTGTCCAGCACATGTTTTCTATTGGCTTCCCTGTTCACTTGCATGCAGTAAAGGAACTGACCATGAAGGAAGTGACCCGATTAGGGCCACCCGGGTCACTTGCGACCACCTCTCAGCCTTCCATACGAATGAAGAGTCGGTCAGACAGTAGAGAATACAAACCAAAGTTATTTATTAGTATGCGCTCGAGCGGAGTCCGGTCTGACCAGCCTCCTTAGATAGCTGCCGAGGGACTGACCCTCACCAACATAACATCAGATATTATACATTTTCAATACCCAACAGGACCCGCCCAGACTGGAAATTTCCAGTTGGAGCAGGTTAACAAAGGAGGCACAGAAGGATGAGCTACCTTCCTCAGACCGAGAACACACTATCTTAGCTTCAAGGTTACTCAGCCAGTCTCTCTGAGAGTGGGAGCAGGGCTACTTACAAGGAAAGGCATGCAAAAACAGAACGAGCTATTCATTAGTGCAGCGAAGCTCAACCTTGAATAATAAAGAAACAATCGAGGCTGCTTTCTGCTGAGGCAGACAGTATGAGACAGACGCTTAATTTCAATCATGGCACAAAATGGGGGCTGAATACAAAATGGTGCCGCAAATGCTAACTTAACTCGCATAATGCTAAAAGAAGTCAGCCAGACGCATTTTCAGTCTAACAGACCCTCCTTTTAGCATTTGCTAACAATTTTGTCTAATATATGGGATAATAATTGCTAGCGTCGGAAGACTACTGGTACCCTTTTATTTACACATTATCAATACTCAAAGATACCTTCGTCGATGGACATCAAATCATGGACAGCTTGCATCATCATTGTTGAAGACTTAACATCATGCACTGGGGCCTTTGGCGTAGGTGTTAACTTTTCAATACAGTGGGCACAACAGGCAGGCAGGCAATGGATGCATAAGCAACAAGTGAAAATAACACCAGCAATTACTACCAGAAAGATAAGGATCTTCCAACCCCAAGATGCTATTAAACCCCACAGCCAACCAGAAAGAGTCCAAGTACCATTCTCTTGCTGGATGTCAGATGCAAGCCTGTGCAACTTCTGTATCGCAGCGTATACATTTGGAGCGTGGTCCGGTATGTATAAACAGCAGCTACTGCCTATAACGTGACAGGCCCCACCCCGATCAGCAAGGATGACGTCTAACACCATCCTGTTTTGAAGAGCAACGAGTCTCGTAGCTTGGAGCTCAGCTGTAATGTTTGTCAAAATTCCAGCCATGGTATTAATGACCCCTTCCACTACCCTGGTGAGGCTACGGATATTGAGACTATTGGACATAGGGCCCCAGAAGGGAATGATACCCTTCATAGCATCAGTGAACTGCTGTAGAGTAGTATCTGTCTGATCTATATCTTCTGTGTTAATAACCCTTCTAATACGGGATAGGTGAACATGCCTACGCTGCAATCGGTGATCTCTATGGTAGTTAGATGGTACTATATACACTGGGGGGAGGAGGAAGGAAACGTAACATATGCCTGACCACCCCCTAGGAAGCCACACATAAGCCTGGGACCCACAAACGAAATAAACATTATGGGGTGGAAGCAAAGGTGGGCTATTTGTTGTGCTCAGCACATAGGTATAGTTGCAATTACTCTGTCCCACTTGAACTTTTCCAAGACCTTGAGCACAAAAACTAGCTGTTGCATTAACTACCGGCACTGGCATTGCTTCATCCTGAGTAATATTGCGCATCTGGAAAGACCTAAAATATTCAGTGACATTAAATCCCTGAAAATCCAACATTTCATTTCGAAGCCATGTTACATTTTTTTCGTTCTCATACACTTTCATGCAGGCTGTGGGGGACAACGTATCAGGGGCCCCTTGCTCTCCTGGGGTGAACCCTTGGTCAACACGTATATATTCTAACACAGTATCATAATCAGCATATGTCATATTCATTGCATCAGAATGGAAATGGGTATACACCATAGTAAACAGCTGGAACCATGCTTCACAGCTTCCCAGATAGGTAAACAGCAAGGACAGTAATACATCATTTTTATGTGTCACAGAAAGGAGCAGGCAGCAAATCCAGTAATTAGTAATATTTGATGTATGCTGTGCCTGGTGGAGCATCTGCAAGAAAACATTATCCACATATGTTTTTCTGTGCTCACCCTTGTGAGGGGCTAAAGTAACAAACATGTGCTCAGGGGAAACGGGCGTTGTACCAATCAAGGAGTGCACAGGATATTTCTCCTCAAGGAACCACACTATTCCAAGTACTGTTATCAGAGAGATCAGGACAATTACTACGAAGACAATTTTACTCTTAATAGACCAACTAGACCAACCAGTCCCATGCTGCCCGAAACGCGGGGCTGCAAAGGGCTGTTCTTCCTCCATAATGGGACAACCAAATGGGTACATTTTTGAATCAGAGGAAAGGACATGCAATGGAGCCAACGATAATAAAGCAAGAACGGGGCAAATTTTCCAGTGTCTGTCAGCGTATCGCTGGTAGACTCCTATTGTTCATCTACGGTGGAAAGGTTGAGCACTTTTCGGTGGAGCTGCGCGATCGCAGCGCTTTCTGAAGAAATCCCACGTCGTTCAGGGCAGTGTACCACCCCCCCCCCTTTTTTTTCCGGGGAAGCATGTCGAATTCACCCTGTCAATGTCTGAACAATGCACCAATCTCCCTTTCCCTAAACTACCATTGGTACCACAGGCAAGGTACACCCTATTCTTTTTCCTCGCAGTCCATCCCTACTAGTCTGACTTTTGCTTTGGTGCACTGTTCCTCCGTCGGAGGCGCAAATTGTATCTAACCACTCCAGGGACAGAGGGGTCTGCAAACAAGGGCTCAGACTCAGAGGGGCCAATGGACTGGGGCTCAAGCACAGATGGGCCAGCAGGCTGCGACTCCAAAATGGCCCTGATCTCCAGTGGCACTGCCTCATTCAACACTGCTCTGTTCTCCTCCTCTGTATGTGCCCACATCAGTTGGCCATCTGAGAAGGGAACAAAGCGAGGCACTTGTTCTGTTTCGGAATCACCTATCCCATCAAGGACCCACTGGTCGTAGGGATTTTCAGTTCATTCCAAACTCTAAATGAGGGGTTTTGCCTTTATAAGTATTCCCCTACAGTTAGACATTATGTAGTGTCTCCTAGGGGTGTAGGGCCAACGATAGCACCAGCAATAGGGGTTCGGATTGCCCAATAAGCTTCAAATGTTGGACTAGTAACTGGGAAATGAGCCAGCAAAATGTCACTTCACTTAGCACGGTTCTGTATCTTGACAAAAACTGATGTGAAGTTGTTACCCAGCTCACAGATGCTTGTTCGTATAACCTGGGGAGGAAAAGATGAAGAGTAAAGGACCTGTAAACGAACACATGCCTTTAGGCGATGCACAGATCTATGAGTTTAAACCATTGGTCAACTGAGTAACTTGCACACTACAGTTGTTGTGCTGTTGTTTTTTTTATACTACATCATGCAGTTCTTTGTTACTCTCGCCACTGCTATTTTGAATGTAATGCTCTGTTGGACTATGTTGTGATATGTATTTCTGTTCTGGCCTGCCTGGTGTGTTATGTTGTGTCATGTGATGTTATGATTTGCTACCATGTGCAATGATCTGATGTGGCATGTGGTGTGATGCTTTGCTATGCTGTTATGGTAGAGGGTGTTATGCTGTGTAGTGAGGTGCTATGGTGTGTTTATATTGGTGTGTTGAATTGTGTTGTCATGCTGTGCCATGGTATCTTATGTTAGATTGTGTTATATTCTCAAACAGTGTTACGTTAGGGTCTATTATGGTGTGAGTTCCATGTGCTGTGCTGGTGTGATGTGTTAGGTATCATCCAGCTCATACTTCATATTATGTTGCGTCATGCTATGCTCTGCTGGTGTAGGTTATGGTGTTAAAGCCATATATTTACTTATTTAAGATGTTTACATAACACTACCCTGTCCTAAGGGATGTTAGTCCGCATCATAATCAGCAATAACCAAGAGAGCGTCATTTCAGAAATACAGTGAACAAGAGAAAGGCAGCAATAAAAATGTAACCAACAACATGAGGAGAGAGTTTATGGGCTGATAGTGGGACAACATGAAAAAGGTGAGCAGAGAGCTCTGACACGAAGGAAGTGGAAGGAAAGTTTTGAAATGGAAATGGAGTGGGATTTAAGTCGAAGGACAGCGAAAAAATCAGAGCTGGTGGCTCATAGAACAATCCAGCAGGGCAGGAGATTAAAAGGGGTGGGGGCAATCCAGAGAACTAGAAAGAATCATTCAACTGACCCCCCCTCAGCGCCTTGAGACCCTCATGGGTGAGTAGCGCGCTTACAATTCCCTGATTGATTGATTGAACTTTTTAAAAAATGCAAAGTACGAGCTTAAAGTACTAAGTGGAAACCAAAAAGCAACGTTTTTTTAAACACATATTTTATTGGCGAGTTGGCAAGAAATACTTGACAGAATAAACATTCAAGACTGCATGAGGTAAAACTGTAAGAGTTCAACGACATTATCAAATTTCCATGTTGTTCTTACATACCCTATCTCCGGAATAAACGCTTGACCATGGCTACGTCCACATTAGTACTTATACCATCCCAAACCAAACCTCGGGTGCCCCAGATGGCATGCGTCTAAAAAGGCGACAGTTCCAGTCCAAGAGGCCCGTTAATGTACCATGTGGGGACTGGATGGAATAACCATCCGAAATAGCTGTGTTCTCATTGTGTGGAATCCTAACCCACCACACCCACGTGGGGCTCGGCGATGTGACGGCAGTGCCGGAATGGGAAAACAAACAAAAGAAAAATTTGACAAGCGAACTAAACCATTTTCAAATGTAAACTACTCTCCAGGGGATGTCATGAAGTCAGCAGGAGAACCTGGGGGATTATTAAAGAGGGGCAGGCTCGGCGGGGCAGGAGGAGGATCCAACCGCTACCGTCACTGTGCGGACCATCAGCGCCTGGTATACCAATCTCCCAATCAGTCGGGGCAGTCCTCACCAGAAATCCAGTTCGCCTAGCAAGGTCAAGTCGTCATCACCAGCCCCTCTCGCTCATCAACATGTTTGTCCGCAGCTGTAGGAAACTCTTATTCGTCCACCACCTCCGACCACATGTCGCCTAAGGGACTACCATGGACCCCGCATGCCTCCTCCCGCATCAGTGCTTGCTCTTCAGCACGGTCCCACAAAGTTACGTTGGTAACTCATGTTTCTCTGGGCTCTGTCACAGACTTCCAGGCCATGGCAATGCGTCTCTTGGCTAGGATCAATGTCAGGTCAGGAAACCTGACCCCTACCTTCTTGGGTGTAGGTTTAGGGAAGGCACCCAAGAGGCTTGTTTCGGGTGTATTCTCGAGTGCTCGGTCCAGGATCTTGTTAAACTTCAAAGTTACCTCATCCCAGAACCCCAGAAGCCCAGGGCAGCCCCATGTCATATGCCCAAAGTCCGCATCTAGTGTCACACAGCGGGGGCACCCCTAGGGTCACCTCCATAAATGGCCCTGATCCTGTGAGGCATCAAGCTAGTTATGTGTGTGCAATTGTATTGGATGTATTTCAGGCATGTGTTACAGGATTCCTTCTGGTGGTATGCCAGCGCCCTCCCCCATTCGGCATCCGACAGTTACCGACCCAACTCTGCAGCCAAGTGTGCGTGAAGGGAGCCCAAGGGTATCCCAGCCACACCAATTAACACTCTTTAAAAACATGTGATCTAATGTCTGTCAGAGTCCATTGTCAGCAAAAGTTGGAGGACAGCGTGCGTTGGGGGTTACACCATTCCCGTTCCCAAAAGGTCTTGGAATGTGCTTGTGACCACCTCATAGGTGAGGAACTGGCCCAGTGGCATGCCGGTATATTCCGATAGCTCCCTGAGGGGAATAAGATTGCACGCTTGAAAGCAGTCACTGGCAGTCTATACAAGCTCCTCTGATGTCTGTGGGGTCATTGTCGGCAGTTTCTCACCCTCCAGGTTCAGGGAGTCTGATTCAGAGTCACCAGAGCGGTGCCCTGATGTTCTTCTGTCGTCAGAGTCGGAAGCCTTTGACTCAATGATAATCGCTGCCGCCCATAGGGCCTCCGCCCTGCCCATGTCTGATTGTGTATGTGTGGGCTTCATCAGCACTCCACGCTGAGACGCCCTTCGTGATCGGTGCCTCCTCTATTATCTGGTCGCACATCTCCTGGGCCGCCCGGCAGCTGGTCAGTCCCAGCCCGGGAGGTCTCCAGCCAGGACCAGGTCTCGTCTAGGTCTTGACAAAAGTGGGTGCCGCCATCTAGTATGACCTTCCACTTGGCCAAAGTGACTTGCCCAGTGTAAACTGGTAGAGTGAGCACCACTCCCCTGCTGCCAGTCAGTAGCAGTGGCCCCGCCCTCAAAGATAAAATAGTAATAAATTCCTTTTATTACCATTTTAATTTTTCACCTTTGTGGCGCTGGCAGCAGGGGGGTGATGCTCCTCCGCCCTAATGGAGGAACCACCGCTCCAAGAGACATCACTCTTTTTGTGGCAGCTTGGGCAGTAATATATCTAGTTTTGGTTACTCAATCCAGTATGTCTTGCATTTTTACTGTTGGTCTCAAGTAATAAAAAAATAATTCAGTCTTTTTATGATTTAATTTGATGGCCATCCATTTTAGAATGTTTTGAAGCAGTCTTGAGTAATGATTTCAGCAAATGTGGCAATGTTCATATATAGTTGTGTGTCATCTGCATATTGGTGTATGACACATCTGACCTCTCCATCAAGACTTGCAGCAGCTCCACGTATACTTTGAACAAGGTGGATGCCAATATGGGCATATGTGGTACTTCACATTTGACTATGGGCCTGATTACGACTTTGGCAGTGCTGCGCCGGGTACGCCCCACCACCGCACCGCCAAAGCCGTGGTCAGCCCACCCGCCAGATTTTGGAGTTTCCTCCTGCCTGACGGGCTTTTTTTTTTACGTCCCCATGGCGGTGCCCTGAAAATGAGCACCACAGTGGGAACACCAAAAACAGTTCCTACACGGCATGGACTATAAAGTCCATGCCGTGCAGGAACTGGTGTGCATGCACACAGGGGGGCACATGGCGTGCCCCCCTGTGTGCATCCACAGGGCGTGAGGCACCAGTTACCTCTCCGCCACGGTTTTCATGGCCGTGGAACCGCCATGAAAACTGTGGTGGCGAGGAAACTTGTAATATGCCACGGTCCCGCCAACCATATTACTGCCTCCTGACCGCAGAAAAACCACCAGGGAATGGCGGTTCCCTGGCAGCTGTAGCGGGGCAATGGTGGTCTGACCACCTTAGTTGTAACAGAGCAGTCGGGAGACCGCAGCCGCCGAGTGAGTCGTAATCAAAGCCTTTGTCTGTGTTAGATCATGTGTTTCCTATTCTCACCAACTGCTTGTGGATATGAAGATAGGAATCAAACCTGCTCAGAACTGTGCTCGTGAATCTCAAGTGGGTCTCCAATATCTCAATGAACGTCTGTTGACTGAATGTGTCAAATGCTCCTGAGAGGTCAGGAAGAATGAGAAGACAGGCCTCTCCATTGTCCAACATGTGATGAACATCATCACGAGTTTTCATTGTAGCCATTTCAGGACTTGTTAAAACCTGATAGTTTGACAGACAATTTTGATTTTCTGTGGAACTGACAGCTGAAGAGCTGTGCATTTTAATGAATTTCAGAAGCTATAGGATGTTTGTTGCTGGTCTGTAGTTTGTAAGTAGATTTGACTCATTTTTTTTAGATATATAAATAGAAAGATATAAACGATTTTAAGAGGCGAGGGCCCTGCATTCCTACAGGGTTGAGGCACAAAAGTCTGATAATCGGTTTCAACAGGAAAATATCACAGCGGATCCTTAAAGTAGAATGTGGATTTCAAACAGTCGAAAATATTCCAAAATAGTTCTCCTGAAATTTGAGAGAAATGTGTCCAGTTGCTTTTACTAGGGGGGGGGGGGGGGGCGAAGAGAGACTTGAGTGAGTCGAACTGTTGATGTGTTCTCAAATTGATGAGATTTTGATAGAACAGAACATTTGAAATTAATTTATTTCTTTGAATTTGAAGACGTCTGATGAGTCAATGGTTTGGTGTGGTCCTTTATAATTCAGAACCGTTCTTTTGGTTTATTTATTGATTTACTTACTCATTTATTTACTTAATTATTATGTATTTTTTATTTCTTTACTTAAACATTGTTTTATTTGTTTATCTATTACTTATTCACTTGTGTAAACGAAAAGTAGTTTTAGAGGATATTATTTTATTTTTGTATTGATGTCTGGTTTTTTATCTTCACTGGTAAGTTGGGAGCTTAATTGATTCTCCATTTTCATTTGCACATTCTAATGTAATTCTTTTTATGAATTAATTCATCATAGAAACATGGATTTCAGGTTGTCTGGTCTTCAAGGTTTCAGGGGAGTCAATTTGTCAGCAGTTTCCAACACGGTTTTACTATTGTAATTTACAGTCGAGTTAGCATCTGATGTCTTTGTGATGTGGAGGATGTATTTATTATCTGAGGGAGGTGTCACACGCTTCCTTGGTAATCCCTTTGAAGGATCTTTACGGAATGTTTTCTTAATGAGACATTTTCACAAATTGTTTGGTGAGACTTGTCAAATGAAGTAATTAGACCAGACGATTTCTGTAGGTGTGTCTCAGATAGTGTTAGGTTTCCCTTATATAATTAGGTACAGCATTTTTCCTCATGTGTGGATTCGAAATGTGCAGATTTATTCTAGTTTGTTATTGTTTATAATTTCCAGAATTTAATAGGAGAGTTTGTCTTTATTATTCCCTCAATTTACATTGACGTCACCTACGTATATGTTGTACAGATCTACTGAGTTGTAATGTATCCTGTAATTTCTTCAACATAATTTTTTGAATGTTTAGGTAGCCATTAAATGATATGAATGAATATGGTTTCTAAAGGAGTGGGATTGAAAACTATTTTTGTACTACAAAGGACGAAAGTAATGGTGTTTATATTTTCAGGCAAAAGAAAGAATTTTGGGGTGAGCTACAGACTGACTCCTGTGGTGGTTGTTTGGTCCTCTCTGCAGATGTCATAGTCTGGGGGGGTAAACAGCCATTACAACGAGGCTGTTACCCTGCAAGTCATTACATCGCATGCGTTACAACGCATGCGATGTAACAACGCGTAGCCATTACTACGCATACCATTACACTGCATGCGCTTTTACAACGCATGCGATGTAATGGCTATCCACATCGTTGTGAGGAAACGGAGGCTGTTCCGTTTCCTCACAACGACGTGCACCGCCCCTCAGACGACGCTGGAACCAGGAGAGAGGAACCACGAGGAGAGAGAGGTAAGGGGGATTGTGCTTGGGGTGGGGGTTACTTTTTTAGGGTTTAGGGTAGTGTCGAAGTAGTGTTGAAATGTTTGTGTAGGGTTGTGTTTTAGGATTTAGGGTAGTGTCGGGGGGGTCGTGCAGGGTAGTGTTAGCGTGTAGGGACCGGACTGGGGGTAGGGGTAGGGTCGTGCTGGGGGTAGTGTTTTAGGGTTTAGGGTAGTGTTGTGGTGTTTGTGTAGTGTAGGGTAGTGTTTTTGGGTTTAGGGTAGTGTCGGGGGGTCGTGCAGGGTAGTGTTATAGTGTAGGGGCTGTACTGGGGGTCGTGCGGGGGGGTAGTGTTTTAGGGTTTAGGGTAGTGTTGTGGTGTTTGTGTAGGGTAGGGTAGGGTAGGGTTTTAGGGTTTAGGGTAGTGTCGGGGGTCGTGCAGGGTAGTGTTAGAGTGTAGGGACCGGACTGGGGGAAGGGGGAGGGTCGTGCTGGGGGTAGTGTTTTAGGGTTTAGGGTAGTGTTGTGGTGTTTGTGTAGTGTAGGGTAGTGTTTTAGGATTTAGGGTAGTGTCGGGGGGTCGTGCAGGGTAGTGTAGTGTTATTGTAGGGAGAGGACTGGGGGTAGGGGGAGGGTCGTGCTGGGGGTAGTGTTTTTGGGTTTAGGGTAGTGTTGTGGTGTTTGTGTAGTGTTGGGTAGTGTTTTAGGGTTTAGGGTAGTGTCGGGGGTCGTGCAGGGTAGTGCAAGAGTGTAGGGACCGGACTGGGGGAAGGGGGAGGGCCGTGCTGGGGGTAGTGTTTTAGGGTTTAGGGTAGTGTTGTGGTGTTTGTGTAGGGTAGTGTTTGTGGGTTTAGGGTAGTGTCGGGGGGCTCGTGCAGGGTAGTGTTATAGTGTAGGGGCCGTACTGGGGTTCGTGCGGGGGGTAGTGTTTTAGGGTTTAGGGTAGTGTTGTGGTGTTTGTGTAGTGTAGGGTAGTGTTTTAGATTTTAGGGTAGTGTCGGGGGTCGTGCAGAGTAGTGTTTGAGTGTAGAGACCGGACTGGGGGTAGGGGAGGGTCGTGCTGGGGGTAGTGTTTTAGGGTTTAGGGTAGTGTTGTGGTGTTTGTGTAGTGTAGGGTAGTGTTTTAGGATTTAGGGTAGTGTTGGGGGATCGTGCAGGGTAGTGTAGTGTTATTGTAGGGAGAGGACTGGGGGTCGGCGGAGGGTCATGCAGTGGTACTACATTAGGGTTTAGGGTAGGGTAGGGTGGAGTCACTTACCTTGGAAACGTTTACCATGAGTATGCCTTTACCACGCATGCCTTTGCGTTGAAATGGCGTGCGTGGTAAAGGCATAGTCGTGTAAAATTTTGCGTTGTAATGGTAGTCGTTGTAATTGACATCGCGTTGTAATACCCGCGTTGTAATGGCATGCGTGGTATTGCTATTCGATGTAATGAGTCATATTCGTCTGGGGGTACCAGTAAGGCTGTAATTACCAGAGTTATCATAATGCTACGTGCCAGTGAGGAAACTCAGGTCTAGGCTGTGTCCTGTCAGCTATGTAAATATGATCAGAGTTCACAGATCTGCAATTATGAAGTAAACATTTGGTGCATGTGATGTCTTGTTTTGATCATAAGTGAGTTCTTTGAGTCTAGTTTGGGTTCTCGCTATCAGAGAAGATGTTGTACCAGATGTATTAGAGGGTTTTACCCATTCTGTATCTATGGGAAAAGGTGTTCATACATATGACCCATTATTCTCTGTATTGAGCTTAAGATGGGGATTTGATGTGTGTGTGGATACTTGTTTATGGTATTTGTGCTGTGTGAACCTCCCACGAGACCATCATCGTCTGAGCCATACCCAGCTCACTTCATACCTGGACTCCCCTGCCTTTTAGCTGTTACAGTATTCTCATTCTATTCGGTGTCATTCTCTATTCCTTGACCCATGGGCATGGCTTTTCTCTATGGCCTCTGGATCCAAAGACTTTTGTGCCCCCATGCAGCCCCAACACAGGCTGGAACCCATTGAAAGGCTGCTGGAGAGAGAGAGAGCGAGAGATTGAGAGAGAGAGAGAGAGATTGAGAGAGAGAGCAAGAGATAGAGAGAGAGAGAGAGAGAGAGAAAGAGAGATGAGTCACTTAGAGCACATCATAGTGGGAGGACTTTGGACGGGTGTAAAGAAAAGACACAGGAAGAACAAGAGAACAGAGAAAGAGATACACTTCAATGGGAGATGGTGAGAGGGGAATGATTGAGACCCACCGCTCTCTGCTCCTTTACCTGAAGGCATATTATCATCCGTACATCAACCCCCCCTGTAACCTTCCTCCCACCTGCCCTAAATAGTCCATAATTCAAACTGCGAGGTGAACTATTGGTCTTTAAAATGGATTGCTGCTCTCTCTCCTGGAGAATGCTGATCATGTTCAGATATGGGCAAGGAGGGCTTTGAAATAGAAGTCACAAGCTACTATCAGATGTGCGCAGCTTCTGGGGGTGTGATGGAAAGATAGGCAAGAGGCAGAAAAGTGTCAGAAACGGTAGGACTTTAAAGACAGTGATATGAGGCTGTGTGCCCATCATCTCCTGCCACCTACCTCCTGCGAGCTCCATGGCTTAGACGTCACTGGCCGTCATTTCCTCAGTTGTCTATAACAGGCATGTATCTGACAGGCACACCTCCCCAAGTGAGATCATCCAAGTCTCACCATATATCAGATAGCTCTGTACCAAACCCCCTGGACTTCTCCAAGTTGACCAAAACCAGAGTTCCAACCATTAGGCATGATAATCTTCATAGTCCATCCTTCCTGGTCACCACCACAGCTCTCCCTCATAACAGCCACCTCTTCCTTCTAAGTCCTGACTGCACAACAGAGCCCCGATTGAAGGATACAACACTTTTTTTAAATTTATTTTTCTTAAGAGTTTTATATAGAGAGAAATCGGGTATCAGAGCGCTTTACATGAGCACCAGTTTCTTTACAGAAGGACACATTCATTTTTGTTAGGCACGGGGAGATTAAGTGATTTGCCCAGAATCACAGGTTGTTGAGCATCCTTGCCGAGACTCGAACTCGCTTCCCCAGCTTCGAGGTCGACCCCTCTAGCCGTAAGGTTACATCCTCTCCTTGACTTGACCCTCGCAATACCGAGTGACTATAGAGACAATTTCCAAGTGCCCCACTTCACCATCAGAAAGTAGCCACTGATCAAACGGTGGAGCAGAGTGGTGCATATGGTGAGAATTTACGTATTTTGTGTTTGTCATCCCAATGCCTGTCTCTTTGGCCTTAGCATATCCTGGCTGGTGTTGTGTTTAGTGCCTTATACAGATGACACGGACACCGCAGCTTCAGGTACAGCCAAATTTTATTGTATCCCTCTTCTTATATATTTACTCCTCCCCTCTCTAATCTTCTCACTCCTTCCTTTCCTCCCCTTCCTCTTTCCGGTTCCTCTTTGTCGTTTCCTCTGGTGCGGGTCCTAGTGCCCCACACATGAGGTCTAATACAACATTACAGCTGGCAGCCTCGGGATATTTCCCACTAACTCCATTAGTGTCCCCAGGAGCAGGGTGGGCTGAGCGCTGTTGGAACCTGGTGGATTGGTCCACGTGAGGACCCGCTAGAGCAAGAGAGATTAGTGTAGGTGATCACATAGGGGAGTCACTAGGACTCTGGATGCTGATTCTGGCTTTACTTTATCGAATGCATGAAAAACAGCTCTCCGTTGGTATTGCAATGTTCAAAAGCAGATTTCAGACCTACGGCTACAGTGCTTAACTAATCATGGGTTTAAGGCTCGCCCGCTCTTTTGTGACAAGTCATTTATTTCATGATATGATCTACATCAGATAACACATAATCAACTTCTATAATCTCTAGATAACATTTCATGTCACGAGACTTCCTGTAATACCACTATCAGGCAAAAACAATATGGTGCTATTTCCGGTGATGCAGTCAGTATGCTGCTAAGTGAAAAAGTAGTCTCATTTTAGTCATTGTGTGAATGGGAAGACAGGGGCCAATACGAGACTGAGAAGCATTAAGAAAGTGCAAACAGAAGAGGAATGTGGTAGGGCTAGAAAAGGAGGCAAAGGAGCCCTTCCCCACCTCAGCCACTCTGTGCATCCATTTGTCCCCAGTGCTAACCTCCTCCAAAACTAATGTCCATCACTACTTCATTACCCACAGACAAAGCACATTTCCAACAATCAGCCCCACGCGCTCCTGCTCTCTCCAACCACCATCTTGCACAGCCCTGGCAGTGGCATAGCAAGGGTGACGTGGGCTCTAATGCACGAAAGGAAATTGGACCCAACCATCCACTGGTTTCATAGTACTAATTGGCCACTAATTGGGGTGCAGTGGGCCCATCACTACCCCACAACGCTGGTGCCACTGCACTGGTTGCACTATTGATAGCTAAGCCCCTGACCACTGGCCATCCACCATGGCATCAACTTCTACCAATAGGGTCTCCAACTTTTCAAAGACAAAGGGCTAGAGCTGGTGAGGCCTCGACTCGGGGAACAGAGGGCACGGGCACGTTCAACAGGGACATTATCATGCCACGCTTAGATGGGAAGGCACAGCAGCCCTTCCTCCATCAAGCCATCATTAATCCCTGGTTCCAGACAAGCAGCATCACCTCTCCCACAGCTCCCCCATCACTCACACCACTAACAATTGCGCAGACCAGAGTCCACATATGCTAAAGCATATGTCCCTCTAAACCATCCATACTCCTTTAAATTGGCAACCACTGTCATAGTCTTCACAGTGTGCCCCATAGTAAGAGCTGTAGGCCTGGCATGGCAAGGCCAAGTGCAATCATGGACAGCACCATCAGCAGAGACAACCTTGCAACCCAAAGGCTGAACCTGGAGAGGCTGAGCTCGCCATAGAACAGAACCCCCAGCAAACCAGAATCCAACATTAATATCAGGCCACAGGATATAGTGCAAGGGTGCCTGTGCCTCCTGATGCCCCTGTGATGTACTCAGCCAGAGCCAGTTCAGCCCCTGGTTCACTCATGGCCCATCCAGTCAAGACGCGGGAACCTTCTGTGCAAGTCTTGCAAGAGTCTCCACCCCTCCCGAAATTTGCACAAGATCCTGTAATGTCGTAAGAGTTGGTGGCCTTTTTGGGCTTAGCAGTATTTAAGGTGCACCCTGAGTCAAGCTTCTTGCTTGGCTTTAGACACCTGGAAGTGACCCTACCTGGATTACATCTATTGTCCTCTTCAGGCAAGGCCTGCTCTTCTTTGGCGCTGCACAGCTCTGGCGTCCAGTACTTGCAATCCAGAGCACCTGCAAAGAAGACTATGAGGGGAAAATGGCCAGTGTCCACTGAACCGTCTAACATTAATGCCATTGGGCAAGTCTATCCTGCATTGTAATAACAGAGAGTCTTCTCCAGCACAAATCTAAGCACATTGAACTGGCACTGAAATAATAGAGCCTACGCCCCTGAGCAAAGCTAAGAGCATTGAGCAGGCACTGAAACAGCAAAGACTCTGGCCCAGATGTACAACCGTTTTTTGCGGTCGCAAAGGGGATTTCAGCCCCTTTGCAACCGCAAAATAGGTCAGCCCAATGTACCAACCCTATTTTGCGAGTCGCTAATCAATTAGCAACTCGCAAAATAGGGTTAGCGACTCACTATTAGGAAAGGGGCGTGCCAAGGGCGTCCCTTCCTAATAGCGACTCCAAAACCTATGTATGAATGTTTTGCGACGGCAATTGCAGTCGCAAAACACTCGCAGTTTACCACCCTTCTCTGAACGGTGGTAAACCACTCGCAAACGGGAAGGGGTCCCCAGGGGACCCCTTCCCCTTTGTGAATGGGTGCGCAAATATTTTTTAAGAGCAGCCAGTGGTCCCTGGGACCACTGCCCGACCTTAAAAAATGGAAACTGGAATGTTTCATTTTTATTTTTTAAATGCATCCCGCTTTCTTTTAAGGAAAACGGGCTGCATTTTTTTTTTAAAACTGCTTTATTGACAAAGCAGTCCCAGACATGGTGGTCTGCTGACTCCAGCAGGCCACCATCCCTGGGAGTGCCAGCCATTCCCAATGGGGTCGCAAATTGCGACAGCCTCATTAATATTCATGAGGCATGCAATTTGCGACCCCACCGCAATAGTGTTTGAGACTCCGTTGTACATTGGATTTTGCGACTCGCAAATTGAGACTCGCAATTTGTCTCAATTTGCGAGTTGCAAATTCCAATGGTCGTACATCTGGCCCTCCGTCCCTTCACAAAGCTAAGCAAAAAGAATTGTTTACAAATATCAACAAATTGATTCGGGCCCCAGTTTTAGTAAGGTTTTTTAGTAAATTTATAATGTTTTCTGCTGTTACATTTTTTTTGCAAATTCCAATTTCTGTCTCTCTGGCCTTGTTTTCAGCATCCAGATACCCCTAGGGTGACAGTGTTGTGCTTTACAAATGCTGTTTAATTGTATGATTGTTGGTTAAGTACTTCAGGGGCCCCTTTCTTTCCCCTCCTAAGGTGGCACTGGCTTCCTGCTCAGTGTTGTTTCTCGACGGTCTAGTGGTTTTGCTTCTGACCGAGCACGTGCAGAAATCCGACTGCTTATTTAGACAGGGCAGCTGCGAGTCCACTTTCTACATGAACTGAACTGATTTCTTTGTACTGCGGTTTACTTTTGCTGACCTGTACCTGGTTTTCAACTGAAATCAATTGAGTTTTATAACATTGTATTCCCGTTTTTCGCAAGTTTTTTTATCTTGTCAGCTGTTACCTGCTTTTTTGCACATTGCATTTTCTGGCTCTCTGACCTTGTTTTTTGTTCAGCACCTTGAATGGACCTTTCTTTCCTCCTCCTATGGTGGCACCAGTGTTATTTCTCTGTGGTCTAGCGGTTTTGCTTCTGACTGAACATATGCATGAGCCCGACTGCCTATCGGGCGAGGATGGCGCATAATGGCCAAGCCGGTTTAAAGAGCAAAAGGCTGCTTTATTAGAACAGGCGAACAGTCACAACTTAAATGCATATCACATACGTCAACAACCCCGCCTCACTAATACAAAGTTCAACTATTTCACCCCCTTAAGCACACCCGGACATGAACCAACCCCAAACGGTTAGAGCAGCCTACTTTGAAGCTGGGGAACCAGGTTTGAGTCTGGCGGGAGGCTCACACATCCTGTGATTCTGAAAATGAAAAATGAAATGAAATTTGTACTTGTAAAGCGCACTTATACCCCCAAAGGGGTGTCCTGGCGCTGTACGCATACCACTGTGGAACCCTTCCTGGCTTTTCCCTGTGAAATGTCCACTCCTGGGCACCCCCAGGGTGAAGCCAGGCATCCCAGTGCTGTTGGGGCGGTTGCGGAGATTAAGCAAGCTATTGCCCATAGTTGCAGAGTGGGACCCATGATTAGAATAGGCACCGAGGCGAGAATTATCAGGTCCGAGGAAATTGAGCCCAAGACCCGCCGAGGCGGGAATTGAACCCTGGTCCCAGGCCAGATCTCTGCATCAGGGTCTGCCACTCTAACCATTGAGCCACACTTCTCCACCTTTCTGGGCAAATCACTTACTACCCCCCCATCACCCTCCGCCTAAATTTTTTTTTAAAAATGAATATGATCATCTGTAATGCAACTGGTGCTCATGTAAAGTGCTCTGATACCTTCGGGTCGAATTAGTGCTATATAAAACTGCAAAAAAAACATCCACACCTTCCTCACCCTATCCCTCTCGTTTAGTACACATGCCCTACCCCAATTCTTCCGTCCCATTTCATGATCCTTATGCTTCCCTGCCGTCTGTCCTGAGCGACAACTAAGCTTCAGCTACCCACTCTATAAAAAAGCAAAAAACAATAAATCAAGACTTAAAGTATTGTCTCAGACAAATTTGAATTTTGATATGTGCTCACAAGAAGAAAACAGAGAGGGAGGGACTGCTGAAAAAACCAGCCTCACCTACTTTCCCTGCCTATCGGCACCACAGCGTTATGCAATGTGTCCTCAACTGTCAGCTCACAGTCCCAACTGCCTTCAAAGCTCCTCCCCTGTGCCTGAAACCGCTAATCCCTGTCCACCTTGAGTCTGGAATGAGCCACTCGCCCGAGGAACCCAAGGGTGGACTCCATACGGACGCCACCCCCAGGAGCCCCATTTAGTCAGGCATCTGCAGGTCTGCACAACGTATGCATGCAGGGGGCGCTCCGATGGCTACCAAAGGCGCGCCAAAGCTAAGCTCATCCACGCTCTATCGAGCCCGGGGGTTGGTGAGGTTTCTAGTTTTGCTTTCAGTATTAATAAGGAATCTTCATTTGCCCAGACCTCTAATTCGGTGAGGAAATGGATTCATTTGTGTCCAGTTCGGCTTAAGTTAAATAGATCCCAGCATCACTGTATGCCATCTCTCTAGTGTTACTGGGAATACCAACGACGCCCACCTTACTATTACCAGTTGGAGACTGCACTGTGTTTGGTCTCCTGCAGAGAGTGGCTTGTGGCTTAAAGCAGTCTTTAAATGTTGCGCCTAGTATTGTCTCCCCAGTCAACATATTAGATATTCCCATGAACAATTACTGGCTATTAGAGATCATTTTGAATTATGTTCCCAGCTGTTGTTTGCAATTTCACTCTTGTGCTGAAAATTGCAAATCTATCACAGATTCAAAAAGATTTATTAATATTGGTCTCATAAATGCACAAACTCTTCCGCAAAGTGTGATTGAAATCACTGAGATCTTTCAAGAACATTGTTCAGATGTATTTTCTATCATAAAAATCTGGCTTAAACCAGGTATGAAATCTTTTATAAATAAAGCAACCCTGTCTTCTTTCCAATGTATAAGGTCAGATAATGAAGTGAACGACCGCAGTGGAGGAGTTGATATTATTCTTGTAAGATAAATAAATAAATCCGTATTTGTAAAGCGCAAACTACTCACCCTTACGGGTCTCAAGGCGCTGGGGGCCGTCGTGGAAATTAAGTGAGCTATTGCCCAGAGTCACATGGTGCTGAGTTGAGCTGCCACCAGAGCCGGGATCGAACCCTGAGCCCTGTGCTCCGAAGTCAGCTGCCCTGGCCGCTGCACCACACCTCTCCACTTTTCCTTCTCGACCTGTGCTATCTTTCGAAGTTCTTACAATTCGGTTCCATTCTAAAAACTGTGTGCCTATAGCTAGCCTGCTAATTTACTGTTCTCCTTCCCCACCTGCTCCTTTTTTAAATCTTCTCTGAAGCCATTACAGAATTATTGACAGTTAATATGTTTCCACTAATTTTAATTTTCACGGATAATTCTGATGATCATTTGGCCTTGTCATTTACTTCAGTCTTTACCTCTTGTGCCTTAGAGCAATTCATTACGCAACTAATCACAATGTTGTCGTTACACTTGATTTGATTTTTGGCCTGCACAATTCTCTTTATAGTCTCCAAACGCTTTCCATGATTTTGTTCGACCATTTCTCTTATCACTGGCCAAATTGTTTTTTTCATTTCACATAAACAATCACAATTATTTGCCAGATCTTCAAGGGATTGGTTACACATAATAGGAAACAATGTTTCCCCTCTTCTTCTTTTATCCCTGGTGCTGAATTTAGGAAAGTTTAAGAATCTTTCTCTATTATTTCTTAGAGAAGAAATCTTCACTGTGGTTTAATGATGTACTCATAGCTTTTAAGAAAGTCTTGCAAGCTTCGGAAAGAGCTTGGAGACACTTATGTGATCCGGTTAAACAAGCAGAGTATAAAAACCCTCGGGCAATGGAAGAACTTGATGAAAGTTTTGAATGTTCACTATTTTTCTAACATGATTCTTAATGCTCCCAATTTGCAAAAAGAATTGTTTTCAATTATTAAAGAACTGACGCAGGCACCTTCACCTATTACTCCCCCTATTGTCTCTGGTGAGGAGCTCAGTGAATTTCTTATCACTAAAGTGGACAAACTTCAATCACTTATTTGACCTGTTCTAGGAATAACAACATTGGTAATGTAACACCTACCTCAACGCCCAAATGTTGAGAGTTTGCTCCTATTCGTAGTGCGGCTATGGATATGTTTTTCAGCCAATGCAGATCAGGATCTCCACTAGATCCCATTCCATTTCCAATCAGGTTGTTCTCCAGACTCGATAGTTTTGACTATACCAGTTTTTTTGGGGATATAATCAGTTCCTCTCCACTTGATGGATTACTTCCTGGAGTTTTGAAAAATGATCTAATTGTATCTTTGTTGAAATCCCTAATCTCAATCCTATGTCTCTGTTCAATTATCATCCTATATCTTTTCTTTCAGCGGTTGCCAAAATAATGGAATCTTGGGTTGCCAAGCAATGGACTCTCTTTCTAGAATCCAGTACCATCTTAGACTATGCACAGATTGTGTTCTGCTCTAACAAAAGCCCTTGTTGCTGTTGTGGAAGATTTTTGTTTGGCTGCGGATAAAAACATCTCTTTAGCCCTGATTTTATTGGAGCTCTCCACAGCATTTGACACCATCGACTATTATATCTTGCGTCAACAGTTGCAGCAGAATGGTATTGGAAGAAGCATCACTAAGCGGTTCTCATCTTTCTAAACAGTAGATCTCAACAAGTGCTATTTGGCTAACAGCTGTTGGTGTTAAAACAAATCAAATTCTGTGTTCCCCAGGGTTCATCTCTGTCCCCATATTTGCAAAATGTTAATTTGCCTGTTGTTCTTACTTTTGGGCTAGGTTTATACACTTAAGCTGATGACATTCAGCTGAGTGCCTCAGCCACAACCCTTTCGTCCATGCAGAACTGCCTTTTGGCAGTATATACTTGAAAGAGCCGAAAATTGTTCAATTAAACATGGTTAAACCGAGATCCTTATGGTTGGTCTCAGTACTACATTGCTTTTGCAGTCACTATGACCATCTACCTGCTGCACCAATCCTCCTGCCTGTCAAAAGCGTTGAGGTGAAGTATGATGCCACCCTTCAAATGGACACCCAAGTTGCTTTGGTTATCTCATCTTGCACCTTGCATCTTTGGCAATGCTACTCCATCTTGCCCTCTTCTTTGTTTTTGGCCTTAGAACCAACACGTGTTGGCATGTGGGCGTACCCCACCACTTCCTCAGGGCTAAAAAACAGAAAACAATCCCGATTGTAATGCTACATAACATTTCCAACTGATATTTCACCAACAATCTGGTGACATATGTGTATACAAGCATATGTTGCATGTTTTCTTTGGGTGGTAAGTTAGTGGAAACCCATGCGCAAACCTTAACGCAATTATGAGAATAATTACGATGTCAAAACCATCTTGCGTAAAATGTTTGGCCATCATGTACTAGTATGAACGAGCACTTTATAAAAACATTTTAACATTGAGCTGGCACTAAATCAACAGAGACTACCTCCCTGCGTAAAGCTAAGCGCCTTGCAATGGCAATAACCTAGTAGAGACTGTGCCCCTGCACACAGTGAGGTGCAATGACCTGTCAGTAATTAACTGAGTACCTACTCTAGAGCTAAGAGCCATTGTCTTTGGTTATACCCCTAGCAACACTTAAAGTTGTGAAGAAATAGCATAGGCAGGAGCTGCTGTGAAGGAACGGCACCAAAAGCCTACTCCAAAGAGCTGTGACGTAACAGTTCAAGCAATCAGCAAGTTCAGATTGATCAGGTACACTTAAGGGGGGCTGTGAAAACAATGTAATATCAAGCCATTCTGTCTTATGCATGATGGACTATACTGCCTTGTGTCATTTTAGTAACATCATTTATGTGGTGTCATTATTTTATTGGACAAGTTCTGTACAATTCAGTGCTTAATTTGTAAAAAATAAATAAATAATAAGTGCCAGGGCTTTCGTCAGGAGGCCACTGCAGCTTGCACCACTGATTGCCCCTGCCAGTGCTGCCAAGAACAGTACCAACCCAACTACTATCATCACACTCCTACAAGTGTGACAATTTACACCCTTCCAGGCCCAAAAAGCTGTGTGTGTGTCTTGGGCAGCAGGTATTAGTCATTTTTAATGTATGTTAAATTAATAAACAGTGGTTGTTGTGCTCATCTCTAAATTTGACAAACAGCACCTCCTGTGGCAGATTTCATAAGTGTCGGAGTTGATAATTAAGTGCCGGTGCCAAGCACCAGAAACCACTGGCTCAAATTAAGCACAGCCTGTACCCTTGTTTTGAGAGTCATCGATGCTGGTGTCCAGCTCCTTTCAGTACTCAGGTCTAAACATGATCACAAAGGCACGCTCTAATGACAATGTCCATTGTTCTGCCTTTCACTTCCCCTGTTTCACTCCACCGTCACATGTGTTCCCTGCGCCGTGGGTGAGGTGCTAGCAGAAGAGGAGTGGATTGGACTACACTTTCTCAACATCCTGCACAGAAGGTTATTGTGTTCTGACCACCCCTCACCCCAAAGTCTGCAAAACTCCTTAATTGTCATCAATCAAAACTTAACCCGATAGCTGTTATGAGGTTCCATGTCATGTGGCACTTTCAGCCGCGTCTGGGTGTTTAGCTAACAATGTTTTTCATCCTAGGACCCGTAGTCTTATTTTCTCCTGGTAAGAATTGGCCTCAAAATCCCAGCATGCAAACGGTTAAACTCCAGGACTGGCCCAAGATGTCTCACCTGGCGCGGAGCTACTTCGGAGATATGAACCTTTGCTTACATAATTTGTAGGAGTTCCCCTCTGTGATTACAAAGCTGGGTTAGCCACCAAAATTAAAAACTGCAATAAGGAAGGGGTCTGGCTGGGACCTAAGAGTGAAGATTAAAAGATCCATCGTGTAAATCAATATTGCTTAGTAAAAAAAAAAAAATCTTTTTTGACCCCGTGTTGCAAGTTAAAACATTATCACAGTTCACTGTTTTGTGGGACAATAATTAACATTTGTAGTTTTTAAACATTGAGATACAGCAACAAAAAGTTGTTTTCCCAGGATCACAAACTTTGCCTGCTGTGGAAGATGGTCACATAACTCAAGTGAAACGTGTCCTGTTCATGGATCTTTAGTTGTGAAAAAGAATAATAATAGACTCCTAAGGTTATTTAGTAACTGCTGGACTTTAAGTTGAATCATTAGTTTCCCATTTCCTGGAGAGTGTTACTTATTCAGCTATAAATAAACATATTATGTCACCCAGCTACCTCCTAAGTAACTATGGTAAAGTCAGATACACACTTGCCAACCTCTTTGAGAATAGTCTAAAAGCTTGTACACCTGCGTACGCCGCCACGCAATCCCAGTTTTGATGTTGTGTTTGTTGACATTGTTGCAAGCCGCCACTGGATAAGCAACGCAGCTCGCCTTCCCCGACCTGGGAAAGCTGGAGCAGGCATGAGAGCAGTGACGTCTTAATGCATGGGCACGCTGGGCAGAGCCCCCCACGAGCATAGGGGCCCCATGCAGACCAGAATTTAACCCTAATTTTCCATTAAACATTTTTATTCCTGTAAGTGGGTGTATAGGCAGGTCCCAGTGCACTGCTTCCCCGGGGGCCTATAATGCTGTTAAGACGGCCCTGATGAGAAGCCTCGTCCATGATAAGTGGTTAAGTTGGCCATCTCACTCAAGATCATTAGGGACACTGTCTTTAGTCCTGAACTTTTTACCAACAAATCATTGATTTCAGATGTGTTAGTCTAATCAGTTCAGTGAAAACAAAACAAGACTACATCACCCAGAATGCATTACTCTGTCACACAAAGGTACAGAATTGGTAACATCGTGCATTATATTTGGGAATGAGATGTTCCCCTTCCACGCTGTGGAGACTCCCTCCCAGCATGCCCAGAGCAGGATTCGTCTTTCCCATCTCACCAAGGACCGCCAGAACCTCAATTAAATGCACCATACTGTAGAAGCTTTTACCTTCTTCAATAGAGTTTATATTCCAAGGATTCTCTTCCGTAGGACAGATTAGTGAAAGGTTTCCAAGTGAAAACACACATTTTTCCACCCTTCAGTAAGTATGAAATGTATTTGTTTTCTTTCTTTTATAGCATTTTCATGGATTGCACGTCAAAATCAAATCTATCTAGGAAACTTTTCAGGCTGGATATTAAGAAGGATGTTTGGACTTTGACGTTGGCCAAATTCTGTTGTCTGTTAAAGAGCTCCAGGGTCAATGCATAGATTCTCAGTGCATTAAAGTGTGGAGCACACTTTCACATTGTATTTTAGATCTGTTTTGTTCTTCACTCAAAGCTAGGGCTGCACTTTACTCTTTCAGAAAGCAGTAACATTTGTGGAAAGCAAACTGTTATGAGCCCCAATGTACCACAATCTAGCCCTAGATAGATGCATGACCTTTCACCTACATTTGTCCTACCTTGCTCTACCTAACAGTTCTGGCACTGACCTTTTGCCTAATTATGTGCCGAATAAATGTTGTGTGGTTTTCTTTGAAAAGTAGCCTCATTTATTATGCATGAGGATTCTTAGTATCACACAGCAGTACCATCTTCTGTATGATAACTCGGTACAGAAGTCACCGCTATCATCATCCTTGAACGACAGGCCCACAGTACCATTCTAGGTAGACCCCCTGAGGGTACCTTTTGGGTATATAAGCACCACATCTTCGCTGTGCAAACCAGAGGAGAATCTTCCATGCTGACACGAGACGCTGGAGTCCCTACATGCAAAAACTCCAGCACGCAGTGGTCTGACATCCCTTGCGGTGTGTCAAACTCGAGACCGAGATGTGGTCCTTCGTTCTTTCCCATCAGGTAATGGGGTTGGCTCTTTCCTAGGGGGATTCTTGGCTTCACACCTACATACATGGTAGGTACACTTAGGTACACATAGCTAGGGTTTGCATCTTAGGAGTACGCTTGATTATTGCTATGTATCTATATGTCTGCATATATTCACTGTTTTAGCACCATGGTAGAATTCTACCTTTTATTTACTCTGTCGGTGCTTGCAATCGTATATATCTGTTTCTGTCTTATGGTTGTCACAGCACACGTATTCTATACAAGAATGACACTGGTTCAATAAATGCTTATTGAAAACATCCCCATCGTTTATTCTGTATATCTCTCTGAAAAGAAGTGAGCACGGGTGACTGAGCGAAAAGTACTGTACTGTTTCCACGATCCCTGAAGAATCAAGGGTTGTCATGTTCGATAGTTGCCAGAAACTATTCGCTCCTTGGTAAGGTTAGGGGGCTTATAGTGGCACTGTGAGCTAGCTGGTCTAAAGGCTAACATATCCTTTGGGGGTGTCTGTAATCAGTCTGGACACCAATCCCTTAGTTCATGTTTTCTAAACGCACAGATCCTATGTATTACTAGGAACTACACCACATGGCGCCGCCAACGTTGGTTTGGTTCTTATTTAACTGTCAAATCTGAGTAGTTCAGTCATACTTTCTCAGAGACCCCTACTCACATTTACCCAGAGACTTCTGGAGTGGGGAGGGAAAATCCACCACAGCTGAGTAGGTATACCCTATGTATTGGCTGTAGGTTTATTCAATCTTGAAGGATTATAGCTCCCCACATTGTGCAAAACCTTATCTCTTTTTCTATAAACCTCCAACCTTCATCCATAATGTCTCAAAGCGGAGACGCTGGTGCTAGTGGTACTAGTGGTGCTGGTAGGGAGGAGACTGACCAGCAAGGTGCGATAAACATTTTGGAAAATTGCAGAAATGCACTTGCCATAAAATTAGAACATTTTGGTCTCTCAGCATTAAGCGGGACCGTTACCTTCGTGATTGAGGCACACGAGGCATTCAGAACAGAGGTGTTCTATTCGTGGGTTAAATTATCACTTCCAGATGCACATACAAAAACATTTCATTCTTATACCCCGGATGAAATACCAGATGAATACTCTCCATACGAGGACATAGAAGTCCTGTTAACTTACCAAGAACATATAAATTGGTTTAAAGGCGCCCTCACCCATAACACAGATAAGGTGAGACTTGGTCAGCTCAGCAGAGATGGAGCAAGGCGGAGCAACTTGGCTGGTTCTAGCTGCTTACACACCACATCCAGAGATAGATACATTGCCAGCAGCAGACTTATGTCCACTTCACAAAGAAATAATAAAACTTTACAGAAATCTTACACAGTTCGTGATGCGAACACTCACACTTCAATCTACAAAGGTCACTCAGGCTGGTCAACTAGAAGGGACCGCGACAAAAATCACCCCACAAACGTTGAACACGATTATGGGAAGAATGCCCACTAAACGTGAGCAAATGCCATTCTGGATAGCACAGCATATAGCACAGCTTGAGGCAGTTTTTTCACACACTGGTCCGCAAGAAAAACACAGAATACTGACAATTTGCTTACCAATGGGGATCGCTCCCCCGATGGAAGACTGTACCACTTGGGGTACAGTTTTCACTGCCATTTATACCAGAACGCATGGTACCCCCTCAATAGCAGTAATACCAGAAGTAGTGAAACAAATACAGAATGAGTAAGGGGCAGAACCTGCCCTGGACTTAGGGATAAAATTGATAGGCAGTTTTGCCCAGGTATCAACAATTATGTTGGCTAACATAGAAGGGGAGGCAGCAGTGGTGCCTATACGTCAACGCCTGAGGCAATGCACTCCTGCACAAAAGGAGCTAGAATTACCAAACATTATCGAAGAAACCTATGCTTCAATAGGTAGAGATAATTTGGGAGCTAGACCAGGGAAGCCACAATTGATGGCTAATCCTGAAAAGGATAACTCAAAGCAAGCACCCGATTCTTCTAAAAAGAAATGGGACAATAAACAATAAAAAAAACAAGCAAAATGCATCACAATCACTGAGTGGGTCTTCTCAAGAGGAGCCTTCTGACAGGAAATATAACCTTAGAAACCATGACAATATTAGAAACCTGACAGGTATCAGGATCCTGACACACGTTCCTTTCGTTCCTTTCAGGGTTCATCAAAAACCAGCAAGAGGGAAGGATAGTCAGAACACAGATCAGAAGAGCGAGCAAAGCCAAGAGACGCACATCGCACTTCAGACTACTTTATCAAAAAAGAAGATAAACCCAAAAGTAAATCTCAATTTAAAAAGAAGAAGGTAGCTGGCCTTAAAATAAGAAATGCCCAGGCTACTGAGGACTCAACTATTGAACGGGAATGAGCTCTGACGATGCTAGACAGTCCAGCAGAAGTAGCAATAGCTCACCAGAACCTGATGGAATTTCCCACATCAGTTATATGAAATAACTCTCCAAATGGAGGGGGACATACCAAGAAAAGTGAAAGGTCTCTTTTGGGAGAACCTGACTTTTGGATACGATATCCTTTTGGCTGAATGATATTGGCCACCTGATTTTTGTCATGGATTGCCCAAAGGGGGAAGAGGTAATTTTACCGGCTTTCTCCGACCTCGTTCCAGAATCACTAAAACACACATACGCGCAGGAGTGGGCGGTAGCACTAGCTCCTGCATTATACCGCAATCATGTAGGGTGTGATGCTGAGTCACCTCACCATGAAATCCAAGTTAAAACTACTTCTACACCACAGAGGCAGTACCCAATAAAACATGACACAAAGAAACAAGTCAGGGAGATCTTAGATCAACTTGAATACTAAGGTGTTATTGAGAATTGCACCTCCCCTATGAATAATCCTTTGTTTCCCGTAATGAAACCCAACAATTCATACCGTCTAGTTTTAGACTAAAGGCATTTGAACACGTGTACAAAAACATTTGCAGTACAAAATGCACACAGTGCCGCATTAATGAATAACATTGTGCAGAAAAAATACAAAACAACACTAGATATCACAAATGGATTCTTTGGCCAAAATGTAGTGCCTGAAAGCAGATATTTGACAGCATTTTCAGCACTCTGCTCTCAGCGCCAATTCTGTAGACTGTCCCAAGGGTATAAGAATAGCCCCTAGTTGTTCTCAGCAAGACTAACAGAGCAACTTCAAAATTGTGATGAGGAGGCATTGTCCTATGTAGATGATATTTATCTAACGGACGATGAACATAATTCTGGGGTTCGCCTCTGAGGGCTACAAATTTAACTTTAGAAAATCAAAAATTGCCCACCTCAATGTCCTATTTTAAGGATATGAGCTCTTGAGTGAAGGAAAAAGCCTAGCAGCTAATTCTTTGAAAAAATGTGCGCTGCTCCAACCTCCGAAGACTCTGACAAAACTTACAATCCATTTTAGGATTCCTAAATTTTGGCAGAACATACATTTTGGATTACGCAGAAAAAGTAAAACCTTTCTACGATTTAATTAGACCAGATTTTGCAGTGCGACATTGGACACAGGAACGCACAGAAACTACGTTCCTTACAAGCTGGCATGATAGCTTCAAAACACTTACATACATGTTTAAATACTACAAATTTGGTGATCCGTGTAGTCGCGGGTCAATCTGGATACACCTACCGCACCTTCAATGAAGGTGAAACAGTACCCTTTGCATACAAATCTCATTTGTACACAAACGCTGAAATGCATTTTGCATCCACAGAAAAAATACTGACAGCAGTGCAGACTGCTGTAGTGAGAGAAAGAACACTAGCTCAGGGGAAACTAATAATTGTCGTGACTCCAGTACCAACCTTAGAGGCTGTTATAAAAGCAAGCGTTCCAAACGTAAAAGCACTACATCTGTGATGGATACAATGGGCTAATTCTCTCACTGCAACAGATGTTGACTACAAGTTTGATTCTGCATTAAAAACACAAGCATTCCTGCAGGACGGACAAGAATATCCTCTTCCGAAGGAAATAATGCCTCTAGATCAGTATGAATACATCATTTACACTGACGGATCTGCCCAGCCTGCCGTAGGTAGTAAACAGCAATACAGCGCAGCATGTGCGATTGTAAAGGGGCATTTGCGGGACGGCAAGTTTTGTTGTAGCAATACGCAGACGCAGTCTCTACAAGATTGCACGGCACAGCTGGCAGAAATAAAAGCCCTGATACTGGCACTAAAAAATACAGATCGGGAATTCCCCACACTTATTGTGTGAAATTTGTTTTACTGTGCCCAGTCATACAATGAATATCTTCACTATTGGGGCCAGAATGGGTTTAGAGTGGCAGAGCTGAAAAAGGGCTTGCCACGGGCTCATGTAATTCACACATTGAGTCATCAGCGTGTTGGCGTGCACGTTGAAGGGAATTCACTGGCTGATGAACCCGCCAAGGCGACAGTGAGAACTGCTGCCGTTGCTGCAATCACTCGTTCTAGTACGAGGATAGACAGACAGATAATGATAGCTGTGAACGCTACGCGTAACAACAGCTCAGTCTTGCCAAAAGGTTTTCCACTCAAGTACTCCTACAAGTTAGATGCACAAAATATTCACTATGCTCAAATTCCAGGAGTGGGGGATAGAGTAATGCCAAACATGGATCGCAGATTGGGTTTAATTCTAGCTGTGCACAAGGGTCTGGGTTCAGCACACGCAGGTATTACTGCAATGGTTTCACTACTGGAACGTTATTGGTTGCCAGGTCTAATGAAACAAAGGTTTTGTTCTTAAGTGCGACATCTGTCAGCAGATGAAGGGTCCCACCGTAGCACATCCGCCACAAACACCACTACTGATATCAGACAGGCCACTCACATGTGTCAATTTGGACCACTGCGGCCCCTTACAATCTGATGGGGCTTACAAATACATCTTGGTGGCAGTGGATTCCTGCTCTAGATTCCTGTGGGTTTGGCCACAGCGCTCAGCTGACGCTTGAACTGTTATAAAGGATTTGCAAATCTTTATAGGGACATACGCAATTGGCACATTACATTCTGACCGTGGCCCTGCGTATAGCTCTCGAGCTTACAAAGAAGCTATGGGAAGTTTGGCTGTGGTCTTGCGGTACTCCTCTCCGTATCATCCTGAGGGAAATTCGATTGTGGAGAGGAAAAAATGGGACTTAAAGCAGTCCTTAACAGCAAGAGTATTAGGCTCGGGTGGCAGTTGGGTCAATCACCTATATGGGGTCCATAGGGCACTTATTAACATGCCAAGAAGTTGCCTGGGGGGCCGTACTCCATATGAAGTCCTGTTTGGGACCAGAATGTGGGCACCCGACCTCGATTGTGGCAGCGTAGTGGCGGATGAAAAAGCATTTAACATCAATGATCGTTTGGCTGTTTTACAGGACCTCAATGAATTCCGGGCATTACAAAGCAACGTCCAAGTAAAACGCACCACCACTAGGGAAGTGAAAGCTGTTCTGGCAAGACCTGCCTGGGTCCTGAAGATTGGGGACCTGGTCAGAGAGAAAATTGTGGCCAAAAAAGAATTTGGGCCATCCTACAGAGCGCCTGTACCTATCCTGGCTGTCAAAGGAACAAAAACAGTACTTCTTCCGCCCCTTGCCGGGAAGAAAGAAAAGAGATTTGTCTCCATTGATCTGATCAAACCACATTATGTGGCCGATACTGAATAGTAGGCCGTGTGAGCTCCTGGGTAGCCGCCAATCTCATCTCACTAGAATACAGGAAGTTCAGACAGAAAGATTAATGCATTCGAAGATCCTATTCTATGAAGTGACGGATTACCAACAACAGAATAGAACCTGTGCCTGTTGAAATTGAATAACAACAAAATACAAATGAAACACAGATCTCAATTCGGCCTAACACCAACATCTATGTGAATAAGTCTTGCAACGAGTCATCTGCCAGTTCTACAAAACCTGCTCAACTACCGAAGATAGATCCAACTGCGTCTGGCTATTTAATCGATTTTGATACTTTCTCATTGGATCCAAGTGAACCCGAGTCGCCGCCAGCTCCTGTTTCCCACAAACAAAAATGACATGATTTCTACCTTTGGCTGAAAAAGACTTATTATCAACTCACCGAAACGCAGCGTCGACTTTTTCTGTTTTCTTGTGATATACATCAGTGTATTTCTGAATTTTACTATGAAATGTTTTTAACTTTATTTGTGTATTTTTATTAAATAAATTTGATATGTCCCATTTAGCTTGCTATTGGTTTTTCGTGGAATACTGACTCTTTTTATTGAATACTGTATGCTTATATGTAATTTCTATTTTTACTAATAGTCACAACACTGTGTAATGCCCATGATCCAAATTAGGCTTTATAACGATTAGGGACTCTTGTGTTTTTTTGTGCTTATTTAAAGCATGCCTCATACCACAGCAGATTATCTTCCTGAACAACACAGTGCAACAGACTTCCTGTCTTAGACTAGCCAATTTAAAGGACCTGAACACACCTCGGATTCCCTCACTCACGCACTTTGAGGGGTGGCGAAATTATACCAAACATAGTGAGGATACACTAGATGACATTGTACATGAAGGTTCATACAATTCATCGGACCCCAATTGGAAGGGATGGATGGTTTGGCCTATTGCACAAATAGGTGTCAGTCAAGATTCAGGGGTACCCCTGAAGGGTTTAGTATCCATAGGCCTGACCTACGCTATGTACAAACAAACACTTGGGGGTGGTGACAACCTACAGTGTTGGGAAGTTATGCCTAGAGTGGCTAGAAACCTCAACACTGACCCAGGTGAAACAACACTTGTCCTTACTCTCCGATGACATGGATCTTAGGGATTTCTTGCTAGGTCCCCAGAAGCCATGTCAGAAGTGCTTCCTTTACGCTATTTACAACGAGATTTGGAAAATCTCCCAGCAGGAGGCTGCTGAAAGATTAAGTGAACTGGGCAACATTGTGTCTTCTGCGATAGACATAATAGAACAGGATTTGTCTATTCTTCAACATGGGCAATCGCAATTGCGATCCATTCTATTATTGAGCTGGAAGCTGCAATATCTGCGCTCTGGTCACGTGCCCTGGCGGTATATCAACAGTACGTCTCTGTTTTCTGCATACAATCTAACAGAAAGACAGACAACAATGGCACAAAGAGATGCAAAATATTCAATGCTGCACATTGAAAAATTGGGCCAATTACCTTTTACCGTGGCTGAGTCACCCTCCACAGAATGGTTAATCCATGGCCATATTACATTTCCAGTCACGAAATTCAATTTCAGTACTGTCTACAGTATCACCAGGTAGGCAGGTATGAAACATTGGGGGATAGGTACATACATGAATCTTGGGAATTACCGTACAGATTTAGATGCAGGAATGGGGAAACTGATGTTTTTCTCAGCGGTTCAGACTGTGAGAGTTCTTTAAGTGGGTCTCTATTTTGTCAGGATATTATGCTTCACGGAGCATGTAGTGATTCAGTTGCAAACCTATCATGTCACATGAAAGGGTCCCCAGCTGCAGTGATTCATTTGGTGTTCAAACTGCTCTCACATGGGAGTTATTTGATGTTGAATGATCAAGGTTGTTGTGGGATGCTGCCAGGCATCGCATATCTGGTCACAGTAAGTTCCAGGATTACTTGTTGTATGCAAGTATTGTTACCACCAACCCACATAGTTAGGGAGGCGCCGCTATGGCCTTCATTGAATGTTTCCCTTATACGGTTTGATTCTCTGAGCAGACTGAAAGCCATGCTTTTACAGAAGGATGTGGCCTTAACCTCAGCCCGAGAGACTTTTGATCTCCAGGTTGCAAGGTCTTTATCTGAGATACAGGCACTAGTCCGAACGAACTTCACGCTCCGTTTCAGGGAAATGGTACATCGTATCTTTAACATGTCTGATACGAGTGGGACTGTGCACCTATTTAAGAGCATAGGTTCTGGGCTATTGAGCACCTTTCAAACGATCTTCGGAGTTATTCCATCATTTATACACTCTGTGCTGGGAAGCGTTTTTGGAGGGCTTCCGCTGGTCCTACTACTTGTAGTGGGTATCCTGGTTTTAATTTTCCTGCTTCGCAATGGAAGTCCCAGTTTCCAAAGAGATGGAAAAAGCAGCCTGGTGCGATGATTCCGTGAACGCATGGTACTCCATCTGGGCACACCTTGGCTTTGGGAGCTAAGCGAGCATTGGTTCCTATCGTTCAGATCAGTCTGGGTTGACTGCATCTTGCGTGTGCTTCGCTGCCTATTCTGCGGATATGAATGCATGTTGGACATATGTCTAACACTTTCATCGGTTGCACCACCGGATGTAGACATACTACTGGACCCCTTAAAGGCCCACATATTACAGTGTGCTCAGCGTATTCCCATGTTGATGTCAGCATTCTTAGAGCCACCACAGGACGCTTCAGCTCCTGTCGGAATGGACACAGGCTCTGCAACAGGCTCAGAGGTGTTGAGTGCTTCCTCAGTGGCTGCTGTGGGAACCGGAGAAGATCATCTTTGCTCCATTGACCTGATCCAAGATGTGTTACAAGGACCATCGTCTGCGAAGGCAAGCAACAGTGATGTTGCGGGTCCCACACAGGACACAAACATTTGGCTCTCCATGTGATGGGAACAATTCGTCTTTTTTTCAAAACAAAACAAATTGGAATCGAAAACATAGTTTTGTTTTATTTTTTCTCCTTGCTCTCACTGTGCACCATGGCTTTCAGTGTGCTCAGTTGGTCTAAGCAGTATATTGACTTTCTAGAGGACTTATAGAGCTTTTTTAAAACATTTTTTCATCATTTTACATATACCATGTTTTTAGACGTTTTTAGATTCATTTTTAACAATTGTTTTTATGCTTCGTAGACAGGCATATTTTATCTTTAGTTTTTCTTATCGTCCTTCGGATGAGGAGTGGGTGTTATGAGCCCCAGTGTTCCCCAATATAGGCCTAGGTAGATGCACGACCTTTTACCTACATTTGTCCTTCCTTGCTCTACATAATGGTTCTGGCGCTGACCTTTTACCTAGTTATGTGCCGAATAAATGTTGTGTGGTTTTCTTCGAAAACTAGCCTAATTTATTATGCATGAAGATTCTTAGTATCACACAGCAGGATTACCATCTTCTGTATAATTACTCTGTACAAAAGTCACCACTATTGTCATCCTTGAATGACAGGCCCACAGTACCATTCTAGGTAGACCCCCTGAGGGTACCTTTTGGGTATATAAGCACCACATCTTCGCTGGGCAAACCGGAGGAGAAGCTTCCATGCTGACACGAGACACTGGAGTCCCAACACGCAGAAACTCCAGCATGCAGTGGTCTGACATCCCTTGCGGTGTGTCAAACTCGAGACCAAGATGGGGTCCTTCATTCTTTCCCATCAGGTAATGGAGTTGGATCTTTCCTAGGGGGATTCTTGGCTTCACACCTACATACATACATGCTAGGTACACTGAGGTACAACTAGCTAGGGTTCGCATCTTAGGAGTACGCTTGATTATTGCTATGTATCTATATGCCTGCATATATTCACTGTTTTAGCACCAAGGTAGAATTCTACCTTTTATTTACTCTGTCGGTGCTTGCAATCGTATATATCTGTTTCTGTCTAATGGTTGTCGAAGCACACGTATTTTATACTAGATTGACGCTGGTTCAATAAATGCTTATTGAAAACGTCTCCATCGTTCAATCTGTATATCTCTCTGAGAAGAAGTGAGCACGGATGACTGAGCGAAAAGTACTGTACTGTTTCCACGATCACTGAAGGATCAAGGGTTGTCATGTTCGATAGTTGCCAGAAACTATTTGCTCCTTGGTAAGGTTAGGGGGCTTATAGTGGCACTGTGAGCTAGCTGGTCTAAAGGCTAACATATCCCTTGGGGGTGTCTGGAATCAGTCTGGACACCAATCCCTTAGTTCATGTTGTCTAAACGTGCATATCTTATGTATTATTAGGAACTACACGAGCTTCTACTCAAATCAATTCAGTCACTCTATTTTGGCAAATCCAATCCTTTGGGCTTTTGGATATTAAAAATGTGCTTGCAAGCTTGAGTAATGCCCAGAAAAGGTGGGTGGTAGCAGCAGGTGCTTGGTTCCTAAGCACAGGGGATCTTGCACTGCTGCTGCACATGTTGTGTCTGGGGGGGAGGGGTGTGTGGTGTGTGTGTGTGTGTGTGTGTGTGTGTGTGTGTGTGTGTGTGTGTGTGTGTGTGTGTGTGCATGCATGTGTGTGTATGTGTACGCGTGCATGTGTGTGTGTTTGTGTGTGCGTGTGTATATATATAAATATATATATATATATGCCACGAACCTCGCTTTTGCTGTTTTCTTCCAAACAAACGAGCGTAGACCCAGGTTTGGTGCAATTATTTATTTATTCCGACACACCACCAGTCGCCATGACACGTTTCGGCAGATCCCTGCCTCGATCACATGACCAAAGGGGTGTGTGGTGTGTGTATGCGTGCGTGTGTGTGTGCATGCGTGTGTGTGTTTGTGTGTGTGTGTGCGTGTGTATATATATATATATATATATATATATATATATATATATATATATATATTACCTACTGGCGGTCGCCAGTAGGTAGTTATAGTTAGGACCTATTATCCATAGGAAAAGTGTTTTTTGATTTGCCAATATCTTTGGCGCCGGTTGACGAATCTTCGCGAAATTTTCAAAACTAATGGCCCGCTTCGGTCAGTTCTTGTCTTGAAAGTTTGGGGGTGATTCATCAAGCGGGGGCCGAGAAAAAAGGGGGGTCCCAAAACACGTTTTCTCAATGTTAATTTCCATAGGAAATTTTGGAACTGCTACAGCCCGAACTGCTGAACGGAATTACACCAAATTTGGCAAAAAGGTAGCTCTTGGTTCAGAAAGCGACCTTTTTTTTAATTGGTGTAAATCCGTTCAGTAGTTGCTGAGAAATTAAAAAAATAAAAATGTATATATCTGAGCACTGAGGAGGAGTTGCGACTCCTCCCGAGCACGAGCTGACTTCTGATTGGCTGCCAACACTCCAAACCAGGAAGTGTTGGCAGCCATCTTGTGACTCGGTAACCGAGTCACAAGAAAAAGGGTGAAAAAACATTAAAAAACAAGAAAAGGGGGCAGGGTAGAAACACCCTGACCCCCTAGGCCTGCTCAGGGCCAAAAAAAGCACTTTTAAAAAAAACAAATCGGCCGAATTCACGCTGGGTGCGCGAATCCGGCCGAGAAAACAAAAAAAAAAACGAAGCACAGGCTCCCGCGCTTCGTTATTGTTAAGCCCCCGGGTGGGCTAGGTCCCGGGGGCAATGCGGAATTATATAGCGGGGGCCCGCGGGGGTCCCCGCAGCCCAGGGACCGCCACCTCCCCGGGGCTTTGTTGAAATTAGGGTGGGGGGCCTCGCGGCCCCCCCAAGCCCCGGGGACCGCCACTTCCCCGGGGCTTTGAAAATAATTAGTGTGGGGGGTCTCGAACCTCCCCACACTGCCCCAGGGACCACCACCTCTCCAGGGCACTGTTTATTTAAATACGGGGGTCCGTTGCGGACCCACGGGCCCCGGGGACCACCACCTCCCCGGGGCTATCTTCACCTGGAGCCCTTGATGGCCCTGGGGACCGTCACCCCACAGGGCCGGCTCCTGCAATGTCCTGGGGTGTCCACCCCCAGGACATTGCCGTTTGCTATGGCAGGGCGGGAGCACGGCTCCCGCCCTGTCATAGCAAATCCTGCTTTGCTTTTTGGAAACTAGAGCAGGAAACCTGCTCTCGCTTCCAAAAAGCAAAGCAGATTGCTTTTGGGCAAGGGGAGCTGCATGTCAGCAGCTCCCCTTGCCCAAAAGCAATGCTGGCTCCCGCAGGAGGCTCCGTGGGATGGGGTCCCCGGGGCCAGAAGTGGCCCGGGAGGGGGGCCACTCGGCCCCCCTTCCCTTTAATACATTTTTTTTTTTAATCAGAAGGCCGGCCCCGCGGGATGGGGTCCCCGGGGACATAATTGGCCTGAAGAATGTATTAAATAAAAAAAAACAAGTCTGGCCATGCCCCGGGGGATGGGGTCCCCGGGCCGAAATTGGCCTCGAAAGGGGGGCCGCGCGCCCCCTTCCCGTTTTTTTTTTTTAATGTGCAGACCCTGGGGGATGGGGTCCCCAGGGCCCAAAACATATTGAAAGAAGGGGGGCCACACAGCCCCCCTTCAAAGAATTTTTTTATTTTTTAAATGCTGGCATCTCGCCAGAGGCCCCGCCCCCTCCCTGCACCACTCTGCAAACGCGCCCCCTAGCGCATTCCAAGTTGGGGAATTAATTCCCCTTGAATACTGAGGGTTCCTGGGGGCCAACTAGCCCACCAGGTACCTCCAGTAAGCGCCACACAGCTGGATTGCAGAGAGGTGGTCCGAGGCCATGCCCCTTTTTACAACACTCTGCAAACGCGCCTCTTGGCGCACCGCTGGTGGGGCGATGAGGTCCTCTTGTGTCTCAGCAATCCAGCTGTGTGGCTCTTACTGGCGGTACCTGGTGGGCTAGTTGGCCCCCAGGGACCCTCATGAGGAAAGGAGACTTCATCCCCCAACCAAGAGCACGCCAGGAGGCGCGTTTGCAGAGTGGTGGAGAAAGGTGGCGTGGCCTGTGTCCACCTCTCAGAAATCCCACTGTGTGGGGCTTACTGGAGGTAAGAGGTAGGCTAATTGGCCCCTAAGGACCCCCAGCAGTGAAGGGGACTTCCATCCCCATCGAAGAGTGCGCCAGGGAGCGCGTTTGCAGAGTAGTGGGCAAAGGGGGTGTGGCCTGTTATGAGAACTTTGCAATCCTGCTGTGCAGTACTTACTGGATGTAATAGGAGGGGTAGTTGGCCCCCAAGGATGTCCCTGGGGGCCAAGTACCCCTCTTGTTACCTCCAGTAAGTCCCACACAGTAGGATTGCTAAGACGTCTTGGGAGGCCATGCTCCCTTTCTCCACCACTCTGCAAACCCGCCTCCTGGCAGACTACGGGATGGGGGATGAAGTCCACTTTACTCCTGAGGGACTTTGGGGGCCAAGAAGCCCTCCTAGTACGTCCTGTAAGTCCTACGCAGCTGAATTCTTGAGCGCTGGTCGGAGACCCAGCACCCTTTCTCTACCATTCTGCAAACGTGACTACTAGTTAAAGTAGCATGTTTCTGCACCTCTGACTTAGAGGTAGTTTTAATCCCCCTGCCCTATTATATACTAGGGCCTTACAGGGGAGGTCATGCCAATAACAGGGGTACCCCAACCCATAGTGTACCCTAGTGTATGTAGGTGTTTTCACTGTATTCTAAGTGTCTTTTAGCATAGCACTGGCTCTAGGCCTGGTTAGTCAGAGTCAGTTACCACCAGTACCCATCAGCAAAAAGTTGGGGGCACAGGATGACTTTGCAACAAGGCCTCTTTCTGCACCTCTGTTGGTTCTTTCTGCATATCTTTTGCTTCTTTCTGCACCTTTCTTTGTCTTTCTGGACTACTGTTGCCTCTTTCTGCATTTCTCTTGCTTCTTTCTGCGCCTTTCTTCCTCTTTCTGCACATGTCCTACCTCTGTAGTCATAGTTAGAAATTAGCATTTAAAAAACCTTAGAAATTCACTGAAAAAACCATAGGTTTCAGGGACGTTATAGTTAGAAATTAGCATTTAAAAAACCTTTGAAATTCACTGAAAAAAACCATAGGTTTCAGGGACTTTATAGTTAGAAATTAGCATTTAAAAAACCTTAGAAATTCAGTGAAAAAACCATAGGTTTCAGGGACGTTATAGTTAGAAATAAGCATTTAAAAAAACCTTTGAAATTCACTGAAAAAACCACAGGTTTCAGGGACGTTATAGTTAGTTGGACATTTCACTCGTACAAAACCAGAGAAATTCGGACGTTATAGTTAGTTGAGCTAACTATAACTCGCACCCCCGCAAAGCACTGCTCATGACGTCACATATTACATCATTCATGACATGGTCAGTGACATCACTGATGACATCACTGATGACATCTCAAATGACATCACTGAGCTCCGTTGAGTGCTGGGGTCCTCTGAAGAGCCAGGTTTTTAGGTCCTTCCTGAACTGGGGCAATTTGGGAACTTGCCAGAGGTGGAGGGGGAGGTCGTTTCAGGCCTTGGCTGCAAGGTAGGAGAAGGACTTTCTTCCTGTTCTGGTCTTGTAGATACGTGGGACGGTGGCCAGAGAGAGATCGGCTGATCGGAGGTGTCTTTTGGGTGCATGGAAGGAGAGGCGGTTGTTCAGGTATGTGGGTATGGTGTTGTGAAGATCCTTGTATGCATGGACAAGGAGTCTGAAGGTTATTCTACTTTTGACTAGAGCCAGTGGAGGTCGCAAAGTTGTTGGGTGATGTGACTGCGACGGGGGATGTTGAGGTTTAGCCTGGCTGCGGCGTTCTGGAGTTTGTGAAGGAGTTTCTTGTTGATTCCGGCGTAGAGAGCGTTGCCGTAGTCTAGTCTGCTGCTGATGAGAGCATTCGTGACAGTTTTTCTGGAGTCGGATGGGATCCATCTGAACGTCTTTTGAAGCATGCGGAGGATGTTGAAGCATGCCGAGGATACGGCGTTGACCTGGTGGTTCATTGTGAGCGATGAGTTTAGTATGATGCCGAGGTTTCGTGTGTGGTCCGTAGGGGTGGGGGGATTTCCGAGGGCGGGGGGCCACCAGGAGTCGTCCCATACAAAGGGGGTTGAGCCAAGGATGAGGACTTCTGTTTTCTCGGAGTTGAGTTTCAGGCAGCTGTTCTTCATCCAGGTGGCAACGGCTTTCATCATTTCTTGGAAGTTGTGTTTGGTGATGTTGGGTTCGTTGGTGAGGGAGAGGATAAGCTGGGTGTCGTCGGCTTAGGAGACGATGTTGAGCCCGTGGTTCCTGGCGATGGTTGCGAGGGGGGCCATGTAGACGTTGAAGAAGGTGGGGCTGAGGGAGGAGCCCTGGGGCCCTCAACAGTTGGTCTCGGTCAGTTCCGAGCGGTAGGGAGGGAGTCTGACCCCCTGAGTTCTGCCGCTGAGGAAGGAGCATATCCAGTCGAGGGCCTTGCCGTGGATGCCAGCGTCATGGAGTCTGGTGGCTAGGGTGCGTTAGGAGACTGTGTCGAAGGCAGCCGAGAGATCCAGGAGGATGAGGACTGCCGTTTTGCCCTGGTCGAGGATGAGGGTTGGTCTGGATCTGGAAGTGGAGGTGCTTCATGAGGGTCGCTGTGTCGTCCGGGACGGTGGTCATGCGGTGGGTGCTTTTGTAAACGATGGCGATGCCTCCTCCTGGATGGATGGGGCGGTTCTTGCGCAGGATCTTGTATCCGTCTGGAATGGCAGTGACGATGTCGGGTGCAGAGTTGGCATTGGTCCATGTTTCTGTGAGGAAGGCGACGTCGGGCGAGTAGGTGTTGAGGAGGTCCCAGATTTCTATGGCATGCTTGTGTAGGGAATGTACGTTGAGGAGAATGCAGTTGAGTGGTTTGTGAGCAGTGTTGTCAGGTAGGCTGACAGATGCTGCTGGGGTACGGAGGTGGGTGAAGGTACGGTAGCAGTGTAGGCAAGAGAGAGGGCCTTGGGTGTTGTTCGGTGTAGAGAGCTGGCAGTTATTGTTGCGTCTGGGGTTGAGAGCGTGGAGAGTGCCGGAGTTGTAGCGAAGACTGGTCAGAGGGTCCCTGGCGCTGGTTGCGGACGGGTGCAGATGGGCTTGCCTTTGGCACGCCTCGGTGCGGCCCCCTCGGCCGCCCTTAAGTAGGGATTGGGGAGGGCGGGTCAACTGGGAGGCGGGAAAGACACATTGGAGGGGGGAGGGGCCACGGGGGCAGCAGCGGCGGGGGAAAAACACAGTAAAAAATGGTAAAAAGAAAGAGTAGGAAGACAAAAAGAGGGCACAGAGGAAAGAGGCAAGAGAGGCAGAACAGCAGAAGAGCAGAGTGCTCTCCCTCTGGACCACCAGGGATGAGGCACAGGCAGGAGCCTGCGGTGGAGGAGGGCCTCGAAACACCCTGCAACAGTGAGCTCAGGGGGCAGTACTCAGTGGTGGAGCCGCGCGGGGGACAGCAGTCACACTGACCAGGTCAGTGGTCTTGCTCTGCTTTCTCTGGCATCATAGCAGTACCTGTAACCTAATCAGGGCTCGAGTCAAGGGTAGACACGGGTAGAAGCTGTCTACCCACTATTTTCCGAGGGTAGACGCCCTGTACCTTGCTGCAAAGCTGGACACTTTCAGCGGAGTGCCACGTTCCTTTCCTACTTCTTCTGGAATTCACAGAAATTTGCTGAACTCCTGGCGGTGTAATTTTCTGACACCAGGACACTTTCAGCAGCACCTGCACATTGTCTGCTTTTGTTCCGAGCACTAGCGTGCAGGCAGGGAAGAGGCTTATCAGATTCCATCTTCGCCCATAACAAAACATTAGGCCTCTTTTTGTTGGAATATCCTGGCTAGATGCTATCAGAAGCTTGACGTCTAGATGCAATGGAGGGGAAACAAAGGCTCACATCTTATCACTTCACAGGTAGTTAAGAGAGAAATGATTTTGACTTTGTTCAGTCCCTGTATATAAGAGATATGCATACATGCTAAAAATGTCAGATGTGTTGGTCACCCCTGTATTTACACAAATTACAATTTAATTACCACTATTTTGTTTTATTTATTTTATAGCGCTTTAGCACTACTCATCCCAATGCAGGGTGTCAGAGCGCTTTACATCACATGTACAGATTATACATTGACAATAAATCAAATGTGTGTACAACAATATAAAGGATGTTTTACATAAGACAGTGAGGGTTACAAGTTGCAGGAGTCACATATCCTTCATACTTCACTGTGCCAAATTAGAAGGATTAAAATGTATGGACTGCAAGTAACAAAAGGATCACTGTCTTAAAAGCAGTAAACCACTTACTCATTTACATAAAATAAAAATCTGTCATCTGGGTATTAGATAATGTGCTTTGCAGGAGACATATTAACCATCAATGCTCCTTTGATTCAAAACGAGGACTAGGCAAGACACAGATCACTCCAGTAAATACGTTATCCTCAAGCACTATATTACCATTGTTAATATCCCTGAGATTTAGCTAGCACACAAAGATCTTTCCAGCAGGTGCCCGAACCCCATAAGATATTTAAAAATACAGACATCGAAAACAATTCAGCAGAACAGATGTACTGCCAGTTTCTCACTGTTGCCAATTTCTTTGTGGCAGGGTTTGAAAAAAATACATGTATAAGTTGAGCCTAGATTTTGCATCTGGGATGCGTCAATATTTTAAATGAAAAATCTAATTAGCTAAATATTGTCATGCGCTCAAATGTACTTATGACAGACCTGCTAAACATATGTGAGGTCTTAAAATCTAATGTCACTTCCTGTGAGTTCCTGGGCTGTGATGCCACTTCCTGTGATTCCACATGCGATGTCACACACCATGATGTCACTTCCTGTGATTTCATACACGGTGATGTCACTTCCTGTGAGGTCACACACAGTTATGTCACGCGCGGTGATGTCACACCCATTCTGCCTAACTTGGTGAGCCCCCCCACTTCTTTTTTTAGGACTTGAGCCCTGAACCTAATGGATAATGTTCATGTATGAGGCCCAGGGCCGGACTGGCCGTAGCGGGCACCGGGTTTTCCCCGGTGGGCCGCCAGGGTGGGGGCCGGTTTTGGGCCCCTGGGGGTCTGTTTTTGTTACCGGGGGCCGGCAATATCGGCCCCCTGTAACAAAATCGGCCGAAACCGGCCCTGGCAAACAGCTCGGCCGAACCCCCACCATCCCCCCAGGGGGGCCGGCCGAGCAGTTTGCCAGGGCCGGATTCGGTTCCCAGTCCGGCCCTGATGAGGTCTGACCCTGTGTCTTTGTTAACCTGCACCAGCGAGAGCAGCATGAACAGCAGCATTGACAACCCCGTGCAGCCTACTGACAGTGAGTTTTCTCCTTTCACCATGAACACCACAGATCTTGTTGAGCAGCAGAGCTCACCCCTGACCAGCTTGTATTTTGAGAAGTCCTCTGGCATGCTTCAGTGCAACCGTGGCAGGATGTCATATTGGATTTTATCAGTGGCACTGAAAGGTTTTATGGCCTCTAGAGAGTGAAACAAGAAGGAATATGTCCAGAGCAAGTTCAAAACTGCTGTTATTTCTTACTCCAAATGTTTGTTGTTTGAGTAAGTTATTTTCCTCAGCACAAAGCCCTAGGCCTGATGGGTATGCCCAGATAAGCGTCCCGTGCTCACTGTGCCACTGGATTCAAGCTGCACCCTACTGAGGAGGCCCAAACAGGCTGCAACCAGGCTGGGGCTGCTTGTGTTCCTGTTCAGAGAGGACCTGGCCCAGCAGTTTGGACTGGACTATTCTTTTTGGAGCAGGGCTGAGACTGACTTGCAAATGGCTGGTTCCTATCTGAGGTAGTGTAGTGAGCAAAAGAACTATGTACTGGAACGAGGCTTAGAGAAATTAGCAGTGGCTGAGATTAATTCAAGTATTCCACCCATCACTTTTTTGTTTTCTGCATCGGCTTTGTGTCAGCATTTATTGTGTGTACATCACAAGGGGAAATTAGTTAAAAACAGAAAAGGAAAAAACAAACGAGGATGTTGTAGCGCTTTTGGATGCTGCAATATTAGCCTAGACGTGCACCAGCACCTTTAAGCGAGTAATCGTTGAGTTACTGACTCAGGTGTTGAGTTCAATGCAAGTCTATGGTGTGGTGACCAGTAAGAGTCCGCAACCTTCAGATTCTTTCAGGCACTCCAAATGAGGTCACAGGGCTTGAGAGAAGTGTCAGTCGGTTCATCAATTGGCCGGACAGGTAGTACAACCAGTGTAGGCAGGCCTGTTTGACCTTTCCCATATTTCCGCGCTCCAGCCCAGTGCCATGGTGTTACAGCCCACTCTAGTCAGCTAATCAAATGGATGCAAAGGTCTTAAGAGGTAAAAGTTTGCCTCTCATTGGCAAAGCAATGCTGTTGGAGAAAGAGTAGAGGATGTGCCTTCTGGACTGGAGCCTTCTCTCTCTTCGGTACTGAAGGAGGAAAGGGCCCCAGTGCAGTTTAGGAGACTAGCTCAATAACTCGCAACAGTTACCGTTCCAGCTTATAGTGCAAGTGAGTGTGAAGCAACGAGTTAGCACATTAGTGTCCAACACAGCTCCAGGAGGGCCAGATCACTGCCAAATTTTCAGGAAAATTATGGACCATTTAAATGAGTTTCACAGACACTCACTGTTTATAAAGTTATCCTGAAAATGTTGCATACATGCGGCCTCCTGGTCCTCCTAATATGGTAATCCATAGCATTTATAAGGTTTCGAGACAAGTTCAGCCTGTATTTCAGTTCCTACCAGTCACAGTCAAGAATTCTGACATTGGTGGAAGGGTTACCACTGGAACAGGATCCACTGATCCAGCAGTTTAGGGTAGGAGCGTAGGGACACCTTTTAGGCGACACTTCAGAGTGCACTCTGGGGGGGGGAGGGGTTAGGAGTTTAGGGACAACATTTGGGCCACACTCCAGAGTGCACTCTGGGGGTATGAGCGGGGGTTGAGGGGTAGGAGATACATTCCGGAGATCACTCTCGCGGTTAGGAGCATGGGTACAACATTTAGGCCACATTCGACAGTGCACTCTGGGGGGTGGGGGTAGGAGCTTAGGGACAACATTTAAGCTACATTCCGGAGTGCACTCTCGAGGGTAGGAACATGGGTACTACATGGAGGCTACATACTGGAGTACACTCTGGGGGGAGTAGGAGCTTAGGTACCACATTTAGGTCACTTTCCAGAGTGCACTCTGGAGGTAGGAGCTTGGTACAACATTTAGGCTACATTACAGAATGCGCTCTGGGGGGTAGGAGCTTAATGACAACAGTTAAGCTGCATTACGGAGTGCACTCTGGAGGGTAGGAACATGGGCTACATTCTGGAGTACACTTTGGGGGGTAGGAGCTAAGGGACAACATTTAGGTCACTTTCCAGAGTGCACTCGGGGGGTAGGAGCTTGGTACAACATTTAAGCCACATTCCAGAGTGCACTTTGGGGGTAGGAGCTTAGGGACAACATGGAGGCTACATCCTGGAGTACACTTTGGGGGCTAGGAGCTAAGGGACAACATTTAGGTCACTTTCCAGAGTGCACTCTGGGGGTAGGAGCATGGATACAACATTTAGGCCACATTCCAGAATGCACTCTGGGGGGTGGGGGTAGGGGCTTAGGGACAACATTTTAGCCACATTCCGGAGTGCATTCTGGAGGGGTAGGAGCTTAGGGACAACATTTTAGCCACATTCCAGAGTGCACTCTGGAGGGTAGGAGCATGGGTACAACATGGAGGCTACATTCTGGTGTACACTTTGGGGGGTAGTAGCTAAGGGACAACATTTAGGCTACATTCCAGAGTGCACTCTGGGGGTATTAATTTGTAAAGCATATGACTACCTAAAAAAGGTTTCCCCAGTGCTAAAAGCTTGGAACATTCCAGAGTGCACTCTGGGTGTAGGAGCTTTGGGGCAACATTTAGGCTACATTCTAGTGTGCACTCTGTGGCGGGAGGTGGGAGCTTGGAGTCAATTTGCAGGAACTTCATTTAAGCATCCACTAGTTCCATTTCACTGATGTACAGTTTATCTTGTGTACTCTTCATCTAATCTGCTTTTCTTCCCATACATAGCATAATAAATGTTTGTTTGTTTAAATGATATCGGAAGTGATATTTCTGTAATGTAACATGCAGTAGCTCATGTATATTCTGTGCTATTCCGAAGCGTGGACATTCTTTTTGCAGGTCCAGGCACTCTGCTTCATCCCACCTCCCCTGTCTTCTCACTTTCAAGCCTGCCTGCACCAGGCATTGAGGGATCCCTGCTTATCTAAAGTCAACTGGAAGCACCTTGTTACACCTGCTCAGCTCCTGTAATGAAACTAGGGATGCACTGTTCTCGCTAAGAAAAACCACACAATAGTAGGGCCGGTCGTGGGGGTTCAGTTATCTTCCAGGCTTTTTCATTGCACCAAGCAACTGCACATCATGCCACCTGTGGTTCACTCACAAGACAGAGTCATCGCTGAAACCTACTGAAGGATTTTGACTATTTGTTGTCCGCCTTGATCAGCAGCACTGTTGATCTGAAAGCTTCTGGGTTGACTCTTGCTTGTGACCATTCTCCAAGGAGAGCACAGTCTCAACTGGGCCTTGGATCTTATTCTCAGAGGTATCTCTGGTTACAGGAGATCACCTCCTCTTCTCTCTGCAGAACATAGTAGCTTCAGTGGATCCTCTGGTGCATGTTGTTTGGTCCAAGCTTTGGGGATATCAGTGGCAAAGGGCCTCATTTAGATCTCAGCGGACAGGTTACTCCGTCACAACGGTGACGGATTTCCCATCCACTGAAATATAAATCCCATCGTATATAATGGGATTTATATTTTGGCGGACGGGGTATCCATCACCGTTGTGACGGAGTAACCCATCTGCCAAGATCTAAATTAGGCCCAAAGTCTCAGTCACGGCAGACATTCACTCTCAGCTGCCCCATAAATGAAGTTGTTGTGGTGCCAGAGATTTCATACTTATTCACGGGTACGAATCCAATGTCCAAAAGAGGTTCAACATTGGGGGCGTGGCTACCAGCCGACGAAGATGGCCGCAGCCTAGGAGAGCTCCGGACCCCTGGAGGCCGCAATCACTATCCGATCATTTATCCATGCCCACAACGGCTATGACAGATGCAGGGGTGTGTGCGCGGGCAAGTGAGGAGGAGCGCAGGTGTCTTGCTGGTAGATGGAAGTTGAGTCGGGTATTTGATGTAGGCCGGACCTTGATCGTGTAGAGCTTCGTAGGCGTGACGATCTTGAACTGGCATCTCTTCTGGATGGGGAGCCGGTGGAGGTTTCTGATGTGGGGGGTGATGTGGGTCCATTTGGGGAGGCCCAGGATGAGTCTGGCTGCAGCGTTCTGTGTGGCCTGGAGTCTGTTGAGGAGCTGGGTGGAGATGCTGGCGTAGCGAGCGTTGCCGTAGTCGAGGCTGTGGTGATGAGGACCTGGGTGATGGTCTTTCTGGTGTTGACTGGGATCCATCTAAATCTAAGCACTAAATGGCTCATCCTACTGAAAGTCTTCAGAAAGATTTTGTCTCCTGTTCAGGACATGTAACAACAGTCTTTAATTCTGTGATTGGAGATAAATGTATTACACCTGGTTCTAGGTTCCTCTTGTCTATGGCGAGGTTTTGGCCCTTGAGTATCAACATTAATGTCTCATAATCAATTGAACCCCTCATTTAGCAACGATTCAATGGCAATGGATGTAGCCATGCAATAAGAGCTCTTTGTGGAGTCTATGCTGTGGCCTCAATGCTACTCCTGTCTCTTAAATGTATTTGAGCTGTAATGCAGATGTGTCAGAATGATGCTGCTGGGAGGGAGGTCCAGAAACGTGGTACTCAAGAAAGGATTGCTCCTGCATCTTCTGTTTTGCAATATGCCAACCAAGCCTGAGCTGCGTTGCCTCTCTGAAGCACGCCTCTGCTTATGGAGAAGTTTGCAAGCCGATGCCATTAGCTAGAGCCATATTATGCTGGGCCAAGGTGTGCAAGTGCAGTGTTTAGAGTCTGAGGCATTAGTCTCTAAGGCAGAAGATTCTGGCCCTAGCTATAGTTTGACCTGAAGCAATGGTTTTAATGTCAGGAAGATAGTGGAAAATGTCCAATATTTAGAACTTTGCATCTGCGGCAGAGCACCAAAACCTGCACTTATTGAAGTTGTGCTAATGGTGACAAATCTGCTGGTGAAATTTCATCAAAACCACATCTCAAGTCTTCACTGTCACCCCCCTTCTCATGTGACTTGGTGCTTGCTTTTAAACAACCATCCAACGCCCTCCCTCCCCCATTTTGACTAATGCACAGAAGCTAACATGGTGCCCTAGTGGCTCCGTTCTTGACCTTTGGCCTTGGAGACCTGGATTCCCATGCTGGTCCTGGCACTTGACATAGCAGTCAGGCGAACAGAAAGAGCAAATATGAATACATGTGGCATGAGCAGAACCTGAAGACGAGTATCAGCAACTGACTGGTTCTTCTGCCTCCATGTGCTGCCTGTTCGGTTGCAGGTCCGGCAAAAATTACATCGTTATTTTCAGAGTTTGGTGTCAATTTATTTTCATGTTTATTGGGTTTATTTCCAACACTACAGGAGTTTGCTTGTCAGATTTTCCACCTCATAATTCGACTGTGCACTTCTTGCAGAAACAGAAACTGACCCACAAGCCTTGCCAGATTGCCTTTTCATTCCCAACGAAATCAAGACCATTGTTATCATGAACCAGAGGTTGTTTAAAGAGCAACTTTGAAATGGGCATCTGGCTTCTTGGAATCAGTGCACGTGGAATCAGGCGGATATAATAAGCCCCAAAGGCGGCCATCATTGTCACACGGCGTGCTCTAGAAGCCAAGGATGCTGTACCAGCAGTGCTGTAGGCCAGGTGTTAAAGCCCCCTCTGTGTCAGCAGCACAGAGTCCATGGAGTGCAGCACCTGCAGACGCATAGATGCCCGGTACAAAGTACATGCATCGTTTGCAGAAGAGTATAACAAGGACCACGCTGAGAGGAAGCTAAAATGAATGTTCGCTCTCAGCAGAAACAAGCATTGCCAACGCCAATAATTTTGGCTTTCGCAGATGAATGGTGAAGTGTGAATGTTTGAAAGAGGAAGAGCAAACGTTTTTTGTATTTCTATATGAATGGTTATTTGAGGTAGGAAAACTATTGGATACATGAAGGAAAGATGGAAATCTAATTGTGAATCTATGTTTTTTATGTATTTCTCTTTTCTACAATGCAGTGGTGTGTCCTATAGATTGTTTAATCTTTAAAAGTAGTATTCTATTTTATTTGGAGTATTTCTATAGTGCAGGCCTTCTCCGAAATAACATCTAAGTGCTCCATATTGCAACAGTGCACTGTAGCCAGCATGCTTGGATATAGGTTGGATATAGAAGGCATTGCCAAGTATTGTATCTGGGTTCCATGGTAAATCTAGAGCTATATAAGAAAGAGCTTGTCATATGTGTTCCCATATAACTGTACGTGTTCATTCATTCATTCATTAACTGATGTATTGTTTTCCAAACATCAACATTAAAACCATCTTAGAGTGGTAAAGAAATGATTTTAAACCAGTATGGCAAGATGGCTTCCCTTTTCCAATACTATTACTCAATAGTCTTTCCCATTAATAGAGACAACTGTGTCAGAGTGGAGCGGTGTGGCGCAGCGGCCAGGGCAGCTGACTTCGGAGCACAGGGCTCACTGTTCGATCCCTGGCTCTGGCGGCAGCTCAGCTCAGCACCTTGTGACTCTGGGCAATAGCTCACTTAATTTCCACGACGGCCCCCAGCGCCTTGAGACCCAGAAGGGTGAGTAGTTCGCGCTTTACAAATACGGATTTACATTTTTTTTTTTACAGTATTTTCCTAAAAGGTTTTGTGTTGCATTGAAACTTACAAGGAACTTTGAATACACCTTGCAAGGTCTAAAGCGTATTTCTGATGGTATAATCCTGAACAGGCTTAAGCATTCTTTCAGCAGAAGAAATTATAACAAATTCTCTTGTAAATTCTCTGTCAGTGAAAGAAATCATTCATTTAAGGCCGAAAACTCACACCCACCCTAAAGTGGCATGCTTCATCATAGGATCTCTCCTCGCACCACCTTCAAAAGCTTGCGGTGTGGGCTGCAACTCTCCACAAAGTAGGCAGGAGCACTGTTAAGAGGCAGTCATGTGTGAGCAGGAAAGGTGTGAGTGTCAGGTGCAGAGTGCGCCTTGCGCAGTGCAGCCTGGTGAAAGATCAAAATAAAACTACCTTTTGGTGGACCTGGTGTTTTTTATTCTTGTTCTCAAGAGATAGAGATAAAACTAAGAGAGGGAGAATTCAACCCAGTAGTTGAAAGATGGTCAACATGTTTCTGCCTATACTATACCCTTAAAGAAGGCGGTGAGACGTTCATCAGGACCAGTATCGTCACTCTGCCAACTAAAATGTTGAAGGTGAATGAAAGAGAGTGCAATCAGTGTTCCACGGACTGGAATGTATTCACCAGTGTAAAGAAAATCCTTCCATTATTTCCAGAACGTGACTTCAGAACTGCTGTTGAAGCCCTCATACTCTTGCATCTGGATGGTGGTAATGCCATACTCCATGGGCCCCCAGATCCCACACTGGCACCTCTTAGGGCCATCCAGCACACTGTAGCACGTCTCATGCAAGGTCTGAAGAATTATACTCACATGAGCCCATCCTGATGGAACTCCATTGGCTCTCCTTGCAGACATGAACCATCTTCAAAACCAGCTGCATCATTTATAAGGCCATCACAACTCCTGCCTTATCTTGCTGAGAAGCTCACGGTCTCTGGTATTCCCAGCACACCAGCGGCCAGGACACCATCAGACTGCAGACTAAGGGGCCGATTCCGATTCGGGCCAGAAATCTCTCCGACCGAGCCGGACCCGGAGAGAATTCCGACCGAATCGGTCTCTGGCAGTCCGACCGAACGAGTACAATGCATTCGCATGCTATCGGACTCGATTCGGTCGGACTCCCATTGAAGTCAATGGGAGCCGGTCGTACAACGCGTACGCGGGCTCCCATTGACTCAATGGGTGCGAGGCGAACAAGGGCGCCCCCTACAGCGGGTACGCGGCGAAGCGCATCGTGCCGTACATGCACAGGTAGGGGGGACCCATGGGTCCCCCCTGTGTGCGACTCGCGTGGCTACGCGTACAGGGGGGTCCGACGCGGACCCCCAAAGTCCGGCTCCGACAGCTCTTTCGAGCCGGACGGCGCGAGTCGGTCGGACTGCCCGCGGTGCGCATCGTACTTACCCGGCCGGGAACGTCTCCATTGCGCGGTGCGAGTTGTGTCCGTGCGAGTCGGTCGGAGCGTGTTGAAGCCGCGTACGAGTCGGTCGGCGATTTCGCGGGCGCTTGCATCGTACTCGCTCGGCCGGACCCGGGTACGATTCGGTCGGGAAACAGGGCTCCGAATCGGATCCGGTAAAGCCAAATCCGATTCGGAGCACTACCGGCCGAGATCGGAATCGGCCCCTAAGAAGTGAAAAAAGAAAAAAACAAGACAGCAGGCCTTTTCCATCTATGCACTCAGGATATAGAACAACATCCCTGTATCCATCTGGAACCCCCAAACACTGCTCCGATTTGTGAAACAGTTGAAGTCTCACCTCTTAAAGAACATTACATCACAATGCATAACCGTCCACAACCGCGCTTCCTCTCATATTAGTCGTTGACTTTATGATTGTCTTTGACTATGTAAAGAGCTCTGCTGCCTATTGGCTATGTTCCTGCTATAGAAATAATGTATACATACATACCTGCATATATGCATACATACATTTTACTAACTTTCCAAGGACAAACTCACAAAGCAGGGTTTGTTTTTAGAAAATGAAATGTAATGTCCCTGATATGCTTGGAGTTTCTGCTAGTGCACTGGGGGCATTTTTCATTTGTTCATACTCAGGACCTCCATGCTCATCCCGTTGGTGCATGGCATTCCCTGGCATGAAGACACAACACTGACATGGATGTAAAAAGCCCACTTTACATATGGTGGATCTTCCTATGCCATGCATGTTCCCAAACACCAGCAGGTTCTCTGCCAAGAGATTATTCCAGTCAGTGAGCAAGTAGTGGCTCTGCTGCCAGGAGAGTTGTCATCCCCAACCTCTAACCTAGGCAGGGGATGAGAGAGGCTGGTAGACAGGGAATCCATCACTACCACCATCCTCAATCAGGCCCTCAGTAAGCATGGGTAAAGCTGGAGACCGAGTTACAGGACAGGAAAGTAGGAGACTCTAGGAGAGAGAGTGTGTGTGTTGTGTGTGTGTGTGTGTATGTGTGCGTGTGTGTGTGTGTGTGTGTGTGTGTGTGTGTGCGTGTGCGCGCGCTTGTGAATGTGATGGATATAAAAATAATGTGTTGGTATCTCTGGTGTGCATTATTGTGAGTTAGTGTTCCTAAAATCCAGTATAGCGTTGCATAATTAGGGTGCAGCGTGGTGAGTTTCTGTACTCAGAATGCAGTGCAATGTGAATATGATACAGGTCTGTGTCTCTAGGGTGCACTGCAACATTGTGGATTAGTGGCCCTCAGATGCAAAGCTGTGTGGTGGGAATTTTCCATAAGATGCAGAGCTGTTTAGTGGGTTTATGCACCTAATGTGTGGTGCAATATGGTGGTTAGTGTCATTCGGATGCCCTGCAGTGTGATGGGTTAGTGCTCCCAGAGGGCTTTAGTCTGGGTTATTGCTCTGAGGGGGTGAGGCAAAGCTCTGGCTTCATTTCACTAGGATTCATCGCATTGGGTCAGTGTTCCCAAGGACACGATGCAGTAAGGTGAGTTACTGTCCCTAGGGTTTAACAATGAGGTGTGTTAATGGCCCTGGACTGATTGTTAGCCCTATATTACACAATAATGGCAAACTCTCCTTAGCAAAACTTAAAAACGATGGGCGAAAAACAAGACAAGCTCTACATTTCCTCTCGAGGGTCCATCATTTTAACCCTTCCTACCTTTAGTACCATCTAGTGATAATCTTTGCTGTGGGGGCCACAGAAGGTTGAGGTTGATTTATCTCAACTCCTGCTATCAAAGGCCCTTTCACTGTAGCCTTATTCTAACTAGCTATCTTCACTTAGTCTCCTTCATGTCTGTGAGGTATTTTAGGGATGAAAACATGTTTTCAGGCTCACGTGCAATTTGAGTGTGCTCTGCCTTACGGTTTGCTCCAGGACACCACATTTAACTCCTGTGAAAGCTGCATCTCCTCACAGATTTCAGTCTGAAAGGAAGCTGGTTGTTTTTATAAGTATCTTAGGAGCTGGGCCAGGAATTAATATAACAAGCATTTGCAATGCAATAGGTCTCGCAGTTGTGAGAGTTTGAGCTATTGGCATTGTAAATGGCAATGCCTTTTATTTACGTGTTGGTTTTCAAAACATAAATAAAAGGCATTGTCATTTACAATGCCAATAGCTTAAACTCTCGCAAATGCGAGACCTATTGCATTGCAAATGCTTGTTTTGACTAAGCACGAGATCATGTATCCACTGTTTACTTTTTATTGGCGATGGTTTGTTTAGTCGCATGCTATCCGTGGAGCTGCTACTTTAGCAGTCGAAGACATTACAACTGTGACTGGGCTTATCTTGGTTAGAGATCAGTGAACCGGTGACTCCTTATTTTAGACATTAACATCACTCAAGTTCATGGGCGCTATTTTCATTTAGCGATGAGCTACTCTCGCACGAAACTGGACTCTTAAGAGTTATAGACACCATAGGGTCAGACTGAGAGGTCGAGATTCCTTTTAATAAAAAATGTTTTTATTAAGGTTTTTAACAGTGACAAGTACAGCATCATAGGTTAGTCATGTTCTAATCAAGCAATATAAGTGACGTGCATTACATCCAGAACTCACCAACATTCATTCCCTTCCTCCCCTCAAGCAGGTAGGGCTAGTCCATCTGGTGGCTCAGTCCGTTATCTCCCCCATTATATTCCGTCTGGTAATGGGTCCAGAACCCTTCCGATAATTTCACCCCAGGTCGCCAGATCTTCCCCCACTTTATCATCCCTTCGGGTCGGCTTAATATGCGGTTCATCAGTAAGTGCCTACTCCATCATGTCTGCCCACCACGCTGCCAGAGAGGGGGGCCCGACCACCTTCCAGGGTGTTGCACTCCGTCTCCTCGCCAATACCATTCCAAGTGCCAACATTCGCATCTTGAGGCTTTCCCTGCGAGGCACCACCCCCATCAAGCACAGCTTCATAGATCCCTCCACTCTCGCCCCCACCAAGTACGTCATTGTTAGAGTATTTCACTAGCGGTGGGGGAGGACCATGCCGTGTGTAGTGAATCGGCCGAGAGGTCACCGACCTATCGGGGTATATCCGTGTCTACTTGTCAGGCGTCAGGTAGGTTCTGTGTAGATAGTGGGACTGTATGAGTTTGAACCTGGTGTTAGGGGAGACCTGCCGCACCTGCTTCCTTGCCCTCTGCCCCAGTGATCGCCTCACGGCAATCCGCACTCCCCAGCCCTTTCCGTGGATTCGTTCCCCTCTATCCAGCACCAACGCTGCCGGGTAAATGTCACCAATTGCCTGCACCCAGCTAGCTCCATCGTCCGCGCCACACCATGTGTGGCTTGTCTGGAATGGAGGGCTGATTTGTATTTTACAAAATAGCTGTTTGAAGAAATCAAATTGTCTGTATGTGCCAATAAGGAATGCATCTCTGTAACCATATGATTTATAATTCGCTACCGTCTCTCGCTATCCAAGAAGGCAAGCATTTAATGTATGAAAGGCCCTGTGGAACCTTGCTGCCAAATGGAAGGGACAGATACAGGCTGTAACATCCCACTTGACTAACCATTCAATGCTAACCAGACATGCCTGCAAAGACCTGAGATCTGGCACATGATGCTGGTTACCGGAGGACGCCCGCCCCCCAACCCCCCAAAAAAAACACCCGCAGGTCATGAATAGCACTTCTTGTGAGCGCCAACATATAATATTATAAGTGATAAAGGATGAATGCAAATTAAGTTCCTCCTGGCAAATCTGTTTACTTGAAGTCTCACAATGGCAGTCATATAAAGGAGCTCTGTCATTCAGTCCATCTGGCCGTATCTGACTCACCTCACTGGTTTCCGTCAGATCCTGACCTGCTGCTGCAAGCATAGCAAATCGGATTAGCAAGACAAGCACGGAATCGAAACCTGTGGTGCGCGCGCACCACAGAGGAGCGGGAGGGGCGAGGGAGCCTGTCGTCTGTGCCGCGCACTGATGCGCGTCCTAGACACAGACGGGAATGGGCGGAGCAAAGCCGGGACATGCGCCCGCCTTTGCCCAATTGCGTGCCGTTTAAAAAAAAAAAAACACACGCTACAGCCAATGCCAGGCTTCACAAAGCTAACCACACGCACGAGCGTGTGGTTAGCTTTCTAAAGCCCATACAAGAGATCTCGCGCTGCGCGAGCAGAGCTGCGCACTGCAACGCTAGGCGCGAGACCTAAAAAGGCCGCACCTTTGAAGTGGAAAAATGAAAATATGAGAACTATGTTGTAGGATGCAAGGCCAGGGGGGTGTGGAGGGTGGGGTCAGCATGTGCTGTGTCTCTAGATAGAGCCTGACAAATAGCTATAAACATTTAAAAAAACGATATGTCACAGAAGGCATATGTTAGCCAAACATCTAGACTGTGACAGCTTACTTTAATTTTCCGTGTGAAACAAACAGCCACATTTGTCACATTCTTGGGGCAATTAAAGGTGCTGTAGAGTTGTAGAGGAGACTGCAGAGGGGGCCTTTTAAGCACAGATGTTTGCATCAAAATGCTGTCGGTGTTGATGTGTTGTATTTGATGTGGTCTTAGAGACATATTGTGTGTGATGATGTGGTGTGCTTTGCTATGGTTTGGGTGTTTTGTTTGGTGGTTCAGTTCAATGTTCGGTGGTGTGTAGATGTGTTATTGTTTGTGCGGTATGTTGATGTACTTTTATGCCAAATTGGATACTGTGGAGTGTGTGGGTTATTGTGGTCCTATAAACTATAGTTGCATGAAGTAGAAGGATTACACTGGTATTATTATATTTCTTTGGGCCACCATGGAAAGGTATGGATTTAGGTTGCAGCAGACAATGATGCAATTCAATTTATCCATGTCAAACTGCTTAAACAAATTGCAATTGATTTAAAAGATTGAGATAAAGTAATCTTACTCTGATTGAGGGTATCAAAATACTTGATAGAACAGTTTTCCTTGTTTTTTGTTCTCATCCTAGGCTGTCTTTGCTAACTTGCAACTGGCACTCAAGAGGATGAGTGTAGGAAAGTGCCCCTTTTTCATGGTTACCCACCACTTTTTGCCTGACCTCTGATGCAATCTGACTTGATGTGCAGTGGGTCCCTTCCAATCAAGTTCACAGGGCCTGTGTTCTTTTCCAGAACTGTACCTTAGTACCCACAATTGGCACATCTCTGGCCACAGGTAAGCCCCTTGTAAAAGGTACCATGGGTACCAAGGGTACTGTGACCAGAGAAGGCCTCTAAGTGCTGCAGCACCTAATGTGCCACCCTTCGAGACCCTGTACCTTAATAACCACACACTGCCATTGCAGGCTGCGTGTTTTGGTGCAGAGAAAAGTGAAGAGTCGACATGACCAACATCCCTCTGTGCCGTGCCTACAACCCACTGCCTGAGGCCTAGGTGAGCCAGCCCTCTAGCAGGGTGCACTAACCCTCAGGTGAGGGTTCAGTGGCATGAGCCATGTACCCCTACAGTGTCTAAGTCCATTCTTAGACATTGTAAGTGTAGTAAAGCCATAAACAGTACATGGTCTAGGAGTTGGTCATTACGAACTCCACAGCTCCATAGTAGCTTTCCTAAAAACTGAAGTGTGGTTGCAAACTTCTCAGCACATTAAACCCACACTGATGCCAGTGTAAGATTTAATGTAAAATGTACTCAGAGGGCATCTTAGAGATGCCCCCTGAGAAACGACCAGCCCTGGTGATGTTCTTGAATGGCTGCCCACCATTTGCCACCACCAGACAGGTTTCTGGACCCCTAGGTAGAGAGCCTCAGCTCTCTGGGTCCAGAAACAAAGCCCATATGGGCAGAGGTGTCATGCATCCTCCCCCAGGATGGGCTGGGTCCACGACAGGGAAGCTTCAAAGGCCTGCCGCCTTTGGAATCTGACCCTGCCTTTTGCTGCCCCCAGCAACTGGCTCCCACCGCTTCTGCCCCCACATTTTGGGTGAGAGAATTGGCGGGAAATCCAAGCTAGGAATATAAGTGTGCCCACCTTTGCCAACCCTATACCTCAGGTGGGGGAAGCAAGGTGAAGCCCACATCTAAGTCCCCTCCATCTTGAAGATGAATGGACTCAGACAATTAAATTAGGGAGAGGCTCTTGCCCCCCTCCCACTGGAGGGTGGCATAATAGGGGTTGTACCCACCCCAAGGAAGGGATCCATTGGTCCCGACCTGCACACCCCTTTTAACGCCCCTAAATCTAGTATTTAGGGGCCGCCCTGAACCTTGCCTCCTCAGATTCGGGGAAGACAGAAGAAGGAACAAAGAGCCGTACTGACCTAGGAAGAAGTGGAGTCCCGTCTACGACATGCCTACAGCAAGAACCCTGGTGAGTCCAGCAGCCAGCAGCCCCCCGAGGCCCGGAGGATCTATCTTGCAACCATCTTACAGACTCTGTCTCCCGTGAGCACCAGATTTTCTCAAGCCAAGACTCACCCACAGAATCCGGATTCCGGCGTCTCCGCGATTCTGCACCCGACGCCTACAGCCCGAGGTTGAGTGACCCAACTCCACGAGGAGATCTCCCCAGTGTTTCTGACCTGGGATCTGGTGACCCCTGACCTCCCTCAAGCTTTGAGCGACACCTGCAGCCTCAACCTGAAGGGTCCCCCCGACCGCGACCGGAGCTGATAAGAAAACCCGACGCCAGAAGACACCCCTGCACCCGACGTCCCACGGCCTTGGATGGCCCAGCCGACGGTGTCCAGGCATCCCCCAAGAACCCAACTTACCTCTCCAGCCGGTCGTCACCTAGAGGAAGTCCCCCTTCCTGAGCCTGCAACTTTGCCGAACCGAAGGTCTCCATTGAGAATCACAGGATCCCTGACGTCTCCTTGGCACACTGCACCCAGCCGCCCCTGTGCCGCTGGTGGTGCAGCTCCTGTGCTGATTGTTGGTCCCTACAGTGCTTACATTCACCCCAGGAGTTTTGCTCCCACACCCAAGTGGCCTGCTCATAAGCAGCCCCTAACCAGAGGACCCCTTAGCCCCATTGGCTAACATTGGGCCCCTGCACTCTGCACCCGGCCGCCCCAATGCAGCTGGTGGTGCAACTTGAGTGCCTACCTAGACCTTGGAGAACCTTGATCCTAACCACCAAAACTCCCAATTGTAAGGTGTTTACCTACCTGTGAAACCGATAACCATTTTTTCCCATAGGAACCTATGTTATGAGATTTTGGGCCTAAAATGTTCAGTTGGAACTGTTGTTTTGTATGGGGAAAACAGTAACTTAAGCTCAAGCCAAGAAAAGTCATACCTTGTATTGTGAGATCCTTAGGTGTGGTATCTAGGCATACTACCCCCAGTACTCAATGTAATCTAAAAGTAATCAAAAAGTACTCTAAAAGTAATTACTGTGTAATTTCAACTGCTTTTTGAAACCATACCAGCCTGTAACTATTGTAAATCCATTCCCAATTGCATTTCTGTGTAAAGGTTTACAATTGAAAGTATATTTTCCTTACCTGTACCAAGGTTCTAGAAATAAAACAGAAGTATATCTTTTTTTATATTTACCCAACTGGTCTGGATTCTGTCTCTGAGTGTGTGTAATCAGTCCTTGAATGAGTGAATACAATAAATGCTTAACACACCCTCTGGATAAGCCTAACTGCTCGCCCACACTTGCACAAAGAGACATATAGTACTTACCTAATTTAGCCTCTGCTATACCTCTGGGGACACCCTGGACTCTGTGCACGCTATACCTTACTTTGGTATAGTATATACAGAGCCAGCTTCCTACAATGTGCTACAGTTTTATTTGTGGACATAAGTTGACAAGAGTATCCTGGCATAAATTGATCGAACTGAAACAGAAATGAGTCTTTGAGTGTACTACTTGGTAGCAAAGCTCAGAAAATGAAGAATTGTGAAACACCCACCGGTGGAACCTAGTTCTCCAAGCATCATAGATTAAATTGCATTTGCCTTGTTGTGTATGATATTTTGTGGCATCTTGGTGTCAAACAGTGCCACATCTGTACATCACTGTGGACAATCACAATCAGATGCCACTGTTTACAGAGATGAAGTCTTCTAGGGAGCAAGAACAAAGGTTAGAAGTCACAGGCGGCTTGAGAGCATTCAAACAATATACAATGCCGGTAGAAATAAGACCAGCTGTTAGGTCTTTGAGAACACATTTTTACACAATGTTCAGCTTTCTGCATTTTGCTCCAATTTATCAGAGAAAGGTAACAAAGGAATATGCCTCACCCCTTCTCGGTCCCCCTCTTCCCCTATTCTTCGGAAGCTCCATTGTCTGCCTATCAGAAAACGGGTCATTTTTAAACTCTGCTGTCTGACATATGAGGCACTTCACAAATCCCGACCCGCCTACTTGTCCATGCGTTTAAAACCATATCGACCCGCAAGATGCCTTAGGTCTTCGGATAAGGCTCTTTTGACTAACCCTTGCATTCGGACCTCTAATCAGGGGGTTAGATCTTTTTCCTACACTGCCCCCTATCATTGGAACAAACTCCCCACTAGTCTCCACTTCTGGGAGACATTATCTCCTTCAACAAGGGTTTGAAGACCTGGCTGTTTTAGGAAGTTGCTCCTTTCTTAGCAGTACAGCGCCGAGATACTCCTTCGGGAGTGATTTGTGCGCTATATTAAATGTCTATATCATATTATATTATTATCATATCATAACTAAATACCACATGCTTTCTTCATTTGGAATAGATATTGTTATATTAATCATCGTAAATTCCATATGTAACTGTGCTGCCTAAAATGAAAGAAGAAGGTGGGAGAAATCCCCTGAATTTAGTCAATCCTTACTTCCAAAATGCGACTTAAGAAGCATAATAGGCAAAGGCGCTGGTGACACTAAAGTTCTGTGGGTTACAGAATTGGGGAGACCTGAGTCAAAGGTCTGTCTTCGCACTAAGAGCCAAAGCATGAGCCGAGCCATCAAAAGATGTAAATCAGGCAAGAAATGTCATGAAAGAAGGATAAAGATTTTAAAATGAAAATCAACATTTCTCTGTGCATCACTTAAGTATATATGATTATATCACTTTATATATTTTAGTGGATTTTAGAATGTTTATAGTCTATTGACAAAAATCTTTAAGAAGAGAAATGACTGATTAGACAACTAAAAAACAGCTTATGTAGATTTAATTGCAAAGCACTTTAGAACCAGTTTTCACAAAGTTATTTTAAGATTATGACACTTTTTGCCAATTACTTCAGTGAAATGACAGTGAGCTCGACAAATACCTTTAATTCCATCTTCAGAAAGACGCTCCTGCCTGACTGTTCACCTAAGGTACATTTTCAATCTGCTCATGGGAACATTGCTACATATGCTTGATTGCGGCTGCACACATGTCCAGGTCTCAGAATACTGAGTTTAGTGCGTTAATGCACCTGAATTCGGGGCATTTTCAGGCTGCTCATCAGGGTGTTGCAGCATTTGCTTGTTTGAGGCCTTACCCATGTATCGGCATAAGAATATTGAGGTTAGTGGATGAACACACCTGATTTCAGGATGTGTGACTGGTAAGTCACAGGTTTGATTTCTAATGCAGCTTTCATTCCTCCTGAGATCCACTGAGTGCCAACCAGTTAGCAATTACAGCCTGTTAATGACTTCCAGGAAACGGTGCAATCCTAAATCAAAATAAAATAGTTGTTGTAAACATCCCACAGTAAGCAATTCTCATATAAGATGATGGTGCTACATCCATGCAGGAAGCCACTGGCAGAAAAGTAGTTGCCTTGAAATAACTTTGTAACAAATGGTGTTCTAGCATGCAAAAGATGCACATTTAGCTTCAAGCTCCAGAACACGTGGAATGTGTAACTCATGGGTAATGTCCTGCAAAGAGGTCACTCCAACAGACACCAAAATGTTAATGTTGTTTTTAAATCCTGCAGGGGCAGAGTGCATTATAAAATGCAACAATTCTTACATATTTCTTCAAAATTACTTTGAGAAGAATGCCTGTATTCTCTATAATGGTTGTACCTAGATGTCTAATTAAAGCAGTTATCCTGGCGTGGGAAGAGAAAGGGACAACCTTGAATGGGACAACAGAGTGACATCAGGCAGGCATGGTTACTGTTTGACATTGTAAAACTGGAACAAGTAGTGTACATAATAGTGTTTTCACTGTGCAACGCCTTTGTATTGGGAACCTCAGATACCCGTTATCAGTGTTATGTTATTTTTGACAGGGCCAGGCCTAGCTTGACAGCAGAATTCTTTCAGAATTTATTTGCCAAATGATATTAGTTTGAAGAAGCAGGACACAGCGCTGAAATGCTACTCAAGGGGAGTGGTGTTTTACTTCCTTGGTATAGACACCATCCTGCAGAAAGACACACAAGGCATACATTAAAATACATTTTACATCTGTCTTACAATGCACTCTGACAAACTGGTCATAGAGGTTTTTAGGTCTCGCCTAGCGATGCAGCGCCATGCGCTGCTCGCGTAAGCGAGATCTATTGTTGCCGACTTGCCTGCGAAGGGGGACAGGACATGTGCACGTGTATGGCAAGTCCTGGACAGGAGATGTGCACGCGTATGGTGCGAGCAGGAGTTGTAATAACGCCGCAAACCGTACGCGTGCACATCAGCTGTCTGTGCTGAAGCTTAACAGACAGGAGATGTGCACGTGTACGGCTCGCGGCGTTATCACAACTCCTGCTCGCACCATACGCGTGCACATCTCCTGTCCAGGCGCGGCGCGCTTGCTTGCACCACTTACCGGCTCTTGAATCCTGCTCCGGCCGCATCATGCGGCATTCACGAAGGCGGGGTGGGCTCCCGCCGGACTTCCTCTACTGCTTGCCAGTACGGGGTGGGCTCCCGCCTCGCTTCTCCGGCACGCGTGGGACAGGAGATGTGCACACGTACGTGCATGCGTCGGCGTTTCAGCAGTAACGCACGTATGGCGCACTTTCACTTTCCCTCCCTCCCCCGTCGGCTCCAGATCACCTCACTGCCTGTTACGCGCTTTCCGCCTCACAAGGACCAGAAGGACGGGTTCTTACAGTCAACAGCTACCTGTCATGTTTTTAAACTCTGCTACCAACTGCTCGGAAGCCAGGCTTGTGTGTTTTTAGATTTCATGAGTAATGGTGCTTGTTTGCTCTGCTCCGTCCAGCCCTGTACTGATGCACTGAAACACGGCGCAGCAGCACTAGTGAACCAACACGGAAGCACACCATCTATTGTGCGCCCTCAATTAGCTGCTAAAAGCAGCTTGTTAAATGATGTGCGATTTAATTTCAGAGCAATTGAGTCTCGGGGACTCCCTGCAGCCTTGTTTAGGGCTGCCTCACTGACTCACAAGCTTCTTGAGCCTCACTCACCACAGCTGCTAAAACCGGCTGCACGATTTATTTTCCCTATGGAACATAGGCCATGTAACACAAGATATTAAGCAAAACGTTACGCCACAAAGTGTCATAGAAAGACTATATCAATTCTATGAGAACAGTTTGTTGGTTATAAGCACTACGTGATGCCATATAATTATTTTAAAGTACGCTCCTGTGTATGTTGAGTAAAATATTTATGCTGCTGCCTACACTATGATCGTGGAGTACATGTCAGCTATTGTAATTTCACCTGGAGAACTTCTACAGACTTGGGCCCCGTGACAGAAATTGCTGCTTTTATGGCATTTTTCGGTATTAAAAAGTAAATATACCAAAACTGCTCAACTGCAGCTTGTTTGGGGCTGTTGGTACTGCATGACTTGTCCACATCTGAGCTGGTGGAGACAGCATGGGGGGATGATATATTACCTTACTCCGGAGACTGTGCACCACTCTCAGGTACGGAAATTTTGAAAATATTAATAGGATGATACAAAAACGGTCACATTTTTAGGTCGAACCTGGGCAGCGCATGCACTGCGAACCATGCTGTATTGGAGTATGTAATTGGAGCCCCACCTACTCTTCGCCCATATTTGTCATTGGCTTGTGTCATTGTCCTTCGTAAACGTTGGCTTCTGATTCCTTAATAGGCTTGTTAGTCCTTCCTCAGTACCGCCTTGTCTTTATGTGTAACCTCCCATGAGGACTGGCCCTTTTACTTCAGGTGTTACAAGGTACGTCTTATTTACTTTGTAAGCACTATTTTCTTTGATGGTTTCTCCTACTGCAGGCCCGACATGCTTTCCTGCAACATTCTGCGCGCCATGCGCGCTTTCACGGGGCGCTTTGACAGAAAAAAAGCATTTGTTTGGCAACTTGACAAACAAATGCTTTTTTTTGGTAAAAGCGCCAAATATTGTGCCTTCATTTAATAGCAGCCGCGACCTATCTTTAGACATGGCTGGTCTAAAGAAATGTGCGTGTCCTCTATTAATATGAAAGCGCATCATGGCACGCTTGTAAACAAGCATTTGCAATGCTTTCATATTTTCACGGTGCTATTTTCACACAGAGCTTCAATACTCTCAATTAGTAGTGCGTGTTATTTGTTATTTACAGTGCTCAGAAACCGCAGTAGTATGGTGTGAAGCGCTATGTAAAAAACAAGTTATTAGCATGCAGGCGACCTGCTTTTAGACGTATTATTTTTTGCGCTACATAAAAAGCAAGTGATTATTGTGCAGGTGATCTATTTTTAGACGTATTATTTGTTTGTATTTTTGAGTATGTCTGTTGCTCTGTAAATTGTTCGCCTACACGCCTTTTCTGGGTTGTCGATGTCTGCATTTCCGATGGTGTAGATTTCTGCCACCGCCGTGCAGAGGGTGCAGTGCTGGACTGAGGATGTTCTCATCCAGACATGGAGAGAGTGCTTTTCAGCCTCAGAGGTGCACGGTCTGGCGCTGCTGCTTTGTTTCTTTAATATTCACCAGGAACAAGAATGCAGCGCGCTCACTGACTGTGCGTGAGCTGTGACTCCAATGGGTGAAGCTTGCATTAAGGTAACATGTCATTCAGATTTTTAAGTGTCACGCTTTTCGAAATGTATAAAAATCTCACCCATTGGAACTTGCCCTTTCACCCAGAGCAGGGTGTGGTGTTGAGTGACTTCTCAAGGGTCATATGAAAAGAGAGGGTATGGCGCCTTGAATCTCTATGGTTGATACCAGGGTATATTAGCTGTTGTAACTGCAGTTTGTTCAGGGATTGGACTCATGTAGTGAACTAAGGTGTATGGGGCCTGTTTGCTCCCTCCCTTTCACCTTGTGGGCTCTGAGAACTTAGACATGCCCACTTCTCTTATCCCTGGCAGGCTGCCCTCCCTTTTTGCCAAGGCCTCCTCATGCGTAGCACTCGGCGGTCCGTTGCGCCAATGCTTGCACCAATGCCTTTCACCTGCCGGACAACAGCTAATTGTCCCGGTCCCACAGGCCACGCCCTGCCGTGCGCTCCCTAAATCGGTGCCCCGGCTGGCTTTGTGATGACTCAGTATTTGTGCCTGGGGGCTCCGTACTCTGCCGCGCGCACCCTGCAGTCCTCTGATAAGTTTGGCAAAAGCAGTGGGCTCTTTGGTTCATTTTAATGTTCAAATGTAAAAGGGATAATGAAGAATGTATTAATTAGGCTCTAGAGGGTTCTTAAGTATCTCGGGATGGCATTTCTTGGATGAAATTGGTGTGAAGCAGAGATCTTGCTTATCTGCTGAATTCTTTGAAGGTGGTTAATATTTAACTTGCACACAAGGACTTCATAAATACGTAGTTTGGTTTGCACTCACCCCACGTTTCCTGCTTGATACATCCAGAACTCTAACCTCACTCTTACATCTTGGTTTGGTTACCAGCTAATCACCCAACCTTAGCAGTCCGATTGTAACTAAATGGGAGGGGTGTAGGTATGTGTAGGCCACAGTTGGGGTTCCAAAGCAGTGAAAGGTCGTTCCACATTTGCAGACCACCTACTGAAATTGTAGGTGATCTGCACTAGGAAGCCACTTTTGGTGCCACCAGCCAGGGGTCACCCACATGCTTGTATCACAGATGGTCTTCATGCCATTGTAGCAAATTCCCCAAAACCCATCTGTTTGTCAACTTGACATGCCGCGGTTTCACTTAGTTGTTGGCCACGGCCCTTTCTTTAGACGCATCTTGTCTAAAGAAAGGGGTGCGGCCTAAATGAATGTGAAAGTGCTGCATCTGCGCTAGTAATTTGCAATACAATAGATCGCATTCGCGAGAGTTTAAGTTATTGCATTGCCAATAGCTCAAACTCTCGTAAATGCGAGACCTTGGTGCCTTGACATTGCAAATAACAATGCCTTTTATTTTTGTTTTCGTTTTAAAAACATAAATAAAAGGCATTGTCATTTACAATGCAAATAGCTTAAACTTGCGTAACTGCAGAGACCTATTGCATTGCAAATGCTTGTTGCTTTAAGCGGCAGAGGTATGCTTCTAGACTGAAATAAATTATATGTTCAGGCTTCTCATAGCTAAGCTATATCTCAGTCTACAGGCACCAGACACCTGAGCTATCCCTCAAGTTACAGTGTTCCATCACCAAAGGACAAAAGCCACAACCCCCTTCTGCTCGATTCATTCTAACCAGACGCCCTGCGTTTAGTGGGGTTCACTGATAGAATATCGATGCCCAAAATATCCCCATACACAAATATCAATGCAAAAATATCGATGTCAAAAATATAGATATCCTATATTCAAAATTGTAAGTACAAAAATATCGAAACAAAAATATCTATGTAAAAAATATAGATGTACAAAATTTCGATTTTTTATTTAAATAAAAATTAATGTTAAATATATTAAATAATAAAATTAACTTAAAAAATGTATTTAGATTTAATATACATTTTAACAAATATAATAAAATTAATTTAATTGAAAAAATATTTAAACATACATATATAAAATGTAATATATATATATATCCATTTCCTTTAAAACAATTAATAAACTATTAATTTTTATTTATTTTATAATTTTATAAATATATCAAAATTTACACATAAATATATAGATATTTACATACACTTATAACATAAAATCTAATTAAAAAAACATTATATTATAAATTAAAACATTAAAATATTGAATAGACTTTCAAATTAAATTTTGCACTCCATTGAGTGCAACAGAACGGAAAGTGTTGGATAGCGGAGGGGTAAAAATTACTATTCCCACTCCAGTGGGTGCAACAGTAGGCAAAGTGTTGGATAGCAGAGGGGTAAAACTTACTATTCTCACTCCAGTGAGTGCAACAGTAGGGAAAGTGTTGGATAGCGGAGCGGTTAAAAATACTATTCCCACTCCAGTGAGTGCAACAGTAGGGAAAGTGTTGGATAGCGGAGGGGTAAAAATTACTATTCCCACTCCAGCTTGTGCAACAGTAGGGAAAGTGTTGGATAGCGGAGGGGTAGAAATTAATATTTCCACTGGAGTCAGTTAAAAATTAAAAACTAAAAAATTAACAACACAAAAGATTTTTAAAAAAACAACAACAAAAAACCACATATAAACGTTTTAATTATTACAGAAGATAGAAACAGATTAGAATATTAAAAAGATCTAACAAATACCTAATAAGATTATTTAAAAAAATTCAGAAATAATTTAAAAACAAAAAACTATTTTTTAATAGAATTTTTTTATAAACAAAAACATTAATTATTACATAAATGTAATATTTTTTATTTCCTACCCTATAACACCGCACAATTCACAACCCACATTTACATATTTTTAAAAATGTATCTCCATATTTAACATAATTAATTATCAAACATATTATTAATTTTAAAAAATGTAAAACAAATAAAAATTAATTTACTCCCCAAACGTTACCCCTATAAAACCAAAACACACACACAAAATAACAATAAACACTTACCATAAATATTTATCAATTGATAAATTATTATTAATCAATTAATTAATTCAACATATATTACTTTCCACCCTCTACCCCAATAAACACCACAACCGACACCTAAAAATCATTACACAATTTCCATAACTAATTTTAAATTAATAAATTAATATCAATTAACAACGTATTAATTTATTTAAAAGAATTTACTTCCCACCCTTTACCACTATAAACTCCACAACTTACATCAAAAATTAATTACAAAATTGCCATATTTTAATTTTAATTAATTAATTAGCATTAATTAACAAACAATTATTAATTACTTATAAATAAATTACTTCCCACCCTATTCTCCTATAAACCCCACCACCCACTCCTAAAGAAATGACACTATTAACATAATTAATTACATATTGATTAACAACCAATTAATAAATATTTAATGATAAAGTAACTCCCACAATTAACACTATAAAATATAAATTAAATAAATATTAATAAATAAAAAATATTAATACATTATAATTAAATTACTTCCCACCCTATTCCCCTATAAACCCACAACCCGCTCATAAAAAATGACACAATTAACATAATTGCCAATAAATTAAATAATAATTAACAACCAATTAATTAATAATTAATAATAAATTAATTCCCACAATTAACACTATAAAATCTAAATTAAATAAATACTAATACATAAAAAATTATAATTCATTTATTATAATTAAATTACTTCCCACCCTATTCCCCTATAAACCCACAACCCACTACTAAAAAAATGAAAATTAACATAATTGCCAATTAATTAATTAAAAATAATTAACAACCAATTAATAAATAATTAATAATAAATTAATTCCCACAATTAACACTATAAAATCTAAATTAAATAAATACTAATACATAGAAAATAATCATTAATTTACTGTAATTAAATTACTTCCCACCCTATTCCCCTATAAACCGACAACCCACTACAGAACTTAACAATGCAAAATTTAATTAAGATAAAATTAATAACTACTAAATATTTAATACATATATTAAAAAACAAATTATTATACAAAAAAATAGATCACATACTTTTCAAATACATACTAAAATACATAACACTAATTAAAACATTGATATTTTAAACAACTAAGGGGCCGATTCCGATTCGGGCCGGAAATCTCTCCGACCGAGCCGGACCCGGAGAGATTTCCGACCGAATCGGACCCGTGCAGCCCGACCGAACGAGTACGATGCGCACGTATGCCATCGGACTCGATTCGGTCGGACTCCCATTGAAGTCAATGGGAGCCTGTCGTACAACGCGTACGCGGGCTCCCATTGACTCAATGGGTGCGAGGCGGACAAGGGCGCCCCTACAGCGTGTACGCGGCGAAGCGACTCGCGCCGTACACGCACAGGTAGGGGGACCCATGGGTCCCCCTGTGTGCGACTCGCGCGGCCACGCGTACAGGGGTGTCCGACACGGACCCCCAAAGTACGGCTCCGACTGCTCTTTCGAGCCGGAGTGCGCGGCTCGGTCGGACTGCTCGCGGGGCGCATCGTACTTACCCGGCCGGGGAACGTCTCCATTGCGCGGTGCGAGTCGGGTCCGTGTGAGTCGGTCGGAGCGTGTTGAAGCCGCGTACGAGTTGGTCGGCGATTTCGCGGGCGCTTGCATCGTACTCGCTCGGCCGGACCCGCGTACGATTCGGTCGGGAAACAGGGCTCCGAATCGGATCCGGTAAAGCCGAATCCGATTCGGAGCCCTACCGGCCGAGATCGGAATCGGCCCCTATATTTTTGCAAACGATATTAACAACTTCGATATTTCCAAAAACGATATTTCTTACCTGCAAGTCGATATTCTTGACCACGATATTCTTCCTGTCGATATTTCTGTATCACGATATTTAAAACTCGATATTTGTGTATGTCAAGATTTTAAACTTGATATTCTGTCTGTGCACCGTTTAGTGGCTGAGGCTACCCACTTAATACTTGAAACCTATATATGTAAGATATGATTTAAGTTGTTAGGGCAACAAACGCACTACGGCATCTTGGCACTGAACTGACTAACGACATCTGAAAAGATATGAATAACATAGATGGCATTTAAGAGCCTTCCTAAACATAAAAATGGTCCACAATTTTGCACAGGCTAAGACAAAGTATATTTCAAATACAGGCAGTAACAACAGAGAAGGAACATAACAGAGCCATGGCATGGTGGATACAGGCAGGGAAAATGTAGAATTACCCGCAAACACAGGAAGAAAGCTGCCATCTGTGTTTTGTATTGAGGAAAACAAACTTCCGCTTTGAGCGCAGCGTCTGTAGAGTCTGCCATCATAGCACAGAAATCTCAGCGAAGTAGGTGGTGGTCTCTAAATAGGGTGGATGGACCTCTACTTAATTGTTGGAAGTAATGGACTTATCCCCATGACAGATCTGCTGATTGCCCACCAGATTCCAAATGTCCCCCTACGTACGGTCTAAAAGGTTGTAGTAGGTGGAGCATTTGACATATCAGGCAAGTTTGGAGTCCTTTTGTATCATCAATATTTCTGCATGATCATGATTATCTCACATCTATAATGTTATTATAGTGCAAGAGCAAAGTCGGAGCTGCTGACTGCCGTAATATGGACGGACTAGATGGGTCCCATCACTTGCCTGCCCCCCAACCACACCCCCACGCCACCTCCTCTGTTTATAATATGTAATTCTATTGTCAACCAAAGCCAAAGAAGCAGATTTCTTTAGAGGATACGAGGTTACAGCAGGTAGAAGAATGGACTCACTAGGTAGGCTTGGTGACCCCAAACTGAGGCTAATATATTGTAAGGTCCATACCTGACTGTATGAATATCATCAAGATAGAAGCACAAAGACAGATTTAGAGACTGAGGCCATGGTTCCAGGTTAAGTAGAATTTGGGGAATAATTAGTGAACACGGTAATTACCACCACTCTCGTGTGAGGGTATTTAAAGGTTAACATAATTAACTTTACTGGAGTTTCCCACCCCAGAATAAGGCCTAAAATGTATCATTGGTGGTAACCAGTCTGGCTACCATATTTTATGCATTTATGCATTTATGATAATGCATCTTCCCTTGATGGTGGCGCTGCTCTGGCCCGACGGCCAGGTGACTGTCTGCTGATGTGGCCGTGATTGGACCTGTTAACCCGTCTGATGTCTCCTTCCCGGAGAGTCCGTTCCGACTTCTTCCCCGGAGCACGGAGGTGCGACGCGACCGTTTGCGGCGGCCTGCCATTGTAGTGCGCTGCCACTGCAGGGGTCACGCTGAGGTGAGTGATCAGAGGGCCCCTCGCACGGATATACTGGACTCGTGTTGGCCGTGGCAAAGCGTTAACTGTCGGGAGGCTCTGCATTATGATCCTGAAAAGCCCCTAGAAAGCGTAATGAGGCTGTTGGACACATTAGCGTTGGAAGTGCTGTGTTTACACTCAGGGGTTGTTGGACTGTGCCTGCTCCCAGCTCGTTCCACACAGGCTATGACTAACCTTTAGTTACTCGAGTGCCTCATGTGTATCGCGCCTAACTCCAAAATGGCGCCCGCACTCGATCGTCGGGAGGGGCCAAAACAACTCCCAAGGGTGTCCCCACCCCCCGTTTCCAGCAACAGCGTAAAGGCCGCAAAATCGAGCTGGATCCGCAACTACTGTGCTGACCTTGAGGGACAACCTAGCAGCCGCCGGGGTTTCCCTGCAGTGATACTCAGGAAACAGATGCGCCCCCCCTTGCCTGAGCTCAAGATGGCCACCTCAGCGAGACCCTCCTCGATGCTTTATCTCTCCTGGTCAAAAATCATTGGTCATCGTCCTGATCTTGATCAGCCCTCAGCCGACCCTGGTCCTACTCACCTACTAGGACATTTATTCTGAGAACTTTCCCTCGACAGCTGAGACTCAGCAATTTTGACTGATGCCCGGTGGAGCTATCTTGCGAGCTATAGGGGAGATGGACTATGGATTCCCTCCTTGACCATCACCTACCCAGCCGGTCTTTGGGCAAACTTTCCTGCGTCTCTCTGGACCTTATTTGCCTCCTCCCCCTTCACCCTACCCCCTACCCCTCTCCGCCCTACTCCTCTCCTCTCTCTAGCTACTGACCTTTGCCCTCACCCTGCCTTGCTCACAGTTCCCACACTTTCTTATCCACTTGACGTTCTTTTGTAATCCTTTCCCTCGTCAGTTGAGACATAGCTATTTGACTGATGCCCGATGGAGCTACCTTGTTTAGCTATTGGGGAGACGGGCTGTGGATTCCCTCCTCGGACGTCACCTACCCAGTCGGTCTTTGGGCAGACTTCCTTTCGTCTCTCCTGCCGTCTTTTCACCCATCCTCCCCCTTCACACTTCCCCCCTCCCCCCTCCGCTCTATCTGTCTCACCTTTACTTCCTCTCTCAATGTGTTGCTTATTTTTGATGTAAAGTGTAATTTGTTTATCGTTTTCTGTAACATTGTGGAACCTAATGTAAAGCGCTCTGATACCTCCGGGTCTAGCCAGCGCTATATAAAACTCTCAAAATAAATAAATGTCTCAGCATTTTATTATGATGGATGTCCTCAGGCTTTTAACTTGAGAAATCTTTCAGGAGAAAATTGCAGTGAGTGTAATAATTGGAGCACAACTCAGAATTCTGATCCATGTGTGTGAGAGATACACACCCATCAAGCATTCAAATCAAACCGAAGATCAGAGGTGAGTGAGTGCAGTCTGAAGTGTTTTGGTGAGTGGATATGGATAAAACATCTGAAACTGTGCTATAAACAAGCATGCAGTCGCTCTTACTCGTGGGTGTAGAAAAGAAATATGAGGAGCGATGCAGCTGCACAAGCCAACATCCAGGGAGTGGTCTGTGGATACACAGCTTGATCCACAATGAATATAGGGCCAAGAAAGTGCAAAGAGTCGAAGGGAGTTACTCTTGGAAGGTGCAAACTCGAGGATTCAGGCAATCAATAGAGTGGATCCAATCAACTCCAAAAAAGCTCAGTCGGGACTACAGTATGCACAATGCACTTTGCTTGAGGCAACGATTACCTGGGACCAGGGAAGCGGACAAGTTTTAATGTTGGTGCATTAATTAGAATGATTGCTAAAACCTAGTGACAGAATATGTCATTTTTTTCATTCACTCTCCGTTTAAATAGTGCCTGATGTTATGAATGGGTTCAAAGCATTAAGAAAATAAATCAAACAACATTTCTGTCTTGTATGTGCGTTGGGCCTCTCAAGGGTTAGGAAATTGGTACCGAAATGACAATAAAATATCACTGCTTCTCTCTATTACATCAAGATGGAATTTGGAATTACCATGCGGTAACAATCCACCCGCACTGTGCAATCACGAGTTAACACCCGTGGAATGGGGAATTAATTTATGGACCCAGATTTATCAGTATTCCGCATGGTATTCCCTTTTACATGGGGTTTAACATACACATTTACCCACTGGCGTAGCAAGGGGGGGGCGGAGGGGGGCACGAGTTTTGGGGGCGGCGGCGGCCGCAAAAATCATCGCCAGCACCACCCCCCCACCAGCGCGGCGGCAAAAGGCAGGGACCGCCACCACTTGCTCACAGAGTGATTTCACCTGCTGGATGTTCCAGCAGGTAAAATTGGATTTGTTTCTCCTGCCCTCATTAACCCCTTCGATGCTCATGACGAGCTGGACTCGTCATGGCACACAGTGGTCGTGTGCTCATGACGAGTCCAGCTCGTCATAAGACCACCCACGGGGGAAGCGCTGGCACTCCCCCCGTGGGAATCCGATCGTCGGGTTTTTTTGGGGGAAGGCAGGGGAAGGGCTTCACCTGCCTCCCCCCGCCTCCCCCTTCAATGGCGAGGCGCGCTGACATCATTGGGGGTTTCCCTTTGTTCCCCGACGCGCTGGAAGCCATTTGCTTCCAGCGCGTCGGGGAATAAGGTTAGTTTTGGCTCCGGGGAGGGGGGGATTTCAAACAGAAGAGGCATCGAGGGAAAGGAAAACCCTTTCCTTTCCCTCGATGCCTCTTTGTGTATTCCTGCTGCACGATCATGCGATCGTGCAGCAGGAATGCCCACTAGACGCCAGGGAATTTAAAAAAAAGGAAAATACTGTTTTGGGGAGCGGCCCCTTGGGCAAGGGTCGCTCCCCTTTTGGGGGCCTTATGTTTTTGGTGCTCTGCCCCCTGGGGGGGGCAGTTTTTTTATATAGCGCGGGGCTTTACCCGAAGGTGTCAGAGCGCTTCACAATAGGAACAGTAACATTACATGAGGAGAAGGTTACAAGTGAGCATAATACAAAAGCAAGCGTTACATTACATGAGGAAAAAGTGACAATTGTGCATGATACATGATACAAAATACAAATAGAGGTATAATACTGCAATAAGTGGCAGTCACTCAGAACACACTGGGAAGGCACTTCTATAGGCATGGAGTACAGAATTTCCTATAGTGGAAGAACTTCCTTGAGGGAGTAGAGAGGGCGTGAATTAAATGAAGGGTACACAAATCCAGCACAGCACGCAAGGGTGAGGAATGTACAGGAAAAAGTACAAATTTACAATGAAGAGCGAACTTCCTAGAGGGGGCTGAGAGTGAAAGTATTAGTTCTGAAAGTTTCTTTGGAAGAGAAGAGATTTGAGGTCAGCTTTGAAGATCCGGGTAGAGGAGGTGGCACGGAGCAATGGGGGAAGCGAGTTCCAGATTCTCACCGCATTGCCTGAGAAGGATTGCGCCATCGATCTTTCCCTTTTGAAGACGGGGGGGGGGCTCAAGCAGAAGCTTTTCCGCATTGCGAGAAGGGCGAGAGCCACCGGACAATTTCAATTTATTCGCCAGGTAACGAGGGGAGGACGTGTGTAAGGCTTTGTGTGTGATGCAGGTAGTTTTGTAAATAGATCTTGCCTCGATCGGAAGCCATCGAAAAGAGGACAGGATAGGAGTGACGTGGTCGCTTCGTTTAGACCCTGAAATGAAGCGAGCTGCTGAATGGAGGATGGATTTGAGAGGGGAGAGGTGGGATTTGGGTAGGCCCGTCAGAAGAGAATTGCAATAATCCAGTCTTGAGAGAACCAGAGATTGTACCAAGGTTTTTAAGTCTTTCTCCGGGAAGAACCCACGGATCCCCCATAGAAGGCGCAACTGGTAACCTGCGTTCTTAGCAATAGAGTTGATGTGGGAGATTAGGTTGAGTCTTTTGTCAAGAATGACACCTAGGGATTTAGCGCTGTCGACAATGATGAGTTTGTTGTTGAGTAGGTTCAGCTGATCCATCCAAGATTAAACAGGAGGAGGTGAGAGAGAGGTAGAGAGGAGGAGGAATTCAGTTTTGGCGGGATTCAGAATGAGTTGGTGAGCTAACATCCAGTTGTGAATAGAGTTGAGAGTAGAGTTGAGTAGTGAGAGATCGTGTGCGGAAGATAAAGGTATCTTCCCACTAGTCCACCAGGCATTTATTTGTGGAGAGTGACCCCTTGGGTGGCAGACTAGCAGTATGTTTTTAGGCCCATCTGCCCCCAAGGAGGGCAGAAGCCACTAGACACCAGGGTTTTTTAAATTTTTGTGTTGGGGAGTGGCCAAAAGGGCAAGGGTTGCTCCCTTTTACGGGGGTGAATATTTTATTTATACTCTTTGGCCCACCTACCCCTTAGCTTGGCTGGTGGATTGTGTGTGGACTGGTGCATTATTTGCATATGTGATTGTAATGGTTTTTTTCTCCTTTTTATTCTAGTGTAAAGCTTTTGATTCCTGTTTGCGGTTTCGGCAGTGGTTTTTCTGCAGTTTTGCGTAATTGCATTTATTTGGTAAGAAAAATATTTTTGTTGTGTGTACTCCAAATGAGTATTATTGTCATGCATGAATGAATTTTTTTGTAAGTGGTGTCATAATGGCAGCATATTTGTTAGTGTTCAGAGCATGAAATTCTTTGCGATGTTTTGCATTGTCTTATGTGTAATTTTTTTTTCTTCTTTTTTAGTGGGATATTGTTGATCCTTACTGTGTCTGTGCAGAGTAGGTGGTGGTGAGTCTAGCTGCTTCTGTCACGTGAGTGGTATAGTGTTGGAGTATATAGGTCTTTGTGATAAAGCTACATTTTGTTTATTTCTTTTTTTACAAAGGGTTTGTTGTTGTTGACTTGTTTGACAAGTAACCTTTATTAGTAAGCATTATGGCTAGCCGTAGAATGACTGCTCAGCAGGTGGTTGGTTTGCTTCTTGAATCTTCCTCTGAGCAGGATTATGAGACTGACAGTGCGTCTGAGGGAGAGGAGGGAGGGGAAGATTCAGGCAGTGAGTTTTCTCTCCACATGGAATCATCGGATGATGAAGGTACTCTCAGTGCAGATGAAGTGCCTGTTTTAGAGGAGGATACTACTGTGCCGATGGTGCAAGAGGCATCTGGATTGCAGCCTGGGGCTGCTAGGCTTCCTACTGGAAGTGCTGGACTCTGGGTTGATCCAAACATGGTGCAGCCGGTGTTGCCTGCCTTTAGTGGTTATGCAGGGTGTAGAGTGGATTGTGAACATTATTTGCCTATACAATATTTTCAGTTGTTTATGGATGATGTATTTTTGGGTGAGATTGTTGAGCAGACTAATTTGTATGCTGAACAGTTTTTGAGGGACAACAGTGCCAGACTTAGGCCCCATTCTAGAGCTACCCGGTGGAGTCCCACAAATCTGGAAGAGATGAAGAAGTTTTTGGGTTTGGCTTTTTTGATGGGTTTGATAAGGAAGCCGTCCATGGGTTCATATTGGTCTACCAGTCCCTTGATGGCAACGGCCATATTTCCTGCAGTTATGACTCGTGATCGGTATTTACTTTTGCTTCGGATGCTGCATTTTGTTGATAATGGTTTGGCGTTGCCACGAGATCACCCTGAATGTGACCGTCTTTTTAAGATTCGGCCTGTTCTTGATCACTTTGTAGATCGATTTTCAGAGATCTATACTCCAGGGAAAGAAATATCTATTGATGAGTCTTTGGTCCTGTTCAAGGGCCGTTTGGTTTTTAGGCAGTACATTCCTAGCAAGAGGGCACGCTATGGAATTAAGCTGTATATGTTGTCTGAGAGTAGGACAGGATATGTTTTTAATTTGCGTGTGTACACTGGTAGGGATTCCACTATTGACCCCCTGGTTGTCCGTCCACTTTTGGAGTTTCAGAGAAAATTGTGTGGGATCTTGCTAGAGGACTGTTTAACAGAGGCCACCATTTGTACCTTGATAACTTCTACACTGCTGTGCAATTGTTTAAGGAATTGTTCAAAGTGGACACTTTTGCTTGTGGCACAATCCGCTCTAACCGTAAAGGTTATCCAAAAGAGCTTGTTTGCAGAAAACTTCAGAGGGGACAGTGCAGTGCCTTGCGTAGTGAGGAACTGCTAGCTGTGAAATTTGTGGACAGGAGGGATGTGTACATGCTGACTACCATCCATGATGAGAGTACTTCACCTGTGGCTGTTTGGGGTCAGATTGCTGAAGTGCGCAAACCTGTGTGCATTTTAGACTACAATAAGCACATGGGTGGTGTTGATAGAGTAGATCAGAGGTTGGAACCTTACACTGCTATTCGTAAGGCTTACATTTGGTATAAGAAGTTGGCCATCCATCTCTTCAATTTAGCAACTTTCAATGCTTTTGTTGTGTTCAAGGAGTGTTCTCCTGCGTCAAAGTTGACTTTTGTTCAGTTTCAGCAGTCTGTCATAGGCAGCCTTGTTGTTGTGGAACAGGCAAGTGTTCCTACAGTTGGAGTGGTGGAGGATGTGGCTCGATTGAAAGATCGCCACTTTCCTGATCACATTCCTCCTACACCCTCAAAAGACTTTCCCACTAGGAGATGTAGAGTCTGTTGGCGAAGAGGTACGCGGAAGGAGACTCGTATGTACTGCCCTGAGTGTCCTTCTAACCCTGGGCTGTGTGTGCCTGCTTGTTATAGAGCGTACCACAAGCAAAAGAATTATTGGGAGCAACCATGAGTGGTAAAGTGAACTGCCTGGTCTGTAATGTTTAAGAATTGTTGTTCTGTTTCAAGGTTGGCATTAGTGCAATGTATTTCGTTTCTGATTTTGTGTTAGTAGATTTGTATCTATTTGCAATTTGTTTGTGTTTTCTTTTTGTATAAAAAAATCCTAAATGTGATGGTGGTGTATGTAGGCTGGTGCTTGGCTGGCGGTGTGCGTGGAGTGGCGCTTGGCTGGCGGTGTCGCTGGAGTGGCGCTTGGCTGGAGGTGTGCGTGGAGTGGCTCTTGGCTGGCGGTGTGCGTGGAGTGGCGCTTGGCTGGCGGTGTGCGTGGAGTGGCGCTTGGAGTGGCGCTTGGCTGGCGGTGTGCGTGGAGTAGCGCTTGGCTGGCGGTGTGCGTGGAGTGGCGCTTGGCTGGCAGTGTGCGTGGAGTGGCGCTTGGTTGGCAGTGTGCGTGGAGTGTCGCTTGGCTGGCGGTGTGCGTGGAGTGGCGCTTGGCTGGCGGTGTGCGTGGAGTGGCGCTAGGCTGGCGGTGTGCGTGGAGTGGCGCTTGGCTGGCGGTGTGCGTGGAGTGGCGCTTGGCTGGCGGTGTGCGTGGAGTGGCGCTTGGCTGGCGGTGTGCGTGGAGTGGCGCTTGGCTGGCGGTGTGCGTGGACTGGCGCTCGGCTGGCAGTGTGTGAGTAGTGACTTGCTGCTGGTCACTACACACACTGCTAGCCGAGCGACACTCCACGCAATCCATCAGCTTGTGTGGTTGCTGTGTTAGGAATGTGGGCGTGTGAAAGTGATGGGCCCTTGAATGGTGCTGTCTGCTGGTGTGAGTGTTGTAATGTGATGGGCCCGCGGCTGGTGGTGTGAATGGTTTTGTATTTGTCACACGTATGAAAGGTGTATGAATGGCCTGTAAAGAGGTTGGTGCCTTGTCGTGGCTTTACAGCTCACGAGCTGTGAGTCAATGGTTCAGTTTCTCGTCCTTTCAATTATTAACAGTGCATTTCATTTTTGTGAAATCACTTGTTAATACAATTGTATATACTGAACCATCACTCACCCTCGTGCCAAATCCAACCAGTATGTGTGTGTGCTTGAGGATTAGATGGCTGTGCAGTAATATTTTTTTTTGTCTTTCTCAAGCAGGGTGTACCTTGTCCCTTTTTGTGAATGTTGTAATGTGTTTGTTTCGTGCCTGGTGGTGTGAATGGTCTTGTGTGTATCACGTATGAAAGGTGTGTGAATGGCCTGTAAAGCGGTTGGGGCCTTGACGTGGCTTTACAGCTCACGAGCTGCGAGTCACTGGTTCAGTTTTTTGTCCTTTCAATTATTGACAGTGCATTTCATTTTTGTGAAATCTCTTGTTAATAAAATTGTATATACTGAACCATCACTTGCCCTCGTGCCAAATCCAACCAGTATGTGTGTGTGCTTGAGGAATAGATGGCTGTGCAGTAATCTTTGTCTTTTTAGTCTGTCTGTCAAGGTGTACATTCCGTCTAAGAATAACCTACCAACTGTAGATATTGTCGTAAACGAAACACCCATGGGAGTACATGGTGATATCTCTCTTGTGGATCCCAACAAGTTATGGTACCCACAATGTCCTGCAAACCTCAAAATGTCTGTCACATTTTCCTTGCAATATTGTGCCAAAATTTTCACGCTGCAGAAATAAACAACACATTATCTCAAAACGACCTGGTTTTGCAAGGGGGGTCCCATGACGTTTTGGCCCGGGGCTCGGCGGCCACCTAGGGAAACCTACCAAACCCATACATTTCTGAAAAGTAGACACCCGGGGGATTCCAGGGAGGTATGGCTTGCGTGGATCCCCCAACGTTTTCTTACCCAGAATCCCCTGCAAACCTGACATTTTGCTGAAAAAATCCCTTTTTTCACACATTTTTGTGTGGTAAAGTTGTGGCATCACCAGGCTGACACAAATTTCCTACCACCCAGCGTCCCCCCAGGTCTCCCGATAAAAATGGTGCCTCACTCAGGTGGGAGGCCCAAGTACCCGCGACAGGCAAGGGCCCACAACGTATTGAGGCGACCTCAAAATGGCCTATCACAAAACGACCTGGTTTTGCAAGGGGGGTCCCATGACGTTTTGGCCCGGGGCTCGGCGGCCACCTAGGGAAACCTACCAAACCCACACATTTCTGAAATGTAGACACCCGGGGGACTCCAGGGAGGTATGGCTTGCGTGGATCCCCCAACGTTTTCTTACCCAGAATCCCCTGCAAACCTGACATTTTGCTGAAAAAATCCCTTTTTTCACACATTTTTGTGTGGTAAAGTTGTGGCATCACCGGGCTGGCACAAATTTCCTACCACCCAGCGTCCCCCAGGTCTCCCGATAAAAATGGTGCCTCACTCGGTGGGAGGCCCAAGTACCGCGACAGGCAAGGGCCCACAACGTATTGAGGCGACCTCAAAATGGCCTATCACAAAACGACCTGGTTTTGCATGGGGGTCCCATGACGTTTTGGCACGGGGCTCGGCGGCCACCTAGGGAAACCTACCAAACCCACACATTTCTGAAAAGTAGACACCCGGTGGATTCCAGGGAGGTATGGCTTGCGTGGATCCCCCAACGTTTTCTACCCAGAATCCCCTGCAAACCTGACATTTTGCTGAAAAAATCCTTTTTTCACACATTTTTGTGTGGTAAAGTTGTGGCATCACCGGGCTGACACAAACTTCCTACCACCCAGCGTCCCCCAGGTCTCCCGATGAAAATGGTGCCTCACTCGGGTGGGAGGCCCAGTACCCGCGACAGGCAAGGGCCCACAACGTATTGAGGCGACCTCAAAATGGCTTTTCACAAAACGACCTGGTTTTGCAAGGGGTCACCTGGGTTTTGGCCCTGTGCTCGGCGGCCATCTAGGGAAACCTACCAAACCACACATTTCTGAAAGTAGACACCCGGGGCTTCCAGGGAGGTATGGCTTGCGTGGATCCCCCAACGTTTCCTACCAGAATCCCTGCAAACCTCAATTTTAGCTGAAAAAATCACTTTTTCAGAATTTTTGTGTGGGAAAGTGTGGCATCACCGGGCTCACACAAATTTCCTACCACCCAGCGTTCCCCCAGGTCTCCCGATAAAAATGGTGCTTCACTTGTGTGGAAGGCCCAAATACCCGCGACAGGCAAGGGCCCAAAACGTAGTGAGGCGACATCAAAATTGCCTATCTCAAAACCACCTGGTTTTGCAGGGAGTCACCTGGGTTTTGGCCCGTGCTCGGCGTCCATCTAGGGAAACCTACCAAACCCACACATTTCTGAAAAGTAGACACCCGGGGCTTCCAGGGAGGTATGGCTTGCGTGGATCCCCCAACGTTTCCTTACCCAGAATCCCCTGCAAACCTCACTTTTAGCTGAAAAAATCACTTTTTTCAGAAATTGTTGTGTGGGAAAGTGTGGCGTCACCGGGCTCACACAAATTTCCTACCACCCAGCGATCCCCCGGGTCTCCCGATAAAAATAATGCCTCACTCGTGTGGGAGGCCCAAGTAACCGCAACAGGCAAAGGCCCAAAACATTTTTTGATAGGCAATGTTGATGTTGCCTCAAAACGTTTTGTGTCCTTGCATGTCGCGGGTACTTGGGCCTCCCACACAAGTGAGGCACCATTTTTATCGGGAGACCTGGGGGAACGCTGGGTGGTGGGAAATTTGTGTGAGGCCAGTGATGCCACACTTTCCCACACAAAAAAGTGTGAAAAAGTGATTTTTTCAGCTAAAATTGAGGTTTGCAGGGGATTCTGGGTAAGGAAACGTTGGGGGATCCACGCAAGCCATACCTCCCTGGAAGCCCCCGGATGTCTACTTTTCAGAAATGTGTGGGTTTGGTAGGTTTCCTAGATGGCCGCCGAGCACGGGCCAAAACCCAGGTGACCCCCTTGCAAAACCAGGTGGTTTTGAGATAGGCAATTTTGATGTCGCCTCACTACGTTTTGGGCCCTTGCCAGTCGCGGGTACTTGGGCCTCACACACAAGTGAGGCACCATTTTTATCGGGAGACCCGGGGGAACGCTGGGTATAGGAAATTTGTGTGAGGCCAGTGATGCCACACTTTCCCACACAAAAATGTGTGAAAAAAGTGATTTTTTCAGCTAAAATTGAGGTTTGCAGGGGATTCTGGGTAAGGAAACGTTGGGGGATCCACGCAAGCCATACCTCCCTGGAAGCCCCGGGTGTCTACTTTTCAGAAATGTGTGGGTTTGGTAGGTTTCCCTAGATGGCCGCCGAGCACGGGGCCAAAACCCAGGTGACTCCCTTGCAAAACCAGGTGGTTTTGAGATAGGCAATTTTGATGTCGCCTCACTACGTTTTGGGCCCTTGCCTGTCGTGGTACTTGGGCCTCCCACACAAGTGAGGCACCATTTTTATCGGGAGACCTGGGGGAACGCTGGGTGGTAGGAAATTTGTGTGAGGCCAGTGATGCCACACTTTCCCACACAAAAATGTGTGAAAAAAGTGATTTGTTTCAGCTAAAATTGAGGTTTGCAGGGGATTCTGGGTAAGGAAACGTTGGGGGATCCACGCAAGCCATACCTCCCTGGAAGCCCCGGGTGTCTACTTTTCAGAAATGTGTGGGTTTGGTAGGTTTCCCTAGATGGCCGCCGAGCACGGGGCCGAAAACCCAGGTGACCCCCCTTGCAAAACCAGGTGGTTTTGAGATAGGCAATTTTGATGTCGCCTCACTACGTTTTGGGCCCTTGCCTGTCGCGGGTACTTGGGCCTCCCACACAAGTGAGGTACCATTTTTCTCGTAAGACTTTGGGGAACGCGGGGTGGGCGGAAATTTGTGGATCCACGCAGGTTCCAGAACTTTCCACCACAGAAATGTGGGGGAAATTTGTTTTTTTTGACAATTTTTTAGGTTTGCAAGGGATTCTGGGTAACAGAACCTAGTGGGAGGCAGTCAAGTCACCCCATCCTGGATTTCCCTGGGTGTCTAGTTTTCAAAAATTTATAGGTTTGCTAGGTTTCCCTATGTGCCGGCAGAGGTAGGGTTCAAAAACTACAGCTAGGCACTTTGCCAAAAAAGGGTCATTTTTCACTGCGAAATTCAGGTGTGACCACGTTGCGTTTTGCGCCGTTTCCTGTCGTAGGCACTAGGCCGACCCACACAAGTGAGGTACCATTTTTCTCGTAAGACTTTGGGGAACGCGGGGTGGGCGGAAATTTGTGGATCCACGCAGATTCCAGAACTTTCCACCACAGAAATGTGGGGAAAATGTGTTTTTTTGACAATTTTTTAGGTTTGCAAGGGATTCTGGGTAACAGAACCTGGTGGGAGGCAGTCAAGTCACCCCATCCTGGATTCCCCTGGGTGTCTAGTTTTCAAAAATGTATAGGTTTGCTAGGTTTCCCTAGGTGCCGGCAGAGCTAGGGTTCAAAAACTACAGCTAGGCACTTTGCCAAAAAAGGGTCATTTTTCACTGCGAAATTGAGGTGTGACCACGTTGCGTTTTGCGCCGTTTCCTGTCGCAGGCACTAGGCCGTCCCACACAAGTGAGGTACCATTTTTCTCGTAAGACTTTGGGGAACGCGGGCTGGGCGGAAATTTGTGGATCCACGCAGATTCCAGAACTTTCCACCACAGAAATGTGGGGAAAATGTGGGTTTTTTGACAATTTTTAGGTTTGCAAGGGATTCTGGGTAACAGAACCTGGTGGGAGGCAGTCAAGTCACCCCATCCTGGATTCCCCTGGGTGTCTAGTTTTCAAAAATGTATAGGTTTGCTAGGTTTCCTAGGTGCCGGCAGAGCTAGGGTTCAAAAACTACAGCTAGGCACTTTGCCAAAAAAGGGTCATTTTTCACTGCGAAATTGAGGTGTGACCACGTTGCGTTTTGCGCCGTTTCCTGTCGCAGGCACTAGGCCGACCCACACAAGTGAGGTACCATTTTTCTCGTAAGACTTTGGGGAACGCGGGGTGGGCAGAAATTTGTGGATCCACGCAGATTCCAGAACTTTCCACCACAGAAATGTGGGGAAAATGTGGGTTTTTTTACAATTATTTAGGTTTGCAAGGGATTCTGGGTAACAGAACCTGGTGGGAGGCAGTCAAGTCACCCCATCCTGGATTCCCCTGGGTGTCTAGTTTTCAAAAATGTATAGGTTTGCTAGGTTTCCCTAGGTGCCGGCAGAGCTAGGGTTCAAAAACTACACCTAGGCACTTTGCCAAAAAAGGGTCATTTTTCACTGCGAAATTGAAGTGTGACCACGTTGCGTTTTGCGTCGTTTCCTGTCGCAGGCACTAGGCCGACCCACACAAGTGAAGTACCATTTTTCTCACAAGACTTTGGGGAACACGGGGTGGGTGGAAATTTGTGGATCCACGCATATTCCAGAACTTTCCACCACAGAAATGTGGGGAAAATGTGTTTTTTTGGACATTTTTTAGGTTTGCAAGGGATTCTGGGTAACAGAACCTGGTGGGAGGCAGTCAAGTCACCCCATCCTGGATTCCCCTGGGTGTCTAGTTTTTAAAAATGTATAGGTTTGCTAGGTTTCCCTAGGTGCCGGCAGAGCTAGGGTTCAAAAACGACACCTAGGCACTTTGCCAAAAAAGGGTCATTTTTTACTGCGAAATTGAAGTGTGACCACGTTGCGTTTTGCGTCGTTTCCTGTCGCAGGCACTAGGCCGACCCACACAAGTGAGGTACCATTTTTCTCATAAGACTTTGGGGAACACGGGGTGGGTGGAAATTTTTGGATCCACGCAGATTCCAGAACTTTCCACCACAGAAATGTGGGGAAAATGTGGTTTTTTTGACAATTGTTTAGGTTTGCAAGGGATTCTGGGAAACAGAACCTGGTGGGAGGCAGTCAAGTCACCCCATCCTGGATTCCCCTGGGTATCTAGTTTTCAAAAATGTATAGGTTTGCTAGGTTTCCCTAGGTGCCGGCAGAGGTATGGTTCAAAAACTACAGCTAGGCACTTTGCCAAAAAAGGGTCATTTTTCACTGCGAAATTGAGGTATGACCACGTTGCGTTTTGCGCCGTTTCCTGTTGCAGGCACTAGGCCGACCCACACAAGTGAGGTACCATTTTTCTCGTAAGACTTTGGGGAACGCGGGGTGGGTGGAAATTTGTGGATCCACGCAGATTCCAGAACTTTCTACCACAGAAATGTGGGGAAAATGTGGTTTTTTTGATAATTTTTTAGGTTTGCGAGGGATTCTGGGTAACAGAACCTGGTGGGAGGCAGTCAAGTCACCCCATCCTGGATTCCCCTGGGTGTCTAGTTTTAAAAAATGTATAGGTTTGTTACGTTTCCCTAGGTTCCGGCAGAGCTAGGGTTCAAAAACTACAGCTAGGCACTTTGCCAAAAAAGGGTCATTTTTCACTGCGAAATTGAGGTGTGACCACGTTGCGTTTTGCGCCATTTCCTGTCGCAGGCACTAGGCCGACTCCCACAAGTGAGGTGCCATTTTTCTCGTAAGACTTTGGGGAACGCGGGGTGGGTGGAAATTTGTGGATCCACGCAGATTACAGAACTTTCCACCACAGAAATGTGGGGAAAATGTGGTTTTTTTGACAATTTTTTAGGTTTGCGAGGAATTCTGGGTAACGGAACCTGGTGGGAGGCAGTCAAGTCACCCCATCCTGGATTCCCCTGGGAGTCTAGTTTCCAAAAATGTATAGGTTTGCTAGGTTTCCCTAGGTGCCGGCAGAGCTAGGGTTCAAAAACTACAGCTAGGCACTTTGCAAGAAAAGGGTCATTTTTCACTGTGAAAATGTGGTGCGTCCACGTTGCGTTTTGCGCTGCTTCCTGTCGCGGGCACCAGGCCTACCCACACAAGTGAGGTACCATTGTTTTCGGGAAGACCTTGGGGAACGCGGGGTGGGTAGAATTTTGTGGATCCGCGCAGATTCCAGAACTTTCCACCACAGAAAAGTGAGGAAAATGTGGTTTTTTTACCAATTTTTTAGGTTTGCAAGGGATTCTGGGTAACAGAACCTGGTGAGAGCCAGTCAAGTCACCCCAACCTGAATTCCCCTGGGTGTCTAGTTTTCAAAAATGTATAGGTTTGCTAGGTTTCCCTAAGTGCCCGCAGAGCTAGGGTTCAAAAACTACAGCTAGGCACTTTGCAAAAAAAGGGTAATTTTTCATTGTGAAAATGTGGTACGTCCACGTTGCATTTTGAGCCATTTCCTGTTGTGGGCACAAGGCCTACCCACACAAGTGAGGTACCATTTTTATCGGGAGACTTAGGGTAACACAGAATTGTAGAGCAACTGTTATTACCTATTGACTTTCGATGCATTTCTGCCTTCCAAATGAAAGACAATGTGTAAAAAATAAGTCATTTTGAAAAATGACCTATAATTCTCATGCTAGTATGGGTACTCCCAATTTCGGAAATGTGCAAATATCTACTGTTTCTAAAATCTACATTTTGTTCCCATTTCAGAAATACATAGGTGTCTTTCATAACAATTTTTCCATGTATACATTTTCCCAAAATAATTGCTATATACCCGGTACATAATAAAAAACCATTGCAAGATGCTGCTCAGTTATTGGCTCTGGGTTCGTCGGGTTCTTGGTGAACCTACAAGTCCTATATATCCCCACAACCAGAAAGGTCCAGCGGATATAACGGTATATTGCTTTCAAATAGCTGTCATAATTAGAAGAAGTTACAGGTGAAAACGTTGACACAAATGGCTGTTTTTTTCAACTAATTTTCAATTTTTCCTTCATTTAACTGTTAGTTTCTATAAGGAAAACTTTAAGGATCTACACAAATGACCCCTTGCTGAATTTTGTCTACTTTTCAGAAATGTATGGCTTTTCAGGATCCATTATTGGTTTCATACCCATTTCTACCATTAACTGGAAGGAGGTTGAAAGCACAAAAAATAGCAAAAATAGGCTATGTCCCAGAAAAATGCCAAAACTGTGTAAAAAAGTTGGTTTTCTGACAAAAGTCTGCTTGTCCCTGAAAGCTGGGAAGATGGTGATTTCAGCACCACAACCCCTTTTTGATGCCATTTTCAGGGAAAAACAAGACGCTTTCATCTGTAGCCCTTTTTTCGCATTTTTCCCAAAAAAAACAAAAGTTTGCTGTATTTTGGCTAATTTCTGGGTCCCCTCCAGGGGAATCCACAAACCCTGGGTACCTTTACAATCCCCATGATGTTAGAAAAAAAGGACGCAAATTTGGCGTGGATACCTTATGTGGTCAAAAAGTTACAGGGGCCTAAGCGCGCACTACCCCAAATAGCGAAAAAAAGGCTTAGCACAGGGGGGGAAAAGGCCTAGCAGCGAAGGGGTTAAATACATACGCAGGAACACCGGACCTCTTATATTCAGTGCTAAATTTAAGCTGGTGGTTGCCGGTGGGGGCCCCCGGCATTCATTTCTGGGGACCGCTACATATTTTTCCCCGTCAGGCATTTCCCGAGAACAAGAGAGAGAAAAACATGCAAGGGGAAAAACAGAAGACGAGAAAAACAACAAAAACGACACAAAGGGAAAAGCAGGAGCCCAAAGGAGTGAGATAAAGGGACAGGGAGTGTCTGGCAGTGAATTGGAGAGGCCTGGGGTGGATCCAAGGCTATGCAGCCTTGGCATTCAGGGCACTGACATTTAATAGCGCTGGCAACGGACTTCTGAATAGAGCTGTGGGCCCCGGCACTCCTGCTTCTTCAAATAAAGCACTGCTTGTATTTGTGCAGAATGGAATTGCACACACGAATAGCACTCCGCACTGTTCCGAATTGGGGCTATGTATTTTATCGGCACCTTGAAAGTGGGCTGAGAGAGCGCAACAACATGAGGCACGAAGAGCAATAAAAAGGGTCCTCTACCTGTAAGTGGCTTTTGGACAACCTCAGTGGTTGAATTGGGCAGAATCTATTGGGTACCACGTTCCCAGTCTTTTACAGTTTGCACAATTTTTGTTAAAAAACAACTTCCTGAACAGATAATGCCGACCTTTATGTGCCTCTAGCTAAAAGGGAAAGGAGGGGGTCTCCTGCCCTGTGAAGCCAGAGGAGAGGTAGATAGTGAAAGAAAAAATAAGAGTTATTACCAGGGTGACTGCTGTCTGAAAGAAAATGTGTGCACTTGGTTAATCAGCAAACCTAAATGCTGCTTAGGAGCCAGAATATAGCTTAATTGGTGAAGTCATTTGAGGTTTCATGGTGATAAATATTTATTCTTTTTGAGAGGCAATGCAAGTGTTATTATCTGAGTTCTGCTGTGCGTCCTGATTAAAACTGGGAAAAACCAGTTTGCTTTAGGTACAATCTGACTGTGACTGTGTATTACTAAAAAGTTATATTTTTAACACTCTTATTTTATCTTAAACACTTGTAATATGGTGGATGGAATATCCATTATGTTTCGACAGAGTATCGCATCCATCAAACTCTAAATAAAACCCTGGATCTCTTTGCACACTTTGCTGCAGCCTATTTTCTACTGTGTGTAATACAATTTTAAAATGATGATTTACATATTCACAGTCCTTTCAGTCACAGGCTGGGGACTCTTACCACTATAAATAAGTATGCCACTGTTCCCCAATGTACCAACCAGGATTCAGTTCTGTGACTGGTTACACACACTGACATCTGCAGTGATCGCATTAATCAACAGGACTTTCATAGCAAAAAAAGAATGCATTTCCCACTAATGACTTTTATTTTTCATTTCAGGTATAGGTGTTATATTTTATATGTATTTACCTGAAGGTGTAAGGCCAGCAGCATAGTTGCAGAATATTTTGCTCTTTTTAGGCACATCTCTCGGTCTGCCCCCATATTCCCAGACTTTGCCTACATAGGGCAGAGGTCTTCAAACTTTTTTAGGTTGAGCCCCCCCAGCTGAATCTTTTTAGATGTCGGGCCCCCCACCATCAGACAGAAATTTCGGGAATCTGGTACACTACATAATCAACTGCCATCCGCATATCCTAGGCCATATCCAGCGAATAATGTTAAGCACAGTAAGAGTGTTTAGTAAACTGCAGGTTTGTGAGTGGGTGTGGTTAAATGACAGATGCTTATTAACCAGTCCAAATCAAAATTTTCCAAGATAAAATGTGCGCAAATTATTTTTAGTAGGGTTGAGTCACAATGGGACAGTGTTATCTGGAGCAGCCTATTCACCTCCGAAGTAATTACCCTCAAGTCAGGTAAATACCTTTCCTTCCATAGCAAGCAAGGAAGGAAAGCCTAGCACATTTATTTTAAAAAGAAGGATCTCACATGGTGCTGACATCCCTTCCTGTGATGTCCTGTGACACCAATGTGCATTGCTTATGCTAATTAGTCCCCCCCACTTGTTTTTTTAGGACTTGTGCCCTGAGTGGGGGTTTAAGACACATGTCAGGCTTATGTTTAAAAAATAGAACTAATGAAAACTGAATGATGTTGCCTATTTTACTTCAGAGCAATGTTGTCTGACAGACTTTGTGGTGATCAAATGGATCTCGGTCCAGCTGCACAGTGAACTGGCAGCATTGCAATGCATGTAAATACAGCGGCGGCCAGCGCAGGTAAATGCAGTGAGGCGGCGGCGGGGAAGTCGACAGACGATGGAATAGGTCAAATTAAATAAATAAATAAAACCTATTCGGTCCCCCCGCCCCACTCCACTGCCTTACCGCGCTTGCCTGCACCAGCCGCGACTGATGTGTGCGCCTCCAGGGAGTGGGTCTAGGCAGAAAGTAGAAAAGATTGTTAGAGGCTGAAAGGGTTTATGGTGGGTGCCCAAAGGCAGTGCTTAATTAATAATAATAAAAAAAGTACAGGTGCCAAATCTTTTATTACGTCACTTCTGCCAGCACTGGCTCTTGCCAGGGCGGCTGTATACTAGGACTGCCGAGTCTTGAACGAACCAACACACGCCTCCTTCTTCCTCCACCCTCTTATTTCGGCCTCTGTCTCATTCTTGCAGGTTGTTTTTCATCTCTGCTTTATCCCTTTGTCTCTGTTTTCACAGCTTACCTGCCCTGTTTTTCCCCCTATTCTGCTTTGCTCTCTCTTGCTCTTGGTCAAAGTTTGATGCTGAAAAGGAATTCTTGGCCCCTAAAAATGAGTACCGGGGGCCACCACCTGCCACCTCCGATATAAAGGAAGCGCTGCCCACATTGGAGTCAGGTCAGGAATGGACTAGTTGGAAGCACTGTTTGTAAGATCGCCCTTTGCCCCAGAACCACCCTTGGCCCAGTCGCCACTGCCGCCTATGCGCTGCAACGTTAATCATGTTGTCATTTGTGTTCATTGCCTTTATGCTTCTGATTGCGTTACTATATAATTGTATGCCGCATAAAGTGCAGACATTATTCAGTCAGGCAACAAGTGGCGCTTTACAGAGGTGCTAAAGTAAGAAATAAATATAAGGCGTGAGTTGCGTACATTGCTAGAAATCCTTCCGTTCGACACAGGCATGGAAAGGCTGCTGAAATTTCCTATCATCAAACGCTCTCTTCTGCCTTTCCGCAAGACTGGAGAAACCCTACTTTTCAAGCACGTTGTTGCGGGATCACAATGAAGCATTTATTTGGGAGCAAAATGCGACAGCTGCAAATTGTGCGAACTAGCCACGCTTGCAATTCACATAACTGTCCATTTGCTACTGACACAAAATGAGCATGGCACAATCAGTACATGTAAATGTTTAAAAAAATATATTGAATATTTAGGTTCAGGGCCGCATGCTCAAAGGATGTCAACCTTGCCACTGAATGGCCTTCTTCATAGTTCTCACTTTCTTTTATTTGCCTTCTGAGGCTCCCAGCACCATTTCCACTTGAATTCCATTCACTTAGTACAAATAAAATGGTAGTTGCTTAATTGATTACACTCTCTCATGTGAGGGAACCTCAGCTGCCAAACCCCAGAGTAGCATGAGCCAACTGCCCTTCATTTGTCCCCTAAGCCATTTGTTTTCAGCCTATTATAAAGAAAGATCTGTCTTAAAAGTGAGCTCTTTGAGCACAATGTATTAAACAAGCATTAAAATGGCTACATTAAATGTTTACTTTTGTAATTTTGAAAGAAAACCCTGAGTGTATGGCATGCCCATACTTACGTAATTTGAAGAGAATTTAAAGAGAAACTTTGCTTCCTTTCTGTGAAAAACTAACCATCCCGGCACAGTTAATTTCCAGAGCTGAAATGTTTCGCTTTCGGTTTCACAGCACTGGAGACTCCGTGCCTCCCACAGCAGCTGAAGCATTTCAGCTCTTGGAATTAGCGTTCTTTCGAAATTACAAAAGTATGGGCACGTCATGCCCCATCGATTGGGAAACAGTGAAAGGTGAGCTCTTATGGTGGAGTTCGCGCCCCCCCTGAGATGGTGTTGCGCCCCCCTGGGGGGGCGCGCCCCACGGGTTGAAGAACTCTGACATAGGGGGTGATTACGATGGCGTAACGTTCGCCACCGCCGGGCCGGCGGTGGCGACCGTTACGCAATTGTAACGTGATTTACCCACCGCCATATTATGATGGCGGAGGGTATCGCGGCGGATGGAAAGTCCGTCTGCCGCTTTTCCGCCGGTCGGCAATCGTTACGATTGCCGGCTGGGCGGAGCTGGGGCACAATATGGTGGCGGTGCCTAGCAGGCACCGACATCCATATTATGATGTTTGCTTTACACAGCCTTTCCATGGCGGTGATGATTTGCGGCGGGGATGTGCTTTGGGGGCCCGTTGCGGGCCCCTGTGTGGGTGGGGGGGTGCACTTGGGGGGTACCCATGGTACCCCCCCTGCATATCCAAGCACAAGGTGGCAGGCACCGCGCGGTGCCTGCCACGTTGTGCATGGACATGCACATCATGGCATTTTGCTATTGCGGCGGGTGCTGCAGCCAGCAGCAACCGCCGCAATGTTATAATGCCAGATGCGACCGCCGCGGTGGCGGTCGCATCATGATTTGGGTGGCGGGACCGCCGCATGGCAGGCGGACGGTCCCGTTACCACTAGGATGGCGGGCGGACTAAAGTCCGCCCGCCATCCTAATCACCCCCATAGTATTCAGGACCACAGTACCCATACCTTTCTGATGCACTTTAACCTCTGGATGAACTACGAAATACTTTGTAACAGGCTGGCATTGAGGCCTCATCTCCAGCACAGCCCAGCACACATCAGCTAAAGCAGCAGCTCTTAATCTGTTAACTTCTGTGGACCCCCACTTAATCATTATTACTGAGGAATTTCAATGATTTGTGCCTCAAAACAATACACAAAAATACAAAAACAAATATACACCAAACAATGCTCAAATTTAGAAATATTTTGTGTAATTTACACTCAAATATAGAAAAAGCTTTCAAATTTTTATTCTTGCTTCCTTATTTGTATATACTTTATTGCTTTTAATAGATTCATTTTAATATTATTTAATTTTGTAATACAGTTGCAAACCCCCTGAATAGGCCTCGTGGCTACCACAGGTTAATAAACGCTGAGCTAAAGAATTGTGTGTGCCTCGGAAGCGGCTTGCCTACTGCAGTATAAGGGAAGATCTTCCTATTTAATACTAAACAGTCTCTGGCAAAGTACTCAGTACCTCTGAAAGAAATACTTAATGTCGTTACTCGTTTATGAATATAAAATTCGTTGGGCTATTTTCATGCATACCAACATTTTACCAAAGGAAAGTGGGAGAATTCTTTTTTTTTTTTAAATCATGGGAAAGAGTTTTCTTGCTTCACTTATATTAAGGGCCACTGGAATTATGCGATTGTGCGGCCCTGGCATTATTATGGATTTGCCACGTTTACCACATAATCCATCATCTGCTGCATATTCTGCAGACTTTACAACAAAAATATTTGTTTCTAGCTCAAAAGGTTCAAAAGTTACTAAAAGTGCAGTGACATGTTGTTGCGCAGCAGAAGATCGTTTGCAAAAGTTGACTGGTCACCTTTCTGTTGCTTATTGCTGTATCTGTATGTTAAATTGGTACTAATGAGGCGCAACCAATACCCAAACAGTCATTAACAAGTGTAAAAATGACAAATACTATTGCAAAATGTACCGTATTACGCTGCATAATTTGCATTTTCTTTACGTATAATTTACTCAACCCTGCAGCATAATTTGGCCCTCCCCAGACACATAATTCCAGTGGCCCTGCTTATATTGAAGCAGACACAATTTTTAGCGTTAGACAGCTACAATAAAGCCATTTTTGGCTTAAAAAACCTGGAGCCTCCAGCCTGAATCGGGTCTGTTGAGAAGTATGTATTTTCTTAAAATCTTGTGGAAGTCTTTTATTTTTGTTGAAAAGGGATGCTTCAACGCCTCATCGGAGGTAGTAAGCTCTATATAAATACAATTTACAATTACAGTGCAATTATTACTTTTTGTTTGTATTCAAATCCTGTGAGCACTTAAAAGAGTTAAGTTATTATACTGACAAAGGCCTCTGTGATGAAATCTACTGCACAGCTCGTCAGACCTAGAGGTTACTTCATCCAGTAAAGTCCCACTAAGGGAGGTGTTGCTGAGTCACGGAGAAGAGAGCAGCAGAGCTGCACTTTAAGCATTGGAAAGAATATTACGCATGTACGTGATCAGGCGTCACTGACGTAAAACATTTCGTGGGAACATGTACAGTGTTTCTATTGGATATAATCCCCATGCCCTAAAGAGTGGTGTTCACAAAATTAGGAAAGAGAATACAGGAAGAACTTTGAAACATACAAAGACTGAAGATAAAAATAAAAGAATAATATAAAATATAACCCCTTGCCTATGGAACAGATGGTTGGTCTTTATTTAGAATCCATGGTCCTAAAACAGTTCTTTTTGACATTTTCCTTCCTGTTATTTTAAGAGTGATGTCTCCCTGACTATACAATGCTTCAATCGACTACTACTTGTGACAAAGCAGTCTCTGAATTCACATGCGACACGAACACTTCGGTAATTTGTGTCGGAGTGCTGGTTGACACATTTTTGGGTGCCATGGTATCCTTTTAGTCAATGTTTGTCATCATGTGTTGACTGTCAAACTTTGTTATGTGCATTCGTTCAGATTGAGGTCTGGATGTGTAAATGCAGTACGTGTGTCAGTCTGGTTTCAGACCCAACTACAGCATGGAAACTGCCCTCATCGCCCCCACAGAAAACATTTACATGACTCATCCTCCTGGATCTCTCCGCAGCATTCGACAGTCTCCCATCCCATCCTCATCCAATGCCTACATGACATCGGAATCCCAGGACATGCACTCTGAAGGATCTGCTCCTTCCTGACTAGAAGGATCCAGTCAGCCTGGCACCGTATACCTGGGACGCGGAGTTCCGCAAGGATCCTCTCTGAGCTCGACCATCTTTAACGCATACATGATCCCTCTAGCCAGCTTCATCCGCTCTTACATCAGGGTCCTCTCCTACGTCAATGACATGGAACACATTCCCTCACAGACAAGACACCCTGTACCCGGATCAAGTTCAATGCCTACATGACTGAAATCGCCCACTGGACGAAAACCAACTGTTTAAAGCTAAACACACGATAAGACCAAATTCATGATCTTTGGGAAGAGCACATCACTGTGGGATTCCACCTGGTAGTCAACAGAGCTAAGAGCTAAGATCAACACCCACCCCCACCACCAACGCCAAGAACCTATGCATCATCATCGTCAGCAAACTCGACATGACCGCCCAAGTCAATGCCGTCACCACCTCATGCTTCCATGCGCTGAACATGCAGAGGAAGATTTTCAGATGGCTCCCAGTCAGAACCCGGAAAACCATCATGCACACCCTGGCCACAAACAAGCTGGACTACGCAAACACCATCAATGCTGGGATCAACAAAAAACTCACCAGAAGGCTAAAGACCATTTAGAACTCAGCGGCCAGAATCACTCTCAACCTCCCATGCTGCAGTCACATCACACCACACCTGAAGAAGATCCACTGGCTCCTCATTCACAAACTAGCACAATTTGCCTCACTCACACCTTCAAGGCACTACATAATACTGGCCCAGCATACGACAACAATCACATCTGCTTTTCACAAGCCTTCCAGACACCTCCGCTCATCCAGACTCCTTCTTGCACAAATCTCACACATACGGAAAACCAGATCAGGGCAGTCGAGCCTTCACGTACATCGCTCCTAACGCGTGAAATGACCTACCGCTACACATGAGTGTGTGTGTGTGATGTCATCACAGACGTTTGGGCTCGGTGTTGACTGAAAGCTGAGTGTGTCAGTTGGTGAAATAGACTGGAGAGTGAGAGAGAGGTGTTCATTTCAAGTCCTGAAGAGACTTAAAAAAATAACTTACAGGTTAGACTTAGTTTAAATATTGCAAATGGGTCCCCTTTCATACTTAAAATGGTTAATCAATTATTGGCCCGATTCAGGTCACCCCATCCTTATTTCACAGTAGAACTGAGGGTAATAAGTGGGGCCTACAATTATAGGCTTGTAGAAGAACCATTAGAATCCCACTTTTGTGGCAGTGATGAAAGGTCTAAACCCGCAGACGCTGACACAATGGCAGCACATAAGACGGAACCAATTGAAAGTATGTAGGATGATGAATGTGTTTAGCTGTGCTGTGCTCGTGCCCTCCCTTGCGCCTCCCATGCTTCCCTGCAGTTTCATGGCAGCGCGCATCGCACAATGCAGTTGAGCAACAGTGAAGCCGATAGGCCCTGCCGACTGGAGACGCAATGTGGAAGCTCAGTGTGGTGGCGCCGTGATCTGTAATCCAACAGAAGTGTGTGCAGGGATCCACATTGAGAAAACCCGATTGTAGCTGCTGTGTTTTGAGGTCATTCAGGCTGATCCGAGGTTAGTCTGTGACCACTCAATGAGGCTACACTGTGTCCCACCCCATGGGAAGCTACGGTTAATTGGGACGTGCAGCAGGTGATTGCCTGCATGGCATTGGCAGTCTCCCCAGAGGCAGCTTCTATCCTTCTCTCTTCACTTATTTGCTTGCAAATAGGGTCTTAGTAGATTAGCAGATTCTGTAGACTCTGCAAAACTGTCCCAGATCAGCTACCTCAAAATTTATTGAGAAACAATGGAAATACTGGGAAACATAGAGTACCCCTGGCCACTCACTTACCTCCTGGTCAGCATTCCTTGAATGGTGAAGGCGGGAGAAGGCGGCGGTGCAGCAGGAAGGTAAGAGGTGAGCGATATAATTAAAGGAACTGTGTCCGTGTTCAAGTTAAGTGCTGGGCTCAGATTTATGCACTTGTAAAGTGGATTATTTGTGAGCACATAGACCTTAAACAGACTTAAATTTCAACAGCTCAGCTCAGCACAATTTTATCTCATTTTCAGCCCCCGCTGTTGCTAACCCTCTTGTTGGTCCTCAGCATGACCCTCAAATGTCCACTGCTGAAAGACCCCACATCTCCCCTTGGAGATGTAACAGCCTCGGACCCTTAGATCATATCACAGTTTTTTTTTTTAAATTGGAAACTATCTCAGAGGGCCTGACTCACAAACTGCACTTTTGAGTAAGTTTACACTTTAGAGTAAGTTTACTACTTTTTGGTATTCACAAACTGCAGTTTGTGGTAACTTAAACTTTTGTTTTAACTTACACTTGTGAGGTAAATCCAACACAACACTTGGCCAACCACTGGTACTGCAACACCCTGCCATAAAAAATAATTGAGCCAGGCACTTAAAAACAAAAATTATAGAAAATAATGGAAAATTAAATTAGATTATTTAAAATAGTTATAAATATAAAGAAATAAAAATTAATAGTAAAAATATATAGAACTAGTACCTATCTAATATTTAATTTAGAAATATTTAATAACCTATTTTGAAGTAAAAAATAATAATTTAATACTACATTATTTTTTACATTCAAAATAGGCTATCTAATATTACATTATTTCTCAAACTCAAAATAGGTTATTAAATATTTTATAATTAAATAATCAATATATACTGTTTGGACTGGACCAAGTTCAAGAGAAGACCATTCACAGCTCTAATTGTTTACCAAGGTGAATGCTGGAAATGGTTTAAGCACCTAAAGTTGGATCTAAGGGGTTCTATATTTTAGCAGCCTGAATCTCGTGAACAGCTGGTTGCAGTACAACAATTTGGGAGTTGAGGCACCCACTTTTTCACTTGCTACTGTAGTCTGGTGTTAGAGCCGGGATCATACAGACATGAGCATCCACTGGCCCCATACTAAACCTCTGGCTGACCAATCTGCAGAAACATGATGACTTCTCAAACTGGAAGAGTTCATCTTGCAAGACATGTGATTTTCAGTTGTGGGGTAGATTGACCAAAACAGGGATCAGGAAAAGGGAGCAATAACCACCCCAAACACCAGAAGACAACCAGGCAACAGAGCTAGGATGAGGACATATTAGAACTGCGGATTTTCCCAGTGCCAGATGAGAGACGGGCTGATGAAGCATGCCACACTGTGTGGGTGAGGGTTCTAGCACAAAGGACGTGCAGTTTTGCAAGTAGATATGACTATTGGACTGCACAGCAAGGGGACTAATGCATTTCTCATGTTAGCTCACACTAAATCTAATTAAGTGGTATAACAGTTGTGAAAGCAATATGTGGCAAGACACGAGGCAGTAAAGAGATATGGTGCTCACGAGATAGGGTCCCACTCTTCCGTAAATGAAGGGGGTGATTATCTGCATCATGAAGGTAGCTGTTACTTCTTCCATGAAGGTGGAGTGTCCTGACGCACAACACCAATAAAACAATACACCTCGTGGCCTAAGGGATGTCCACATTCCACCTGGCACTGGTGTTAGCAGCTGGTGACAAGCGATGTGACGTCACCCCATCCGACCAGACACTGTGACACATTCAAGTGAAGCAAGCACTCGTGAGGGAAATAAGGAAATGTGATAGACACTCCAGGCTCACATCCTGAAACAATAAAATACACGCATATGGTCACGGCAAAGAGGAAATCATATCACGCCCAAAGGTTAATAGATAAGAGCGAACACAAAAAGCAGCGTCTCACAGGAACAGGGCTAGCAAAGGCAGCACGGAACTGATTCACTGATAGAAAGAGGGCAGTAAACAGGACAACTCGGCGCCGCCCAGCTCAGAAAGAAATGAAAACTCACTAAGGGGGCAGGTGGGACAACATGAAAGGGACACGGTGTGCAGAGAACGTTCAAAGTCGAATATAGCGTTGTTCAACTAAATAAACAGAAAAGCAGGCAACTACGTCAATGCTAGACTTGAATGAGAGTCAAAAAGGTCAGAGGAGCGGCCTGAACCGCTCACTTCGGGCCTAGATGAACGGACAGGTCAGATACAAAATAAGAAGTAATGAAAAAACACACAAAAAGGGAAGGGAACATACAATTCACCCAGATGCATTGTGGTAAATGCAGTGCATAATAACACTCAATTCAGTCGAAAGTCTGTAGTATTCACCATTGTTGGTGCAGACAGAGCTGTGTATCTCTAGACATGTGTTTCACGATTGTTGTCCTTCTTCAGTAGAGAGCAACAAGTGAAATTTGGGGATGCTGGCAATGCTGATCTCAGTCTTCTAAGGTTTAGTACCACTCCCAGAGTACAGGTGCATCCCAGAGCTTGCCAAGTCCAGCAACTCAGCAAGAAGCCAATCACAAAAGAAGGAGGGAGCCCACTGCTGGCATACCAGCACACAATTCGTCTAGATGCTTTGTAGTAAATGCATTGCATTATAACACTCACATTTGTTGAAAGTCTGTAGTATTCACTATTATTGGTGCAGCCAGTGCTGTGTTTCTTGAGGTATGTGTTTCAGGATATGTGTCCTTCTTCAGTCCTTCAATCTTTGGTTACAGATGAACAAACACATCATTACAAAATAATCAGTAATGAGACAATAAAAAACACAAACACAAAGGATGGAGGAGGTGTGGCGCAGCGGCCAGGGTGGCTCTGATCCCCGGCAACGGCGGCAGCTCAGCCCAGAACCATGTGACTCTGGGCAATAGCTTGCTTAATCTTCCCGACGGCCCCCAGCGTCTTGAGACCCTTAGGGGTGATTAGTTCACGCTTTACAAATACTGGGCTATTATTATAATGTGAAGGAGTGTGAGCACCAGAGAAAGAAGTGAACAAATAATTAGTTAGTGGAAGCTGACAAAATCAAAACACACCACAGAAATCTGGGACCTCCTCGACTCCGTCTCTCCCTACATCGCCTTCCTCACGGAAACCTGGACAAACCCCAGCTCGGGACCGGACATCGTCACCGCCATCCCCAATGGCTACAAGATCACCCGCAAGGACCGCGCCAACTGACCAGGAGGAGGCATCGCCATCATCCACAAAAAAAACCTCTGCCTGACCACTCACTCGGACGACCCAACGACAACAATGGAACGCCTCCACTTCCAGATCCAGACCAACTCCAACACCACCCTCCGAGACACCCTCGCCTACAGACCACCGGGCCCCGTGAGCCCTTCTCCGAAGCCATCGTCAACTTCATTGCCCCCCAGGCTCTTTCATCCACTGAATACATCCTACTCAGAGACCTCAACTTTCACCGGACAACCCCAATGACCAGAATACTGCATCCCTTCTGGAGAACCTCACCAATGTAGGACTCAAGCAGCTAGTTACCGCTCCGATCCACACAGCAGGACACACGCTCGACCCCGTCCTCTCCGCCAGCGGAAACGTCACCTACAACCACACAACCGAACTCCTCTGGACCGAACATCACTGCGTGCACATAGCCTTCACCAAACCCACCGTACATCGACTCCCTCACCGACCCCCAGGGGCAGCTGGAACAAGGTTACCAAAAAATAGCTCACCGCCTCCCTACCAACGACATCCGCTCCCTCCTCGACCGGGGCGAAACCGCAGCCCTCATCCTTCTGAACCTCTCGACCACCTTCAACACCATCTCCCACCGCACCCTAATCATGAGTCTCCACGATGCCGGCATCCACGACAAGGCCCTGAACTGGATCTACTCATTCCTCAACGGTCGAACACAGCGAGTCAAACTACCTCCGTTCCCTTCTGAACCCACGGAGATCAGCAGCGGAGTACCCCAGGGCTCCTCCCTCTCCAACGTCTACATGGCCCCTCTCGCAGCCATCGCCAGGAACTACGGACTCAACATCGTCTCCTACGCCGACGACACCCAACTGATGCTCTCCCTCACCAACGAACCCACAACTGTCAGAAACAACTTCTACAGTGGAATGAAGGCCATTGCCACCTGGATGAAACACAGTTGCCTCAAATTCAACTCGGACAAGACCGAAGTCCTCATCCTGGGACCCATCTCCTCAGCATGGGATGACTCCTGATGGCCCTCCGCATTGGGAACCCCAGACACCCCCACGGACCATGCACGAATCCTCAGCATCATACTGGACTCCTCTCTTACAATGAACTGTCAGATCAACGCTGTCTCCTCATCTTGCTTCCACATGCTTCGCCTGCTTTGAAAGACATTCCGATGGTTCCCTACCGAATCCAGAAAAATGGTCACCCACACACTCATCAGCAGCAGACTCGACTACGGCAATGCACTCACCCAAAAAACTCCTCGGGAATATACAGAAGGTTCAAAATGCTGCAGCCAGACTGGTCCTCAACATCCCCCGCTGCAGCCATATCACCGAACACCTCCAAGAACTCCACTGGTTCCCAGTAAACAAAAGAATCACTTTCAAGCTCCTCGCACATGCCTACAAACCCCTCCACGACGCAGGACCAGCATACCTGAACCACCGCCTCTCATTCCACGTACCCACCAGACACCTCCACTGCACCCTGCTAGGCCCTGGCCACCGTCCCTCAGATCCACAAGACTAGAACCGGAGGACGATCCTTCTCCTACGACCTGGAACACCCTGCCTCTCCACCTCAGACAATCCCCGTCGCTGACCCAATGCAATAAGGATCTCAAGAACTGGCTCTTCGAATGAATCCCAGCGCTCAGATGGTCCAGCAGCCCCCTCCACCTCCAGCACCTTGAGACCCTCACGGATGAGTAGCCACACTTTACAAACCCTGATTGATTGAAAACTACTTATAGGCACGCGAGAACTCTAATTTCCTCCAAAAAAGATTATCTCACTGCTGAGTCTGCTGACACAGTTGCAGGCAACCACTTTTTGGCACCCAGCATAGCTTACAGAGATGGAGACAACCTGACCAAACACTTGGTTAGTCACAAGAAGATGCTGAGAAAACACTAGCCCTTATTCAAGAGATAACAGAAGACAACAATAAACTCACAGAACAAAAGATCCACCAACTTGAACATCTCGTAAAGGAATTGAACAATTGACAATTGCATTTGATTACATTGTTTGTTTCTGGTATTCCAAACAGGTTTTTTTATCACTGTAAAGGCCCTGATGAAGCGCATAGACATGAAATGCGTTGGGCAATAATTCAATTTGGAGAAAATAAAAAAAAATTGAAGCAAAATTTACACTGGTGGTATGGAACTCTTATTTTCTCCAAAACTTTTATCTTCTTTACCACTGAATTGGCCTCAAATAATTTTGAAAACAATATTGTAACCAGCTGCTGAAAGAGTTGCAAGATGAATTTGGTAAACTATCAAGGTCACAAGCAGAGGAGGCACTAAAGACATCAACGGCTAAAAAAGGGGAGGAGGAAGGAATAGACGATAGAGAGGAGAACTTAAAGGAAAGAGGCAAACCACATGTACCTTCTTGCCTCCAGCTTAATCGGTGGACTTAAAAGGAAAATGCTGCTGTGCCGGATATGGAACAGGCTGTTTGCCTTCCCCAGCCAGCAAGTGGAGTGGGCACATTTCACATCAGTATTGGCTGATATCTCTCAAGATACTGAACAAGTAGATATTGAATTTTCTAACTCTGTACTCCGGTCAAGGCAAATAGTGGTAATCTTTACCACAATTTGCTCCAAAGCTTACAAAAACCCATGTGCCAATAAACTGTGCAAAATATATCGGTGGAGGAGGCATCAATTTTATAATTGACCTGATTACAGCTGGAGAAGCATCCAAAATGACACAGGGGCAACATGTCACAAGTAAAACCAGGTGTTAGAAATTGTGTTTCTGGTTGGCAGGGATATGCACCCTGTCCAAGCAGGAACCACAATCCTGGTCAGGGTAAGTGTAGTACACACTAAGGGGTCGATTCCGATGTCGGCCGGAAGCGCACCTAACAGTATTCGTCCGGAAAAAATACCAGCCGAACGCGTGTTTTCCGACCGACTCGAACAATCTACCGAACGAACAAGTACGATGCGCATAACAGCCCAGATTCCGAGCGAGCCGTACTTACCCATTCCAGCTCCTGTTCCCCGCCCGAGCCGGATCCGGTAAACGCCGAATCGAGTCGCACGGAACCAAATACACAGCACCTTCCGGCCGGACTAGTACGATGCGTCTTCCGTACGCGCCGAACTCGTCGCTACGTCCGGCACGTTTGAGCATCCGGGCGAGCCGTACATAAGCTCCGTTTCGCGCTACAAGATGATCCACGGCTACGAGACGAACAAGCCTGCTACGAGTACGACTCGAAGATACGAGAAACCCGAACGAGACGATCCAAGCATGAATCCCATTGCGCAGGTCCTACCTATACTCTACATCTATTACCGGGACCGGCACGGACGCGTACGGCGCAGACGGTAAGTCAAACACCAACAATACAAACAAACCACACGTACACGAAATATGTCACACACACATAGGGATGCACAAATAACGTACACTAGCAACAGCAGACCCATAGGGGTGGGATGGCCAACACCAATGCCATACACACCCATAGGGGGATGGATGCCTGCCACTACTACCACCCCTACCCAGGGGTGCCTGGATGCCTGCCACTACTACCACCCCTACCCAGGGGGCCCTGGATGCCTGCCACTACTACCACCCCTACCCAGGGGGGCCTGGATGCCTGCCACTACTACCACCCCTACCCAGGGGTGCCTGGATGCCTGTCACTACCACCACCCCTACTCAGGGGGGGCTGGATGCCTGCCACTACCACCACCCCTATCCAGGGGGGTCTGGATGCCTGTCACTACCACCACCCCTACTCAGGGGGGGGTGGATGCCTGCCACTACCACCACCCCTATCCAGGGGGGCTGGATGCATGCCACTACTACCACCCCTACCCAGGGGGCCTGGATGCCTGCCACTACTACCACCCCTACCCAGGGGGGCCTGGATGCCTGTCACTACCACCACCCCTACTCAGGGGGGCTGGATGCCTGCCACCACCACCACCCCTATCCAGGGGGCTGGATGCCTGTCACTACTACCATCCCCACCCTTAGGGGATGGATGCCTGCCACTACTACCATACCCACCCTAAGGGGGATGGATGCCTGCCACTACCACCACCCCTACCCAGGGGGCCTGGATGCCTGTCACTACCACCACCCCTACTCTGGGGGGCTGGATGCCTGCCACTACCACCACCCCTATCCAGGGGGGCTGGATGCATGCCACTACTACCACCCCTACCCAGGGGGCCTGGATGCCTGTCACTACTACCATCCCCACTCATGGGGGCTGGATGCCTACCACTACTACCATCCCCACTCATGGGGGCTGGATGCCTACCACTACTACCATCTGAACTCATGGGGGGCTGGATGCCTACCACTACTACCATCCCCACCCATAGGGGGCTGGATGGCTGCCACTACTACCATCCCCACCCTTAGGGGGATGGATGGCTGTCACTACTACCACCCCTACCCAGGGGGGCCTGGATGCCTGCCACTACTACCATACCCACCCTTAGGGGGATGGATGCCTGCCACTACTACCACCCCTACCCAGGGGGGCCTGGATGCCTGTCACTACTACCATCCCCACTCATGGGGGGCTGGATGCCTACCACTACTACCATCCCCACTCATGGGGGGCTGGATGCCTACCACTACTACCATCCCCACTCATGGGGGGCTGGATGCCTGCCACTACCACCACCCCTATCCAGGGGGGGCTGGATGCATGCCACTACCACCACCCCTAATCAGGGGGGCCTGGATGCCTGTCACTACTACCATCCCCACTCATGGGGGGCTGGATGCCTACCACTACTACCATCCCCACTCATGGGGGGCTGGATGCCTACCACTACTACCATCTGAACTCATGGGGGGCTGGATGCCTACCACTACTACCATCCCCACCCATAGGGGGCTGGATGGCTGCCACTACTACCATCCCCACCCTTAGGGGGATGGATGGCTGTCACTACTACCACCCCTACCCAGGGGGGCCTGGATGCCTGCCACTACTACCATACCCACCCTTAGGGGGATGGATGCCTGCCACTACTACCACCCCTACCCAGGGGGCCTGGATGCCTGTCACTACTACCATCCCCACTCATGGGGGCTGGATGCCTACCACTACTACCATCCCCACTCATGGGGGGCTGGATGCCTACCACTACTACCATCCCCACTCATGGGGGGCTGGATGCCTGCCACTACCACCACCCCTATCCAGGGGGGGCTGGATGCATGCCACTACTACCACCCCTACCCAGGGGGGCCTGGATGCCTGCCCCTACTACCATACCCACCCTTAGGGGGATGGATGCCTGCCACTACTACCACCCCTACCCAGGGGGCCTGGATGCCTGTCACTACTACCATCCCCACTCATGGGGGGCTGGATGCCTACCACTACTACCATCCCCACTCATGGGGGGCTGGATGCCTACCACTACTACCATCCCCACTCATGGGGGGCTGGATGCCTGCCACTACTACCATACCCACCCTTAGGGGGATGGATGCCTGTCACTACAACCACCTCTACTCATAGGACGGGTAATGCATGACACAACTAGCATACTCCCACATAAGGACTGTCTGTAAATTACATCCCAGCCCCCAACACCATGACAAGTGTGTGTGTTCTGTGTCAAATGCATACAACACTGAACATGACATTGAACATACAATGTGACCCCCTAACACATGTGTCACACATAATTGTGTGTGTGGCCTACACAATGCAAGCAGACCATGACCACTGTGGCAATGTGGCCCAAAGCCCCATCACCACAGTGCCCATAACGTAAGTGTGTGCCCCATAGCTGAAGCACATTTTGAACAGTGTGGCAATGGGGCCCAAAGCCCCATCACCACAGTGCCCAAAAGGGAAGTGTAGTCCTGGTAAAAGCTGCAAAAACATAACTGCAGGGATAATTCCTGGCCACACAACACCAAACACTACAGTGGCATTGTAGTGCTTGTGTCCCATAGCAACATAGATTGTGTGAGGCAAGCAGTGCAGTGCCAATGACACATCGTTCTGGCCATGTGCACACAAACATCAGCCATGGGGGCCCACATTGTCTACATTCACAAATAACACAATGACAGAAGTGAGCATCATAATGCAGACCCACATATCAGCACCAATGGACACACAAATGTAGATATCCTGTGGAGACTGTAGATGCCAGGTGAACAAATACCATACCATGGCAGCAATGGGACACACTAACCATGATCAATGTGCTGACTGATGACCTAGCAGTCCCAGGGCCAGCAGGGGAAAGCCAACAAACAACATACAGCCAATGGCAAACTAAAGATATGCCAATGCAGTGGTGCAAAAGCACAAACACAAACAGGCAGACTCACACTGCATATCATACACAACAGGTGAGGGGGGTTGTGTGCCAGAGTCCCAAGGCAAACACACAACACATGAGGAGGCCAGATTCACTGATACACAGATGTCAACACAGTCACATACAAAAGTAACTCATGGATTGGATTCCCCTATGTGGGCAAACAGGCATTGTGAGATGAGAGGGAGCCCAAATTACACGTCACACAAGCTTGTAGGAACAGCAACACACACAGCAAGAGACATAACCACCACAGCACTCCCCCCAATGACCCCACATTGTGGTGACACTAGCCTGCATGACAATCACACTGTGATGACAAAGGTAGATGTCATCCACACTGTGAACCACAGCCATGTGTCCTGAGCAACAAACTACCATCACACCTATACAAGCACAAAGCACTCAGCACGGCCTGCCAGCCAAGGAAAATATGGAGGTAGTGCCCCAGCCGTGCAACAACTCACATTTGCACACACTCAACGCCACACACCTTGAACTCCACCAATGTGCAGCAGGGAAGCTCACATGGACTGCTAACATTGCACATGCACCCATGACAATCCCAAGGGTGGTGGGGGGAAATAAGGTGCAGAAACCCATCACACATGGCCAGTCAACAATACTTGTGAATGTCTGACACACTGCACAGTATGCCGTACATGGGCATGACGTGAAATCCACCCCAAACAATGGGATCCTGGCCATAGTCACACACCAATGAAGAAGCCAAGCTAACCCACAAAGGACACACATAGACAACTTCCAACATTGCAGCTCTGACCCTGAGGAGTGGCAGCAGTCACACACACAACGTGTCACAATCACTGAAAGCATACACAAACAGAAAATCACATTACTCGTGTAACCAACAAGTGCCAAGAGGAATCCTGACTGTGTCCCATCTGCGTTTGCCCACATCCCCAGCCCTGACAACAAAGACAACTAGGGATGACAACCTCATGAACATTAGTTTGCCATGCACCCACATCCCGGAGTAACCAGGTCCAAGATGCTGGATGAACACAGAACAACTCAGCAAGCATCACAAACATGAACATCCGTAGGGACACAGCCTGTGTAGGAAAAGGAGAAGGGAACACGCACAGACATGCCTACACAACACACAACATGGGCACAGCCTATATCACGGAATCACGCACTGCCATGAGGGCACTCCACTCCTGTGGAAGGTCAGCTGTGCCAAACCTTGTCTGTGCATGACTCAAACATGTCAGCAGAACACTCGGTCAGTGAGTCAACAACTACAACACACTGAAGGCTCTGCTCATATCAGCCTGGGCACGGGAGTGTCACGTCAGTCATCTGCATACACCCAAGACACGTGTCAAGCAACTTGCACTGTGTACACAGATGAGTCCTCCAAATTTGATGTGCTAAACTGCATGTCCATTGGAGACGGGCACACAGTCAGGGTACTAGGAACATTGGACAGTGGTAAGCCCACCAGATGTGCATCAGTGTAGGACAAAGATGGTAATCTACAAATGCTAAACGTACATCCCTGTGTCAAATGCTGAACATAACACCCTCAGACTGCAGCAAAGGATGCTATGGATCCAGACTAGATTAGGACACATATCCCATGGACCACATGGAGCCCATCACAGCAAAACTTCATTTACCTGATCTGAACACTATTACAACAGCAAATGCATGATTCTACACATCTACATCATGTACCTCCAAAGATTAACCACAAGTAAACAAAAAGAGGCTTTATTCAGCAAGTGTGCAACTCAAATCAAAAGTCCAAAATAAACTAAGGCCAATGGCCAGTCCAAATATACAGTCCCAACAGGGTGATGTGTGACAACTTGTCAACAATTGCTTGCCTGCACAGGTACGGACAGGGGACATCCCCCTTGGAGGGACATACGAGGGGCAGGCCAGGCACCGCAGGGACAGGATCAGGGGATGCCAGAAGGAGGCAGTGAAGGGGAGGTGGGTGCAGGAGTGTCACCGGCAACTGCAGTGGAGGTGTCTGACTCAGGGGGGCTGGCACCACCGCAGGGCTCAAGTCAGATGCAGTTGGTGCTGCAACCACTGCAGTGGGCTGGTCAGATGGAGTGGACTGGGTCCCCAATGCAGTGCCCGAGTCAGACGGGGTGGTTGTGGACTCCACCGCAGTGCATGACTCCAAGGTAGTGGAAGGGGGGGTAGAAGAGCTGGGCAGGACAGAGGGGGGGACACGGTCTCCACACCAGTGGCACAAACAGGCAGAGCGTCTGGTTTTGGGGTCGAAGAGCAAGTGGCAGGGGGGGAGGGCCTAAGCAGTTTGGGGATGTGGTATCAGTGTGTGGGGGAACCTGGGGCAGGGTGTGGCGGTGGAACCTTTGGAGTGGTGGCCTGGGGGATGGAGGTGAGAGACTGGGTGGTTGACTTGCAGGGCGGTGGCGGGGTCTTGCTCTTCCGGGACCGGGGGGACTTGCGGGTGGGGGGCTCACTCTGCCTGCGCCTGGGGGAGGGTGTCCGGGGGCGAGGGGCACTCCCCTATGTGTGGGTGGACGTCCTCTTCCCCCGGTATGCTGGATCAGCGGGATGGGAGGAGAAGAGGCCGAGGTCACAGAGGAAGAGCTACTGATCAGGTGGGGTTGCAGGTGAGGCACGGGAAGGGGTCTTGGAGGGAGAGGATCTTGAGGATTGCGGAGTGACTGTGGGGATGTGTGTGTGTGTGTTCCCCATCCCCTGTGTCTGTGGTATCAGTCCCCTGAGGATGCTTGTGTGCACGTCTTGCCTTACTCTTGGGTGTGTCTGTGCTGCTCGTGTCTGTGTGTTTGGGTGACTGTGCAGGTGTGCATGTGCTTTGGACAGGTAGGGGGGCAGGAAGTGTGGATGGGGCAGAGGTGGGAGGGGTGAGGGACTGTTGGAGGAGGGACACTGCTGCCGTCAGGGAGGAGTCCATGGACTTATTGCTCCTCTGTAGGGCAGACATACCTGCCGAGATGCCCTCCATGAACAACACCAGCTGTGTCAACAGAGTGGTGTGTGCATGGAGGACACTCAGCATTGCTGTCTGCCCTACATGGAGCTGCCGAAGGAGGTACACAGACTCCTCACTCAGGGCAGCAGGGGACACAGGGGCAGGGGGTGCGGTGCCTGGCACGAAGGAGACATGCTCCCGAGTACGGGAGCCTCCACGGACCTCAGGAATGGGAGCTAATGGGAGGGCGGTGGTGGTGGTGGTGGCGGGGCCAGACAGACTAGCTGGCCTTTGGTGGCTGCTGAGACCTGCCTCCACAAGGGAGTCATCCTCCGAGCTGCTGTGGTCCTCAGCTGAGGTGAATGGTGCTGAGGACTCCTCGGTGTGGCTCCCCTCGCCCTCCGTGCCACTGGGTCCCTCTGACCACTCGTCCGATGCTGACCCAGTCTGGCTCCGCTGCTCCTCCTGGTCCATGGAGCTGTCCCTCCTGTGGCCTTGGATGTATCTGCAAACAATTAGGGAAACAGACAAACATCAGTCACCTGCACTGACCGCACACACCACAGTAAGTACAGCACATTACAGAGCAAGCCCTGGCATCCTTAGTTGAACATTGCCTAAAGTCCTCACACAGATTCGGGGAAGCCAATTGTCAGTCTGATGGTCAACCATGGGACTCACACCCCTCCTGCCCTTGCACCCATCTGTCTGGTGCCTGTCTGATGGTAAGACCCCAGTGTGGACACATGCACCACCTACACAGTTGTTGGACATTGCAGGGAACACGGTGAAGTATGTGAACATGCACACATCACAACTCTTGCCACCGAGTCAGTGCAGGTTTCCGGATAAAGGGATGGCCAGAGTCTAAATAGAAATGCATGTGATGCATACCAGCACCAAACACCATGATGCACCCATGTCCGGATAGTCAATGCCACAATGGGGTGCATGTTGCACATGTCACTCCCCTGCAGGATCAGTCTCAGGAAGTTGAATGCCATGACACAGGAATACGTGCAAAGTCATACATTACTGTCTCAAGTCACATGGCCATGGCAGCCAGCCAACAACAGTCTGCACTGTGTCACAATCCGAGGGCATGGGGAATGCAAGTTATGTGACTGACAAGTGCACATGTCCATCCCCCAAATACAGCAAAACCAAAGGGGATGATGGACGGAGTGTTGAACATTGCAAGCACTCACCCCCAGTCAACTGATCTGGGTTTAATCCATCATCATTCTTTAGCTCACTCCGCCACCCCAGTTCAGACATGGCCATATGCAAATCAGTCTGACCCTGTGCCTCATGGGAACAGTCCAGCCCGAACTGCCAAGCCATGTCTTCCCTGGACCGGAAACAAGCATCCTGGGACCGGTTTCTGGCTTACAGCCGTCATCAGCCAGGCTATCTTGAATCCAGTGGCAAAGTGAGCAAGGGACCCACGTCTGGGCATACCCTGCCAACTTAGGGCGAACATAGCAAAACCAAAGGGGATGATGGACGGAGTGTTGAACATTGCAAGCACTCACCCCCAGTCAACTGATCTGGGTTTAATCCATCATCATTCTTTAGCTCACTCCGCCACCCCAGTTCAGACATGGCCATATGCAAATCAGTCTGACCCTGTGCCTCATGGGAACAGTCCAGCCCGAACTGCCAAGCCATGTCTTCCCTGGACCGGAAACAAGCATCCTGGGACCGGTTTCTGGCTTACAGCCGTCATCAGCCAGGCTATCTTGAATCCAGTGGCAAAGTGAGCAAGGGACCCACGTCTGGGCATACCCTGCCAACTTAGGGCGAACATAGCAAAACCAAAGGGGATAATGGACGGAGTGTTGAACATTGCAAGCACTCACCCCCAGTCAACTGATCTGGGTTTAATCCATCATCATTCTTTAGCTCACTCCGCCACCCCAGTTCAGACATGGCCATATGCAAATCAGTCTGACCCTGTGCCTCATGGGAACAGTCCAGCCCGAACTGCCAAGCCATGTCTTCCCTGGACCGGAAACAAGCATCCTGGGACCGGTTTCTGGCTTACAGCCGTCATCAGCCAGGCTATCTTGAATCCAGTGGCAAAGTGAGCAAGGGGCCCACGTCTGGGCATACCCTGCCAACTTAGGGCGAACATAGCAAAACCAAAGGGGATGATGGACGGAGTGTTGAACATTGCAAGCACTCACCCCCAGTCAACTGATCTGGGTTTAATCCATCATCATTCTTTAGCTCACTCCGCCACCCCAGTTCAGACATGGCCATATGCAAATCAGTCTGACCCTGTGCCTCATGGGAACAGTCCAGCCCGAACTGCCAAGCCATGTCTTCCTGGACCGGAAACAAGCATCCTGGGACCGGTTTCTGGCTTACAGCCGTCATCAGCCAGGCTATCTTGAATCCAGTGGCAAAGTGAGCAAGGGACCCACGTCTGGGCATACCCTGCCAACTTAGGGCGAACATAGCAAAACCAAAGGGGATAATGGACGGAGTGTTGAACATTGCAAGCACTCACACCCAGTCAACTGATCTGGGTTTAATCCATCATCATTCTTTAGCTCACTCCGCCACCCCAGTTCAGACATGGCCATATGCAAATCAGTCTGACCCTGTGCCTCATGGGAACAGTCCAGCCCGAACTGCCAAGCCATGTCTTCCCTGGACCGGAAACAAGCATCCTGGGACCGGTTTCTGGCTTACAGCCGTCATCAGCCAGGCTATCTTGAATCCAGTGGCAAAGTGAGCAAGGGACCCACGTCTGGGCATACCCTGCCAACTTAGGGCGAACATAGCAAAACCAAAGGGGATGATGGACGGAGTGTTGAACATTGCAAGCACTCACCCCCAGTCAACTGATCTGGGTTTAATCCATCATCATTCTTTAGCTCACTCCGCCACCCCAGTTCAGACATGGCCATATGCAAATCAATCTGACCCTGTGCCTCATGGGAACAGTCCAGCCCGAACTGCCAAGCCATGTCTTCCCTGGACCGGAAACAAGCATCCTGGGACCGGTTTCTGGCTTACAGCCGTCATCAGCCAGGCTATCTTGAATCCAGTGGCAAAGTGAGCAAGGGACCCACGTCTGGGCATACCCTGCCAACTTAGGGCGAACATAGCAAAACCAAAGGGGATGATGGACGGAGTGTTGAACATTGCAAGCACTCACCCCCAGTCAACTGATCTGGGTTTAATCCATCATCATTCTTTAGCTCACTCCACCACCCCAGTTCAGACATGGCCATATGCAAATCAGTCTGACCCTGTGCCTCATGGGAACAGTCCAGCCCGAACTGCCAAGCCATGTCTTCCCTGGACCGGAAACAAGCATCCTGGGACCGGTTTCTGGCTTACAGCCGTCATCAGCCAGGCTATCTTGAATCCAGTGGCAAAGTGAGCAAGGGACCCACGTCTGGGCATACCCTGCCAACTTAGGGCGAACATAGCAAAACCAAAGGAGATGATGGACGGAGTGTTGAACATTGCAAGCACTCACCCCCAGGCAACTGATCTGGGTTTAATCCATCATCATTCTTTAGCTCACTCCGCCACCCCAGTTCAGACATGGCCATATGCAAATCAGTCTGACCCTGTGCCTCATGGGAACAGTCCAGCCCGAACTGCCAAGCCATGTCTTCCCTGGACCGGAAACAAGCATCCTGGGACCGGTTTCTGGCTTACAGCCGTCATCAGCCAGGCTATCTTGAATCCAGTGGCAAAGTGAGCAAGGGACCCACGTCTGGGCATACCCTTCCAACTTAGGGCGAACATAGCAAAACCAAATACCACATCATCTGTACTACTATTTGTCCACGTCATACCAACTGGACATATGGGGGACATGAAACACAACTCTCTGAACATGAGCACCTCACAGTGTGCTGTGAATGACAATACAGCTGACTGAAAGTCACAGTCGCAAACACCTGTGTGCACAGTCAAGTGATCAGACACCTATAAGTCACAGAAGTATCGTCTATCATGGTCACATCTCAGATGGCATGCTGAGCCCTAACCGATAAACATACCAGTAGTCCTGACAACGAAGACACAGCACAATGAGACAGAGGCAGACACCTGAGGGTACATTACACTGATCACAACATGCCAGATGATACACGGGAGTGGGAGTACAGAGTGCATTGCATGCCCTGGAGTAGGCATGACTGTCCAGCTCCACCTGTAAGAGGGATGAGTCCTGGACAGTAGGCAGGTGGCTAAGCATGTGTGACACACTGGATACACATACTCCTGAGGCCCAAACATTGTTCCCACCAGCAGCATGGGTGTGTGCCAAATTCCCCAGGGACATGTGGTGAGTCAGAGCAGCAAGCGGACCACATATCAAAGTTACACCCAGATTACATGTCAGAACTTAGGCAATGTGTAAGCAATTGACCCACCCATGAATCGCACAACATAGTCACGGGAACAAATGCTGTCCCCCACCTTCAGCAAAGCAAAATGCAATGACACAGTCCCCAAATGACACAATTTCCTGACTATAAGGGCCACACATATGCGTATCAGAGGAGAAGTGGGCATGTCACAAATGAGGGACATGGGTCCTGGACCACATGACTGATGTACTGTGGAAGTTTAACCAGGCCCGAGGAGGGCACATAGCATGTCAGACAAAGTGCACAGTGCAGTCATGGACTCACCCCTCCTTGCTGCTGTCTGTCCTTCAGCTGCCCATCCAGGTCAGGGAAGACCACCGCCAGGATCCGGAGCATGTGGGGGGTCAGGGTCCGGTGTCCGCCCCTCCTGCGAGGAGGCGACAGCTTCAGCTGGACCCTTGCGATCCTCCGGGTCCAGCCACGAAGGTCCTGCCACCTCTTCTGGCAGTTGCGGATCCTGCGCCTGTAGACCCCCACGGATCTTACTTTCCGGGCGATGGTCAGCCAGATTTCCTGCTTCTGGTGGGCATCAACCTGTGAGGATGACAAAGTGAAAAGGCCATTACTACACATGCAACATATACGTGCATCACACAGTTGGATATACATGTCTCAATCACAGGGGCATATGATGTACACAGGCAGTGCAACAATGGCTATGAACAGTTTGCCAGCAGTCACTACATGGTATCATTGCATGGGAAGTAAACCTAGTTGGAATGCACTGTTACTGCACTGTACCAGTTCAGTGCATGTAACTACACACTTTGGGGTGTGACAACTACTCAGTGGGCATGCTAGCCAGTGGTGTGCACACTGAAAGCCCTGCTAGTCAGACAACATGCACAATTAGTGAGGCAGTGGACAGCACACTCACCTGCTCCCCTGGTTTCCCATACAGCTTGCTGTACTGTGGAAGGAGGCTGTCCAGCAGGGCCTGGTTCTCCTCAAGGCTGAAGGCTGGGGCTCTCTCCACAGTACGTGCCATTGCAGGAGCCAGAGGATGCATAAACAGCAGCAGTGTTGGTGGCAGATGTCGTCCTGGAGCATGTAGTGCAGGCAAGTGAGCTCTCAGGGGAACAGCCAGCATTATAGGTGTGCTGCAGAGGCAGATACTGTCCCATGTGTCCAAAGTGATAGGTCCAAGTCGTTTGCATCTTCTGAATCTGACCAATCCATGGAATAGCAGCACTAATACACGCCCACAGCATCCTTCAAATCTTCAACTTCATGACACCCATGATTTTGCAACATTGTTGTGGCTGGCCAACTGAATTCACTGCATCAGACTCGTTGGAGCTTCGAAAACGCGTCCGTTGCCATGCCAGGCCCCAGCCAATGTGTGCGCACCGTTCAGTCCACTGCTGTACAACGCGTATTTCGGGATACAACGCGTACCCGCTCACATACAATGCAATGGGCCGGCCGGGCACACCGATCGGTCCATTGCTGTTCAACGCGTACCCGGGATACAACGCGTACCCGCTCACATACAATGCAATGGGCCGGCCGGGCACACCGATCGGTCCATTGCTGTTCAACGCGTACCCGGGATACAACGCGTACCCGCTCACATACAATGCAATGGGCCGGCCGGGCACACCGATCGGATCATTGTTGTACAACGCGTACCCGGGATACAACGCGTACCCGCTCACATACAATGCAATGGGCCGGTCGGGCACACCGATCGGTCCATTGCTGTTCAACGCGTACCCGGGATACAACGCGTACCCGCTCACATACAATGCAATGGGCCGGCCGGGCACACCGATCGGTCCATTGCTGTTCAACGCGTACCCGGGATACAACGCGTACCCGCTCACATACAATTCAATGGGCCGGCCGGGCACACCGATCGGTCCATTGCTGTTCAACGCGTACCCGGGATACAACGCATACCCGCTCACATACGATGCAATGGGCCGGCCGGGCACACCGATCGGTCCATTGCTGTTCAACGCGTACCCGGGATACAACACGTACCCGCTCACATACAATGCAATGGTCCGGCCGGGCACACCGATCGGTCCATTGCTGTTCAACGCGTCCCTGGACAGGTCACACGCATATGTCACCATGCTGGTCACTGGTGAACCTATGCCAGCCACATGTACTTTCCAGGGACTCAGGGGCACACCTACAACACCACACCCAGTCCACAATGTATCTAAGGCATGTGTGGCAGCATAACCTTATCTGTGTATGGGGGTGAACATGTGGTTTTTGGGGTGGCATTTGGGGGCAGACACACCCAGGCTGTGCATGTGTTCATGGGGACAGGGTCCTTTGTGTGTTGTGCACCTGACCACTGTGGTGTGCAACTTTTCATTTATGAGCATGTGTCATGGTCACATTTCCAGGTTGTGTATGTGTATGACATGTCACATACCCCCAGGCTCACATGTGGGAAGGCATGTACGTCACAGGGTGGCCCATTGCCACAATAGTGATGTCCCTCCGCAGTCTGTGTGCATGTTGTGTTTCGCATGTCTCTGACTCCATGTGCACAATGGGAGACAGTCTCCACATCCACGTGGTTTGTGCATGAACTTTGATGTTGTGTGTGTGTGTGTCACAGACGTCCATGTCTGTCCTGCAGAGGCTACAGGGGCCACAACCTGTGGGTGTCATGTTAGTTTCTCTGACGTGTACATGATACGCAATGTCATGCCAGTGTCCATGTGGCAAGACAGGGTCCCTGGGAATCTACCTGTCAATGAGCTGTGATGCCTGTGGAGCATCTTTCCAGACATGTCACTGTGGTATGTGTGTGGAACGTGAGAGCAGTAAATGGGTACTGTGACACAGCCTAATGGTTTCCCATAGCACACCCTGGAACCTGTTGTCAACACTTGTTGAACAGAGATGTTAGATGATGTCCATGTAGGTGCCATATATGTCCAAACAGAACGACACACACATCAAGTACTTGTGTTTGTTAATGATGTATCATGTGAAATTGAGTATGGTGAACGGCACATAGATGGGGTGACTGACAATCTTGCTTTCTTCACCTATGCACTGCAGGGCTCCTGCTGTCCATCGACCATTCCCAGACCTGGCAACGATGGTGGAACGTGACAGCATCCGATGGTACCGCTTCACCAGGCAGCTTATTGAGGATTTGGCAGTGCGGTTGGACCCACATTTGCAGCCTGGCCGTCCGTATCCTACAGCGCTGACCCCCAAGGTGAAGGTGATGGCAGCCCTACACTTCTTTGCCACCGGTACCTTTCAACACACTGTGGCGACTGCCGGTGGGATGTCACAGACTATGTTCAGCCGTGTGCTACGCGATGTTTTGGGGGCAATGTTGATTTACCTGAACCAGTACATCTATTTCCCAACACGTCAACGACTCACTGACGTCAAGAGTGACTTCTATGCCCTGGGGAGGATGCCACATGTAATTGGCTCCATTGATGGGACACATGTGGCTTTGATACCACCACAGGCACATGAGCAGGCATACCGGAACCGTAAACATTACCATTCGATCAATGCTCTGGTGGTATGTCTTGCAGATATGACCATCTCACATGTGTGTGCCCGTTTCCCCGGTTCGGCACACGATGCCTACGTGATGAGGAGTAGTCGCATCCCGAGGATGATGTCACAGATGCCGAACCAGAGTGCCTGGCTTGTTGGTGTGTACTGACTTTGTACCATTGTGTGTGTTCTGCTATGTTGTTTTCCGCACACATTTTCAAATCGGCTAATGTGCAATTGTCTGTCTGTAGGTGACTCGGGATACCCCAACATGCCGTGGTTGCTGACACCCCTCAGGAACCCTGTGACACCAGCCCAGATGCGCTACAATGAGGCACATGGTCGGACGAGGAGGGTGATTGAGCGGACCTTTGGTCTCCTGAAGAGCCGCTTCCGCTGCCTGGACAAGACAGGAGGGGCCCTCCCATATGCCCCAGCAAAGGTGTGCAAGATTGTCATCGTCTGCTGCATGCTGCACAACCTGGCAGTGCGGAAGGAGTTGCCTCTCATCCTGGATGACGATGACCAACGTCCGCCACCTGTGGAAGATCCTGGCCTGGGTCACGATGCCAGTGAAGATGATGATGATGATGATGGTGATGTCCGCACACAGCTCATCACCAACTTCTTCAGCTGAATGTGAGTCTCCAGAGGGTTGTAATGTCAATGATTTGAGTTTGCATGATATGTGTGTGTGGTGCTCTGTTGCTGTTTGAATGTGGCCATGTGCTACTTGACTGGATGCGTGCAGCGATGTGTCCTTGCAGGTGATCTGTACTGCCCAACAGTGTTGACATGCTAACTTGGTTTTGTGTAGTTATCTCGTGACATGTATTAGACATGAGTATTGCCGTTCTGTGCTGTTTTTCAGTGGTTTTGACTGTGTGTCATGTCTGTCCTTCACAGGGTGCTGCCGGAGTTGTTTGATCAACTTGGATCCCACGAATCCATGAATCAACTTGCAAGGTGGAAGCAGTCGTTTCCCTACAGGTGATGTGCCACACACCCCTGGACTTTCTATCTTCTGCACTTTTTGACTTTGTGGCCACAGCCAGGTTGGATTAGCTAGCATTTGTAGTGGAAACAACATGTTGCAAATGTGTAATAAACCTGTGCTTCACTTTGGGATGTGCGTTGTCTGTGGTCAGACATCTGACTGACATTTGCTTACTGCACCTGTAGTCTAGTTGACAGACTGTGAATAGGTGGCGTGTCTGTGCATTCCACTGTATTTAGTTGCAACATCAGTATAGGTGATGAGTCTGATGGCCCTGGTGTGTATGTGTTGTGTGTCCCTAGTGGTGTGTCTCCCTCATATGTGTCACGTCGCCATGACTGACATGACGGTATTGGCTTCGCTGTAGCAGTTAGCATGCACAGTGTCATTTTTCTGATCACCATCTCCATGTTAGAGAGCACGTTGGAATCACAACAGAGGCAGATATGGTGTATTGGTGAGTTTATTTACATACAGGTTGAGAATGGTGCACAGGATGGTGGGTGCTGTACATAGAAATTGGAATCCAAAGTTCCCATGTGATTTGGAAGTCTTGGTAGCTGAGATGTCCAGAGTAAAGTCCACAGTCATCTGATGAATTTGGCCAACTAGAGCTCCCCATGTCATGTGGGAGAGTTGGGTTGGCTTCGACAGGGCGTGCAGTTTGCACACAGAGGAAAAGTTCCAGAACAGGTGTTGGCTTCCTGGGGGACGTAGATGGCCATCGGCCTCTCAGTTTGGCCTCCTCGGACGGCCTCTCTTCTTGGGGGGGAGACCCTCCTGTGCAGGCTGCGGCGGTGCAGGGGACTCTCTGCCAGAGTCCTCCTCCCTCCCTGTGGCATTTGCAGTTGTTTCAGCAGCAGATGTTGTGGGCACACAGGGAGGTGTGGCCATGTTGGTGCTGATCTGGCGGAGGCATGACTGTATGTCCCTATGCACCGCTGTCAGTTGTTCCAATGTGTCCCACTTGGACTCCATGCCAGGCATGTGTGTCTCGACACGTGACATGTGTGTCTCGACACGGGACATGTGGGAGTCCAAGCGGGCATGATGGGCAGCCTGCTGCTGTTGTATGTCCTTGAGGATCCCCACTACCTGGCTGACCTCTCCGGTGCTAGTCTGGTACGCATCCGCGATGCGTGCCAGTTGTGGGTCATCATGCAGTCCAGACCCCTCTGCAAAGAGCGACCTATGTCTACCACCCCTCCCACCACCCCTGGCGACACGTGCAGGACCTGCGGTGGCACGCACAGGTGACCGTGGGCCCACTTGGGTGTTGTTCCTGGGCTCGTTGTCACCAGCTCCAGTTTGGGTCTGGGTCCCTGTGCTGTTGTCATCTGTGTTCCTTGGTCTGTCCGTGTTGGCAGGGGTGGCCTGTGTGTTGGCAGTTGTTGGAGGGGTGGGTGAAGGGGGTGCAGATGTTGGTCCTGCTGGTGCTGCATGATGACTCACACCGGAGGGTCCAGCTGGTTCTTCGCCATCCGAGGAGTGCAGAGGCTGATCCACACCAGTGAGCTCAGTGTTCCCTGGAGCCTGGGACAGGGACTCCTCCTCGTCTGCTGCTGTGTCCCCATCATCACCTGTTTTGGGGAGAGACACAGATTGTATGTTATGTTTCTACTGGTATCAATTGTTCAAACACCTGACAGTTGTGACTGTACCTCTGGATGTGGGCCTGGACATTGCATTCTCCTAAATTGTGACAGTCAGAGAGTGATATTGGTGTAGCACATTGTCCTGCCAACTTGTGGCATGTCAATGTGAATGTTGAGGTGTGTGCATGACCAGCATTGGTGGTATTTGCTTGCCATCCGGGCCTCCTTCTCCCCCAGCCCAGTTATCCCACCATGGTAGCGTGCTTCCATTGCAGGGAGTGCAAGTTGTCTTTCAGGATGTCAGTCAGTGGTGTTCTGCTGTTGGTTGTTGCACAGTTCCCAGCAGGGCCTTGTGCTCCCCCAGCAGTACCCAGTGTCAGCCATCCTGTGAGTCCTTTTCCACTCCCTGTGATGTGAGCATGGTTCAGGGTGGTGTTGATGGGCCAATTGTGAGGCTGACCAACATCTGTGACTACCACTCCCATCATGCTATTGCCTACACCCCCTTCCCAGCATGCCCATACTTCCTTCCTTTTGAGTGGACTTCACTGTGTGTGAGTGTGACAGCAATGGCAAGATGGCTGGCAGTGTGGTCCTGTTGTTTGTTGGTGCCCAGTTCCCAGCAGGGCCTTGTGCTCCCCACAGCTGTGGCCCGTGTCAGACATCTTTGAAGTGGCTTTTGACTCCCTGTGAGGTGTGCATGCTTCAGTGCTAACTTGCTGGGCCATGTGGGTGTGAGATGTTGATCTGTGACTACCACTCCCATCATGCTATTGCCTCCACCCCGCTTCTCAGCATGCCCATCCTTCCTTCCTTTTGACTCTGTTTCCCTGTGGGGTGGGGTGCCTGTGCTGACAGGATGGCTGGGAGTGTTGTCCTGGCAGTTGTTTGGCTACAAGTCCCAAGAGTGTCCCTGTGCTTCACACAGCATAACCCAGGGTGGTGGTTCTTTGTGGGATCTTCAGTTAGGATGTGAGGCATTGCATTCTCCCAGGTGGGTTATGTGGAGTTAGTATTGAGGGGTGTGTGAGTGGAGGTGCTTGTAACTATGGTCAGTGCTGTGAGTCCTCCTTCCCACCCAGCCAGATATCCCACCATGGAACGTGCTTCCATTGCAGGGAGTGCAAGTTGTCTTTCAGGATGTCAGTCAGTGGTGTCCTGCTGTTGGTTGTTGCACAGTTCCCAGCAGGGCCTTGTGCTCCCCCAGCAGTACCCAGTGTCAGCCATCTTGTCAGTTGTTTTCCACTCCCTGTGATGTGAGCATGGTTCAGAGTGGTGTTGATGGGCCAATTGTGGGTGTGACCAATATCTGTGACTACCACTCCCATCATGCTATTGGCTACACTGACTTGACCAGCATACACAGACTTCCTTCCTTTCAGTGAGCTTCCCTGTGAGGTGGTGTTCTAGTGGTGTTTAAATATCTGGGAGTGTTTTGTTGGTTCTATTTGTGCCACTGCCTTGCTGTATTTGTTGTTAGGTTTGTACATGTCATGACACAGTTACATATCACTATGAGATGGGAGGTATTGTGTTTGTCTGACTAGCATTCACATCTTGGGATGAATATCTTTTGGTTGCTGTGTATTTGCTGAGGGTGCATGGTTTGCCTATCCCCTTGACTGTGATGTGTGTGTGTTGTCACACCATATTGTGAATATTAGTTGTGTACTCACCAGGCTCTGGGATGTCTGTTAGTCCGTATACGCTCACTGGTGGTAGGATGGCCCGCACCTTCTCCTCCCAGGGCCTGAGGTATACTGGTTTTGCAGGAGGGCCACTGCCGGTGTGCTGGCTGAGGAGGTAGTCCTTTTTGAGTAGGTCCCGGACCCTCCTGCGCACATCATACCACCTGTTCTGGATGTCTTCCTTTGTGCGCAAACATGGTGATTGTGCGTTCACCCTGTCGACAATCCTCGCCCGCATCTTGGTTTTCTGCGACATGGGGGTCTGTTGTACCTATGTACCAAACAACTGTGGCTCTACCCTCAGGATCTCATCTACCAGGACTTCCAATTCACTATCTAGGAACTTATGGTTCTTCTTTGGGAGCATGGTGATGGGTGGTGGTGGTGATTGATGTGTGTGTGTGCAAGTGGGGGTGTGTGAGTGTAGGTTTAGCTGGGTGTGTGTGAGGGTGCTATTTGTAGGTGTGGTAATGGTGTGTGGCTTGTGTGATGTATGAGCTGTGAGTGTGTCTGTGGTTGCTGTGTGATGGTGTTGTGTGCTGGCAGGTCAGTGGAATTTGCAAAGGATCATGGTAGGGATTTGTGGCCTTTATGTAGGTGGAGTTGGAGGTGTGTCCTTGTTCCATTTTTTTTTTCCTCCCTGTATTTATTGGCTTTGTGGTTGCTTGTTTGGCCCTTTTTTTTCTAATTTTTCCTTGGTGTTTTTGGTGCATGTAGGAGTCGTTCTTGTGTCCGAGTAGGACGCTGCAGTTGTCTGGTGCGATCTTGTCCGACTCGTTCCCGCTGTGTGTCAGCTAGGTTTCATATGCGGCGTACGAGTCGGTCGCGTAGTATTGGGTTGCTTCGGCTGGGTTTTGTATGCGTGTCGGTCGTACGGCTTGTGCTCCGTGCGAGTCGGTCGTGTTTTGCACGCACAGCATCGTACTACGCGGGTCGGAGTTCGCGGGTACGTTTCGTTCGGGTTCAATCCGGGTGCGTGTCGGTCGGTTCGTTTCGCGTGATTTCCCGGCCGGGTGGCTTGTTTCCGTCCGGCTCGGTCGGTCGTTTTGTATTCCGTCCGAGTCGGTCTGATTTCACATGCATTTCATCGTACTACCAGGGTCGTACGGCGCCGGTACGTGTCGGTCGGACTTTATTCCCGGACCGAGTCGGTCGGTACGTTTTCCGGCCCGAATCGGAATCGGCCCCTAAATGTTTACCTATAGTCACACACTGGTAGCTTGGCACAGAGCAGTCACGCTAAACTAAAAAGGCAATGTGTAAAGTATTTGTGCACACATAGTAACACAGTGAAAACACCACAAAAGTACTCCACACCATGTAGAAAAGTAGCCAATATGTATCTTAGTAAAACAAGACCAAAATGATAAACATCCAACATACACAAGTCAAGTTATGAATTTTGCAAGATTAAATCAAAATGCAGTGCTTAGAAATCATTAGCTTCAACTGGGGCTATCTGGTCATGCTTGACCAGGGCAAATCCAAAATTCAGTCCGACCACGATGGAGCACGGGCTGGATACAGGAGTCAAGCAGACCTGCTGACAGTACCTTGGATGTGTCAAAGCTTGGGGACGATGCGTTGAAAAACAGAGGGGTTGTGTCGCTGGCAAAGCCGATGCATCAGTTCTGAAGTTGTGCAATGTCGTTGATGCGTTGATGTCAAGAGCGCCGTGCATCGGTTCCGAGGTGTCGATGTCGAACCGACGGGCTGCAGGTAATGCATTGCCGTGAGGCCGCGCAGGGCTGGGAATGCATCAGGGAAGGTGCGTCGCAGATACCGGCGATGCGTGTCCGAGACTCATGCAGCAGCAGTGATTCGGAGGGACTGCATTGGCAAAGTCAGGACTGCGTTGTAAGTCAAGGTCGTTGCATTGCGCAGTTGGCGAGCAACGTCCACTGCTTCGGTGCAAGCAGCGGCAATGCAGCGATACCGCAGAGAAACTTGCGGTTCCAAATGATGCTTCGGTGTCAATGCGTTGGTTTCTTGGGTTGCAGCACCAAACGCTCACTTCCAAGAGCCCAGCACTGGATTTGGCACTACTTGGCAGAGCAGGACTCACAGCAGAGGAGCCCAGGTACTGGTAGCAAGGTGCAGGTGAAGTCTTTGATATTCCTGAGACTTTGGAAACAGGAGGCAAGCCAAACAAGCCCTTGATGAACCTTTAGAGATGCAGGATGTAGAGAGTCAAGTCCAGTCCTCTCTCTCCCAGGCAAGAAGTAGCAAGCAGCAGGCCAACACAGCAAAGCAAGCAGCAAATTGGCAGTCCATCCGGGCAGCACAACAGCTCTATTTCCTGGTAGAATGTCCTCAGTTCCAGAAGTGTTCTGAGTATATGGTTTTAGAAGACCAGTACTTGTACCCATTTTAGCCTTTGAAGTAGGGAGACTTCAAAGAAAGGTCTTTGTAGTGCACAAGACCCTGCCTTTCCCTGCCCCTGCTCCAGACACTCTAAAGGGAGGTATGCAACTCTTTGTGTGGGGACAGGCACAGCCCTATTCAGGTGCAAGTGTCAGCTCCTCTCTCTCACTCTACCTGAGGAAGATGGGCCATCAGGATATGCAGGGCACACCTCAGTTCCCTTTTGTGTGTGACTGTCTAGAGGGAATGCACAAATCCCAGCTGTCACCCAACCCAGGCGTGGATTCCACAGACCGGCAGAGGCACAGATTGGTTAAAGTAAGAAAATGCCAACTTTCTAAAAGTGGCATTTTTAGACCAGCAATTTAAAAACCAACTACATTAAAAGATGTGTTTTTAATTTGTGAGACCAGAGAAACCAAACTTACTCTCCCTATATTTTCCCAATTGGAAGTTACACTTGTAAAGTGTTACAAGGCAGCTCCAATGCTGACCTGTGGGAGAGATAGGCTTTGCTGTAGTGAAAAATGACATGTCCTACCATATAAATACAGTGAATACAGTCCATGGGGTTAACTAGGGCCTACCTTAGGGGTGACTTATATGTAATAAAATGAAAGGTTTGGGTCTAGCAAGTAGGTAAACTTGCCAGGTCAAAATGGCAGTTTGAAACTGCACACACAGGCTCTGCAGTGGCAGGCCTGAGACATGTTTGCAGGGCTACTCATATGGGGGGCACAATCAGTGCTGCAGACCCACCAGTAGCATTTGATTTACAGGCCCTGGGCACATGAAGGGTACTGTACTAGGGTCTTATCAGTAAATCAAATATGCCAATCATGGAGAAACCAAATGCCATTACATTTTAGTCACAGAGCACATGCACCTTAGCACTGGTCAGCAGTGAGAAAGTGCACAGTGTCTTATAGCCAGCAAAAACGAAGTTCAGCAAACAGGAGATCAGAAAGCAAAACGTCAGGGGAAAACACACTAAAAGAAGCCAGGTCTAACAACCAGGGAACAGATAAATCCGTTCCTGCTGGTTGATCTTTGACTTTGGAAGTTTTCCACAACCTCCGTTAAACCCTATTTTCTTATAGACATGTGTTATTTCTTTTTGTCCAAATAATTGTGCATTAAGAACACCAACACCATTGTCCTCCAAAAATCATTTCTGATTTTCATCTGTTAATCTATTTATAAATTTGCATGACCAGTCCAGTGGCTCCTGGACCACGATAAATAGACAGGTCATTAGTAGAGCAACAGTTCAGTACCCTGTGAGAAAGTGCCCTCTTTCTGCATGGTATGCCCCCACTTTTTGCTGAATTGCTGATGTTCTTTGACTGAGTGTGCCCTGGGCTCCTGCTAATCAGGTGCCCAGGGCCTATGTTCCTTCCCTAAAACTGCATTGAAGCCTAAACCCAATTGGCATCTCTGGCCACATGTCAGCCCCTGGTAAATGGTACCACAGGTACCCAGGGCACTGTGACCAGAGAAGGCCTCTAAGGGCTGCAGCACTTATTGTGCCACCCTTAGTGGTCCTGTACCCTGACACTCACACACTGCCTTTGCAGGCTGGTGTCTTGGTGCAGAACAAAGTGAAGAGTCGACATGGCACACATCCCTGTGTGCCATGCCCACAAACCACTGCCCTGGTATACATCAGTCACCCTTCTAGCTGGGTGCACTATGCCAGTGGTGAGGGTACAGGTGCATGAGCCCTGTACCCCTACAGTGCCCAAGTCCATTCCTGGGCACTGTAAGTGCAGTGCTGCCATTAAGAGTATATGGTGCTGGGAGTTTGTCATTACGAACTCCACAGCACCATGATGGCTACACTGAAGACTAGGAAGTTTGGTATCAAACTTCTCAGCACATTAAACCCACACTGATGCCAGTGTGGGATTTAATGTAAAATGCACACCAGAGGGCATCTTAGAGATGCCCCCTGAAACTCGACCAACTTCTAGTGACCTGACTGAGTGGCTGTTTAGGCTGCCACCACCAGACATGTTTCTGGACCCCTGGGTCGAGAGCCTGCTGCTCTCGGGGGCCTGAAACAATGCACATCCTGGGATGAGGTGCCAAGCCTCCTCCCCCAGGATGGGCAGGGTTCACGAAGGAGAAGCTTCAAAGGCATGCCGCCTTTGTGAGCCTCTCCAGACCATTTGCTGCTTTCAGCAACTGGTCCCCACTGGTTCTACCCCCCACTTTGGGCGGGAGAACCAGCGGGAAAAACAAGTGAGGAAGGGAGGTGTGCCCACCTCTGCCAACTCCACCCCTCAGGTGGGGGAGGCGAGGTGAAGCACAACCTTGAGTCCCCGCCATCTTGAGGATGGGGGGACCCAGCCAACCAGGGGCAGGCTCCTGCCCCCCTCCCACTGGAGAGTGGCAGAATAGGGGGTGTACCCACCCCAGGGAAGGGACCCATTGGTCCCTGCCCTTTACCTACCTGTAACGCCCCTAAATTCAGTATTTAGGGGGCACCCTGAACCTTACTTCCTCAGATCCAGCCTACGAACAAGAAGAAAAGAAGAAGAAGGACGAAGAGCCGTGCAGAGCTAACAAGAGGACGACGCCCACTGACTTGGCCCCAGCCCTACAGGCCTGTCTCCCCTTGAACCTGCTCCTACGAAATCCCGGCGTGTCCAGCAGCCAGCAACCTCACAAACCCCGGAGGACCTGCCTGCCTTCACTTCCAAGACTGTTTCTCCCGTGAACACCGGTTGTGTTTAAACTGCAGCTTCTGGGTCCGGCCGGACACCGCAAATCCAGCCCACTCTGCACCCGCCAAACCCGGCCCGCGCTCGAGTGGAAAAACACCATGATGTGGTCACCCCGGCAATCCAGACCCGAGATCAGGCGACTCCTGACCTGCCTCAAGCCTCCAGATGACACCTGCAGCCTCAATCCAGAGGCCCCCCTCTACCGCGACCAGAGCGGGTAAGAAAATCCGACCCTAAAAGGCACCCCTGCACCCGACGCCCCACGGCCTTGTGTGCCCAAACCAACGGTGCCTAACCAACCCAAGACATCCCAACTTACCCCTCGAAGTGGTGGTCGCACCCAGAAGGTCCTCGTCCCTGAGCCTGCAGTGCTTCTTCAAACCGGAGGCTCTCCATAGAAAACAACAGGGCGTCCGACGTCGAAACAGCACTCTGCACCCGGCCGCCCCAGTGCCGCTGAGGGTGCACCTTTTGTGCCTACTTGTTTCCCCATTTGCCCTGACCTAAACCCTAGGAGCTTTGCTCCCACAACCCAGTGGCCTGCTTGCCAGCAGCCACCAACCGGAGACCCCCTATCCTCCATAGGATAACATTGGGCCTCAACACTCTGCACCCGGCCGCCCTAGTGCCACTGAGGGTGCAACAACAGTGCATCACTGACCCTGGGGGAACCCTTGTTCTAACCCCAGAACCTTAACTCCCACAGTTGTTTACTTACCTGCAAACCGATAACCTGTTTTTCCTCCATAGGATAACATTGACAATTTTTCTTCGAAAAACGACTGTGTGGAGTTTTGAAAACTAAAGATATTCTTTAAAAATCGTACAATTAACCAAAACGTGTTTTCTTACCTGTTTGCAGGACATGTCCCAGTGCTGAATCTAGGCATCCAGCACTGAGTTAGAAAAAGTAACGTAAAAGTAACTTACCTGCAATTTGTTGAAACAGCCCATTCATTTCAATGCACTGCTCCAAAAAGTTTCTAAATGTGGAGTTTTGAAATGTGAAAATATTCTTTAAAAATTGCACAAATAACAAAAACGCATTTACTCACCTGTTTCCAGGAAATGTCCCAGTGCTGAATCCAGGCATCCAGCACTGAGTTAGAAAAAGTAACGTAAAAGTAACTTACCTGCAATTTACTGAAAAAGCCTATTCATTCCAATGTACTGCATTTGCTAAGTGTTGCATACTACTGCTCCCCTGTAAATGAAACAAAGTACAATCTCCATTGCATTTTCAAACTGTTCGACATTCAGTAACTTATTACTACAAAGTATTTTATGCTTACCTGTGCCAGGCTTGCTTGGTTCTAAAATAAACAACAGTATATTTTTTATACAAAAACAATTGGCCTAGAGTTCAGTTCTTGAGTGTGTGAATTCATTTGCTGACTGAGTGTGTACATCAAATGCTTAACACTGTCCTCTGATACTGCCTTACTGCTCGACCACTCTACCACTATTAGAGAGTAAGGTTCTATCTAACTTTAACCTCTGCCTACCTCTGGAGTCACCTGGACCCTATACACACTACACCTCATTTTGGTGTAGTATATATAGAGCCAGTTTCTTACATACCCTTTATACTTCAGGCACAGGAATATGGGTGGAGGGGCCTGTTTAAACTTTCAGTTTGGAAATCAATTTGGATATGTAGAAGGATTACATGATGGAGGTGATAATAAGCTTAATAGAAGAAGCAATAACTAAGAAAGGTTCACACACTCCATGCAAACTAAAAATCGTTGACTGAGCGAGACATGTAAAGCTTAGCAGAACAACAACTCAAACTGACTTGGAAATTTATCATAGGACAACATAAGGCATCCACCATCTTGAATAGGCAAGTCCAGGCAGAGCGGCAGTGGAGAAGAAGTTCCAATCTTCTCCACTGCCCCTCTGCCTGGACTTGCCTCTGTAGATTGCTGGTCTCATCAAAGGAGGTACCATTGAGGGCTTCTGAAGCACAGACCCTTGATCCTTTAGAGTTGGGTGCCTTGCTTGGACACTAGGCTGTTTCAACAATCTAGAAAATCAAGAAGTAGGCCTCAACCAATGTCTGATTGTGTTAGGATTGAATAGCAATTGTGCATGTGTGGATATTTGAATTGGTGAGTAGTTGAATGTGAAAACAAGTGAAAGGGTTGATGAGTGGATGGACTTGATGTACGCCATCCTATGGGCTGATCCAAAACGTGAATGACACTTCCAGCAAGCAGTGGTGGAAGGGGTCGATTTCACATGAGCTCTGGCAGACAACTACAGGTGACTTTCACCAGTCCTGAAAATGGGCTCATTGGATGGAGTTATTGGATTTCTATTACTCAACATGGCTGCATTAGTGCAAAGGTAGTCACTAGCAGGGGCTCAGCTACCGCCTCTGAGGGACTCTTTAGTTAGCCATAGTTATAATCTAAGCATCTTGGCCTGGTGTGTAGTCTGTGATTGAAGCCTTTTCACCACATCACTTTGCCTATGATGGAGCAGGGGAAACAAAATATTTTTTGTACCCCTTGGAAATTATTGACCTCATAACTATTAATGATACTAACTGTTTGAAATGCATGAATTAACCAATAAATACACCTTTTTAGTAGACACTACACGTGGGCAATATGCTGAAATGTTGCAAAATCTAATTTATTTACAAATGTGAAGTTAATTAACGTTAGTATTGTGATTTGCGTAGTAATTAGAGTGAATTGCATGATTTGTGTTGCGTAATAGAATTGTATTGTGGCAAAGAATGCAGATGGTAAGTAAAATGGCTTTAAATGTCGCTTCAGCTAGGTAATATCTAACACGGGTCTTTAGAATGGCGGGTGGTAAACAGAAAGGCTTATTTTCCATATTTTAATTTTCGTTGTGTTTGTTTTATATTAGTTTCGTTCGGGCCTGCTAGGCCATGCTTCTAAAATGGCCGCTGGAAAGGACGAGATCACGTGCATTGAACAAGATGGCCCCTGCGCAGATACAGAATGAAAACTCCAGTCACGTGTATGCGGCCTGTGCCCGGAGTGAGAGATGTCAAGGCCAATCTGACCTGCAATAAGGAGTGTGCCAAGTATTCAGCATATATTCCTGGGAACGGATGTGAAAGAGCCGAGTGACAATGGATGAACTAATATGTGACCATCAAAGATCGTTACAAAATGGATTAACAAATTTGACCACTTTTGACATTTCGATCATGAGACTTATTGTGTGCTTTATTGTCCCCAAACCGGTTCGAACAAGGAGGGCGATGAGGTGACCATCACCACCCCTCCAATGGACCAATTAGAGTGATTCTTGCCCCTAAGGATTGCAACTTTTATGTGTAGTGAGCCAGAGAATAGGGTATAAGAGAGTCTGCTCTTATGATGTGAAGAATTATGCTGCTGCCGCCTTGCTTTTCATTTTTCCACTTGATGCTGCGAGAGACTCTGTCATTTTGGACTTTGAACTTTGACTGGGGAAGGAACGAGATCGTTGCGGGAATTTACCCGGGAGGTGCGTCCGAGGAGGTTAGCGGGACAGTCAGTCAGTTTGGGAGTCCTATCCTGTGATCTGCGGTTCATCTTGCTTTGGTGAACCATTCTTGTCATCGCCCCATGGCCGAGGGTAATGCATAATTTCTCACTTTTTCTAAAAAGCTTTCTTAAAATGTTTATTGATATTTCTAAATGTTTTGCATAATAAAGAATTTCACTTATTTGCTTGAAGAATTTTAGATAAAAATTATATTCTAACTCTAAAATGAGTCTGTGGTTCTTAATAGATTTATGAGTTATAAAAGTTAAAGGTTTTAATTGAGATTGAGCTGGTCTTAATCACCATCAACTAATTCTACTAGTTGGTCCATCGACCGAATAGCGGAGTACCTTGATGTTTAGAACCGACAGGATCCGAAGATAATGTATATAATTTATAGATTATTATTCTGTCAAATTTAACAAGGTATCCCGTTCGTCCAGCAGCTCATGCTCCTTAGTGTTTAATCCAGAAATTGAATGAATGTATGTATGCGGTGTCATGGGCCCCACCAACATAAGTTTTAAATGACAAAGGTTGTGCAGGTGTTTTTCTGGATTGGTGTCCTAAGGAGCAAGTTATATTAGCTGCGCTGGATCAGATTTCTTGGTAGCAGAGTTATGGTTTCTATGGATTAGTTTGGTGACTATTGATTTATGATTTATTCATGTCTAACACTCTATGTCGAGTTTGTATTACGTTATATGTAAGTCGGAATTTTGAAGCTTCCGGGAAGTAGGAAGTGGACACGTGTGGCAAGAGAAGTCACACGGAATAGTGCATTGTCTGATTTTCAAATTGGTGATAACACAGGACTGTGTTATGTTAGGGAAATTTCACGTATGAATTGCATTTGAGTGAAATAGCAACAGGTTTTCTTGTGAAACTTTGGCCTTAATTCTCAGGAGCAGTGTAGTCTCCACATGTGTTTTATCCCCAGAGAAACGGGTTTACCTCTTGCTTGAAAGAAGGGTAAGGTAGAGAGAAGTGCTACACTTATCGAACGAAACAGTATTCTTGTAAGTTAGAACAAACTATCTCTTTTGTTTAGAGAAAACAGACAATGGTAATGTGTTTTACGTTGTAACTAATCGATTTAGTCAAAAAGAAAAAGTTAAGAAAAGTGCCGATAATTTTTGTAAAGGAGGGGTCAGCAGAAACAGGAGTAGAGCTGACGTCAACAAAAACCGCGCTGGTATTGGCCAGTTGTGGAAAAACGAAGAGCTTCCTGATTGGAGCGTTAGTGTGAGACGCGCTGGTATTGGTTAGTGTGAGAGTGACGTAAAGCTTTCGGATTGGTGCGTTGGTGTGAGACGCGCTGGGATAGGTCCAAATAGCCGAGCAGTAGAAAAGAACAACAGAGTGGTGAAGATTTGCGTGTATTTGTTTTGGGGAAAAGAACAGTGAAATATGTCTTATTATGAGTATGGTAGAGAGAAACCGTCATGGTTTGCGAAGATTAAAAACTTTTTCAAGAAAGACAAGAAGGTTGTGACTAGGGAAGGAGAAGTACTTCTTCCGCCGAAAACGCCAGCATCTCATATGATGTTGAAATATGGCTATCACACTTGCATTTGGTTGGAAAATTGGGCGAAGTATACTCAAGGCGATGGAGTATTGGCATTTCCAGAAAATGGCTAGTTTAGCACAGCGGTACTTCGAAATTTGAGGGAAAAGATGATGAAACTTGAACCGAGACCTAGACCGACACAGTTCGAAGCCTTAGGTGAATGGGAAGATGAGATGTATGAAAGGGAAAGACACAGAGGTGCAAAGAATTATAGTTTAGTTCATGGAAGAGTATGGGGTTTGAATCATGAAGACAGGATGAGACGATGGCGGTATGCTAATATGACGGATGGTTTGTTTCCTGTCAGAACAGTTGAAGAACTTTCAGGGAAAAAGTGTACGGAGAAAAAGAAGCATGCAGTCACAGAAAGGTATGGGTATGGAGTTAGCGACACAGAGGATGAGTTGCTGGAGGACATTTTGAATAAAAGACCCCCTCCATATCAACAGAATTCTGCGGTGGTGACACCAAATGCACTACCAATGAGAACTGTAATAAATCAAAGTCCCGAACAAATGTCTGAAATAAATAGTCCATTTAATAAACTAGAAACACCACAGACTGTGAAACATGATAATGGTAATACAGCTGAATTAGCCAGAACTACAAAAGAGTTGACTGAAAACATAAGAGAACTGACAAAGAATATGGAAGCCGTGACTGTGCCAGTAACTATAGGACCAGTAATCCCAGTATTTGAAAATCAAAGGATAGATGAACACTCCTTAACAATCCCATTAAATTCCAGTATGCAAAGAGTAAGAGAAGAGATGATTTCAGAAAATAGAGAGAAAGAAGATTCTGTTGGTCCTTTTAGGTCAAGTCCACCTGTAAATTTGACAATTAATGAGAGTCAGATAAATAACATTCCTATGGGAACTGAGTCAGCAACTGAAACCCCAGAGAGAAGTGCAAGTTGGGCAGAAATAAATAAAACCCCTGTGGGTCCGACTGCAGAAGAATTAAATGCTTGGGTGAGGAGCTTGCAGAAAAAGGATGCTGAACCACAACTGTTGGATGTGGTCAGATTAAAAATAGATATGGAAGAATTGATTTTAGGGACTATTGGTACAGATCGATTGAAATCCTATCAAGATGAGGAATTAATGTTTATGTGTAAAAGCGTCACTTGGAGAGCTAGAAACTTGCATGAAAAATTGGAAGAAACAGCGAACGAACTAGGAGTAGAGTTTGGAAAAATTAGAGGATTGCAGAAAACGTACAGGGTAGATTTTAGTGAAAAGGATGTAGAAAATCTGAACACTTCAGGACGACTAACACAGATAAAGGAACTGATTGTGTTACTGAGAAAATGGGGAGACGTAGACAAGTGGAGAAGTAGGTGGATAAGAAGAAAAGAGGGAACAACGGATAAAGCATCATTGGCTTTTCCAGTAAAAGAGAAAGAACCAATAATAATGGAGTGTCCAATGAGGGAAACTCCAGGAGGAAGTTATGTACATGTCCCATGGTCCAGACAAGATATATTGTCATTTACAAATGATTTCCCAAGATTGAGAGAGAAACCTGTTGAATGGTATAGACAGGTAGAAAGGTTTGTGAAAGTTTCAAAAGTATTATGGGAAGATTTGGATGGACTGTTTGAGATTGTTGTTCCAGCAGATTTATGGACAGAGTGTAAAATTACAATTGACTGGCCGAAGGAAGAATATCCTAGAGATGCAAAAACAGGAGCCCCAGATTCAGAAGTAATGAGAAAATATGAACAGGCAATCACGTTCTGAAAAATAAAATGCCACCAAAAGAAACGGACTGGGTAAAGATTGATAGAACAACTCAGGAGAGTAAGGAATCTGTACATGCCTACTACGAGAGATTATTGTTGGTCTTTAAACAGTATAGTGGTTACGAGAACTTGAGTGAAAAGGACATGAGTCATTTTGTGTATAGATTTGTGTATGGTCTGAGACCTGAGATAAGTGAAATGATTAAGCAGCATATGTTGTGTTGGCAGAATAGCACAGTAGATGAGGTACTACGGTATGCAAAATATTGCAGTGACGATACTGAGTGTAGACAGCGTAAACTCAAGGAAAAGGCAATGTGGGCACAAGTAAAGGTTGCAGAAAAGAAAGAAGCTCAAATGAATAATCAGTCTAGTGATGCAGGACAGACCAAGTCCAAACCGAATATTGGTAAGGGAAAAGGTCAGATGAGTATAGAAGAGGCTAAAAAGAAATGGCCATGTCATAATTGCGGAAAATTAGGGCACTGGAGAAACGAGTGTAAATTTCCTCCGAAAGTTAATGCAGAAAATCAATCATTGAATCCACAGGTGCAGAATGAGGTGAGTTACCAACAGCTGCAACAGCCACAGGTAGTTACTCAACAGTGTCAGGTGCCGCAACCACCTCTTCCAAAGAGTGTAAATCCTCAGAGATACAGTGCAGAGGCAGGATTCTACGGAGGAGAGCAGGTAACAAAATTGCCGCGCGCAGCTGCAGTTTCGCAGTATTGGTTACGGCAGGATGGAGATGAATCGGATGAAAGCTTATGACGGTGCCTAGGAGAGGAAGAGGAGTGCGTGCTTGGCGCAACTCTAGAGGTAGATCAGTCAGGTCCATTTGTGGATGGAAAAGTGAATGGTGTAAATATTACATTCCTTGTGGACACTGGTGCTACCCGTTCTACTGTTAGATCAGTGGAAATTCCAAACCTTCCTCTCTCAGGAGAAAATATCCAAGTTGTAGGTGTTTCGAACAGGCAGATTAAAACCCCTCTTACAAAACCAATAGAGGTGGAGATTGGACCATTCCAAGAGATGCATCGTTTTGTGGTGTGTGATTGTAGTCCTGTAAATGTTTTAGGACGCGATCTGCTTTGCAAAATGAATTGTACCATCTATTGTACCCCAGATGGTATCGCTTTCCAGACACCAGATGAAGATGTTCTGTATAAAATGACAATGGCAGAACTAGAACCAGGAATGAATGACATGTTTCCTGTGTTTGATGCGGAGAAAATCCCTATTGAATTGAAAGGAATAGTCAGGTCTGATGTATGGGATTTCACAGGTGAAGATATTGGACTAATGAGAGGAGTTGATCCTGTAAAAATTACTGTAAGAGAAGGGACAAATTACCCAAATACCCCGCAGTACAAATTAATGCCAGAAATTATTGAAGGAATAACACCTTTAATTAATAAGATGATTGAACAAGGGATTTTGAGAGAAATAATGCGCAGTCCATGTAATTCTCCTATAATGGGATTGAAAAAGCCAAATGGAACATATAGGATAGTACAAGATTTGAGGAAGGTAAACAAAATTGTTATTCCTTGCTGTCCAATTGTGCAAAAACCTGCTGTGATACTGTATCAAATTCCACATGATGCAGAATGGTACACAGTTATTGATTTGTGTCATGCATTCTTTTCTATTCCATTGCACCCTGACAGTCAGCCATTATTTGCGTTCCGGTTCGGAGAGCGTATTTTGGCATGGTGCCGAATTCCTCAAGGGTATACAGAAAGTCCTTCAATTTTTAATCAGATTCTAAAGAAATCCTTAGAAGATTTAAAAATGCCTGAAAAATCTGTGATGGTCCAATATATTGATGACCTATTGGTGGCATCAAAGACCAGAGAAGCATGTGTTACGGACACCATTGCTTTACTGAATCATTTGGCAGAAGGAGGACATACGGTGTCCCCATCAAAACTGCAATTTTGTCAACAAGATGTACAGTACCTAGGTCACAAGATTGAGAAAGGGATGCGAAAAGTGACAACAGAAAGGATAAGGATTATCAAAGGAATGAGAGCCCCAATGACACAGAGAGAAGTGAGAATGTTCCTTGGAATGGTTGGTTATTGCCGACAGTGGATAAGTGGATTTTCATTGATTGCAAAACCTTTACAGCGATTGACAAAGAGGGATGTTAGAGATCCGATTGAATTGGATGAGGAGGAAATGAAGGCTTTTGATGAACTGAAAACAAGTTTGTGTGAGGCACCAGCATTGGGAATGCCTGATTATGAAAATGAATTTGAGCTGTATTGTAGCGAGAGAGACGGATGTGCACTTTCAGTATTAGTGCAAAGGCATGGAAAAATGAAACGACCAATCGCCTATTTTTCAGCTGTTTTAGACCCGGTAGCAAAAGCGTTGCCTGGATGTCTGAAAGCAGTAGCTGCTACTTGTGTGAGTCTGGAACAGAGTGAAGGCATTGTGATGGGATATCCTTTGAGAGTATATGTCCCACACTCTGTTGAAATCCTTCTGACCCGAACAAAAACTCAATTCATGACACATAGTCGGCTGACTAGGTATGAAAAGGTGATCTTGGGTGCAGACAATGTAACTATTGTAAGATGCACGAGTGTGAATCCTTCAACTTCACTGCCAGATGAAGTAAATGTGGAAGTCAAAGATGATGTTGATCATAAGTGTTTGGATGTGCTTGAATTTTGCACAAAGCCTCGCCCTGATATCAGGGATGAACCTCTAAAAGAGTCAGATTATGTGATGTTTGTGGACGGGTCATGTCTGAGGACAAGTGAAGGAGTTTTAAGTGCTGCGTATGCTGTGTGTACGGTGGCAACCATAATGGAAGCATCCTGTTTGAGAGGAATACGTTCAGCCCAAGTTGCTGAACTGATTGCTCTGATTCGAGCGTGCAAACTGGGAAAGAACTTCCGAATTACTGTGATCACAGATAGCCAGTATGGCTTCGGAGTGGTTCACGATTTTGGACAGATCTGGATTCCAGAGGGGATTCCTGACTTCTGCAGGGTCTCCTATTAGGAATGGTGAGTTTGTGAAGAAGTTGCTTGAGGCGATACAGCTGCCTAAACAGATTGCAGTGGTAAAATGCGCTGCACACAAAAACGGAACAGATTATATTGCAGTGGGTAACAAATTCGCTGACGAATTAGCTCAATATTGTGCCCGAAATATGACCTCAATGAATCGAAGAAGGGAAAAAGAGAATGTTTCATGTCCCTTGCTGTTTACTAACACAGTTGAAACATGGGATGAGGTAAAACAATTGCAGGAAGAAGCAGATGATGAGGAAAAAGATGGTTTGATAAAAGCAGGTTGCAGACAAAGAGAGGAAGATGAAGTCTGGGTTTACAGGGATGAAAGACCAGTTATGCCTGATAGCATGATCTCTAACATGGCACGGATGTACCATGGACAGACACACATTGGTAGGGATGCCATGATCAGACTTTTCAGACAGACCTGGTACAACCCAAAATTTAGGGCTATAGCTGAGAGCCTTTGTCAAAGATGTCTTATATGCCAACAGATAAATCCTGGAAGGAAGACAGTAGTGAGTTTGGGAACAATAGGACGCGAAGGAGGTCCTTTTACCAGAATGCAACTAGATTTTATTGAAATGCCCCCAAGCAACAGATTGAGGTATGTCCTAGTGGTCGTCTGTTTGTTTTCTCGTTGGGTGGAGGCCTATCCGACAAGAAGGAATGATGGAGTTACTGTAGCTAAGCTCCTACTGAGAGAATTCATTCCTAGATATGGCTTTCCAGTAACGATCGAAACAGATAGAGGAACGCATTTCCAGAATGAAATCATCCAACTGATATGTGAAGCACTATACATTCAACAAAAACTGCACTGTGCTTACAGACCAGAGGCTTCTGGAGTGGTAGAGCAAGTAAATGGTACAATAAAGAATAGGTTAGGGAAAATGTGTCAAGCCACAGGACTCAAATGGCCCGACGCCTTGCCATTGGTGCTGATGAGCATCAGAAGCATACCTGACAGAAAAACAGGTCTGAGTCCTCATGAAATAATCATGGGACGAGCAATGAGACAAGCACACGTACCTGTCAACAAGCTGCTGACTATAACTGATGATCTTGTATTGGACTATTGCAAAGGATTGGCTGATGTGGTGCATTCTGTGTTTCATCAGGTTGGACCGGATGCGACCACTCTTGAAAGAAAACCAGCTCATGATTTGAGTTCAGGAGACTGGGTCCGCATTTAAGTCCACAGAAGAAGAAACTGCTTGGTTCCACGCTGGGATAAGCCACTTCAAGTGATCCTGGTGACAACAACTGCTGTAAAGTGTGCAGGTGTGAAAAATTGGGTTCATGCCAGTCATACCATCAGAGTTCCAGATCCTGAAGTTCGACCTGTAAGTCGACATCTGGAAATATCATATACCAGTTCAGCATCTGAAGCAGAAACTGAAACAATCAGAGTTCCAGATCTTGAAGCTCGACCTGTAAGTCGACATCTGGAAGAATCAGGTACCAGTTTGACAACTGAAGAAGAAACTGAGACAATCAGAGTTCCAGATCTTGAAGCTCGACCTGTAAGTCGACATCTGGAAATATCAGATACCAGTTTGGCATCTGAAACAGACCAACCTGAACCCAGTGATAGACAAAAGGAAGAATCCAAAAGAAAAAGAACTGATATTGAAACAGGAGAAACCGAACTAATAAACAGTGACAATGAACAGCCAAGTACAAACTTTGGGGAAATTCCTCCGGAAATTATAGAGGTAACTCAAGAAAATTTAGATTCAGATAGAGAGATTGGGGAAGTTGCGGAAGAAACACGAGGAGGCTTAGACTCAAAATTACAAACAGAAGAAACACAGGGAAATTTAGATTCAGATAGAGAGATTGGGGAAGTTGCGGAAGAAACACGAGGAGGCTTAGACTCAAAATTACAAACAGAAGAAACACAGGGAAATTTAGATTCAGATAGAGAGATTGGGGAAATTGCGGAAGAAACACGAGGAGGATTAGACTCAAAATTACAAGCAGAAGAAACAGCAGAAGATTCGGATTCAGATAAAGAGACTGAGATCATAAAATTCAAAGTCAGAGGAAGTGAAGTAAGGTCTGAGACAGAATCTGAAGAAAGTGAAGAAGAAAGAAAGCAAAGAATAGGACCAAGAAAGAGAACTTGGAGAGCAGAACGAGAAGAAAAGAAAGTGAACTGAAAAGGCCAAGAAAAGGAGACAATTGGCCCAACGAAATTAAAAGACTGAGATATAAAATAATAAATTTGAACAAAGACAATGCAGAACAAGTAAATGAAATAACAAGTCAGAAAGGACAAAGAAAAACAAGTGAAAGACAGTTACAGAGACCAAAAAGAGTGAAAAGACCTAACTTGAAATACAAGTCACCTGAATGGTTATACATAGCACTGACTGATATTAAAGAAGTGGATAGCAGTCACGAGAACCCAGACAAAGACTGTGAACAAGTGGGTGAGAGTGAACTGCACCAAACCTGAAAGGCAAAGAAAGAAAAAACCGGAATAGACACACAAACTGATGAAGTCAAAGAAAAATTTCTGAGAAACCGAAAGGTGCGCTGAAAGCAGTTGATCCTAGTCAACACTAAGTCCTTTGAGGTGTGGAAACACATTTTCTGTACATATAATTAGATAAATATTTCAACATGGTAGACACTGAGAATAGAAGATCTAGATGTGAGTTTTTACGTAGATGGTGTAGGATGTGTTTCTATTGTACAGGTTTATTAATGCTTATTTGGTTTATTTTAGCGATTATAATTCCACTAAGATTAGCTGTAGAAGATACATTTGCAATTAAGAATGACACGAATAGTGACAAGAAATACGGAAGACTCCTGTGTACTGGTTGCCATAGGCTGTAGAGCGGGGTCGCGGGGGCTCTTGAGTCCAGAGGCCCCAGCGAAGCATCCACTGAAGGGGAGGAGCCCCTCCCACAAAATATCTCCGCCGCTGCTGTGGGTGTTAGCGGGGCGGCCACGGCGAGCAAAGTGGGACCACCATTTTAATTAGGACATCAGCCCTGGAGCCAGGAAAGTGCGGCAGTCCCACATCGGAGTCCCGCACCCCCGGAGCACTGAAAATACACCCTTGAGGTCCCGGGTAGGCCAGTGAGTCTCCCCCGCTCCCTCATGGAAACGGGAAGGCAGAGGCTGCTGGATGAGGTCAGGGAGATCGGGGGTGGTGAGGAAATTGTTGCCCACGTACTCAATGCATGGCGGCTGGCTTTGCCCCCCCTGGTAGTTCAGCTCACTTGTTTATCAAAGGAGAGCTTTTCATCAAAAGTCACCCCAAGATTGTTGGCCCAGCTAACTCGAAGGAGGCGGACTACAATGAATGCTGGGGGAATGCAATGTTTTTCCAGCTAGTTTGGATTGGGTTCTGTTTACAATTTGTACATTTCTTATCTCTGTAATCCTTAACAACTATATTTATTACTATCACTAACATATTGATCATATGCTGAAATAAGTAATGTGTTAATCAATAAAAAATATTAAAGACAACTTTTAAAAAACATCAAAGTAAAACGGTGTTCTTTACTGTCATCTATGACCCCCAACAGTGCCATTGGCAATAAAATGGCAGACTAAACTACAAAATGGTCTTTGTTCTAAAATGATGCAAATGGCAAATCATTTGGTTTGTATTAGGCAAACTTAACCTAAGTGCACACATAAAAGCCATGGTGAGAAGTGCACACTATCACTACAACGTATAAAATCTATCAAAAATGTCATGCCTCCTGATGATTTAAACATACCATCCAAGCATTAGTTAGCTCAGGGGCGGAACATCCTATACTCGCAAGTCTCACTGCCATTTAAACTTTCCCATTAAAAGCAATGGGAACTGCCTTACAACACTGTCTTTACCACGCAATGTTTTTACCACACAGGTAATTTTTTGTGCCTATACCACGCATGCCTTTACTACGCATGGTAAGTATTGACCATGTGTAGTAAAGGCATGCGTGGTAAAGGCACAAAAAATTACCTGTGTGGTAAAAGTATTGCGTAGTAAAGACAGCGTTGTAAGGCTGTCGCAGACTGCTGGGTGTTGACCTCTTACAGTCAGTCTCACAAAGCGCTGTGTGTGCCTCTGTCCTGGGTATTTGGTAGTAGCTGAAGACAGAACAGACTGACAGAGAGGATCAGCATGTCACTGTGCATGGCAGCAATGGGCACTGTGCCCACCAAAGCTTTCTGCTGCAGCAGCATGGTGTGCCCCAAACTGCACTGCCCTTGTGTGGTTTGCCTATTGGGCCGCCTTACCATTTCTGCACGTGGAAGTTGGTGGTTGGACAACATGGTGAAAAGGGTTCCCAGCTCCAAATCCAACACACAGACACATTTCAAAGGCTCAATTTAACACATCCTAGGTGCGCAACCTCTGGGCCTTGCTGTCTTTCAAGCTCACCCACTTTTGCAGTCAGTTGGTGCTGTCCCTGCCTTCTACTATCCTATGCCAACTTCAAACCAGCAACTTTAGTCTTCTTCTGAGACACAGGCCAAAAGCCTCCCCTCTTTTGAATGTCTGCCTGAAGAGGGGAGCTTAAAGCTCAAGCCTAGTGCCAGAGACAAGAGTTCACAGTTTACATTGGCAAAGGAATCACAGAGGCTGAGTGGGGATGACATATGGGTGAATATACTAAAACAACCACATTCCCCACCACAGCATCTAAGCAATGGGACCACCAAATTTTGTTTTGAGAATTAAACATTCTCGGGCAGTATTTATTTTCAAAAGACACATAAATAAAATTTTCTGTTTGAAATTTCTCAAAATGATGGGTATTTTTTTTTTTTGAGTTTTATATAGCGTGAACTAGACCCAGAGGTATCAGAGCGCTTTACATGAGCACCAGTTATGTTACAGAGGGACACATTCATTTATGTATTTTTATTTTTTTGTTAGGCACGGGGAGATTAAGTGATTTGCCCAGAATCACAGAACGTTGAGCGTCTCTGCCGAGACTGGAACCTGGTTCCCCAGCTCCAAGGTCAGCCGCCCTAGCCGTTAGGCCACATTCCCTCCCGTGGTTACCACTGGCCTGGCCCTTCAAGCACCCTCCCGAGGAAAATGTGATTTGGCCCCACAAATTTCCACTAGGGCCCCTACTTAGGGGCCGATTCCGATCCCGGCCGGTAGGGCTCCGAATCGGATTCGGCTTAACCGGATCCGATTCGGAGCCCTATTTCCCGACCGATTCGTACGCGCGTCCGGGCGAGCGAGTACGATGCGAATTCGCCGACCGACTCGTCTGGGCGTCCCGACTGCTCCGACCGACTCGTTCCCGGGTCGAATCGCACCGACCGACTCGCTCGGACTCGACTCGCACCGCGCAATGGAGACGTTCCACGGGCGGGTGAGTACGATGCGCGCCGCGAGCAGTCCGACCGAGCCGCGCACTCCGGCTCCAAAGAGCAGTCGGAGACGTACTTTGGGGGTCCGTGTCGGACCCCCCTGTACGCGTAGCCGCGCGAGTCACACACAGGGGGGACACATGGGTCCCCCCTACACGTGCATGTACGGCGCGACCCGCATCGACGCGCACACGCTGTAGGGGCCGCCCTTGTTCGCGTCGTGCCCATTGAGTCAATGGGAGCCCGTGTACGCGTCGTACGACTGGCTCCCATTGACTTCAATGGGAGTCCGACCGAATCGAGTCCGAAAGCATACGTGCGCATCGTACTCGTTCGGTCGGACTGCTAGAGTCCGATTCGGTCGGAAATCTCTCCGGGTCCGGCTTGGTCGGAGAGATTTCCGGCCCGAATCGGAATCGGCCCCTTAGTACTTGAGGAGGTGAAATAAGCCAAAGCATGACGTATCTAGAGTGTTGCTGCGCAACGTAACAATCAAAGGGTCAAGACTGCCTGGGATTGAGAACCACATTTCGGTGCTTGTTTGATTAAGCAGAGGAACCCAAAGCTGAAGTTGGTTGCACTTCTAGATATGTGGCTGAATACCTAAAAGACATAAATGAGTTCCCTCACAGATAAAATCAGTTCCTGCACATGCAGAGAGAGTGTGACTCTTGTAGAACAAAGCTCATTCACAGAGGTTTTTTTTTCTTTTGCAGTTTTATATAGCACAAAGTTGACCTGAAGGTAATGGCGTGCTTTACATGAGCACCAGTTACATTACACAAGGTCACATATGTATTTTAGGCAGGGGGAGATTAAGTGATTTGCCCAGGATCACAGAAGGTTGAGATGACGTTGAGATTCGAACCTCGTCCCTCAGTTCCAAAGTCAGCATCTCTGGTCATAATGCCCTGCCGGTGGGGGCTCACATTGCTGCTCTTTTTGGTCCATAATCGCCCTGGTGGGAGTCCTAGTCCCAGGGTGCAACAGACCCTAACTTGCTGCAGCTGACTCGGGGGAGGCGTGGTCATCGTGCATATAGCGCTGCCTCTCCCCCTGCGAGGCGGGGCGTGTGCGAGCGCGCTCGGGCTAAGGGCAGGCCCGTCTTGTGCCCGTCATCGACAGGAAGGGGCTGAGCCACCCCCCCGCTTGGCTCACATTTCTGGTTGCAGTGGAGGAGAAGGTGATTGCCGTGAATGATTTATTGCCCTGGATCTGACCGTTTGACAAGGTGCTTTCTCTGGTCCCACTTGTTACTTGACTAACACAATCGCCTGTCTCAGCCAGCCACCTGCTCTATGATGTTTTGTCAGACTCTTTTATAGGCTTCAGACGTCTGTGAGGCGGGTGCGGCAGGGTGTTGTTGACACAGAGGGGTTTGTATTGCTACAGGGGCACTGATTTGAGCATGGTAACTCTGTTATTCTTGCTTGGGGAGGAGGGCTAAATGGTACTTAAGTGCCAGCAACAGGTGTGCGAGATGTAGATCCAAGCCACAGTGGGTGTTGGTGGTTTATGGCGGTGTCCTTTCATATATCTTTTTTCTTATTTCCTTCCCTTCTATGTTGGGTCACTTAAGTTGTTGTTTTGAGCACTATTAGGTGTTTTTCTTCTGGGATGTCTGGAAAACTGCGAGCTCTGGTTCATTTTATGTGCATGCAGTCTGGAGATATGGTTAACCATAGATATTAAGGGCCTATAAGTGCGTGCATTTACATGAACATGAACCTGGCTTACAAATTGGTTTTAAGATGGTTTTTATGTGAAATTCATGAGGGCCTGCATGACCATGATTAAGATTTGTTGTGTCCACAGATACAGCATATGATTTTCAACCTGTGGCTTCCTGAAGAAGGCTCTCAGCCGAAACGCGCACAGAGGAAAATGTACTACTTAGTAGCCACTGTTTGAGACATCAAAAGTATAAGAGGAAAATATATATTATAGGAAGCATTGCCTGAGAAATTATATGTACAATCATCTTTGTTAAATAATTTAGAAGGAAGGCCATTGTACAGTGTTCCTTTGTTTCATTCATCACTCACTATGACTGTTGAAATGGTTCTGTCGTTCTAAAAAGTTTATTCATGTTTTTGACTATGTTGTGTGCTGTGGAAGGATGAGGGTATGAGAGTGTGTACGGTTCTAATAATAATGAATTGTAATGCTAAAGAGTGATACATAAGCTATTTTTACAATATATATGGAATATTATTATTATTTTTTTGAATAAGAAATGTTTCTAATTTGACAACAATTTGTTTCCGTTGGTCATTGCAATTTGTGCCCCAGTTTTGCTAAGATGGATTTCACATTTTATGAATGTAGAGTTGCCTAGGATTTGTGTACACTTAAGGGCTCCACAAACATGGGGAAGAAGAAAGGATCTTCCACTAAAGTTCTTCTCCCACCTGCTGTCCCTCTAGTCTCCACCATAGAGGGTTTCCTTAATCAGGCGGTAAGGGTAGTATCCAAAGAAATTGAATTGGCTGAAAGAATGCTTTCTTTGAATATGGAAAGCCTCCCCTATCTATCTATGAGAAGGGTTCTGGGCGAGACCAAATTATGTTTGCGGGGGATTTTAATTGTGATGTTCTAAATCCTAGATGTTTGCTCAAGGAGGGGCTACATTTTGTACGTTTGATGGAGGACCAGGAGAACAGTGAGATTTTGGAATCTTACAATTTGGTTTTTGCTCTGGAGAAATTGGTGAACTCCACCAATCCCATAATTTGTCTGTCTTTTAAAGGGAGGCGCTGTAAGTCGTTTTTGGGCTTTATATGTGTCTCTGCCCCGTTATACTTGTTGATTTCCCACTTTAATATTATTCTTAGTCCTTTTAGCGACCACAATCCCTTATCCTAAATAGGAATTATTATTATCTTTAACCTTACACGTTGCCATGGCCCCTCGATTACAGCATAGGAGGGCTCTTACAAGGCTTTCCATTGATGACCAGAGGAGAAGGCTGAAATGGTCCCAGGTGGACTCCCAGTCTCTCAAAGCCTCTCTTTCTGCAAACTATACGCGAGAGATTGAAATTTGTCTGGACATAGAAGCGAATGGTGGGGAAGTTTTGGAAGCCTTTGATGGTATTGCCTCGGTTGTTCTTAAATTAATGTCCACAACTACCCCTTGTAGACCGGGCTTGCAAAATCCTAAACGGTTTGACAGGGACTGCTCGAGAACATTACGTCAGCTGAAGGCTGCTTTGAAGCAGATACCAAGGGATAGGAATTTGACCGCAGGTTGCAGGCGGGCTTATAAGCAGGCCCAATCTGCCTGCAGGTATAACCTGCGAGAGTTAGCCTGGGAGGCGCTATGTCAAACGTGCAAGACAGGGGATAGTTCCCTTTTCTGACAGGTGGTCAACAGGCCCTGTTTTGCAGATGGCTCTGGCCCAATTATATGCCATCATATCTCAGAACAGCAGTGGGTAGACCACTTTGAAGTTGTCCATAACCAGGGGAAATGTGGGGGGGTGACATAAATTCAGCTGTAGAGGCTATAGCTTGCGCCCCAGTGATTTTTACTGTAGAAGAAGTCACACACGGCATTATGGCCTTGTCGGGCAACAAGGCTCCGGGGCCTGAGGGTATTCCACCTGATTTGTTTAAGGCTGATGATGAGGTCTGGGCTCCCCTCTTGACTAAGATGCTGAATCCGGCTGTGCGGGAGGGGATGTTGCTCTCCTGTTCTACAGCCATTAGTGTCCCAATTTTCAAGAAGGGCGACTAGGACAATCCACAATGCTATCGCCCAATATCTCTAATTGTTGCAGTGGTAAAGGTCCTGGGAGGGTAATTCTAAATAGGCAGTGGGAGTGGGCAGAGGAGAATAACATCATAAGCGATGTCCAATATGGTTTCAGGTCGGAAAGGTCCCTTCAGATCAGTGCCTGAACCATCACCTAATTATAAATAAGTATACGGTTTCCCGGTCTGAATCCTTGAATTTATCATTCATAGACTTAACGTCCCCATTCGATAGGGTCAACTGGGCAAAACTTTGGACTCTGCTTAGTGAGTTGGGGGTTGACCTGAGTATTGTGGCCCGTCTAGCCAATCTTCTTTCAAAGACATCAGCCTCGGTGCATTTTTCCCAGGGCACTGCTTGCACTAGTTCATTTCCTAATAGCTGTGGTGTCCACCAAGGGTGCATTCTTGCCCCTTTTTTGTTTACTTTATATGTGAATGGGATAGAGTCTGCTTTATTATCAGTCCCGGCGGACTGCTCTTGGGTTGGAGCTAGATTCCTCCCAGTTTTATTATATGCAGATGACGCGGTTCTTATGGCCCGCACCGCTTGGGGGTTGCATATACTCTTGGCCAGGTTTGTCTCATTTATGGGGAATTTAGATTTGTCAGTCAACTTTTCAAAGTCCTATGTGATGGTAGTGGGTCCAAAATCTACAAATAGTAAGACGTTTAAGGTGGCTAATTTTACTTTGGGTAAAGTCACGGCCTTCCCTTGCTTGGGTGTTTTATTTGATGCCAAAAATTGTTGGAAGCCATTAATCAAGGCTAAAAGATCTGAGTTTACTAAAACCATGGGCGCCTTTTCCAGCTTTGCACATAGGCTAGGTTCGCGGGCGCCAAGGGATCTTTTAAAAATGAATCAGGCTAAATGTATATTCTAACTCCGGTATGGTAGTGAGGTTTGGGGATATGTAAACTTGGACAAGAGTCAAGCTGCAGAAAATACATTTCTGTGTCAAATAGTACAGGTTCCACATTCTACTGCAGCATTCTCGGTGCAGGCGGAGCTAGGCCGTGGACAAATGATGGACTTGATGTCCTTAAGTGCTTTATTGTAATGGATTAGGATATGGAACAGGGAAGAATTCAAGTTAAATCGGTTTATCCTTGCGGACTGACTGGCCCTTGATCGGGCACATAAAATACCGTGGATAGCCTATATGAAGGCAGCTTTTGCCTCCTTAAGTAGGACTGACAATTTTGAAGATCCCACTTCCCTATCCATGCGTGAGCTGGGGTGTGTCAAAAGGCTGTTCTTGGATCGAACCCATATGGAGAGAGAGCAGCATGAGCTGCAGAAACCATCAATGCGGGGTCACATGCTGCTGAAAACCATGCAGGAGATGGAGGCGTATCTAGCCAAGTCGCACCTGCAGCAAGATAGGTTTTTATTGGCCAGGTTCAGATTTACTCAACTTCATCATCTCCTGGTGCCCCCATGTGGTTGGGCGCGGCCTGATGCAAGGTTGCCCTGTGGCTGCGACAATAAGTCTCCGCAGGACACTCTGCATTTTGTAATGTTTAGTTCCTGTTTTATTTGGCCTAGGAAGCGTTTTTTTATTTCCCTGTTGAAGCCTTTACACTTTAACCAAGTAAGGCCAGCCATGTTTTATCTCAAGATGCTCCATAGTGAATGTGTTATTTTTACTGTTTTATCATTTTTGTGAGCTGCTTTGGCGTCCAGGAGATCGAGACTTGATAAATTGATGTAATGTTTTACTTGGATGAGTTATTCATGTTTTACTGATTATTATCTTATGTGAATTTTTAGCAATGATTTTTATAATGATGATGCTGTTTGTATTCTTTTATGCCTGTTTTATCACCCGAATAAAGATTTTATGATGATTGTCATAACGCCACAGCTATGTCCCTGCATACATAGTGATGAACCCAGCGGCGGTTCCTTCTTATGGGCGAAGGAGCGTCGCCCCGACTGCTGCGAGCGCAGCAAACAACATAAATTAAATAACATGGGAATCGTCTTCATCACGTGAAGTGCATTTCAAATATGAGGGTGGGGAATTCCGACTGGCATACATACCTAAAGTGCAAACTGCGCATGTCGGATTGGCCGGCTGTCTTCCGAAGGCCAGCCCGACATGCGCACTTCAGAGGCAGTAATGTGTAAACTGTATGATTGCCGTGAGGACTGCAGACAGAGGCTCCTAGTCTCTAAAGGAGCGCTGTTTTAGTCTGCTCTGACCAATAATTGAGCTACTCTTATGCAGAGAGCAGCTCCAGGATTGGTTGGGTTCGTGGCTCTTCATTACATTCTGGGTCACCTCCCATTCCGGCCGTGGGTTCTGGGAGCAGTCGAGACTTCATTTCACAGTCCGGGCGTAGATTCTGGGGGCAGTCAAGACTTTGTTCCTCAGTCCGGCGCTTCAGAGGGTTTCCCAAGGCCACAGATGAAGACGCTGAATGTACTATTGATAGGTAAGAGTCATGTTCAAAGGAGATAAATTAATGGAGGCAGGTTATAATCTAGGTCCAACTGTGCGAAGTTTAATCCCTCCCGTAGGAATACTAACTATTGTGCGGCAGTCCAAAAGTATTTTTGGCACGGCAGTGTTTGAGATTGATCTATACGAGTGAGTGCTGGTATACAGGATCGCAGAGTTACTGCTGATTCGAAGCACTGGTAGACATGTTAAAGTACTGGACTGTAGCTGTCTAGAAAAAAAAGATGGCCGGCCATAACTTCTTTCCGCCTCTATTTGCGTGAAATGTTTCAAGAACTGCTTGTTTCTGTAGTTCAGTCAATCTTCTATATCTCAAAAAACAGACGCTACCTTTATCTACCACAATGGCATTGGATGTATCGACCTTGGAAGAATAAAAGAATGTGCCATTGCGGCAGCATTCAAACGGCCGACCCGCGAGTTTAACATAGATGACAGAATCGAACATGGAACCCACAGAGCCATGTTATCTATCTTATTCAAAAACGTTTCTAGTTCTGTTGCTACTTTAACAGAAGAATTGGCCAGGCGATGGAACCAACTGAAGATGTAAAACATGGCAGGATTGCTGTGTGGAAGGTGGCTATCATCGGCGCTTGCTACTCTTGAGTGCTTGTGTATACAGAATGCTATGGGAAACAAATGTGAGATAGACTGCATGTAGGAGGGGACGGTACATTGGAATTAAGCGTGTTTTGGTACACATTGTGACACCGATTGGGAAGAGAAGAGCTGAAATGCAGCCCCAGTCTCCCGAGCAAAAAACTATTCTTTGTAGGCCCTGGGCTCTGTATGTGGCCTGTCAGTTACTGCTGGGCCAATGTGCTGAGCTTTTAATTAAAATGAGTGTTGCGCTGCTCAAATGAAAGATTGGGAGCCCGGTTAACACTGCCAGTCGTATCTCTGTTTCTGCAACAAATAAACATCCCAGTGTGCACATTTCTGTTTTGAACTGATTCGCAAATATATTCACCAGCAGACAAACAGAAAGAATTAGGGTCCAGATGTACCAAAGGGTTTTACCCATTCTGTGTCTATGGGAAAATGTGTTCATACATATGGCCCTTCGTTTCTTACTTCGTGTGACATAAATTATCTCCTGTGTAAGATATGTACCACACACTCCAACATCTTTACTTGTCTCAACCTCTTTCTTACTGCTATATATTATACCTGGGCTAATTGTTTGCTTTTGAGTTATATATATCCATTATATAGCCATTTGCAGAACTATTTTGCTCCTTGATGGTGTTTGAAGGTGCAATTGTGGAATGATTTTTGCCAGCCGATGCAAAGTGGTATCTTACATGCACCACCACTTGGGCCACGTTTGATGCTTATAGGATCAACCTGGCACTTCATAATACTGACAACATTCAGAGAGTGCACATATGCTTGTAGGTGTTACTTCCAGGGCCCATCAAAAGACAATTGGCCTGCCTACTGTAGACCAAGCAGCTGATATTGTCTCTGTTCCTAAAATAAAGCTGTTTTGGCCTGAAAAATCGGGAGTACTCCTCCCGAATCGGGTCAATTGGCATGTATGAGTTAGCCGTGGGCCCCAGGTCCTTCTGTTGCTGATTCGCCCCACCACTTTCAAATGTCACTAGCCGCCTCTGGACGAATTCCTGCATAGATAGAGCAGAGTTTATGCACAGGTGGAGCTGAGCTTCTACTGATATTCTGTTGAGTTTCTCTACAGACAGTTTATTTCTTGCACTGGACCACGAGCAGAGTCCCTGTGTTAAAAATGGGATTTCTGGTTGGTTAGGGAATGCACCTATGCCAGGCAGAACCCACCACTCTAGTCAAAGCAAGTGAGTTACAAACCAAAGATAACTTGTGCTCACCCCCTTGGTAGCTTGGCAAGAGCAGTCAGGCTTATCCCAAAGGCAATGTGGAAAGTATTTGTACACACATACACACAGCAACACATTGAAAATACTACAAAAGGACTCCACACCAGTTTAGGAAAATAGCCAATATTTATCTGAATCATACATGACCAAATCGATCGTACACAAATCAAGATATCACTTTTTGAAAAATAAATCGAGTATAGCTCTTGGAAATCAGCAATAGTGCCAACCGGGGCTATTTGGTCGTGATCAACGGCTCCATGGAGCGAGTGCCGGTTATGGAGTCGGGCAGACCCCAGTACAGTACCTTGGAGGCATCGTAAAAACAAAGATGATGCAAAACTCAGAGGAGGAGAGGCATCACGGAGGCCGGTGCGGCGTCTGTTCCTTACTGTTGCAAGGGAAGTGATGCGTTGATTCCTTACTGCCAGCAGGGGAGGTGATGCGTCGCTGCATTACTGCTGCAGGGGAGGTGATGCTACGGTTGCCGGTGTGGTACCTCGGTTCCTTACTGTGGAGCAGGGTTGATGAGGTGTCGAGAGTCAAGCTGCGAAGCTTCGGCTTCCCCGGCGTCGATGTCGGACCAGGCCACAGGCATTAGAGTCAGAGCGGTGTGCCAAAGACTTCGGTGGTACAGTGCTCGAGACTCGTGTAGTGGCGGAGCTTTGGAGGTGCTGCATCGTCGACGGAGCCTGCGGTGCAAGTGAAAGTCGGTCCGTTGAGCGGGACCACGGCTCCGGTACAGGCAGCGGCACGGCGTCAGAGTTGCAGACAGGTGCTGGTTCCAAAGTTGATCGGTGTTGATGACCGACATTAACACCGCCATCCCAGAAGGATACAAGATCCAGATGAAGGACTGCCCCAACCACCCGGGGGGGGGGCCTCGACATCGCCCACAAGAGCCCCCTCCACCTCACCACCTCCAGCGAAACTCTCCCCTCCGCCGAACACCTGCACTTCCAGATCCAGACCAGCCCCAACTCCACGCTCTGCGGAACTCTCGTCTACAGACCCCCCGGGCCCCCTTCGCCACCACCGACCTCATCGCACCCCACGCCATAGCCTCAATGAACTACATACTCATCGGAGACCTGAACTTCCACCTCGACAACGCCAGCGACCCCCAACTCCACCGCCCTTCGTGACAACCTCGCCAACATCGGACTCAAACAACTCGTCACCACACCGACCCACAGGGTAGGTCACACCCTTGACCCCATCTTCGCAGCAAGAAACAGCGTCCACTTCAGCCACACAACGGAACCCCCATGGACCGACCACCACTGCGTACACTTCACCGTCGACAAACCCAAGGCACCCAAACCAGCCCCACACCCACCACGAAAGAACTGGAGCAAGGTCACAGACGAGCAACTCAACTCCACCCTCACCCGAGACAACCACACCTCAGCATCCAACGCCAACTTCGCAGCCAGAGAACTCCACACTTGGACCTCCAACTGCGCAGACGAGCTTACCCCGCTACGCAATACCGACAAACAGCACCCCAGGAAAGCCGCCTGGTTCACCACCGATCTCCAAGAAGCCAGACGCACCTGCAGACGCCTGGAGAAAAACTGGAGAAACACCAAGACACCCGAAAACTACACCACCTACAAAGACGCCATGACAGACTACCAGGAGGAGGAGGAGGAGCTGAGCAACATCATGGCCGCTCGGAGCTGATGCTCCGTTGCGAACCCTCTCTCCTGCCTCCAGAACGGCGGGATTCGGAGCACTAACCAACAAGGTGTTCAACAATCCTAAAAGCCGGCGGCACCGGGAACACAGCATTGCCAAGTTTGCGCCTTGCGACGGCCAGACAATCAACTAAAAGGACACCGAGCGAGTCACGGCAGCTGAGGCAAGATGGCGACCTCGTCCCTCATAACGATGTAAACGGGAGCACATCGGACAGAAACTGAAATTCACCTCCAAGCCCTGTGGATATTACACACTATCCGTACCGCAGGACTCATCGCAGACCGTTCGGAGACGCACGCACCCCGTGGCAAAGTTGCGAGCAGGGGCCGGCGGAAAGAGAAAGCCGGAGAAGCGAGTGGACCTGACCGTGACCAGCCGACCCGATGAGATGACCCGCAAATTACTGGTTTATGATGAGTGGCTGAGTATCACCAGCGGAGACAGGTACAACAGCGGAATGGGATATGATTAAACCCCTGAGCAGCAGGACTTAAGAGACTAGCCATATCACCAGTACATCAGGAATGATGACGCCTGACCTTAAGATGGCGGCTTTACCCCAGTGAATCCGAGCGGCCCTCAACGAGTTATCTGATGAAGAGGGAACTATAAAAGCAGCAGTCACTAAGAGGGGGCAACTCACTGAGCCTTGACTCGCGGACACCAGGTTTGGGATAGTGTATATTGGAGCTCCAAGCTGGATCACCGTGTTGCCTGACCTTACAACGGCTGCAACCAAGAGGTTTATGTCACTCGTGATCTCCCTGGTCACATGCCGAGGAAACAGTTCTCCTAGCCTCACAGAACTCGAAGTTAAGTTGAGTTTAGTCCTTCAGTGGCGTGATCCGCAATTTATTGTCATACTATCTGTACCGAGATTTCTTTAATCACTCTGCCTGACCTCAAGATGGCCACCACCCTTGCGTTTTAACCTTGCCACAATGTTCTCTATGTGTTATGGGTGTTGGAGGCGGAACGAACTTGGAGCACACAATCAAATATCCTTCCTCCACGAGATCCCCTCACCCGTAATGATAGCGCAGCATCATTGGACCGTGACGAGATGATGTTAAGGACAGCACCCATGCCAGTAAACTCTAAACACCCTTCACTATGTGCCAGAGCTGCGTGGACACTGGGGGTTACTTCGGTGGATGCACTGCGCGTTACTGGGTGACGGCCACATTTGGCCACTCCGTCTTAACCCTGCTGCCACAGTGTGGCTGATGCAAATGATTCGTGGCCACACTTGCTGCAGTGCACTGCTACCCCTCTCACAATCACACAAAAACTCTCCAGATACGACAGTGGGGAGGGGAGATCGCTGGACAAGCCAGCCCTGGTCGTCCCTGGGGGATAACCAGGAGTTTGATCGGTCGGCAGTTCACTTCTCTCCATCCTCCCGGGTTTAAACTCCAAACCTTCCAAGGAACCGTGATTATTAACCTGACCGCGGAGACCGAGCAATATGACTGATGCCCGGTAGAGCTGCCTAGACAGCTATAGAGGAGATCGGCTTTGGTTCACCCCCTCGGCCGTCACCTACCCAGCCGGACATTGGACATTATTTTCCTCGTCTCTCCGCTGTCTCCTTTCCTCCCCCCCCTACCGTGTAACATTGTTTTTTATATGTCATTGTATTTTGTAACCCTGTAACTGATGTTATTTGTAACTTGTAACTCATTTGTCCTCATGAAAAGCGCTCTGATACCTCCGGGTCTAGCCAGCGCTATATAAAACTCAAGTAAATAAATAAATACCACAACCAAATCAGAACCACCAAAAGGACCTTCATCCACAACAAAATCCTCGCCAACTCCAAGGAACTCTTCACTGTCATTCAGGAATTCACCAACCCCCGCAGCGAAGCCGCAGACATCACCCCGTCCCAAGACCTCTGCGACAAGCTTGGAACCTACTTCCACCTCAAGATCAAAAACCTCTACAACAACTTCGTCGACCATCCACCAGACGCCACAGCCGGCCCGCCCCCCAGACACACCAGCCAGCCCACCATCTCCACCTGGACGCCAATCACGGCTGAAGACACCGCCTCAACCATGAAAGACATCCACTCAGGGGCCCCCACAGACCCCTACCCTGCACACATCTACCACAGAGCCGCCACCACCATCGCACCCGAACTACAACGTACCATCAACACCACCTTCGAAACAGGCACCTTCCCAGACGACTGGAAACGCGCAGAAGTCAGGCCCCTGCTCAAGAAGCCCACAGCTGACCCCACCGACCTCAAGAACTACCGGCCCATCTCACTCCTCCCCTTCGCGGCCAAAGTCGCAGAGAAAATAGTCAACAGGGAAATGATACGATTCATCGAAGACAACGCCGTCCTCGACCCGTCCCAATCCGGATTTCGAAGCAACCACAGCACCGAGACCACCCTACTCGCCGCCACAGACGACATCCGCACCCTCCTGGACCAAGGCCACTCCGCAGCCTTCATCCTACTCGACCTATCAGCAGCCTTCGACACCGTCTCCCACCGCACACTCGTCACCAGACTACATGACGCCGGCATACAAGGAACAGCCCTAGACTGGATCCGATCATTCCTCACCGGAAGAAGCCAAAGAATCAGACTGCCACCCTTCCTCTCCGATCCCACGGATATCACCTGCGGAGTCCCACAGGGGTCATCACTGAGCCCGACCCTCTTCAACGTCTACATGGCTCCCCTCGCCGCCATCGTCCGTCAACACGGCCTCAACATCGTATCATACCCTGACGACACCCAACTCATCCTCTCCCTCACCAAAGACCCCACCACCGCCAGACTCAACTTCCAGAAAGGGATGCAGGACGTCGCACTCTGGATGACCAACAGCTGCCTAAAACTCAACGCCGAGAAAACAGAAGTCCTCGTCCTTGGAACCACCCCCCCAGCATGGGGCAACACCTGGTGGCCGACCGCCCTCGGAAGCCCACCAACCCCTGCGGACCACGCCAAAAACCTCGACATCGTACTCGACTCATCCCTCACCATGAACCGACAGGTCAACGCCGTCACCTCTAGCTGCTTCAACACCCTCCGCAACTTTCAAGTCGATCCCCCCCTGAGTCAAGGAAGACAGTCACCCACGCACTCATCACCAGCAGACTGGACTATGGAAACGCGCTCTACGCCGGCATAAACAAGTCCCTACTCCGCAAACTCCAGACAATACAGAACACCGCCGCCAGACTCGTCCTCGGCATCCCCCGGCACGAACACATCAGCCAACACCTATGAAGACTCCACTAGCTCCCCGTGGAGAAAAGAATCACATTCAAAATGTTCACCCATGCCTACAAATGCCTGCACAACACCGGACCCGAATACCTCAACAACAGAATCAACTTCCACGTACCCAAAAGGAACCTCAGATCTTCCAACCTCGCACTGGCTGAAACCCCGCGCATCCACAGAGCCAGAGCAGGTGGAGGATCCTTCCCCCACATTGCGGCCAAGACCTGGAACGAGCTCCCGGCAGACATCAGACGCGCCCCCTCCCTGAACACCTTCAGGAAAACTCTCAAGACCTGGCTCTTCGGCTAAACAGATCTGCTGATCCTCACCACCCCCCTCAGTGCCTTGAGCCCCCCACGGGTGAGTAGCGCGCTTATAATACCCTGATTGATTGATTGATTGATGCCTTTGGTTCTTTTTAGTAGCACTCCAAACTCACTTCCAAGGGCCCAGGAAATGGAATTGGCACCACTTGGCAAGTAGGACACCACAGCAGAGGGGCACAGGGGTTGCAGGTGAAGTCTTTGATGGCCCTGACACTTCTTAACGTGAGGCAAGCTCAACTCAAGCCCTTGGAGAACCTTGGAAACAGGATGTAGAAAGCAAAGTCCAGTCCTTTTACTCACAGGACAGAAGCAGCAAGCAGCAGGCCAATGCAGCAAAACAAACAGCAAAGTGGCATTCCCTCCTGACAGCTATCCAGCTCTTCTTCCTGGCAGAATGTTCTCAACCCAGAAGTGTTCTGAGTATATGATGCTGGAGGTCCAGTATGTATACCCATTTCAGCCTTTGAAGTCTTTGTAGTGTACAAGACCCTGCCTTTCCTTGCCCTGGCTCCAGACACACTACACGGGGTGAAGACTTCTTTATGTGAGGACAGGCACAGCCCTATTCAGGTGTCAGTGTCAACTCCTCCCAACACTCTAACTCAGGGAGGCACATCAGCCTGGCAAATCAGGATATGCAGAGTACATCTCAGTTCCCTTTGTGTGACTGTCTAGAGTGAATGCACAAACAGCCCAACTGTCATCCTGACACAGACGTATATTCAGAGACAGGCAGAGGCACAGAATGGTTAAAGTAAGAAAATGCTCGCTTTCTAAAATTGGTATTTTCAGACCTGCAATTTAAAACCACCTTAAGTAAAATATGTATTTTAAAATTGTGAGTCCAGAGACACCAAACTCCAACTTTCTATCAGCTCCCAATTGGCAGGTACATTTGTAAGAAGTTACAAGTCAGCTCCAATGCTAACCTGTGGGAAAGATAGACCTTGGTGTAGTGAAGAACGAAATTAGCAGTATTTCACTACCAGTACATGTCCTACCTATTAAATGCACTGCACCATGGGGCTACCTTGGGCCTACCTTAGGGGTGCCTAATATATAATAAAAGGGAAGGTTTGGGCCTGGCAAGTGGGTGCACTTGCCAGGTCGACATGGCAGTTTAAAACTGCACACACAGACACAGCAGTGGCAGGCTTGAGACATGTTTGCAGGGCTACTCAGTACTGCAGGCCCACTAGTAGCATTTGATTTACAGGCCCTGGGCACACATGGTGCACTGTACTAGGGACTAATTAGTAAATCAAATAGGCCAATCATTGAGGAACCAAATATCATTACGTTTTACAGAGGGAGCACTTGCACTTTAGTACTGGTCAGACAGGGGAAACCACGCCAAAAGATGCCAGGTCTAACACCCTTTATACATAGAGCTCAGCCCCTGCACAGCATGAGTCGTGCTGATTCATAGTGTTGAGCCAGTTCACAGGCAGAGTTCGGCTCTTTCAATATTCTTTACTACAATGTAAAATCTGAACTTCTATGGGGACTGAGATACCAGTGACCAGCTACTAATCTGTGCGAGTACAACAGGTCTCTCACCCAGGTTAGTCTCTGACATAGCCTGTCTCTGATAGGAAGTCTGGAGGAAAAGGTGGGAGAGAAGATGAGAGTGAGAGAGAAGGGATTGAGGAAAGAAATTTTAGAGAAATAGAAACAGAGAGATGAGATAGAGAATAGTGACAGGAAAGAGAGAGAATGTGTGAGAGAATATGGAGGGAAGAAAGAGAATGTGACTGGGATAGGAAAAGGGAGAGAAAGTGTGAGAAATGGGAGATGGCAGAGTGAGTGACGTGTGAACAAGCAGCTAGCAATGATACTAAGGCAAACTTAACTGCACATTTTGCCTAATTAATTTGTTCTATTCTTCACCAGACGTCTGACTCTCACCTTGTGAGCAGGCAATGCCACTGCTGGTTGTGAATGTTTTTTTTAAAATTTTATTTATTCTGGTCAGCAAAAAAAAGAAGCAGACAATCATACAGCAACACGTTATTTGGTACATACAATTTCAAATCTCAAAGGTCTTATATGCAGGTCCATACATGGAGTCTACAGTTTAATATTCGTACAACGTTCACACAGCCTCAGGTTCCTTGCTAGTCGCCCGTACATATTTCTTACCATCCCCATCTTTGCCTCAAAATCACCCCGGCGCCAATCAATCATTATCGATACATTGTTGCATTGGTTCAATCAGCTACCTGTGTGGACCTAAGGAATTGCACAAAAGGCTCCCAGAAATCTTTAGGTCTAGAGGCCTGCGGTATGTCCTCTGCATACGTTTCCAGTGTCTCTTTACAATAGGTCATGTCTGTAAGCCAGTCTTTGTGTCGTGGTGGACTCCTGTCACCCCATCGTAGTGCAATACGGCGTTTAGCTAGTAATAATGCCACCGCCAAAATCTTTCGTCTTCTAGCCAGTCTAATCTTATAGAGTCCCAGTAAACAGACTAGCGGAGCATTTGGTCTGCTCGGAGAGCATCGTTGTAAGCGTGCTAGTAACTTCCTGCCGGTATGGTTGGAGCTGGGAGCATTCCCATGCCATGTGTAGAAAGTCCGCGTTGGGAGCGCTGCATCTGTGGCACCTATCATCTGGTCTAAGTCCGTATTTATGTAATTTTGCTGGCGTATAATATGTTTGATGTAGGAATTTAAAATGAATAATACGCAGGTTGCAATTTGATGTTAGCAGCTGCATTTGTGTGCAAATATAATCCCAGTCTTTCTTATCTATAGGATTGCCAACTGCTTCTTCCCATCTCTGGAGCGATCTATTCTGTGCTTGACCCTGTTCCCCTTGTGATGCGTTATACAGGCGTGTTACCAATCGTTGGCGTGTGGGAGCTGTTAACAGTGTTTGCAGTGCGTTAAGCTGTGGTGGTTCATCTGGGAACGATGAGAATAGCTCCCGGACTGCCATACGCAGCCGCAGGTATGCAAAAATCTTCAGTGGTGTGCGGTGTGCACTGAGGGAGGGGTCATCTTGTGATACAAAGCGATGATGCGGGAAAATATCGCTCATGGTGCGTAGGCCCATTTCCCCCAGTATATTTAGCATATTTTTCTCTTGTGTAACTGTTATTCGTGGGTGGTGGGCTATAGGCATCGCCGGGGCATATATTGGGAGTTTCTGTGCACGTTGTGCTAATGTGTACCATGCTCATGATGTGCAGGTTACTGAGTGTATTATGTCCCTCGGGGTGTGTCTCTTCGGGTCAGATACATATGTGATTAGTGGAGACGGCAATGCACTCTCATGTTCTACGGCAATATGCGGTATATGAGCATGTGGATGTAGCCAATAGTGAGCATGTTGTGCCTGCGCGCAGTAAAAATATAATTGAAGATCCGGTGCTCCGAAGCCCCCCTGATGGTATGGCTTGGTCAAGACCTTCCATCCGACTCTTGCCTGTTTCCCAGCCCATGTTAGTCTCTGCAATACTGAGTACAATTTAGAGAACAGTGCTTGAGAAAGCCAGATCGGGATATTCATAAATAAGTATAAAAATCTTGGCAGAACCACCATCTTTTGTATTGCAATCCTATCAGTCAGAGACAATGGCAGCTTGATCCATCGATCAACCTGCTCTTCCAATTTCGTTATTGCTCTGCCATAGTTCTCTCGGACCACCGTTTCTGAATTCCGGTGTATCCATACACCGAGGTATTTTACCAGATCCGTCCGCCATTGCAGTGGGAATTTCAAACTGGGCTGTGTGGTAGCTGGTGTTAGTGGTATTACCACTGACTTGTCCCAATTAATACTAAGTCCTGAGTATTGTTCAAACTTAATGTACTCCCTGATGAGTGGGTTTAGATTTGTGTCTGGATAGCGGGAGTAAAGAACCATATCGTCGGCATATAAAGATATGCCGACTGGGCGTAGCTGGAACTGGAGAGCAGATGCAAGGTGCTTTTGGCGAATTTTACAGGCTAATGGTTCTAGAGCTAGTGTAAAAAGGAGCGGCGAAAGTGGGCACCCCTGTCTGGTTCCTCGACTTATACTAATCTGGTCAGATGTATTCCCATTTATTCTGATGCGCGCACTAGGTTCGTTGTACAAGAGTGCAATCCAACGCAAAAAAGGTTCTGGGAAACCCATCCTGCGCAACACCGTAAGCATAAATACCCATTCCACTGAATCAAAAGCCTTCGCCGCATCCAATAAGGCTGCGGCTGCTGGCAAATCCCTATTTAATTGGTGAAATAATGCAAAGATAGTCCTTAGGTTTTGCGTAGTGGATCTTGTCTGTATAAAACCGGCCTGATCCAGCAATATCAGGGTGCTCAGCAGAGGTTGTATTCGTGTTGCGATTATTCTGGCTAGAATTTTGGCGTCTATATTTATTAATGACAGTGGACGATAGGAGTCACACTTAGTTGGGTCCTTGTCTGGTTTGGGGAGAGTAATTAGGAGCGCCTCTCTCAGCGAGGCCGGGAGCATACCATCCTCGTAGGCCTCTTCATACATCTCGGCCAAGTGCGGGATTAGCAAATCTTTGAATTCTTTGTAGAATTCTCCGGGGAGTCCATCCACACCGGGAGCTTTATTATTTGGGAGGGAGTTAATTGCCTCTTTGATCTCATCTTCCGTGATGTGATGGCAAAAGTATTCACGATGAGCGTCTGACAGCCACGCCAGAGCAACATCGTCCAGATAATGGTCAATTTCAGGTGGAGGCGCTGTCGTTTGTGTAGAGTAGAGGCGGGTATAGTATTCTGCAAAGCAGTGTAAGATCGACCGGGTGTCATATATGAGTTGGCCTTGCATGTTTGTTATTTGTGTAATGTATGCAGATTGATGTGCAGGTCGTATTCTGTGTGAAAGTGCACGTCCTGGTCTTCCCCCCTCACCATAATTCCGTGCAGTGTGCCTGCGTGATATATATTTAATCTCATCCTCTGCGAATTCATGGTAGGTGTCTACCTTCTGCCTAATGTCCGCTAGTATTTTGGGGTTCTGGGTGGCCGTAAATTCCGTCTCTAGCTGTTGGATAACCTTTCCTGTCATAGACAATTGCTGTTGGATGTCTTTCAAGATGCCTGCATGGGTGCCAATACAGTGACCCCTAATGGTGACCTTGAAAGTCTCCCATAAGGTTTTCGCGCTACTGACAGATCCTGCATTTAGCTCAAAGTACTCCACTATGGCCTGATGTAGCTCTGAGCGGAATACCTGGTCAGTCAATGCACCCTGTTGCAGACGCCAGGTGAACTGACGAGGAGTATGGGTAGGGATGGCCAGTGCCAAACGCACGGGCGCATGGTACGACAGTGTCTTAGGCATGTGTTCTACTAGTGTTGTCCATGTGCAAACGTCCGACGTAACCAGCCAATAATCTATTCTCGACCAGGTATTATGCGCTGTGGACGTGCAAGTGCCCTCCTTGCAGCCTGGGTGTCTAAAGCGCCATAGATCAATCATTGCGCATTCTTCCATACCTTCTCTAAGCGCCTTTGCAGATTGTCTCCCATATTGTTCATTGCCTGTGGACCTATCTAAGGCAGGATCTAGACACGTGTTAAAATCCCCACCCCATATGATGGCCGTGGATTGTAACTCACGCAGTTTTGCCCAAATGTGAGCAAAGAACAGCGGATCATCAGTGTTTGGGCCATATGTTGTGACTATTGTTAGAGCAGTACCTCCGAAGTTACCCTGGACTATAACATTTCGCCCCTGATCATCCTTTATGGAATTAATAAGGGTGAAGGGGGTGCCACGTCTAACGAGGAGCATCACGCCTCTGGCATAAGTGGAATAGGAAGATGCCATACGATAGGAAGCCCACCTTGCGCCTATCCTCCTCTCTGTGAGGTCTGTGAGATGTGTTTCCTGCAGGCAAGCAACGTCTATCTTATGTCGGTCTAGGTACGCCAGGACCTTGCAAATTTTCTGTGGGTTATGAAGGCCTCTGACATTCCAGGTCATGAGTGTTAATGAGCGAGTATGTCTTGTTCTGTTATCCATACGGGGTGGAGTCTTGAAAGTGGATTTGCCAGTTATTTATGTATGCTTCACTGCCGTATGTGACGCTATCCCCTTCAATGCCGCTGACCAGATTTTTCAGTTTTTCACCCCACCCACCCCCCTCCCACTTCGCCAACCCCGTTACAGCGAAGACAATCCCCACAGCAAGAACGATCCCCAAAACAGTCCCATAGGACTCCCACCACCCCCGCCCCCCTCCCATTATAGAAACTTTAATTTGATGTGATGCACACAGGTTGGCGGGAGCTGCCAGCCGAATAACCTGTGATATGAATCACACGGGTGGTCGCTTTGGTAAAACATAAAAACAATGCACACCATGACCTGCGATTAACAGTAGGGCCTGGGGGCTGTCCGGCCCCATCTTTACACGCAAAAGACCCCTTATCTATCTAAACATTAATAAGCATCTATCATACCAACATTACCAAATTAATTTGACCCAGTTGTATAGTTCACACTTATCTGTGCTTCAGAGATGCCTCATAGTTTCGTGGACGCATTCTTACAGTCTAACTGTACACCAACTGTGCATAAGCAGTTCAGTTCAGAAAAGTTCGTTATTCGGCGTCAGTTGAGACAAGTACGTTATTCGACATCTGACGATTCCTGCTGTTCATCCGGGCTTCCCCTCGGCGATTTCCTGCGAGGGGCCTGGGAGCCTCTTTGCTGCAGAAACTTGAACACGTCCTTAGGCTCATTATACACAGTGGATTTGCCTCCATCCGTTACCCGCAGCCGAGCCGGGTAGATCATTGCATAAGGAATATTCTGGTCATGGAGCTTCTTTTTCACTTGTAAGAACTTCTTTTGTGCTTCCTGGACTTGCTGCGTAAAGTCGGAGTAGATGGAAATATCCATACCTTCATGCTTTAAGCTGCCCAGTTCTCTAGACTTGCGGAGCGCTGCATCCCGATCTCGGTAGTTTAAAAGTCTGGCTATGATCGGCCGCGGTCTGGCGCCCGGTGGGGGCGGCGGGGCCAGAGACCGGTGCGCCCGCTCAACTATAAAAACATCTGAAAAGGTTTCCCTTCCTAGCAATGATATTAACAGAGACTCAAAGTATTTTTTCCATTGGACCTGTATTTGTAGTCTCCGCAATGCCCATGAAGCGCAGATTATTTCGTCTCGAGCGTGCTTCAGAGTCCTCAGCCCTCGCCATTAAGGCTGTCAGGGTTTTTTCCATCTTTCCCTGCCTCGTATCCATTTGTTGGTGTGCATCTTCGGCGTCGGAAATTCTACGTTCAGCCATGTCTATGCGCTCTGTGTGCCTGTCCAGCCGTTCAGACATCCGATCCACTCTGTATGTGAGGGTGTCTATTTTCCCATCTATATTGGATAGGGTGGCTTGTATTGTGGCGAACATTGATTGCACGTCTCCAGCAGCCTCAGCGCCTGCTGTCGCCGTTGCGCCCTGCGCAGATTGGTGATCATCCTGGCTGCTTTCTGGTGCCTTTTTCTGTTGGTCGAACTGTAGTTTGGACTGAGTCCTGTCCGTTTTTTCCATTTCCTCCTCACAGGATGTGCAAGGGTGGCGCCCCCAAGATTGCCCAAATTATGTGCTAGAGATGCACAGGAGCCAGCAGCTGGATCCGCAGCACAGCGCGTCTGCGCTATTGTGTTCTATCTGGGTAGCACCAAGTCCGCAGCCTCACATCCAGCAGCAGCGGGGGGCCAGCAAGGGATCTCACCCCTTCCACGAGAGCAGTCACGAGCTGACAGGGAGGTAACTGCTCCCCCGTTCCTAGGAATTGTCACTTAGCGGCACAGCAGGGTCCTTGCGTCGTTTCTCCGCGTCCGAGGCCCCAATCCGAGGCTAGCCGGGGGTCCGTGCCCAGCCGGGCGGCGCACGCGCCCTCGATACTATCAATGAGAATATATTGCAGTGGTTGGCGCCAGGCTCCTGTATCTGTGCGCTGTAGTGAAAGACGTTCAGGGCTCGCTCGCCTTGTCCTGCGCAGCACCTACATAGGTCTCACGCAATATCCTTAAAATGTGGCGTTCCACCTGGGCGTTGTTCAGGATAGTCCCTAATGGGCCGGTCTATTGTGCAAAAGGAACAGTCAAAAGCCCACAGCTCTGCAATGTTGCCACTAATGTATAGTGCTGTCCAGGTCCCAAACTCCACTCACGCTTAGCGGGGCTTCAGCGCAGGCCGTTACCTAGCGCACACTTGCTGGCCAACTTGCGCTAATGGGGGGGCCCACCGTTCCCAGCTCGGCATCACCCCAGTCACTACAGCACGGGGCACTGTGTTCTATGAAGGCGGTATATAGAATTGCTGTGGGAACTACTGCCGTCTGCTGACCACAGCTGTGTGATATGGGCCAATTTAGTAGTGCGTCTGTGGCGCAGCCTGCAACTGGGGCCTGACGCACCTCAGCGCCGAATGCGTTATTTATACTGGCTCCGGTATCCTCACCTTCGCTCGCACTCCCGACTCCAATGAGGCCCGGGTCACACTCCAGCTCTCCGCCCGATGTGCATGACGGGGCGCGGCCGGTGCTCACTGCAAGCATACACCCCCCGGGCCCGGCGGCAGTGTCCCCGTCGCATGCGACATCCACCAAGCAATGGTATTTCTTTTTTGTACATGCGCTGGTACCTGCACTGCTTCTCAACTTTCGGCCCGCTAGGGACCGCTGGTTACCTCGCGGCCTTAGTTGCACGCCCCTGATCGGGCCCGCCGGTTCCGGGTACTCCGCTCCGACCCCACTCAGAATGACGCCGTCGAACGGTCTCCGCACTCCAAAGCGGCAATACTCGCTTTTTCCCTTTTCTGCACATGAGCAGCGCGATCTCCGTCTCCGCGCAGCAGGATGGTGTTTTCCGCCTGCGTGCTCTGCGTCACAGCCAGTCCTGGCGCGAGTCCGAGGCTTCAGCGTACGTCCTCACACCACAGGCCTCACCTCGGCCTCGCTGCATTACCGGCTTTTTCAGTCCTTGCACGTGTCTCAAACAGGGTTCAAAGGCAGGACCAGGTCCTCCGATGCAATTTCAATCCACATGTGTGTCTCTTGCAGATCTCTGAGTGCAGGATACCTAAAGGATAGTACAGCGACCGAAGGAGCTCGCTCAAGAAGCGGCCATCTTCGGGCTTGGCTAGCTCTGCCCCCGCTGGTTGTGAATGTTGCAGGTACAAAGAAACATTTTGGATAACACCTCTTAATTATTTACTTTTTTACAAACCAAGCACTGGGCGATCGTGAAGGTGCTGCACACATAACATAGTCACTTGCAGCCATGTTTTAGAACTGTAGAAGGAGGTATAATCACTTTCGAAACTCTGTTTAACATGGGACATTAAGAATTAACCTTTCGCATATTTTAGGGAGTTCAGTCTTTATTAAAATCGTGTCTAAAAATAAACAGTGACAAACCAATTGTTTTGGCTTCTGTAAAAGTAATATTAGAAGGATGACTAAAGCATACCACAGGACCATCATGGCATTGGCAGCATCCCTAGCACAAAGAATAGGTCCTGTACATGTGGCCGTAGAAGGTGCAGTCAAACAGAGGAGGTATAAAAAGAGCAGCAATTGTGAAATCTTCCCTGCAGAACAGGTAGAAGATGAGCATCAGTAGAAATGTGTCTCTCCTTCACAGAACAGGTATAGATGAGACAACATCAGTGTGAGCTTTGCTTCCTCATAGAGCAGGTACATCTTAGGTGACAGCAGTGAGATCATCCCTTTCATACAGAACATGTATGTCCTGGGCAGCATCAATGTAAGCTTCACTAGATATCAGTTCCTACAATGCAAGCTTTCTTTCCTTACAGAACAGGCAGTGCTTAATTTGAGCCAGTGTTTTCTGGTGCTTAGCACCAGCACTTAATTGGTTTCCGGTGCTCGGCACCGGCACCTAATTGTCAACACTATTCTTAGAACAGTCTACCACATGGTGGCGCTCCTCATCTAATTTAGAGATGAGCAGAACAACGGTTGTTTAGGGATACAATATACATTAAAATTGCTTATACCTGCCTCCCCAGCCATTCCTTTAGCTTTGGGGACCTGAAATAATCTGAACTGTCGCATTTACATGCGAGAGAGATGGTTAGTAGTTGTTTTGGCAGCGATGACAAGGGCGATGGGTGGTACAAGCTGCAGTGGCCTCCTGGTCAGAGCCCTGGCACTTAATATTTTACAAATTAAGTACTGAGAACAGGTACTCCTAAACAGCAGCAGGTGAGAGGATGTGACGCAGTGGCCAGAGCTGCCAACTCGGGCGCTGAGGATTTGAGTCTTTACATCGGCGCAATATCCTGTGATTCTGGGCAAATCACTTAATCTCCCCATGCCCATGGACAGCGCCTGGATACCTTCACGGGTGATAAGCTGCGCTATGTAAATCTACAAACTAAACAGCAACAAACATCCTTCTCTTGCTCACAGTAGGTACCAGAAGTGCAATCTCAATATCCATTTAGAACAAACACAACATGACAGCTGTAGTGCAAACTGTTATCGCTAAGAGAACCTGTAAGGCAGAGGATGTATGTTACACACAATTCTTTGAGGCAGATGTTAAATCCATTGAAATAGGTATATTGGGGAAAGTGTGAGTGCTACAGCCACTCTCGCTGCGGTGGTATTCTGACAGTAGTTGTGTAGTCACACTCATTTACTTAAGATGCTGTTAGAGGTGCTTCTGACATATCCTGAAACTTCTGAATCTGTCACATGGAGTCCTGCTGTTACCACAACTCCTACTTTTTCATATCCTGGAGCCTTGCTGCTGTCACTGAATCTTGCTTTCAGTCCCTGCAGGTCTTGACGCTGCCATGCTCTGCACTCATGCTCTTGCCCCTCAAGCTAGTGCTGCTGCTATCATAGACTGTCAGTTCCTGCTGCTGTCTCTCCGAATACTGCTGTCAGTGGATGTAACGCATACCAATGCCCTGCTTCTTCAGGCCATCATGAACAATGCTGTAATTCACTAGTGATCCAGCGGTCAGTCCTTCTGCTATCACCTCTCCGGGCTTGATTGCAGCAGGCAAACCCTAAACTGAGTGGATGGATGTGGTTAGAATAAAGCCTGTGAGCGTGGGTCAGCTTCAAGGATACAGGAGAGGGTATTTCCTTCAGCAGCCTCAGGCTCCATTCATAGTTTCCTCAGCAGATAAAAGGTGTAAGCACTCCTCTAGACTGGAAGCTATAACTTTGATCTTTCTGTGAGAGATCAGTGGGCATCTGTTCAGGTGGAGGAACATGACCTCATCCCTAGCTGGTGGTGCAGGTTTTGCCCACCAGCTGGAGCTACAGGATTCCTGTGCAAGGGGGCAGCAGGTTCATGGGCATTCTCACACCTTCCCCCATACATGGTCTATGCCCAGGCCTCCCTATGGTTATCCCACGATCTCTTCGTCTAATCATGCAGCAGTGCCTTGTGCTGTGGATGCTCACCATAACAAGATATAATGTCATGTTTACACAGCTTCAGCTCATTCATAAACTGACTGACTGACTGACAACATTATTTACCATAATGAAGTTCTAGTGCAGCATGCATACATTTAAATGTTGGCATCTTAAGCCAACCCTCTTTCATTAGGATAAAAAGCTAATGTGACTGAGTGCAAGTTTGGCCTGGGCATGTGTCTGTATTTTTTTAAGATATTTAACCCGCAGCTCACAAACAGAAACTGGCTTTACTGGTTGTAATTTGCAATATTGACACTTTCCTGTCACAGCAGCGCATAGCAATTTCAAGAAAGGATTGAAGGGCCAGAGACTGAAACAAGATTCATCAACCCTTTTGTGAGAAGTTGGCCTGGTATATGCTGTTCACTAATTAAAGTGGACACCTTGCACCAGGGCAAATCGACTCTTATGGTAGATAGGTTTAAGACAACCTTTTAAAGAAAGCTATCCTAGTGGTAGCTGTGGAGAGCAGCCTTCAGGCTAAGTCTCGGAGGAATGTAAAGCAGCTTGTTTTACCATATAATCTCTTGAATCACCAAATGAAAAGACACCACACAGGTATATATATCAAATATATATGTATTTATTTCTAAATAACTCTCTACTAATCTCTTTATGAGATTAGAAGACAAACATATGCACAAATCAACGTTTCACAATAAGTTAAGCACAAAATATGGCTGGGGCCCTAGGGGCGTACCAGACCATATACTAAGTAAGAGACTTAGGGACAACGACTTGCAGGGAGACAAGGCCTAGGGCCTTCAGAAGTGCAGGGGCCTCACGAAACCACCCAAGGCAGGTAAGTAAAGGACCCACGGGGGACGCGTGCAGTGTGGATACACAGGCGCGGATCGCCGTTAACTTCAATGGGGCAAGTCGCGGTTGGAAATAAAGAGTTTTAGGATACTTCGGGAGAACCTACAAGTAAGTCACTTACAGGGTAAGTAGTTCTAGGGCCCACACCCACAGGAGCACCGTAGTGCTGGAGTTACCTCACCCAGGGAAGCCGGGTGCATAGATGTCCTTTGGTGTCGGGTCGCGGCGTCGTTTTCAATGGCGAACAAAGAAGACTTGCTGCTTGCGGGAGCTGAAGAAGTGTCCGGTGGAATCCAAGCCTGGATTCTGAAGAAGGATGACCTGAAAGCAGAGGGGACAGTGTTCAAAGTCACTTGGCAGTGACCCGGGGCAAGGAAGATGGATGCCCACCGTCGTCGGTTGATTCAGGTCGGTTGCGGGTGCCTTGACTCTTCAGCCACGTGGTCCAGGAGGTGTCGACGACGACCAGGAGCTGGATTCGGTGGGTCCCTCGACGTCTGCAGCTGACTGTGGTGTCGGCAACTCGATTGGAGCCAACAAGCCTTGGCAGCAGCAAGTCTCGGGGAGATGAAGAAAAGTCGATGGCGCAGACCAGCAAGGTCTGAGGGACTCACCCAGCGAGGGTAAGTCAGGGCAGGCCTGGAGCAACCAGGGGAGCCCTTTGGTTTCTTTAAGAAGTCTTCTGGGGACCCACAAGCCGGCGGGCAAGGGATCGCGAAGACACCTCGGGCGGAATCACTCACCAGGGGCCCACGGTCACTCGGGACAGTGTAGGCCTCTGATCTTCGGAGGGATTCCTGCTGGAGGTCGGGACCACACGTGGTCCAAAGCACAAGTTCGTAGAACGTTGTGAAGGGGTTGCACTCGACAATAGTGCACGGTACCCAGGGGTCGCGGTTCCTCGTTACTCGTGGGGTCCACTTGCCTCAGCTTCGCTGGGGACTCACGATGGCCTTGTAGAAGTCAGGAAATCCACTTCTTGGGCTGCAGGGACTTCGGACTCCGGCGGGAGCGGCGTAGTTTGCGACCGTCGTTGTCGTTTTTGGTGCCTGCCAAGCAGGGGAGTCACTCCTTGACTCCAAGGGAGATTCTTCTGTCTTCCAAAGGTAGTGGAACGTCGAAGGGCCAGGATTCTTCTGTAGAGCGTCGTCCAGGGGTTATCTGCTTTGCAATGGCAAGGTTCCCCCTCTTATACTAAAAGAGGGGATGGACTAGCTCTATGACCCCACCTATGGGAGGGTCAAGGGAGGGGTGGCTACACCCACTTCCCTTTGTCCAGTTTCGCGCCAGAGCAGGGGCAGGTAGCCCCTGAGCTGGTTTGAACTGGCATATGCACAGAGGAGCCTTCTGCTCCCCCAGTGCAGGACTTCAAAGCACTCTAAGAGTGCACCCACCCAGCCCCAATACACTAAACCCTGTCTGGAAGGTGGTTACACCTCCCTGTGACAGGATGCCTATTGTTGGGCTTCCTCCACTGCGAGTTTCGGTCATCAGCAGGAGGGCAGCCCAGTGTCTGTGACTGGTGGCATCCATTTTGTGATGCCAGGGCTCTTTAGGATTCTACCGCGTTTCCACAGCAGGTACATGTCTGATCCCTCTAGAAGGGTGGAATGCTACCCCCGCCACCAAGATTGGCGGGGGGGGTAGTATTCCAAGATGTTTGACACCAAACACGACATGTTTTGATGCAGCCATTCCAAAGTTAGCATTTACCGCGAGGATATAATGCACTTAATAGTATATGGTTTAACCGCATCCACAAACAGCACCAGAGAATAGACTCTGAGAGCTGCAGAGGGGCCCTGCTCAGGCAGAGGCACCCCCTCACATAGAAGCCCAGCACCCTGCCCTCAGGATTGATAGGGCCTGCCTTAGGGGTGACTGATAGGTTTATATGTGTGTGCAGGAGAGATATAGGAAACCTATATCTCAGTGAGGGGTGCTAGCACCACCTCACCCAGGCTGCAGTAGCAGGCCTGTGGTGTCAGATTTAGACTGCTTCCCAGGGGTGGCATAACATATGCTGCAGCCCCTGGGAGGCCTGTGAAGTACCTATGCCCTTGGCACCTAAGGTACCATATACTAGGGACTCATAAGGCACCACAGTATCCAATCACTAGTGCACCTAGAGTGCACTCCATGTCGTTTAGAGAGAACAGAGAGGCTGGGGCCCTGATTGGCAGGGACCCAGCCAGACTATAGCCAGAAACCAGTGCTAACATCAGAAAAAAAGTGGGGGCAACATAAGAGGCAGATCCTACTCTCCTACACCTTTGCATACTATTTTATAGTAATTCCACAGTAAAAAAGAGAGGTACGCATCATCTGGGCCACGATCTCTGTTCCACCCTGATGGGTACACTGGCGATAAATCACTGTTAATAAATCATTACATAGTTGAGAAAAACGTAAATATTTATGTTATATACTATGTTACACTTTAACCCATAGTTCATATGCACATAGACAAACCGGAAACTTAAACAACAGAAAATGTAATAAAGGTACAACCTCTATATATTACCTATATACTACAATAATTGGTATTCCGTCTACTCACTAGACAACATGGGAAACACAGCATAATACCTATGAAAAATGGCAAAAGAATATGTGTCCACGAGGATTTGTGAAGGTGAACGTTTGGAGCATTTTCAACTCTTAACCTTTTTTTGAATGCTTTATTACACCAACTAAGGAAGAAGATGTCCTGTAGTGACTGAGTCAACCTGGGGACCTGGCTTTGAATCCAGCTTTCTGCTTTCAAAAATAAATACAGACCGAAACACATTGTTTTCTGTCTGCATTTATCTGTAGAAATGAGTAATAAAAACTGAAAACTGGGAGCCTCACCCATATCATACAAAGCTCTGTTGCGCCCCAGATAAGTCTTTGCGGTAACAATATAAGCTCATACATGTTTTTACATTCTGAAGTTATTCTGCTTGTTCCGCTCTGTGAATGCCCCTTCCTTTTGGGCTCTTTGTGAACACCCCTCATTTTGTGACTTTTATATAGAAGCCCTATAAAAGTTTCTGTATCCCAATACATGCGCCACACCTTTAAGATGGTTGATATAAGTCTACTTCTCGATGTCTGAGGGAGCACTTTCTTGTGTTTGTTGGGAATCCCCCCCAATAGACACCTTCTTGTTCCCTGAAGCATTTGTTTATTATGTGTCTCATGTCACGTTTAGTACGAAAAGACACCATTACAATCAATCAATCAATCAATCAATCACGGCATTTATAGAGCGCGCTACTCACCCGGGAGGGTCTCAAGGCGCTGGGGGAGGGGGTAAGTTACTGCTCGAACAGCCAGGTCTTGAGCTGCTTCCTGAAGGAGAGATGGTCCTGGGTTCGCCGAAGGTGAGTTGGGAGGGAGTTCCAGGTCTTGGCTGGAACTCCTTTTCTGTATGTCAAGTGTGCACACGGGCACAATATTAGCTTGGTCCAAAACAACTTGCAGACATCTGATTCTTGCAGGACTGGTGGATACACTCTAAACTCCAGCAGTGCTTACTGTCTGAGTGGAAATTATGGTCAAAGCCAGTAGATCTAGCTCTTATATGTGAAAATACAGGCATGCCTGACGTGGCTGGATACATACATAAAATATTAAAATGCTTTATGTTGATTGCTCTATGTTATACTTGCAAATAACAGTGAATGTAATGCTGTAATTTAAAATAATTAAAACAGTTTAAGAAAAGAAAAGAATATACAGGCATGCATGAATGCTGTTTGCATGTGTTAGGACATTAAAGGCAGACATATTGGCAATGTGTGCTCTTATAATGACTCTGAGAATGTATTTTCCTGCATTGTGTGAAGTGGTAGCTCCACAACTGCCACGTGACATACTAGCTCCCCGAAGTTGGGGTCTAGTTGCGCCCCTGATCCCCATACACACGACACCAAAAGACCTGAATCAATTGGGACACACGATTTTTTAAGCCAAAAATGGCTTCATTTTAGCTCTCTCCAGCCTAAAATTGCCTCTGATTCAATGTCAGTATGCAAACTGATACAAAAGGGGATGATGGACGGAACGTTTGAGCCAATCAAACACTCACCCCCAGTCAACTGATCTGGGTTTAATCCATCATCATTCTTTAGCTCACTCCACCACCCCAGTTCAGACATGGCCATATGCAAATCAGTCTGACCCTGTGCCTCATGGGAACAGTCCAGCCCGAACTGCCAAGCCATGTCTTCCCTGGACCGGAAACAACCATCCTAGGACCGGTTTCTGGCATTCCAGCCGTCATCAGCCAGGCTTGCTTGAATCCAGTGGCAAAGTGAGCAAGGGACCCACGTCTGGGCATACCCCCGCCAACTTAGGGCGAACAAAGCGATACAAAAGGGGATGATGGACGGAACGTTTGAGCCAATCAAACACTCACCCCCAGTCAACTGATCTGGGTTTAATCCATCATCATTCTTTAGCTCACTCCACCACCCCAGTTCAGACATGGCCATATGCAAATCAGTCTGACCCTGTGCCTCATGGGAACAGTCCAGCCCGAACTGCCAAGCCATGTCTTCCCTGGACCGGAAACAAGCATCCTAGGAGCTAAAGAATGATGATGGATTAAACCCAGATCAGTTGACTGGGGGTGAGTGTTTGATTGGCTCAAACGTTCCGTCCATCATCCCCTTTTGTATCAGTATGCAAACTACATCCCCCTATTTTTTTTTCAAAATCTCCCACTTTTCAGTTTTGAAATGTTGTCCTGTATGTATCCCCCTGCGTCAGTGTTTCCTATATGCGTAATGCACGCAGTTGAAAACAGCAATAGCCAATAGCTGTGCAAGAACTTTATAATGAAGCAAACAGATGAATGTATGAATTTTTTGCACAAAAAAAGCTAATTTTTCATGAGACTATAGCATATGAGTGATAACTTGAATATGGCATCCAAGTGGGAGTGCATCTTTACTGGTGACATAAATATAGAAGAACTATGCTCGTTTTAAAGCAGGACCGGCGGCGCGCCTTCTACGAGCAACGTGATAACTCCTATACTGGGCTCTTACGGTTCCATTTCCTCCCTCCCGCGCCGCGCTCGGAGCCCCAGAAAGCCTCCGCCCGTCTGGCGCGGGAGGGAGACGATAACCCAGAGATTGAAGCGGCGCGAGCGGCAGGCTCGGCAGCTCGCGCAGGGTATGAGTGGCTGCGGATGGTCCTCCGGCTGTCCCCCTCGCTCCCTCCCTGGCCCGGCCCTCCCTGCGCACCTCCCTCCTGCTCCTCCTCCCCTGGGCGGCCGCCTCTCTCGCTGCGCTCAATGCGGGAGGAGGAGGAGGCGCGTCCCCGGCCGTGCTCTGCGTTTACACACCCACTAGAAAACCTACAGCCTGCCTGCAGCCCGCGGGAGTCCAGATCTGGCTCGTGGCAGCTGCAGGGACGTCGGAGCGCTCTTGACCTCACTGAAGCGATCAGCTGGCGGGGTGACCTCGTGCATGCCCCCCATCTGCCCCGTGGTGCCTCTCCCCTTCATTGTTTGGCTCCCCCCCCCTCTCCGCCGCAACACAGCGGGACTCTTCTGGCACCGGTGCAACAGGATCTGGCTCCGGGGGCGGGCAGTGTGCTGGCATCCGCGGGTGACCAGGGTGAGTATAGCCTGGGCTATTCCGGGGTACGAGGGGGTGGTAGGCTGCCTCCTCTCAGGGAAGGGTCACGCATAAGGAAGGGAGACGCCGCAGGGTTGTCGGCCATGCGGTGGGCTTCCTGCAGGAGTGCCTTGCAGGATGCACTCTGCTCGAGCCCTGCTTCTGGAGCATACAGTATGCCTTCTGCAGGGCTGCCGGGCCTGTAGTGCCGCGAAGAGTGCACACCACAAAGGGTTCTGTGCCCTGTGGTGCTTTTCACACACGGTGCGTCCTGCACGGAGGTCTGGCTCGGTTGCCTGTGGTGCCTGTCGTGCAGTGTTTCATATGCATGATTCATTCTACAGTATGGTCCGTCTCTGTAGCGTATGTTTTCCATGCATGATGCATTCTACAGGGAGGCTGGGTCTATTGTCTTTATCTGTCTCCACCAATGCATGATTAATTCTACAAGACAGCCAGACTCTGTATCTTGTGTTATTTCCTGCATGATACACTCTGCAGGGATGGCTGCGGCAGTGCGCATAGTATGCAGGGATGTCTGTTTCTCCGGTGCACTCCATGAAGGATGGAGGAGTGGATTGTATTGTTTACACCCATGATGCATTCTGCAGGGGTGGCTGGTTGAGTGGCGTGCATAGTTCCCACCCATGATGCGTTATGCAGGGATATCTGGGTCAGTTGTTTGTTTCCACCCAAAATGATTTCTGCTGGGGTGTTTTCTTCAGTGGCTTGTGTTGTTTCCACCCATGATGCATCATGCAGTTGTGTCTGCCTCAGTGACTTGTGTTGCTTCCACCCATGATGCATCATGCAGTGGTGTCTGCCTCAGTGACATTTATTGTTTCCACTCATGATATAATGCATTCTGCGGTGGTTTCTGCCTCAGTGGCTTAAATCGTTTCCACCCAGGATTATTATTAGTTAGCATTTCTTAAAGCGTGTAGCTACCCTAAGGCATCCCAGCGCTGATGCATTCTGCAGGGATGTCGGGCTTAGTGGCTTTTATGGTTTATACCCATGATGCCTTATGCAGGGGCGTCTGGCTCAGTAACTTGTTTCCACCCATGATGCATTCTGCAGGGGTGTGTGGCTCAGTGGCTTGTTTCCACCCATGATGCATTCTGCAGGGGTGTGTGGCTCAGTGGCTTGTTTCCACCCATGATGCATTCTGCAGGAATGTCTGGCACAGTGGTTTGTATTTTTCACGCTCTTGATGTAGTCTGCAGAGCGATCTGGGATTTTTTCTTGCAGTATGGAATGCATTTTGCTGGTAGGTCTGGTTATCCAGGCCATGCTGCTCGCCAGCCTCCCAATCCCTCCTCAGCTGGATGTCTCGCTCTTTAGCAGGGTAGGATATGCAGAGATGTCTGTTTTTTCAGCCTCCGGGGCATTCCATGAAGGATTTTCACCCCAACACATTGGGGGTCCTCTGAGGAAGCAGCAATACATCGCTCAAGCCATGCAGCTAGCTGTCGGGGTGTGTGTTCTCTTTGGCTACGTTTTAGCGGGGATGCCAGCGCCATGGCCTAGTCTTCAAACCGCGCCGTGCTTCCCAGACAGGGCCTTTCATCGCTCTGTGATGGAGGGAGGGCCGCGGGGGATAACATTATTCACTCACCATGGCAGCTGTGCGCACATGGCATATTTAATAAACCTTTGTTTTGAATACATGCATCGCATGTGGGGGAGGGAGGGAGGAAGTCAGATTTTGAACCAGCATTGTTATCAGCGGTGTGTCCTTGCATGACCGTTCTCCGGAGAGGCCTTCTCTAGAGCAGGGATCTACAAAGTCGGTCCTGGAGGGCCGGATCCATGCCATATTTTCAGCATATCACCATTCAGATAAATGTAGTTATCTTAAAAATCTGGGACACTACCCCACACGGCCCTTCCCCTGAACTCTTGCCTCGTGACCCTTCTTTAGAGAAGCCTTCTCCAGATCACGGATCACTGTCCCCACACATCCCTTTTCTAGCCAGAGGTTGGGTCAGTATCTCCACATTGCACTTCTGCTGAGCTCTTCCCCCGTGGCCCTTCTCCAGAGAGACCATCTCCAGAGCATGGCTCATTGTCCCCTCGTGGTCCTTCTCCAGAGAGACCATCTCCAGAGCATGGCTCATTGTCCCCTCGTGGTCCTTCTCCAGAGAGACCATCTCCAGAGCATGGCTCATTGTCCCCACACGGCCCTTCTCCAGAGAGACCGTCTCCAGAGCATGGCTCATTGTCCCCACACAGCCCTTCTCCAGAGAGACCGTCTCCAGAGCATGGCTCATTGTCCCCACACAGCCCTTCTCCAGAGAGACCGTCTCCAGAGCATGGCTCATTGTCCCCACACAGCCCTTCTCCAGAGAGACCGTCTCCAGAGCATGGCTCATTGTCCCCACACAGCCCTTCTCCAGAGAGACCGTCTCCAGAGCATGGCTCATTGTCCCCACACAGCCCTTCTCCAGAGAGACCGTCTCCAGAGCATGGCTCATTGTCCCCACACAGCCCTTCTCCAGAGAGACCGTCTCCAGAGCATGGCTCATTGTCCCCACACAGCCCTTCTCTAGACCGGGTGGATCAGTGTCCCCACATGGGCCATCCTCTGAACTGTGACCTTTCTCTAAAGAAGCTCCTCAAGCGCTTAGGTCAGTGTCCCCACAATTCCGGTCTCTACACAGAGGTTCGGCCACCATGACCCCTCCATGGAGGTCTCCCCTAGGGACCCATCTCTAGAGAGGTCTTCTCTACAGCTTGGTGCAGTGTCCACAGAGCTCAGCCAAAAAACCCCTTTAACTCTGCCTTCACTTTCTCCATGTACCTAATCCTGACCTCAGACTACTGTCACATACGGACCTTCTTCTGATCTCAGACTATTGTTCTAATATGACCGGTGTCCAAACTTATGGCAAGTCGCCCCCTCCAGTTTACTAATGGCTCTCTCCAGATCTCGACCTTCATTGTGCCAATCCATACCTCAGGTTAATGTCTGTCTATGTGGCCCTACGCCTGCCTGCATTACCTCCCCTAGGACAACAGATACATTAATGTATGTCATGATCCCTTAGGTAAATGTCTGCCAAGATTCTAGGTAAATGTCTGCCTGCATGTTTTTTCCCAGAGTCCCAGGTAAATATCTGCCAAGATCTCAGGTACATGTCTGCCTGCATGACCTTCCCCAGGTAAATGTCTGCCTATATGATCTACCCCAGAGCCCCAGGTAAATGTCTGCCAAGATTCTAGGTAAATGTCTGCCTGCATGACTTTTCCCAGAGTCCCAGGTAAATATCTGCCAAGATCTCAGGTACATGTCTGCCTGCATGACCTTCCCCAGGTAAATGTCTGCCTATATGATCTACCCCAGAGCCCCAGGTAAATGTCTGCCAAGCTTGCAGGTAAATGTCGGCCTGCATGACCTTCCCCAGAGCCCCAGGTAAATATCTGACAAGATCTCAGATAAATGTATGCCTGCTTGGCCCACCCAAGGACCTCTGTAAAGGTCTGCCCACGGATAAATCTCTGCCTGAAAAGAGTTCATGTAAATCTCTGCCTGCAGGTGAAGGTCTACCTGCATGCATGTCCCTTCCGTGGCTTGAGGTAAGTGTCTGCCTGCCTGGCCCTTCTTCCGGCCACAGACATATGATTGCCTGCCTATGTGACCCTCCATGCTACTGTGCCCTCCATTGCCCTTCTGCAGAATTCCACAAACGTCCAGGTTTGCCCTATGACCTGAGGTCACGCAGGTGTCCTCACGTTACCCAACTCTGGAGCTGGGATCTCCCTATTTCGCCAATCCACCAAGCCAGCCTTCTCCTCTGGCTGTCCCCAGACCGCCTATCTCCACTGGCTAAGATACAGTGTTTACATCCCCAGGGCTGGGTCTTGGTGTCCCAGTCACTAAATCCACCCCTCCTTGTGCTAGGCTCCATAGCTGAGGACCCCCCCCCCCCACCCCCCACCCATAAACTAGGTCCAGATGTAGGAACACTGTGTCCTCCACTTGACCTGCAGTCCCTTCATCCAGTGTTGCACATGCCCACTATTTAGTGCCAGCAGTTCCGTCTATATTTCGGGGCGGGCTTAACCATTTATTTTAAGGGTTGAGCATAAAAGATTTAAAGACCACTGACTTAAGGTCACCCCTTTTGTAGTAAGGCTGGGCTTTCCTGCGCAGTATAGCAGTAATTGGTGTTGGGTCAAGACTGATTTGCATATGCCTGGGTCCAAACTGAGGTGGCATTGTGAGCAAAAGAATTCCAGTGGTTAGACTTATTGCATGCAGCCTCCCACCACCTTTTGTGTTTCTTATGCAGTAGCGGCCGTAGGCAGTGGAAATCGGTGAGGCAGGGCGGGGGGTGAATAAAAACAAACAAAACTTACCTGCTGTCTGACATCCTCCGCCTCTTCAGCTCCGATGCTCCCAGACTCCCCTGCGCCAATCCAGACGATGCTTTCATGCTGGTATTAACCAGCATGAGGGAAGCGTAGGGATTGGGCGGAACGGGCTGGTTCCACGCTCCAGCAGAGACTGGGAGCCTGTGCTCCTGACCCTGCCTATATCTCCAAGCAATAGCCTGGAGATATCCAAGTGCGCATGTTGGTTTGGCCGGCTCTGGACGGATGGCCAAACCGACATGCCGACTGAGCCCACCACTCCTCCTGCTCCTGATAGCCCCGCCCTCAAGACTCGGTTGCAGGAGTAAAATAAAATGATAATAAAGCAGTTTTATAACTGCTTTATCATTTTATTTTACATACGTCTGCTGGTTGCAGCAGTGGGGCGACGCTTTTCCGCCATAGTGGAGGAGCCGGCCCGGGTTTCATGTACTGCCCTACATGTAGCTAGGTATGCCCAGACCTGGGTCCCGTGCTCACTGTGTCACTGGAACCAGGCTGTACCTCACTGATGATCCCATAACTAGGGCGAAACTGGTCCTGCATTGCTTGTGTTCCAGTTCAGGGAAGACCTGGCTTGGCAGTTTGGGCTGGACTGTTTCCATGAAGAGCAGGGTCAAGACTGATTTGCATATGACTGGGTCGAATCTGAGGTGAGCAAAAGAGTGATGCCTTGGAATGCTACACTGAGCGAGTGCCAGTGGTTAGACTTATTGTAAGCCGCCTCCCATCACCTTTTGTGTGCTTCGTGTCCAGACAGCTCACTGTCGTAATATTGACTTTAAGGAACGCCTTGCAACTTCCGCGAAATTAACAAAGTACAGAAAATGTTGGGGTTTACCCAAAACAAAATCTATTTTTGAATTGACATTAGACAAGAACTGCCTCGACGCGAGTGGCACTAGCATATTGACAAAGTAGAAGTGTTCAATTAAACTGAAAGCAAAACATTTGTGATGAAGAAAATCGTAATTTTTCTATTAATTTAAGTTGCTATATGATAGCGGGCCTAACGTGTCATTGTGTTGGACACGTGGCATTTCGGCAGTGTTGCTAATTTTGGATGTAACAGAACTACGTTCTGCCCCCCTCCCCCCCCCTCCGTTTCCCCGTGTGAACGCACCTTATGATCCTGGGCACATTACTTAAATTCTATTTCCATGTGCCTCTAACGAGTAGCTAAAACGGGCAGGCAGTAGAAACTAGGTAAATGGAGGCTACTTAAATTCTATTTACATGTGCCTCTAACGCATGGGTACTCACAAACTTTCTCTCAGGGGCCAAATTTACAGTGTGGTTTGTGGCCGAGGGCCGCACCGGTGGGGGTGGGGTCAGTGGGGGAGGGGGGGCGGGGCTAGAGCAAAAAAAACTGTGACCATGAGGTTGAACACAAGCCCCTGCAGCGGACGCCTTCGTCCACTGAGCCACCAGACCCCGCATACACACATCTTTCTCTCTCACTCTCTGTCTCCCTCCATCTCTCCATCCCTCTCATTGTCTTCCTCCCTCTCTCTATCTCTCTCTCTCCCTCTGTCTCCCTCTCTCACTCCCTCTCTCTGTCTCCCTCTCTCTGTCTCCCTCCCTCTGTCTCCCTCTCTCTCCCTCCCTCTCTCTCTCCCTCTGTCTCCCTCCCTCTGTCTCCCTCTGTCTGTCTCCATCTGTCTCCCTCTGTCTCTCTACCTCCCTCTGTCGCCCTCCTCTGTCGCCCTCCTCTGTCGCCCTCCTCTGTCGCCCTCCTCTGTCGCCCTCCTCTGTCGCCCTCCTCTGTCGCCCTCCTCTGTCGCCCTCCTCTGTCGCCCTCCTCTGTCGCCTCTCCTCTGTCGCCCTCCTCTGTCGCCCTCCTCTGTCGCCCTCCTCTGTCGCCCTCCTCTGTCGCCCTCCTCTGTCGCCCTCCTCTGTCGCCCTCCTCTGTCGCCCTCCTCTGTCGCCCTCCCTCTGTCGCCCTCCTCTGTCGCCCTCCTCTGTCGCCCTCCTCTGTCGCCCTCCTCTGTCGCCCTCCCTCTGTCGCCCTCCCTCTGTCGCCCTCCCTCTGTCGCCCTCCCTCTGTCGCCCTCCCTCTGTCTGTCTCCCTCTGTCTGTCTCCCTCTGTCTGTCTCCCTCTGTCTGTCGCCCTCTGTCTGTCGCCCTCTGTCTGTCGCCCTCTGTCTGTCGCCCTCTGTCTGTCGCCCTCCTCTGTCGCCCTCCTCTGTCGCCCTCCCTCTGTCGCCCTCCCTCTGTCGCCCTCCCTCTGTCGCCCTCCCTCTGTCGCCCTCCCTCTGTCGCCCTCCCTCTGTCGCCCTCCCTCTGTCTGTCTCCCTCTGTCTGTCTCCCTCTGTCTGTCGCCCTCTGTCTGTCGCCCTCTGTCTGTCGCCCTCTGTCTGTCGCCCTCTGTCTGTCGCCCTCTGTCTGTCGCCCTCTCTCTGTCTCCGTCCCTCTGTCTCCGTCCCTCTGTCTCCGTCCCTCTGTCTCCCTCCCTGTCTCCCTCCCTGTCTCCCTCCCTGTCTCCCTCCCTCTCCCTCCCTCTGTCTCCCTCCCTCTGTCTCCCTCCCTCTGTCTCCCTCCCTCCGTCTCCCTCTGTCTCCCTCTGTCTGTCTCCCTCCCTCTGTCTGTCTCCCTCCCTCTGTCTGTCTCCCTCTGTCTGTCTCCCTCCCTCTGTCTGTCTCCCTCCATCTGTCGGTCTCCCTCTGTCTCCCTCTCTGTCTCTCTCTCTCGCTGTCTCCCTCTCTCTCTCTGTCTCTCTCTCCCTCTGTCTCCTTCCCTCTGTCTCCTTCCCTCTGTCTCCCTTCCTCTGTCTCCCTTCCTCTGTCTCCCTTCCTCTGTCTCCCTTCCTCTGTCTCCCTTCCTCTGTCTCCCTTCCTCTGTCTCCCTTCCTCTGTCTCCCTTCCTCTGTCTCCCTCCCTCTGTCTCCCTCTCCCTCCCGCTGACTCACTCCCTCTCTCTGTATCCCTCTGTCTCTCTCTGTCTCCCTCTCTCTCTGTCTCCCTCTCTCTCTGTCTCCCTCACCCTCCCTCCCCCTCCCTCCCTCCCCCTCTCTGTCTCCCTCTCCCTCTCTGTCTCCCTCTCTGTCTCTCTGTCTCTGTCTGTCTCTGCCTCTATCTGTCTGTCCCTGTCTCTATCTGTCTGTCTGTCCCTGTGTCTGTCTCCCTCTCCGTCTCTGTCTGTCTCTCTCTGTCTGCCCCTGTCCCTGCCGCTATCTGTCTCTGTCTGTCCCTGTCTCTGTCTGTCTCAGTCTCTATCTCCCTCCCTCTCTGTCTCCCTCCCTCTCTGTCTCCCTCCCTCTCTGTCTCCCTCCCTCTCTGTCTCCCTCTCTCTCTCTCTCCCTCCCTCTCTCTCCCTCTCTCTCTCTCTGTCTCCATCTGTCTGTCTCCCTCCCTCTGTCTCCCTCTGCCTCCCTCTGTCTGTTGCCCTCTGTCTCCGTCCCTCTGTCTCCGTCCCTCTGTCTCCGTCCCTCTGTCTCCCTCCCTCTGTCTCCCTCCCTTCCTCTGTCTCCCTCCCTTCCTCTGTCTCCCTCCCTCTCTCTGTCTCCCTCTCTCTCTGTCTCCCTCCCTCCTTATGTCTCCCTCCCTATGTCTCCCTTCCTCTATCTCCCTCTGTCTGTCTCCCTCTGTCTGTCTCTCTGTCTCCCCCTGACTCCCTCTGTCTCCCCCTGACTCCCTCCCTCTGTCTCCCCCTGACTCCCTCCCTCTGTCTCCCCCTGACTCCCTCCCTCCCTCCCTCTGTCTCCCTCTCCCTCCCTCTGTCTCCCTCCCTCTGTCTGTCGCCCTCTGTCTCCCTCTCTGTCTCCCTCTGTCTCCGTCCCTCTGTCTCCCTCTCTCTCTGTCTCCCTCCCTCTATCTGTCTCCCTCTTTCTGTCTCCCTCTTTCTGTCACCTCACCCGCGTGTGTGGTAGCCTGGGCTGAGACGGCTTCCTGGGCACACACACAGCTGCACCCCAGTGCTTCACAGGTCTTTAAAAGACAATGTACTTGTTAATGAGGCTTTGTTGTATTTCACCCCTTCTTAGCGCCCCTGCATCTCCACTGTGACTATCGCTAGAATCGCCCGACCCCCATAGAGCAGAGTCTCTCGGAGTCCGCGCTGCTGCGGCGGTGTTTGCTGACACGCTTCAAAAAAACCACAGGTACAATGTCTGCAAGGTCCGCGGGCCGCCAAGGAAGGCTTGCCGGGCCGCTGGCGGCCTGCGGGCCGTACTATGAGTACCCGTGCTCTAACGAGTAGCTAAAACGGGCAGGCAGTAGAAACTAGGTAAATGGAGGCATGCAAACGTAAAGTTGCGGTGGTTTGCAGCTGAAGAGGGAGCCGTTGTGAGCTTCTTGTTCTTGTCCTGGTTAGGCCTGGGGCCGTGCTGTGCATCACGCAGTTAAGACGGAAGGTTGAGGGCTTTTGCGAAGAATTCTTGGTTGTTTTGTTGTGGCCAGTTCAACCGTTTGCATTGACATACCCGAAAAAAAATTATAATAAAAGCGAGGACTATAAAAACTGTGTTCTGCCATCTATAGGCATTCAATGTGACGATGCCAGACCAATTTTCTAGCCCCGGCGGCCCTTTTATGCATCAGTCATCGGGGGTGGTGTTCAATTCAGAACGGATCAGAACTCTAACTCCCAGAATGTTTGTATTCGCTAAATGAAAGTCCGGGGCTAGAACAACGTTTGTATGGTGAAATGATGAAATGTGTGTATGTGCCAAGCTTTTGGAACACGCTGCAATGGAATGGTATCGTTTAGAGAGAGAACTTCTTACAACTCGAGACTTATGTATGAAGTGCGCAGCTCGGGGTCTCCAGCCACTTGGACGAGTACATCTGGCGCGGGAAGGCGTGGAAGCTTCCAGAGCGGAGCTCGGCCCTGCTCCACAGCCCCCGCAGCCCTCACCCTCTTGCTGTTAGTAAACACTACAGGCACGTGCGCCCGCCGGGAGGGGGCGGGTCTGGCACGGACGCAGGGCCGGATGGGGGAATCTCGCGCCACTGTTCTTCCCAAGGACAAGGCGAGGAGGAGGGCCCAGAGACCAGTGCCTATGTGTGTGTGTCCGCCCAGCCTAGCCACAAAAAACGAAACCAGGTCAAGTGCGACCAAGGAGTGGAAGCAGAGGGCCTAGCTATTGGTGCAGCAGGTGCCGTAGCACCGAGGGTACAAGGTACCCGATTATTGTCATCGGGGACACATGCTCCAGTCCTTTGAATTTATTTACATGATGCATTGTGAGAGATGTAGTCCAAGTTCTCTTCAAGTGAACCAATCGAGTAAACTTTACTGATGACAGTGGTGCTGTTGTAGAAGGAAAATCTGGTAAGGGAAATAGTGTACTCCAATGACTTGGAGATATCCGGTAACCTTAACCAGGGTTCTGGGGCAAACCTTCCAAGTTTTCTGTGTCCATGTGTACCTTGCTGCATTGGTCCATGTTTTTTCTTTGTGTTCTAGGATCTGTAGTATGGTTTATTGCCTTCTTAAAAACAAGATTAAAAGTACCAGAATGAAGAGAAAAGAAACTGGCCTGGACCTGGGAAGCCTCGCTGCGCCCCAATAATTGCAGTGTTTTTATACCCAATGTGATGTTAAGTAACCAAATTTGCCTTGTTGCTCTGGGACCCCTTTACTCCACGTCAGCTGTCAGTAGATATTAAAATCTGAGCAATAAGTTGTACATTATTAGGCGTCTTGATTCAATTGCTTCATTAGAGGCCCTCTGAGACTGCAATTCCCAGAAGGCTTTATGTGGTCCGAATGAAAGTGTAGGACTGTAAACGTGGTACCCGGACGACGTGAGGTGACCACCCCATACACTTCAAGGTTTGGAAAAGAAGTGGCGATTTAGAAACTCGCGGGAATTTAATTTCAACCTTATTTACGTTGAGGGGAATTACTATCTAAGCGAAAAAAAGGCTAAAATCAAGTCAATTTTCACTCATTCATTGAGGTCTCTGTGGGCTATGTGGCCTTTACCCTGTTTTCCCATAGTAGGCAGGGCTGCCCCTCGCAAAACGTGAGCTTACAAAGCAGGGGTTTTGCTTTTAATAATTGTCATATTTTTGTTTTGTGAGGAATGCTTATTTTAATTCAGGGAATCCACCCCACCACTGTTGAGATGTCCGAAAGTGCAGTCGGGTTTTTAGCAGCCCTGCCGTCCAAGCCACCACTGAATGACCAAACAGCAGTGCCAGCATTTCCCATTCTCGTATAACCGCTGTGCTGCGTTGCAAAGGGCTAGAATGTGCTTTGAATGCATCAGCAATTACCACTTTTATGTAAAGGGCATGAACTGAGTTGCAGACAAAGATATATTTTTATAGTGACCAGCAATATGTTTAAACCAATGCGTACGTTTATGGTTCTTTTAACATTCTGTATCAGTTACCTTCGTGTTGCCTCTCAATGTATCTACAGAAAATTCTATTTTGGTCTGTTTTTTCGACTGATTAAGGTGAGCTTATCGTGAGAATATTGCACCTGTTAAAGTCTGAGCCAAGCTTCAACTTGAATTAAGTGCTGAGAGCTTACCCGCCTCCTAGCGACATTTCGCACCACCCACTCTTGGTACGCTAAGACTTTGGAGTCCATGGATACATTATCACAGGAAACTACAACTCCCAGAAGGCTATGTGCTGCTGACTAAAAAGCCATGACTCAATGAATGTGTCAACACCTTGGGTCACTAGGAAGTAATGTATTTTACTATCCAAATGGGGGATTTATAGTCATAACTACTAAGCATAAACGTAAATGGTTAAGTCACTGCACAACACAGTCTGGTAAAATCACAGAAGCATTTATGAGTATGGAAATAGAATTACAGGAGTACTCTTTTACGTACTCTCAAGTGCCTTTGTGAATAAGACATGAAACGCCCAACTCCTCATTAGTAAAAGCAGGGGTGGCTCCTCTGTAATAGCGGAGGAGCATCGCCCCACTCGTCGGAGTCAGTCACAGAAAAATAAAATGGTGATAATGCAATATCATTTTATTTTTCTGTGACCGGCTGGCATGCCTGTATTATGTGGAACAGTGCCGGGCCATGAAAGGGAGCAGTGGTGCGCACTTAAAAGTGCGCATGTAAGTTTGGCCAGCCGTCTTAGGTCGGCCAAACAGACGTGTACTTTTATTTCTGCAATCCAGCTGTGTGGAGAAAAGTCGTAGGCTCCCAGGCAGTGTCTGAGTGGCAGACCAGGCCACTCAGACCAATCCTGACTCTACTCTCGTAGCATGAGATCTGCAACCCAGTTGTGTTCACAGCCGGGTTGGAGAAAAGTCGAAGGCTCCCAGGCAGTGTCTGAGCGGCAGACCAGGCCACTCAGACCAATCCTGGCACAGCTCTCGTAGCATGAGAGCAGCGTCTTGATTGGGTGGGGAGCCTGTGCCTTCCTAGAGACTACTGGGATTAAAGGATCGAGGCTGCCATCCGGCGGCGGAGGCCGTGGCAGCAAAAGGTAAGGTTTTTTTCCTTCTGATTATTATTTTCACCTAAATTCCCCATCGCTCCCGCCCGTCTTGTTTCGTGCATTTTTTCTCTGTGTTAAACATTTTCTAAACAAGTGACAACAGAAGAAAGCTTGAGTCGGCAGCATGGACATTATCCAGTGGAAAGACCATGGTGTGTAGATGAGTTGGCTCCATGTTTATTTCCATTGGTTCAGCTGGTCTGGTATTTTTATAAAGCGCCCCCCCCCCCCCCCCGAGATAAGGCCAGTTCATAAAATGGAAACTGTGAAACTACACAGCCAAGAATGTCAAGTGATGTTGCTAAAAGCACGAGGTGTCTCGTACGACTTGCAAAAAGAGAACCAATATTTTGGAAGACTAAACACTTACCAATAGGCTTGCAAGAGATTACAGCATGAGTAGACTGTGGGAGTAGGGTGGACAACTCGCTCCATGTCATCACGAACACAGTTTTCAAGAACTCTGCTTTTAATGTGATGACATAATGTATGCTGGTGTTGTCGTCAGGATGTAGTTCAATTGAAGTAAGTAAACTGACATAGCTGCTAGTGATGAATTTTAGGTTGAAACCCAAGGCCTGGAAGCAGTGTTCCCACTTCACAATAATGAAATGCTCAGTTGGGCACACAGGTCCTCTAGAAGTAGACGCACTGAGCATCTTTAATCCGGGTACTTTATCAGTGGGATGCACATCCTAGGACAGGTACCATCCTCTCCGTCGGTGGACGCGCACAAGTGAACATCTCCTGCTCAGATGGTCTGGCTTACTCCGACAGTAACGCATGCTGCAATTGGAGCCCTCTGGACATGAAAATGCCTACTAATCCCTTCTGATTGGCAGGGTCAGATGTTTAACTCCTCTAGCTGGTGGGGGAGGCGGTGTGTTCCTAGTAGCTGCTGTTTCCACTACAGAAATGCTGGGTTCTCTCTTATGCTTGCAGGGTCACCACCAGTTTTACCTAGGAGCCTGTCAGAAACAAGAAGCGACCAAATATGTTACAGACGTTTGGACTTGGTTTTTAGGCATTAAACAGTTATTAATAAAACTAGTTGCTGCTGTTTGTTCTCTGACGCCTTATTAATGCAGTACTAATTACAAAGGGCTGGATTCACTGCATCCGTGACAGACTCTTTCAATGGGGAGGGCCTTGCTAAAACTGCTCCAGTAACTCTGAGGCTCTGGGAAGCAGGTCAGACTCATTACAGTTCCAGTTCTTGCTGTTTCCCTGTACTGCAGAAGGACTTGACCTTCACCTTGTAGTCCACAGCCTTTCTGTGTGCACTTTCAACCTGCACTTAACCCCACCATCAGGGGTGGAGTGGCCATTAACCAGGATTGACTTGGGGGATTCGTCATTTTCCAGGACCATCTCTGTATTTGCATACCTGTCCCAACACTATTCTGTATGTGTCCTCATTTTTGAGACTGGAATTGCACAATTTTGCAGCCACAGCATGTACGCATGATTATGTATTTGCCGCATTTACCACATAATGCATAATCTGCTGCATAATCTGCAGATTTAAACAAAAAAACATGGTTTCTGGCTATAACGAATCAAAAGTTATAAAAATGTGACGACTCGTGTTGGTGCGCAGGGGAAACCCCTTCACAAAGGTTGACTAGTCACCTTCACAAAGGTTGACTAGTCACCTTTCTGTTGCTTATTGCTGTATTTGGGTACCACACTGTTAATAATGAGGTGAAACCTTTGTCCAGATAGTGTTAACGTGTAAAAATGACAATATTATCAAAAAATGTGTTCCAAAGTGCGGTATAAAATGTGTTTTATTGGTGCATAAATTAGTCAACCCTGCCGTATAGTTTTGTTTTTCCCTGCCACACAATTTTAGTGGCCCTGGACCTAGGGTGGGTTAGACAAGCCCACTTTTTGCATGCTTACCCTGCCGCTGCCCACCCCCACAGGCCGCTTGCCCTTCCACCTCCCGTTTTTCTTATGAGTTCATTTACCAACACGGCAGAGAGGTTTTAACAGCGGTACCGTGGTAATTGAAACAAGGTGGTAGATCAACCTCCAATGTGGAACTGTGTTAATTATTTGTACTTTTTTATTGATAAATTTGGATTATCTTTGTATTACTGGTGCTTTTAAAACCCCACTGATGGTGGTCTTCCAACCTAGAAAAAGAATCGAGCTATGCAGAGGGATTTTTAAAATATATTATGTTACTTATAATTATTGTTTTATAAGCCGTATAATTTTTGTGTCAATATCCAAAAACAGAACTTAATATTATCCTCATAGGTTGATTTACAATGTTGATCCGATCTCAGTGTGTTATAAACAGCAGCCGGCATGTGTTTCGCTCCAAGGCAATTGGCCTGGTGAGCACTTTCAGGTTTTACGCAGTCACTTGTGGTAGGGAGGAATCATACGTGTATCAGTCAACAGGCTACTTTTTAGGTGAGTTGGTCATTAGTCATGACTGGCGTGTCCGTTGTACCGCCTCACTTGGTAGATGGTAGCAGTACAGGTCAGGTGCTTAGTGGACCCTGGGGCCCGGTGCGCAGCGGCCTTCAGTGGCCCAATATGTGTGCTGTGTGGGATCCAAGTCTGACCCAGGATAAGTTCAGAGAGGAAGACTAGATTGAATTTAATAGTTGAGCCACCTATATTGTATTTTAATGGTGTCCGGCGATGCTCCCACATACTTTGGATTCCTCGATCATCGCCATGGTGCCTATTTACCACCCCTGCACAATAGGCCATTGACGGCCAAACTGCATTGTTGTTTTATGTATCAGATGGAGATTCTTTTAACTTTTTATGGTTTTTCTTCGTATAAACCGAATAAAGTATTGGCTGACTGACTGAATAGTATAAATTCCATTTTATCTGTGCAATTACTGCAGATTGCTGCCCTGGGACCGCCACGTGAGCTGTCCTGGTGTTTTTTTTTATTTGCTGTGGTCTTACTGTAACCAAAATAGATGTCGAATGTTAGTCCCACTTCTCCCTAGGACCTTTCTTTTTTTTTTTTTTTTTTTATGGTTTTGGAGCTCATGTCGGCCTTCATTATCCTTGCAACCAATGGAGCTGAAGTATTTCTTTTTGGGCATCTGGCCAGCTGTGCCCGGTAGCAGGCAGGGTATTTATTTAGAAATTGGGCTTCGGCCACATCCTGCCCATGCTGCTGTTGGACTTCCTCTATGCCCCTGCACATTGGCACCATGAAGTCCTAGAACTTGCAAAAAGTCTCATCCAAGGAGTTGGCAGTGTGTAGGGTATTAGGGACGGGTAGCAGAAGGGGTGGGGTCTAGATGTTTCAAACCATGGGGCTGAGTTTTGAATTTTCCATCAATGGTTTTTCCAAATTTTTGTAAAGAGATTTTAGAAACCATTTAAAAGGGCAATTCATGACATAATCCAGTACTTCGTTTTTTGTCCAGTGCTTTGAGACCTGCCAAAGCACACAATCTCATTGCTTTACCTTTAGAGTCTCAGAAGCAATCTGCATACCCAGCTAATGAGCCATCCGAACCCCTTCCAGTACATGTAAGCACCACGCCGGTTGCAAAAAATGAAACCCGGGCGCTTTCCCCGAATCTTGGCGTGCATACATTTAAAATAATCCCTGATCAATGACGCGCAGGCTCGTCACTGCGCCCTGGCACAGCGTGATTTAAGGGTGGGGCACGGCGGACTTGGCAGGGAATTTAATAGCCTGTGTGACGCTTATGGCCCAGTAGCTATGATTGATGCGGGCGAGAATGTCTGTTCTTTTTATAGACGGTTCCTTCACCTGATCTCTGGGTCGGCCGATTGGGTTTCCCCGTTGGTGCACGTGGCACACGGCCCTCCAAAAGCGCGGTCTGTCACATTAGGGGCACACCAAGGCTGAGCCTAGTCGACACCACTTACATAGAGGGTGGGTGAGCCATCAAATTTACAGGGAGAGCCGCGCCAAGAGTCCCGCTCGGCTCTTAGAGCCTGTGCACGAGCCGAGCCCTGAAAATGCTTGCTATGTAAACCCCACAACAAACATCACGTGAAATGTGATAAAATCGTTTCAAAGTTCAAAAAAGTGTATTTCTTTAACATATGAAGCTTTGACATAAATGTCACGTTATAGCACTGCGAAGTACTTTATAAAAATGATAGTTTTAAACATAAACCATTAGTGCACGAAAAGGCAAGACAATTGTCTTGTAAACCCTGTTGGTGTCCCAGATTATTATAGAGCAACATTATAGTCTAATAAATCAAGCTAGGTTTTGGTACAGCTGGTATTCTGTACTCTCGTTTTTGAAGGTGCTTTCATACGTGGTAATGAAGAAAAGAGTTTTGGTGAAATATAATGTTTGCGTAAGATCTCACAATTTAAGTGGGGAAGCCGCAATTTATCCAGGTTTTCTGATTTCACTTTGCAAAAATCAGCCAGGAAATGGGTATCTAGTTGTCTTTCCTTCTGATAAGGCTTTGTTTTGACCTCTTTGTGCATTTTTCTGCAGTTTTTAATAGCGTGAACTCGACCAGAAAGTTGTAGACTGCTTTACATGAGCACCAGTTATATTACACAAGGGCACATGCATTGTTTATAGGGACGGGGAGATTAGTGATTTGTTCAGGATGTTGACCCGACGCACAGACTCGTGCCTAGTTCTCCAGTTCCAAAGTCGACAGCTCTGTCCGTAATGCCACGTCCTGGTCGCAGGGAGGGCAGCAGACAGAAGCCACATGAAGGCTCGACTCATAATGGGAAATACTCAAAAAACTAAAGAGGGTCCCTGGGATTCTAAATGTAGGAAGAGGAGGGCAGGGAAGGAACCAGAAACAAACACGAAAACCTCTCCCTAATTATTAATTAATGCATAGGTCATACATCCTAGATGAGAAACAACAACATTGTCCCACAATGCAACTATTTATAATTTTTTTTATTGTATCAAAAAGTCTCGTTTTAAAAAAAATATATGTAAATTCATTTATATAAAAAACTTTACTGTACAGCATTCAAAATAAAGAAGCCCCAAAGCAAAAACAATACAGAGGATATATAGAAACAATATGACACCACAAACCACACGAACATCAATCATACCATACATAACCCAACTGAGCAGGACATAAATTGTACATAACACACTAACTAACAAAAAACAGTTGCCATACACAAAATACAAAAATAATTTCAAGACTGAGAACAGCGCCGACGCGCGTTTCGGAGTGGAACCTTTGCCAACAGTTCCTTCGTCAGGGCACAGCCGATACAATTCACTTTGTAGTCAGAATTTCATCTGTAGACCATGAGCAATTTATATAGCGTGGTGTAAGGGGCTCTTGTATCCTATTACATTCATGTGAATATACATAATTATGTGGCTGCAGCGATGAGGATGCTTAACAGCCCGGAGGGTCAGGATGTCGTATTAGCATCAGTCAAAAAGGGGATGCTCTCTTGATAAGGAACATAGCGGTCCCAGGGTTTAAACGCTATGTCGCGGGGGAGCAACCGAACCAGTGACTTCTGGATGCAGTTAGGGAAGTTCTTAATAATCCACAAACATGATTACCGGTAAATACAATCATAGGCATGTGTAGGGAATGATGTGAGATATGCAATATAGAAAACCTTGACGACCGACACTACGGAAGTCCTGAACACTTCATGGTTGTGGCTTATGTAATTTTGTGGGCCACAGAAAAGGGGGGTCTCTCCCTCCGTCGGAGTCAGCCTTTTCGACTCATAATGGGCTCGAAGTTCCAACAGGACCTCCAGCTGAGTCTGAGCCAGGCTTCAAACGGCCGAGCTTGGATCAAGCTTTCAGTGGCAAGCCCACCTCCATGCTTATGTACATGCCAACATTGAGGGAGAGTTAAGCGGGAGATTGAGGAAAGTAATTGTGGGCGCGGGAGTTCTGCAGTTTACCCAATAATGACTGGCACAAGCCTTCTGAACCAACATTCCAATGTTTGTCTTTCTGTTTCTCCCTTTTTTGATTTAAAACATTTTACCCTCAGTGGGCTTAATGTTTCAATAAGCTTATAGCCCTTCTGCCTAGGGCTATTCTGGGTATTAATGTCAGTCTAACTCATTATAGGCCCTCACCTGCGGGTTGGGCCTATAACTCTGGTCCAGGGCCTTTAACAACTGGTATAGCCATCTGCAGTGGGCTATAATTGGGGTCACTAGAATTATGTGGCTGGGAAGGACCAAATTATGCATCAGCTTTACTGAATTATGTGGCATTTTGTGGTACTATTACTGTGACATTCATATGTGAACGCTGTCTGGGTAAAGGTTTCACCTTATTAATATCACTTTAACATCCAAGTACAGTAATAAGAAACTGAAAGATGACTGGTCAATCCCTCTGCGAATGGCCGCCTACTGGGCAGCAACACGTCACCACAATATTAGTAACTTTTGATCTGTTGGAGATAGAAACATATTTTTATTTTTTTAAATTGCAGATTATGTAGCGCAAATTCGACCCAAAGGTATTGGAGCGCTTTATATGAGCACCAGTTACAACGAGGAGGAAACAGTCCTGGTTTCAAGCCTTTCTCATAGGATTAACAAAAAAAGTACTGTGTACATTAGAAAATGTGTACATAAATAAATGCTGCGCCTCTCGAAGAAGTTTACTTGACCTATAAACATTTCCAGAAACGGACTATTCGCTCTGCCAAACAGTCTTTTATCCGTGATTGGACCCATTTCTTTTCTGCCAGTTCAAAAGTTCACTTTATCCTGCTTTATTCTAATTCCAAAAGGCCTGCAAGATTGGTCAAATAGTTAACCTCTCACTCCTGACATTTGGCGTGATTAGCAGGTCTAACCTTGAAACAGGCACGGCCAACCCAGCCTTTCATCCTTCCATGTTTGGCAAACTGAGTGCCATTAAAAAGGACAATACTAACATCCATTATGCACAACCATTAGAAACACCAACATCTGCATAAAAAAAACAGCTGTATAAATAACCAGTTATATTATTATAGAGAAGACAAAATTAACACCAGGCAGCACAGTTCATCTTTTAGGACCCAGACGGTTACTGTTCCATTCATTATTTTCATGATTATTTATAGCGTGATTTTATAAAGCGCAGTGCCTCTCCTTTGGTTACTTCAGGTCGCTTTACCCCCAAGTTTGTGTTTTTGTAAGCCTCTTATATTCTCCCCAAAAACAGGTTTGGGGGGGAAGGGGCTTCGAGAGGAGGCGTTAGTGCCCCTGGACAAGTCTTGCTATCAAAGCTTTCATTGTCAGGCCCAAAGTCGGCAGATTAGCCAAATTTCAAGTCGAGTATTTTGAGCTCAAGAGGGCGCGGTGTTTGGAAACAAGGGCAGATTAGGCGCTAGAGGAGGTCATATAAGCGCTGTGTTTGAAAATGTAATCAGCACTGATTTAAAAACCAGAATAGTTACTGAACTGCTGCTGAAAACGCCCCCAGAGAGCATCTCCAAGCAGAAACCGGCTAGCAGACAATTGCTATCTGATCACTTTCTGAAACATTTCAAACTTTAATCTTTTGCAAATCCCGCGTTTAGATACCTGGATCTGCATTACAGGAGAATGGCCACCTGTTTGGATTCCAGTAAGTATGGACAGCTTTCGAGCATGCGTCATTGGGGCAGATCTGACCTTTCTGTATTTGCGATCAGTTTCTTATTCCTGCTGAAATTCAAAGATGGTTAGGGTGTCTTGTGTAATATTTTGAAAGTAAAGTTTTTCACTGCCCAATTCCGTGGAGCACATGTTGAAGCACGCGTGAGAGGGGTGCGCCAGGTAATGAATCCCAAAACACTGTTGTAGTTTCAAAACCTTTATTTCAAATTATTCTTTTCTTTATTTCAGTAGCACATGCAGCTCAGCCAACGAGTTTTGTTCCCACAAGGAGAACTTCATCAGGGCTTTGAAGAAAGAATATTCTTAATCCTTACGTCTCAATATCCAAAGTAGTCACTCCAGTTTGTTGCACTGGATGTAATGGGAATTCCCAGGACATCATCATGCCCGTATGCGATAACCCTTTCGATGAGTCAGTCTATCAGCGTCCTCGCAAGCTCCGTGGAACACATGCTTAAAAATGCACAACATACCGTTGAATCTTTAAAAATATGCACCCCCCCGAGTAATTAAATTAAAAAAAACAGGCCCACAAGTTGTTCACGAGATCTCTTCGCTCAAGAAGTCCAAAATGAAGGCCATGAAATCGACAAATTCCATGTGCATTGCCCAATAGTTTTACAGGCCTTTGCCACAAATGTCACTCCGACATGGCGACTCGCTGTGTTGTGCAACCTGTCTAAAACAAATACATTGACAAAGCCAGTACATTTGGCACAGGCGACGCCTATTGGCTTTGCTAATGCTTGTTTACTTTGCGATGACGTTAGAACAGCATAGAGTGCACCAGTCTAACATAACGTCTCATCTGTGTTTGCATGACTGCTCGTGCGGTGGCCTCAAGCTACGCTTGTGCTCTTTGGTGCCTGAACGTCTGCTAGTCTGTGTGCACCAAGTGTATTTTTGCCTGGTAACATTATTCAGTGAATTAAGTGCTCCTTACTGACATCTGTGTGGCGTGCAGGTAACGTGCGAAACCCAGCACGGTCAACTCTGCCTGTTATCCTTCAGATGTCAAGTCAGTGTAATGAGTACCAAAGAACTGGGTAGCAGTAATACGTGTTATGTACAGCGCTTAGAAAAGGTACAACTGCCATCAAGCGCTATGCACCAATCCTACTCCAAAATTCGTTGACGTTGAGTCCCAGTCAGTGTCCCGCATCGGTGAGTTTCCAGCACCTTCCACAGCTCTCTGTTCGGGAGTATTGTGTGTTGCTGTTCTGGCAGAGAAGCGCCTGGAATGCTCTCGTGGCACATGCTTCCCCCCGCCCTGCCTGTGCTCTAGGTGAATGCTCCGCAGGGTGCACCGCGGGCCCTGCCAGCCTGGGTGATTCGAATGCAAATGAGGGATGTGTTTTCTTTACTCATTCCAATGACGGAGGTTTAGTTTTAGACTGGGAATATTCTGGTAGGAATGCTCTCCTCAGCCTTTTCGGCGGCTGCCAGTGGGGCTGGCATTGCCACATCGTCTCACGCCCCAAAGAGGTGAAGTCCCGGGTAACTGGGTTAAAGGTGTGTGTCTTTCCTGTCCTACAGGTGCTTATGTAACAGGCTTGGCTTTGATGCCTGGCTGCTCCCAGGTCCTCGAGGCGCATTCAGGTTGCCGTCCCAGTTCTGGCATGACTGCCTTGCAGCGCTGCCAACCTGCGCCGTGTGGCGTGAGCTGTTGAGCGCACCTTTGGATAGGTGGGAATCGTGGGATCGACAAGTGGTTAAATTCAAGCAAAATCCAAAAGAACAAGTTACACGCCCAGAGATGTCGATGTTGTACGTAAACTGAGCCTTTTCTTGTTATACTCTTTGACATAACCTTATGGAAGCCCAGAGAACACACCAGGGACTGACGGGTGCAATACATGGGCTGTGCTTATGTGTGTTATTTTTATAGCACCTTATGCCATCCTTAGGTGACGTCAAAGCACGGGGAGAACAGAGGGAAAAGAGGGAACAGGAGAAACAAAATGTATTTATATTTTGTTGAAAAGGCAGTACAGGATGGTTCGTAGTTGGCAAAAAATCGTACGGAATTCACGAGCTGTTACAACTAGAGATGCCAAAGTGAAGACTTTGTTTTGCAGGTTTGCTCGCCAAACTAGCACATCCCACTTCATGCTTCAAAGCCTGACCCCCATGCCTCTGCCCTGCCATTTTGTCCTGACACCCACCGCGTCATCAGGTTACCTCCCCTGTCAACTGTTCCTTTTTCTCTGTCCGTAAATCAGTATCTTTTCTCATCGGCCCAGTTTTCTGTTTTGCCCCAGCTTGGCCCTTCCCACTTCTACCCTGGCCCGACCGCTCCCTCCTCTGGGCTGACCCTCATCTCCTGCTCATATCTCTTCCATGGGCCTCCACTCTTTGTCCCTTACCCACTTCTTTCTGCTCGCCCACCTAATCTTTCCTGACCACCCTCAATGTTCGCTGGACCAAACACAAGAAGCAGTTATTGGCGTGGGATGGTGAGTGGCGTTGTAGTTTTGCCCCGCTCGTAGGAGCGAACCATTACTGAGGTGTTTGTACCTCACTTGTCGCTATCTCTGCGGCGACTCAGCCGTCTCTCCTAGTCGGCCAGATCTGGACCATGTGTGGAAGCCCAGTCTGGCCCAGGCCTGCTCCTCAACCCACTCTTGCTGGTAAGCCTCCATTGCAACCTTGGTGGCCTGGGGTAGGGGGTCTCAGTTCAGCTTGATCGGAGCTCCCTTGCAGTCTACTGAAGACCGTCTCATTCTCATCCTCTCTTTGCTGAAAGTTGGAACACAGTGTGGGCGCCCAGGAGACTGCTCTCAATTGTTGAAGACGCCCCAAGGGGCAGGAGCCTTGATATATATATATATATATATATATATATATATATATATATATATATATATCGAGTAGTGCATGCGATGTAAGCCGATGTATACGGTTTTAAGGGCTAAGTGGGCATGCAGTATACATGACCGGCGACCCTCATCCATGATCTTAAAGAACCAGGCTTGAAGATGCGAGGTCTTCTCCACAGGGATGAGTTACATGGAAAAATCCAGTGCTGAAAAAGGCTCAGTTGAGCAGTTCGCTTCTGTTAAATGTTATGACTTTGAGGGAAAGTTGAGCTGTACCTCGAAGACCTTCTCTTTGTCTACCTCTGAGTTTCGGTTTGGAGGATTGCGTGCAGGAGAGAAGCTTGGTGGATTTTGTCGGCCATCACAGTTACTGTGATCTTCCTGGTGTGTTCTATGCTGTGTTCTAGTTATTTTGATTATATCATTGCTTAGTCACCACTCTACCTTAGAACCCTTACATATATGCCAGAAAGAATTTTGTTGAGATTGCATATAGTGAGCATCAAGGGTGTGCAAGGGTTCTTCAGAAAGTTAAAATGTAAGCCAGCCAACCGGCTTGCACCGAGAGTCGATCAAATATAGGGCGAGAAGTCTGGATGTGTAGGAAACATGACCTTAACTCTATTAAACTGTGAAAGGCTCACTCACTGTTGACCACATTGTAAGGCGAGATTATAGCAAACGAGGCCTGCATGCTCAGATATTTACATTGTTAATATTTACCACGCAGCCCATTTCAAAGCGCTGTCAGGTCTTGAAAATGATTAAGGTAAGTGGCAGCGAGAGATTATGACTTGCCTCAGATCAATCACTCTTTGTGGTGGAGCCATATGGAAGCTAGTATTAAACTGGTGCCATCTAGTTTCACAGTTCATACATCAGTCACAAATGCTGCATTTTGGTCACTTTTTTGTGTTTGTCGACTGAAGGAAGCTTCACCCCTCTTGCAAAGCACTCTTTACAAATCCAGGTAAAAACAAAATGCAGTTTTCAGTTGTGGGGTTTCCTATTACAGATCACTTGTGCCAGGTGCAATAGTTAATTTGCTTTAGTGGAAGTGAACTGACCTCAACTCCCAGTTGTGGCCTGCCAACATGGAGCGAGGTGGCAACAGGAGTAACACAACAGGTGTGCCTTGCTGTGCCCCAGAATGACGGGGCCTCTATGGCAGTGTCCATAAACATCTGTCAACCTGGGGCAGAAGCTGCAATGCCTTTGCTAAGGAGATAAACTGACTGATTGGAGAAAAAAAAACTATTATGGCACTGCCCCTTCCATCTGCCTTTAATTGCTGCCAGTGCCACACTGATGTGCATCCTTTCAACTTAAGAGTTTGAAAACAAAAAGTAGAATTACCATTCTCCATCAACCTAGGGGCACAGAATGTCTTAATTGGTTGTGCTTAACAGCATATAAAACACAGACATGGAGCCACTCGGGGGGTATTAAATGGAAGTTTTTCATATGATATCAACTGTGTTAATTCGATTGCTTTCATCTAAGGGTTGCTAACCAATCTAACACTGAAACACACAAACATGCTTTCGTCTGAGACGATTTTCTCTGGAAACCTGGAATTTTGCCAAATTTACTGAAATTTGCCAGGATTTAAGGTAAAAAATCGTGACTGTGCACATCAGGATGCCTCACAGGGTGTCGCCCTGAGAATGTTTTTACAATTTAGAGTTAGGAGCTAGTTACGCATCGTTTAAATGTAGTGGCGGCTGACACAATCGAGAGGTGGTGAGGCGGGTGGAGAGGGTGCGGGGAGTGCGGGAGGTGAATTTAGGTTTAGTAATTAAAAAAAACACTTACCTGAAGCTGCCGGCAGCCTCATGCCTCGGTGTAAACATTCTTCCTGGTCCCAGAAGGCACTGGGGCAGCAGCAGACACTCCCTGTGCAATCCCCGCACTGCTCTCATGCTATGAGAGCAGCGCGGGGATTGGCCTGAGCAGGCTGGTTTGACGCTCCGCTCAGGCACAGGGAGTCTGTGCTGTTTCTCCAACCCGACTGTTCAATACATCTATGTTGGAGAAACCTAACTGAGCATGTCTGTTTGGCCAGCCTAAGATGGCCTTTCAAAAAGACATGCGGACTTAGAAGTGCACTCCACTTCTCCCTCCCGTGGCCCTGCCCTGCCCCTCCCAACATACGCTGGCTCAGCCTGCAGGTGAAAAATAAAACCATAATAAAATATTGTTTTATTTTTCAGCTGATGGCTCTGAGCCAGTGCGGCCATTGGCCATTGCGGAGGAGCTGCCGCTGGTTAAATGGTGGCTTTTTTTTTTCTTCCTACTGCCATTAATCGTCATTCTGGCCTCTGCCTTGTCTTTTGACTGAGGTCAATTGCCTTTGGAGTGAAATAAGTGTCGATTATTTCAATGCTGGCTTTGTGCCGGCCCCGCCCGGGGCCCCGTGGCTGCCAGTTTGTTGGCTTTGGGAGTAATGGCGCTCTGGAAGTGTATTTCCCCCTTGCTTTATACGAATTGTGTGCAGCCAAGCAGCGGAATGCCTTGCAATCACAGTCTATTTAAGAGCTGCTGTTGGCCTCATTTGTTATATGAACAGAGCCCACCGTGGGGCTCTTTGTGTCAAGCTGGAATCCTCTTGCGTAAATCAGAGGAAACCCACACACAATGTATTATTTAGCAGCCTACTGGTAAGTTCTCATTTGGGTTGCATACAGCAGACAATGAGACTGAATTAGTTGATGTTGCTGGTGTGTATTTTCCTCCAATACAAATGCAAATGACAGTGTGACTCATGAAAAGTGCAGACGACGCAGTGCTTACCTGTGTGTATAAATATTAAAATATATATACAAAAGGCACCGTAAATGCTCCTTGGTTTTTAAGCCAAGTTGTTCAAATATACATGTGTGCATAACGTAGCACAATGCAGATCACAACTGATCCGGGAACCAAAGAAGGTGTACGTTGACAACGCATACTGACTGATCCCCGTGGGTGCAGAGGGTTGTCCTTGTGATATTATACATGGTAGGCCCCATTTGGCCTCCCAGTCGACCCATTCTTTCCCTTCTGTGGTTTGGGGTGACATACAGTTCTGTTCACCAGTTTTAATTTGCACAGCACCTATTTTTAAACTTTTGCCTGGAGAGTCTATTCACTCCGTTGAAGTTGATTTGTGGCTTCTCTTTCAGACCTTCAGCCGTAATCCCTCAGCTTTCCATCGTTATTCACTTTTTATTACATGCCCACAGGTAGCTTCCCTAAACTGTTGCTTAATATGTTTTCATTGTGATTGCAAATCTAGTTTCAAATTTATTTTCCGTTTACCTTTTGACGACCCCTCCGTTCTTCTTTTAAATATAGTGCTTTTATTATAACTTTGTTTATTTTAATTTTATGTGGATGTGCAACTAATGCCCCTCAACTGAACATCAATTTGAACAATAATTTCTCATTTTTTGTAGGTTTCTTTGTAATGTAAATGTTGAATGCATGAGGCTTGCACATGTCGCACCCTCTCCTCACATTTAGGTTCCTTAAAATAACTCTCCTCTTGGTTTCATGTTAATGTTCATGTGACTCGATGCCATTTTTTTCTATTTTTATAATTTGTGTTACCTACTTTTGTCCCTCTACAATAAACATTTGAAAAAAAACTTAGTATTGATTTTCATCGGCCTCCCCCTAGTATTTTTATCAAGCCCTCAACACTGTGGAGCCGCTCCTCTGCTGATATTTTCTCATCCATGCCTCTGTTTAATATCCATGCCATGATGTTTCTTTTCTTTTTCCAAAGAAACTGATAATTGTGAATGGTGGGTGCATGCAGTGCAACACGCGTGCGCAGTGTGGAGATGAGCTTGAGGGCTAGTTAACAGAATGTGCTCAGCACATGTATATGCGACTCCGATCATGTGCTTCAGTACTGGGAGGCTATTTCCTCTCATGGTATCCAATATTCCCCTGTATTACTTTAAGACAGCATCCAGTTGCTCACTGAGCAAGAATCTGGGGGGTCCATCACTGTGGCCTGACTGCACATGCAAACTTCATAATCCAATTAGAGGTAGTTTTCCCCCCCAAGTATTCATGGATATCCAGTCCTTTAAGGGCCTCACTTTAGGTAACACCTTTTAAGGTCGAGCCTACGACATCACATGCGCTACATGCACTGTTGCTTGTTTACAATAAAGGGCATGAGCCCGCCCATTGCTTACCATCTGTTGGTTTCAGTGTCACTCGTCTATGCTGCCTCCATCTGTTGGCTTCAGTGTCACTCTTCTTTGCTGCCTCCTAATTGGCCAGCACAGGCCAAGCGTCACTTCTGTTCTTTTCTGTGGAGCATGAAGCAAGCACAGATTGGTTAATCTTAATTCGTACCCATCCGCTGCGCCCAATGTGATTGAGATACTATTTATTCTCCCCCCCTCCGTTGCGTGTGGTGCTTCTTTCTCCTTCCACCATCCCTTCTCTGTGTTGCTGCCCCCGCCTGATGCTCATTTTATCCTTCACCACATCTCCCTCATTTTGCTTTTCCTCTATCCTGTTGCTACTGCTACCATCTTCCTCCCCCTCTCCCTCCCTTGTGTTGTTTCCCCCTCCATCTATTTTTTAACATATTGCACTGCAGCATGGGCTGCTGTGCAACAGGGCTAAAAAAAGAGCTGTGACACGCTCAATGCTGGCCGCGTCATAGCACATTCTTTTCTTTTCTGATGTTGCACTACAGCTCAGGCTGCTATGCAACATGTCTAAAAAATATTCACTAAGCCAATAGATGTCGCGTAGGCAAAGACCTATTGGCTTTGCCAGTGCTTGTTTAGTAGTGTATACAAGGGTAAGTAACTTTACGTCAAGTATTGACAGTTTCACTCGAAGTGGGTCATTGCCTTACTCTTTCAGCGGACGTAGTACCACTGTGTGGGCATAATATTGTTAATATAACTATGCTCTAAAGTAACAACAGTTCCTTGATCCATACATGCAGAGGTACCACATGTGACCCAAGTTAACGGGCTATTTATGAGCTATAGAATTGTTAGCTTTCCTATAGTGCGAGGAATTGGGCATACTTTAGGAACTAGGTGTTTCTGACAGCCAGACTGGTCTTTTTTATTACCTTCTACATCTAACAAGGAAGGTTCAATATTGGTCATGTTGATTGGCTTTTTAATCACTGGCCTGTATTGTTAAAGTCCGTTTATGTTCTTCCCTAAGTCCTCTCAGGTGCTTTGGTGATGGAGAAAATGTGGGCGTCCGTGATGCTGCTATCACTCTGTCCTCGGTTCCATTCTCTTCTCCATCTTTACTATAGATAAACTGATTTACTTCTTCCATTGCCAGGAGCCACCTCAGTTTCATTTGTTCTGCTGTGGATGTTTTACCAATATTTTCCTAAGTGAACCCTTGGCAGATATATTTGATCAATATTTTAACTTTTTCTCTTTTCTTGTCCCTTTTGTTGTTTCAGTCACTAACATGATCTGATTATATGTGTTTGTTACCTCATGCAATCCTTTTTTAGGTCTCGCCTACGCAGCGCGCATGCGCTGCATAGGCAAAAAGACCTTTTGCAATCGATTCGGCTTTTCAGCCAAAAACGTGCACGCGTTCCATTGCCTTCAATGGCAACGCGTGCACGTTTGGCGATTCACTTGCGGGAGCGAGCAGCTGGCGCCATATGGTAGCAATTATCGCTCCTGGCGCCGCTCGCTCCCGCAAGGGAATCGCACTCCCCCCACCCCTCCCACTTCTTTAACCCGGAGTACTGTTTCACTTTCGCGGCCGCTGCGCGGGGCCGCACTTGTGTTTCAGTGCTTGTTGTATTTTGTTGCGCTCTCCAGCATTGGAAAGCTGCCGCTCATTACCACAAACTTAAAACATTGTATTTATTGATTTCGGGTCAAGGATAATTTGTGTTAGTTATTACAAATTCTTTAAAGTACATGAGGCTTCCAAAATCTTTTAGTATTCAATGCGACGTTCTCAAATGCGCGTTTAGACGTAAAATCGGAGCCTGGCTCCATGGCCCTCCGAGGGTCTGGCTCCACCCCCCCACACCCCCCCTCCAGAGGCGCTGGCTCCACGGACCCCCAAGAGGCGCGGGCTCCACGGCCTCCCCGAGGGTCTGTGAATACAATCGGCTGTAAACTGGTCACTCCCAGCTGCGCCTCTGGCCACTATCTGGGCCTGCATTCGAGACCTTTGGGTCCAGCGAGCACGCTTAGGCTGGGACTGGTAGTAACCGTAGCACACTGACAAATGCATCACTTGTGGGCTCTCGCCTCAAACGAGATCCCAATACTTGGGTTGCCTCACGTCACCTATCTTTGGCATAACCTTAAAGGTTTGGGATGATTCTGCAGCGTCAGGAGGAATACCTGACCTATGGGAGCCTTGGTTGCATGAAGTCTACAGAAACTTTGGGTTAGGGCAAGCATCTGGCCAGCAGAAGTGTTTCGAGCTTTAGAAAGCAAACATAGCAGTGTTGGGGCCTGGCATGAAGGAAATATGACACACTGGCCAGCAAGCTCTCTCTCTATGGAAATGTGTTGGTCCCAGAAGTGAGTTTTCTGAAACACACATGCACTCCCAATGCCTATGCAGACACTAGATGACAGGGCTCTCTCTGGGAAACTGGAACATTTACAATTCCAGGTGTTGTTCTATCCCTTAGACTGGACCGTTCAGCCTTCAGAATGAACACGTACTCTCAGCATCCTGAGACGAGTCCTGTAGGAACAGAAGTCAGCAAGCATACTGTGGTACAGCGCTCCCTGGGTGCAGAGAATCTCAAAGGCACACTCACTCATTCAGGGCCAGTGCGTTCATCCGATATCTTAAGCAAAGTGATGCCTGCACAGCAAAGGGAAGCTGCCCTGCTGAGGGTGCATGCTTACTAGACCAGTAGGAGGAGGAAGAGATCAACCTGGTAATAACTCCTGCCATCTATGATACAGGGTGGATGTATTCACTCCTTGCTCTGGAGTTCCTAGGGGCTTTATGGGCAGCTCCTGACTTTGCAGTTATCCCACATGTAGAAGTTTTGCTGGACTTCTCTTGGCACCGATCTTGAGCCCACTTATAGAATAACTTATGCACAAGCAGGCAGTGATATCTGCCAGTGCTTTCTCAGTATCCACCACCAGTGAAAGTCAGGTGCTAGGTGTATGAATTCATGCAGCCATCTTTGGATCAGGGCCAGGTCAGCTATGTAAAAGCTCACAGTCTGAGCCCTGTTATTTTTGCATGAGCTACGCGCTCATTCTGCCAGTCAGCAAGGATGCAAACACAGCTCCTGTAAGCCTGAATTCCAGAAATACTGACACTAACAAGGCATGCGATTTGAAATTCACGGGCAAATGTATGGAAAGCTGGGTGCAAAAGCTACCACAGTACCACTGCATGAAACTGAAATGTAATCATTAACTGCCCTGCATCACCCCACAAGTGCCCGCTTCCATTGACCACTCTCTGCAAACAGAAGCATGGCACTGAGAAACACAGGTTGTGCAACACATGCTGCACCAAAGACCTGCATCCAACAACTGAAAGCAATTATTTTCCCTCTTATTTTGGACACACACAGACAAGTTTGTCGCAGGATACAATCGTGACAGACATCAAGAAGTTCTATCATGTTCCGAAGGCCTACACATTTTGCTATGCTTGACACACAGACACTTGAGCAGTGCTCAGAGAAATTACTTAAAAGTTTGTTAATTACCAAAACAAAACAAAAATACTTGAGTGACGTTTCAGTGAACTTGTGTGTCAGCCCAGTGGGAGATGATGGCTACCTCAAACAAAATAAAACAAGCATTGGCATAGCCAATAGGTCTCACCTTTGGGACCTTATAAGTGTTTAGCCATGCAACAGTTGATGTTGTTGCACCAAGGATATTGTGCTGCATAACTAAATACTTATAAGGTCCCAAAAGCGAGACCTATTGGCTATGCCAATGCTTGTTTGCCTTGTAATTGTATATTTTTCCCACTGCTTAGGTCTGCTCTACAGCCGCCAGTTAGCTAATTTGTCCTGCCCACTGTCAGTGGCTCATCCCTAATTAGTCCGTAAGACTTGCTCATCTCATCTCAGTGAGGTTTGGTGCTTTAGAGCAGCTAGCAGCATGAAAGGCTATATTATGTGTGCTCCTGCAGCCTCCATGATTATGAAAACCTGAAGGAGCCTTAAGGCTGTGTGCTTGGATCCCTGTTGAATCAAGTGTCTAGAAATTGAATCTTGCACCCCCTAAATCCTTGTGATGGAACGGTGTGCAAGACCCACCCTCCCATCTTTCAGATATTCCAGATACTCCTTGCCCTTACTGAAGACAAAGCTTACCAGTGCCCCACACGTTTCACACAATGTGGAAATGGGTACCTTGAAGTGGACAATCCAGTCCACCAGACTGCACAATTGATTGTGGTGCTGTTCATCTGGAAGTACCTCTGCATCATCATAATGTTTTGTATGGGACTATGTTGGATGAGATGAACACTGCTGGATGCTCCAGACTCTTCTGAAAAATTGGCCCACACGCTACTGCGCAGCTGGAATGTGAGCCTGGTGTCCTAGACTCCCCGTAGGCCACACACCGCTTACTTTATTGGGCTTTTTTGTGAATACTCTAGTTTTGAGGTCGTTTATATGAATTCTGCAACATATATTGGCTTGGTGAGTGGAAAGATGTAGAAATTTCAGAGGACCTCTGAAATCTCTTCCTTTCAGTGATAAACTGCTCAGCCGATAACTTTTAAGATGTGTTTTTCAAAAGACCTTGTTCGGGACTTTGTCTCCACTTTAATTGTAAAAGACTCCGAGAGCAGTGGATAAACAAAAGAGTTACATTGATACCTTTGTGAGAAATCAATCTACGTAGAAGATGACATCAAGACCGGTGTGTGCTCACAGGCAACGAGAGATAGGTGAGTAAACAAAGTTACTATAAAAAATGTTTACTCGGTATGTGCTGCATGCTCCCCACACAAACGCACAAAATGCCAGTACAAGATAAAAAGTTAAATCGCAAAAATAAAACAAAATGTATTGAACAACAGAATTTATTTTCAATATTCTTGCATTTTTTACAGTCTGCTTTTCTGAACATTTAGGGGTCTCCAACCTTTTCTGTAGTGAGAACTTCTTTTGATCAGTAAAAATCATTGTGAGCTACTGAAGGCCAAGCTGCTTGTGCAATGTCACCAGACACCCCCACGTTCAGCTTCACTGACTTTAAGCCTAATGTCCATAGAGCCAGATACTATGGTTTGAACAAAATACTTTGACTAGCGGCACTATGACCGGACTGCTATGTGTGTCCGTGAGAGCGTGGTCTTTCGAAATGTATGAACATGTATGTGTGTGTGTGTGTAGGAATGGGATATATGTGTATGAGTGACTGTGAACCTGTGTCATATGTACTTTGGGCACAGGCCATACCTTTCGCCATATGTGGCACTAATACATGTGTAACAAACATACACCCATTTGTTTTTTTTTAAATGGGAGAAATTTAAAGTGCAGAAAATGTTCAGCAAAAATATTCATAATATGGAACATTTTTCAGCACTTTAAATTTCTTTCAGTGAAAATAATGGCTGTATTTTTCAGTTATAAATATGGCACCATGTCTACCAGCCTCTGTGAGCAAGATGCCTTCTGTGTATAAAAGCAACACTTTGAAATGGGAGAAAATTAATCTGAAGAGTTAACTTTTTTATATGGACTTCATAGAACTCATTATTTAAATGTTCTCCCATTTCAAAGTGTCATATTTACAAACAGCAGGCATCTTGCTCCCAGTGACCTGTAGAAATGGTGCTATATTTATAACAGAAAAATACAGCCATTTGTTTAAATAGGAGGAATTTAAAGCGAAGAAACATGCTTCATAAAACATTAAGTTGTAATTGGCCTAACCAGGGCCAGCTTTAGCGCTGGTGGTGCCTGATGCAACTGTCTTTTTTGGCGGTCCCCACCCACAATGACCTCCTTCTCCACTAATCCCCTCACTAACATTCGCTATAAGTGCCCCTCATCTCTCCAAAGGCCCTAACTGACATACATTTCATTTTTATAGTGCTAATCATAATTCCCTCATTCTCAGTTCTGTGATCTGCACGGTAGGTACATGCTCTTTGCAGCAGGCACATTAACCCTCTGCCCTACTTTATGAGTCAGAAGTGCCACTTGACCAAATACTGATCTCTCACCACCTGCAAGAGCATTATTTATCATTTTTATTGTTGCTTGAAAACTGCTGCACACACAAAAAAGTTCACATGCTTTAAAACCCATATATTATTTTTAAACACTGCGCCACCCAGCGCCAGGTGCAGCAGCACTGGTCGCACCGCTCTACAGCCAACGTTGGGCCTAATTGAAAGTGGAGAAAAACATTAAGACTTAATTTTTACAGAAATATTTCTCTTTACTTTAAATTTCTCCCATTTAAAAAAACAAACCTGTATTTTATAGTTATAAATATGGCATGGTGTCTACTGGCCAGTGGGAGCAAGAGGCTGCTGTTTGTAAACACAACACTTTGAAATGGGAGAACATTAAAATGAAGTGTTAACTTAATCATTAAGGTAACTCTTCATTTTGATTTTCTCCCATTTAAAAGCATTCCGAAACATCATTTTGTTCTCATGATCCAATATTGAGTTGACAAGGACTTTTATTTAAGAGTTAAATACCTCAGTGTGTCACTTCTTCACCTCTGTGCCCTGCCTGGGCCATAAATCTGACTGAGCACGGCTCATTATCAGGCCCTGCTATCTGCAGCCTGGTGGTAATAATGTAAAATAAGCACAGCCTTGTGACCTTTTGTGTATTTAAAAATTAACTTAATGTGAGCTACTGGTAGCTCCCTGTCAGCTGGTTGCAGACATCTGATTTAGCATCTTCCTCCACCACACATCACTTCCCGGGTTTCTGTGTGTTGATGCCAGCTTCACTGCCTTGTACTTGCAAGAGGAGCATTTGTTCTCTTGAGTTTCATAGTCAGTCAAGTGTTAGGTATTTTATGTGCTAGCTGGTAGGAGTGAGCCTTCACCAGCAACTGAATCACTTGGGCTGTGTCCCTTCCGCAGTAAAGACTGACGGTATGGGTGTTACTGCTCATCTCCGCCTCCAGCTCACCTGAGCTGCCATTACAACAAATGGGTATCGTCTAAAGCGTAGAACGACCATGCCCTACACATAGGAGCCTCCTCCTCACTTCGTGTATTCTGCAAGAAGCTGAAGACCTGGCTTTTTGAGTAGTCCCACTAAGTCTTTGGTTTGGCTGGTCTCCCATCTGCTCAGCATTAGGATGCCTTCTCTAGGTGCGCTCTACAAATCTGCATTAACGTAACATTATGTGCTGGCTGACGTCCCTGCTGTGTTCTTTCCCTACCTCATCCTACAACTCAAGTGAGATGCTATTACAATAAATATTTTGATGCCCAGAGAGACTCATTGTGTAGTGGCAGCTGCCCCGCTCAGCCTGCGCCTCCACCAAGCTTACTCTACAATACTACTTCAGCCACTGTCGGCATGAGCTGCTGAACTATTTTGGTAGCTGTCTTTGCTGCTCCGTTTTCTTGGCTCCGCATATCATTCTTGTTAATACATCTGCAGGCGGCGTCACATTGAAAAAATCGATATGCCCTGGTAGAAAAGTGCACAAATTAAAAAATGTACTTTCAAGAAGCGATCTTCATTTTTCCACAGAAGAAATTACACCACAGATTTGAACTGTACCTAGAATTGCTTTTCACTTTTCAGGTTGTTCTTCCCCCAGTGTTCTTTTTTTTCTAGAATGCTCTCTGTGTAATGTGCTTCTGCTAAATTTGCACATATCTCAAGCTTGGAGAGAGTTGAGCGGAATGTAAATTAACATCTGCATAGTGGCTCTTTACATAGAAAGACCAGTATGAGTCACTCTTACCCCTCATACATAGTTTCGACCTCTGTAGTCCGAGTGTTTGAAGCCCATGGGTGTCGGTTCTCTAGAGACCTTTTATTTAAATTCCCTTCCTGAAGTCTTGATAGGCCTGTTGTTTCGTGAGAGCTAACCGCTAGCCTGTTATTTAATAATACAGATTTATGACGCACACTGAGGCGTCCTGGCGCAAAAGTTTGTATGAGGGTTAAAAAGTTAGGTTTTTATCTCAGTTGATTTCAGGGAAAACCTGATCAACTTGTAATTAAAAAACAAAATCAAAGAACAGCAAATCGAAGTAACCCGTCTAATCAGAATTATGAGGGATGGTAGGTTCAGGACTTTAAAGTTAGGGTAAAGTTTAGATTTAAGGTAGGCGTAGGGTAAGGGAGACGGCTGGCATTGGAGTCCAGACAAGAGTAGGTTATGGTTAGGTTACGGGTCAAGGTTAGGAACTCTTTAAGGATCTGGTTACTGTTCAGAGTAAATGTCAAGGGAGGGGCTAAGGTCATGGGACACTAAACCCAAATTTCATTTTTTCCCCCGAGTACTACACTATTTGTGACTTAACCGTCACCGCCATGCTACCGCGGTACTATGCAAGCTTTCTTGGGGAAGCTTACATGGTACTGCGCTACCTTTGTGGTTAAAATTGAGCAGTGGATTCTGCAGGAGTACCATAGTATCTCACATGAGGGCAGTTATAGGTCCCACAGGAGGGTATCCCTACTCTATGCCCTGAAAATATTAAAAAAAATAAGTTATAAGGGCCAGAGACCGAGTCCTGTAATGGCCGCTGCAATATTTTCTTCTCGGTTGTGGTCAGCCAATCAGATCACTTGGAAACGGTCCCGGTCCCACAGTGCTGAAATGGCGAAGGGAGAAAGCCAGTACCACGTGACTCCCATGGGCCCAACCATCTAGATGCACCTAACCTTTTGACCCAGTCGAGCAATTCTGCTTTATAGCCCCAAAAGATAGGCTCTGTTTCTCAAATAAGTAATACATTATGTATTGGCTGAGCTCTCTACTGACGGTCATCCACCAAGATTTCTGCGTTTGGCTTTTGGAAATTAAAATCGACTCTAAAATGTAAAAATAAATTATGTTTTACCACTTTGTGTCAACCAGTCACAAGAGTTTAGGGAAGTATGGTTTGAATGATGTCAGTATCAGTTTACTGGAAAGGGCATGACCGCGTTAACAGGAAATGTATTTGTGTACATATAGGTGTGGTTTCCTGAGCGACCACATAGTCATTTGCTTTCAGTTTTGTTTGTATGAATGTTTGCTTTTGAGGGTGAAGTCTTCTCTTAAATGAGTTTTCAATACAAGGGCCTTATCTTTCAGTTTCGACACTGATGTGTTTTTTGAGTAATGATATATTATTCCACTGCCTGATCTTTTATTGTGCTTAAAGTTTGTTTTTATGGGTTACAAGACTCTTTAGGGAATATATGTGTTTAAAATAACCTATCCATATGAAACTAGGGTGTAAATTCTGGTTAACCAGTTGAAAGTGATTTCTTCTGTATTCGGGTACTGGCGTATGGGATTTTGCACATCTGCTGTTTTGCTGTAGATAACATTCTTGTAACTTGCATTTAAAAGGTAAATTGTAATTTTTTCCCACTTGACATATATAATCCAGTGTTTAAAAACCTATATGTCATCACTGGATTCAGTAGAAAAAGTTCCAGGTGGTTACCAATAATTTTTCATTTGTGGGAATATGTTGTTCTGTGGTGAATTGAGGTTTATTATGGGCTTTATTATGGGCTTCGACTGACAGGTTGTGTTTCTGTGGATATTGCTGCTTTGTGGTTTTGTCTGTACTGCTTATTGCCGCTGTAGCTGGCTTGACTTTTGCAGGAGAGAAACTCCCTGTTGCTACTTGTGCCTGACGATCTGTGTTTAAAAGCATTCATGGTCAAGCTTTGCAAGCAAGCTTCTTTACATGGGGACAGTGAGTGCATCTTACCACAACATGGCATATGGGTCTTCACTGTGCCTTGCCTCCAGGAGTCAAGCTGTGGGTGCGGTCATGTGATGGCGCGGTTTATACATCTGAGGGTTCTGCACAAGACCTGTCCTCCATGAAGCTACCAAAGCCACAAGCCTCATCGAGGGGTTCCAGGTGCAGGCCCACCAGAAATGTTCTGTTTTCAGGGAGTGTTGTGTTTTTTAGAATGACTGTTGTGATGTCCTGAGGATTGGTGTTTCACCCGGAAGTCATCCTGCTGGCTTGCTGCCGCATTGTCTGAAATGTCTGTATCTGAGGAGTCGCAGGGCCACATGTTCTGAGCAACTGGTCAGAACTTCTGACCAGTTGAGTAGCCCTTTGGCTTAATTGTGGCATGGGTTAGAGGGATTGCAAAGCTCTTACTCCTTGTTGCATTGTTGCTCATGTTGTGCCAGGTGATATTACCATGCCAGATTGTGTTACTGTGGTGTCACTCCATTATACTGCCTCACAAGTATGCAATATAGCTGGGTCAGTCTGTCATTCTGGAAGTTCGTTTAGGATATGCAACGATGGTCATTTTTACTGGGTGGACAGTCGTGGTTTTACAGCAGACCCATTTTTTTCATGCTTGCTTGTTTTTTGCTTGATTTTACTTTTCTCTGCAGCTGTATTAACTCTACTCCTTAGAAGATTAGTTACTTTTTAAGCACGGGCTAATTCTAATCTTTTGTAATAACGTTAGCACAAAAAACTCATCTGTATCAAAGTGACGGATTTGTTGACCGTATTTCTGTTGTATCATTGGATGGGCGGATTTATTATTATTTTTTTTTCCAACTGGATTCATACTTGTTCAATGGCATTTACAGAAATTCCTGTTCGGTTTTGGCGTTCATCTTGTTAGGGAGATTAATTTCCATTCATTTGTTTTACAAAGATGAATAGATGCGGATTATAGAAGTGACTGACTGACAGCACATACAGAGAGTGTACACCACCCACCTTCGTCTCTTGAAATTAAGAACGAATCTGTATTCACAACTGCAGTTAACCAACCACATGCAGACTGACCTCTGACACGGTGTTCCAGCCATCTCTTTCAAATAACGATGTATGGCCAAATACCTTTGACTTTTTCCAAATGAAGGCATCTTTAATTAATTTAATAAAATATTGGCCATTTATTGTGCACATATGAGAAACTGAGTCACTTTGATGTTTAAAAAAGAATGGTTGCTATGCACATAGCAGTTTTACCGAGCACTGAAGAATGCCACGCCAAACCAGGAGCTATCTTTTCAGCTTTTCTACACAAACAAAAATTGTATCTAACCGAAAATGCAATAAAAATCAATTAACATTAAATTATTATTTTAGTATGTATTCGCAAGAAAAATGGAGAGATCAGTCGTCTAGGACATAAGAGTATAGAAGAGGATTGCGTGGTATATTGTAAGGACGAGGGCAAGGCTAGCAGAGCAACGAGATGAATTAAGCATTATTTGTGATTTCCATCTTCGGGCAGGGCAGCAAGGTGTGCCTATTGCGGGCTGGCAAACAGTTACAGAGTTCTTGTGGATCATTTTGTCTTCAGGTTACTGTTGCAAAGTCATCCAGTGCCCAGGGCACCCCCCATTTTTTTTGCTGACTGGTACTGGTGGTAACTGACTCCGACTGTCCCTGGGCTCTGTCTAACCAGGGCCAGTGCTGAAAAGACACTTGGAATCCAGTGAAAACACCTACATACACTAGGGTACACTATGGGTTAGGGCACCCCTATGATTGGCATGACTTCCCCTATAAAGCCCTAGTACATAATAGGGCAGGGGGATCAAAACGCCTTTATAAGACCCTAGTATATAACAGGGTATGGCAGTTTAGAGACCAGCAGCCTTTTCTGCATTTGCATGTGTGCACTGCTGAGGCCTGAGGTCAGTTATGTTTGCTCAGTTTAAAAGCAGCCGTATGTTGCAGGACTGCTTTTAAAATGCAAATTGTGCCCAAACTCGACTTTGGTGTTTGGGGCATTAAAATTAATCACCTACGATGTTTTGGCATATTAGGTACCCCTAGGTGTCCCAGTGGTGGGGAGGGGTCAGGTATTTATATGGAGGACCCTTATAAAATAAGTTTTATATGCCTTGGGTTTAGTGAAATTGCACATTTCACTCCCCACATTGCAGGAAGGTGCTTCCCAAAATCGACTTTTGTGCTAGGAGCACTGTGGAGTGAGGATCTGCAATATGTTCACATATTCAGAACCCCTAAAGTCTTCCCTAGGTATCCTAGTGGTGGGGGGTTCTGTAGATATGGGCAGGGTCCTTATAAAAGATGTTTTATAAGCCCTGATGTTAGAAAAATTGCCCATGTCATTTTCCCCATTCGCAGAATCCCAGCCACATAGGTTAACATGGAAAGAGGTTATTCTTTAATAATTCCCGCCAAGAGAATCAGAAAAATATGATTTAAGGACTTACTAGATTGGTATTGATGAATCCAACAATATGCTATTGTTAAATGTATCCTAAAATGTACAGACAAAAAGTTATAAAACTTTTTTTGTCTGTAAGCCAAAATTCAGCCTTCCAGTGATCTGTCCTGATTGGTCAGAGTTAAGTGGATTAGGCAGGCTGCTTTGATGAGGTGATAAGTAGCACCTGGGGTTAAAGAGACATTCTGGGAGGAGTGATTTCAGCTCCAGAGGAATGCCAGAGCCAGGGGGAGGGGGTTGTAAACAATAATCTTCATAGAAGTAGGAGACAGGCAGGAGAAACCAGTTTCATTTACCACCCTACTCTTTGAACCCAGCCAAATGGTAGGCTTAAGGAAGGAATGTGCTGAGGCAAGGAGGGAAGGAGAATATGGAGATTAGCCATCCTGGAGGTTGGTTTAGACAGCTCTTGTCTCTTTGCTAGGACTTCAGCCATATTACATTTTGGAGAAATAGTGCTTTCTGGGAGACCATTGTGCCACACTTTGGAGTAAAAGGTCATGCTCTGGGGTGTTGTCCTGCACCTCATTAGAAAGGAGTTCCCTCATGTGTGACCCCATAGAACACAGAATACGTTTCTGAGGGGCAGTGCCTCTCAGCTCTGCTGCTTGAAACTGAGAGAAGGATTACCAAGCTGCAAACTTGATTTGCACCATCAGGTCCTGCACTCTGACTGGCTGCGCCTGCTGCATTATCTGGAACTACAGCCATATGGATGTTCCTTGTTTCAAGAGGAATTAAGAGTGGGCTCCCTGCAAGCTGCAGGTTAACAGAGCTCACCTGCATCCACTCCACCAAGAATCCCCTGCCTGGAGTGCATCCAGTGGACTTTTAAGGGTGTTGTCCAGGTGCATTGTGGGAATTGTGGACCCAACCCTTCAAGGACCATCTTGGACATTCCAGACCCTTGGATTGTGTTTTGGACACTTTGGACCCCCAAGAGGAACTTCAGGAAGAGGTTCCAGAAGTTTGGGAAAGTTTGGTGAACGTTTGTGAAAAAGCTCCGGACGGTGACCGGACTCTCACAGAAAAGCAATCCGGCGAACCCTCACCGAATCCGACCTGCTGGAGAAGGTCGAACGACGTCTGGTGAGAAATCCTCCAGAAACGTTTCTACGTGTGAGGTAAAATCTTGACCGGGGTCTCCCGCTTGGTGTGTCCGACCAGGGCTCCATCGCGGTCCGCCTCAAACTTTGACTTTTTTCTGATCAGAGACCACCAAATGAGACTACCAGATGTCCACAAGTGGCCCTATTGGTTTCTAAGCACTAGAAAGTGTTTAATCTTTAAAAATTCATATCTCTGTGTCCCTACAGTGGATTTTTTTTTCGTTTTGGTGTCATTTTAAAGATAAAAATATTTTCTATTTTTATAAATTGGTGTTGTATTTTTATTATTATTTGCTGTGTCTTAATTATTTACTGAATTGGTGTTTTTAAATGCTTTGCATACCTGTCTCTAAAGTTAAGCCTGCCTGCTCGCAGCCAAGCTACCAAGGGTTGAGCATGGGAATAATTTTCTGAGACCTATTATGAGCCCTAGACTGTGTTAGAGGCCTTATTGACAGTGGCAGATGAATATTTGCCACTACTAATAATCCACTTTCTAACAGTTACGATTTGGAAACATCATGGCAGCCATTTTGTTTGTAGCTGGAATGCACCATCACATTCTAACACGCTATGATGGAAATAGAAGAGCTACTGGCTCCATCAGTGTCTCCATCAGTGTCTCGGAGCATGGTTGGAGATGGCCTGGCATGCAGATGCACTCGGCCCCAGGATGACCTCTTGTAATCCCTGATGCAGTGAAGAGAAAGGATCAGGAAGCTGGTGTTCCTACTGATCCCATGCAGCATTTAATGGGATGCCTTCAAAAGGAGCTTCGAACTGTACCTCTAGAGCACATCATTATACAAGACAAATATGGAGATGGTGGATTTTAAAAGTAATTTCATAAATGATACTCTTCCAGTTGAACTGGTCTCTTAGAAGATTCATTCTTAGAGGTTGCTTCAGTACTTTATATTTGAGTTGGGATGAAAAAGGCTGGTTTTTGGCAGAGGCCCGAGGAGCCATCCCTACGCAGGTGTGTGCTGCTGTTGAGGGATGCAAAATTGCATAACTTTTTCTGTGCGTAATTCAGATATTTTTACCAAATTTATGCTTGAGCAGTGGTCTGCATGAAACTTGTACTTGTATTGAGCAGTCTTCTGTGTGAAATGTTCTACTCAAACCAGTGTCTTGCATACTAAAGTTAAGTGAAATGTGTAAGATAAGGCAAAAGTTCTGCAAAATATGTCAAACCTAATATTTGGAATCTAAGAAAGTTTGTGATTGAATACAAAATCATAAGCATTGGTCCAGCTGCTGTTCCATAAGCTTACATGCACTTTACTAGAAACAACATCCCCTTTACCTAATGACTTCCTGATGAGACATTAATGGCAAATACAGAGTTTCCGAGAATAACACCACTATATGGCCTCTGTTTCAGAACCCCAAGCTGTATGCTTATTACATTCAAGGACCAAGCAAAAAACCTTCTCTTTCTGATTGATTTAAGTGGTCACAGTGTGTGAGGGAGGGATGGATTGCACAGGGATATTAAAGGCAGAGAGGAGAGTGTCACTGCATAGTTTCACTCATTCTTTGATTAAACCATTGTCAACACATTGGAAGGCCTGCCGTCTTCTCACTCACAGGATTATCCTTGGGGTATAATCCAACAGAGAAAAGAGGTGGCAAAACAAATCTTAAACTTTTTCTTTCTGGGACCTGTCAAGATACTGTGCAGTTGTAAATTCGAGCCCCTGCTCTTACTCTGCTAATATGCTGCTTACGGCTCATGTGAGTGTGTGAGAGTGTGTGAGAGTGTGTGAGAGTGTGTGAGAGTGTGTGAGAGAGTGTGTGTGAGAGTGTGTGTGAGAGTGTGTGTGAGAGTGTGTGTGAGAGTGTGTGTGAGAGTGTGTGAGAGAGTGTGTGAGAGAGTGTGTGTGAGAGAGTGTGTGTGAGAGAGTGTGTGTGAGAGAGAGTGTGTGAGAGAGAGTGTGTGAGAGAGTGTGTGAGAGAGTGTGTGAGAGACAGAGAGAATATATATGTATATATTTATTTGTCAATCAAGACAGTACCCTTTCAGGCTTAGGATGCTGCATAAATTATGCAAAATAGGAAGCAGGGAACTTTGGGTAAATCCTAAGTTTAGGTGGAGAGCAGCTCCTTTCCACAGAGCACCCTACAACACCACCGACATTCTGAATCTGGCCATCTCAAAAGTCGGTTTCTCTAGCAGAGTTTGTAAGCATAGGATTAGCAAGTGCCGTCCACACTGAGCTGAAAAATGACAAACAACTTTTACTACGCCAGGCACAGTCCTATAGCTTTGGATTGGTAAAATACCATCCGGGCCACAGCATAAATTTTTTTTTTCCCAGTCTCTGATCCATGTGCACTGGTTACTGCTGCAGAAAGCAGTCTGAAACGTCACTTGCCCTTAAATCTCTTGATATTGAGCTCTTTTGATTGAAATTTGTCAGTATTCCTTGTGTTTGCTAACAGTCAAGCTCAGCATTTCCTTTTAGCTCGCTTCAATACTTCTCACTCTGAAGATCCCAGCACACATGCAGAGGATCAACGCGTACCACATTTGGAGATTCGACTATTTATATCGTGCCATGTGTTCCTGTAAAGTACAATGTGTCTCCTCTGCTAAGGCGAGCGGCTCGCAAACCTGAGATTGGCAAGTGGGGGATAGGAATCAATCAATCAATCAATCACAGAATTTGTAGAGCGCACTACTTACCCGCGAGGGTCTCAAGGCGCTGGGGAGAGAAAAGGGGGGGGGTGCTGCTACTGGTCGAACAGCCAGGTCTTGAGTAGCCTCCTGAAGGTCAGCAGGTCTTGGGTCTGTCGTAGGCTTAGTGGAAGGGTGTTCCAGGTCTTGGCGGCGAGGTGTGAGAAGGATCTGCCACCGGTGGTTGTTCTTCGAATGCGAGGGACGGTGGCGAGGGAGAGGTCGGCTGAGCGGAGCTGGCTGTTGGGGACGTAGAAGAAGAGTCGTCTGTTGAGGTAGGCTGGGCCAGTCTTGTGGAGTGCCTTGTGTGCGTGGATGAGGAGTTTGAAGGAGATTCTCCTGTCGACGGGGAGCCAGTGCAGGGTCCTCAGGTGGGGGGTGATGTGGCTGTGGCGTGGTACGTCTAGGATCAGGCGTGCGGAGGCGTTTTGTATGCGTTGCAGTCGCTTGATGAGCTTGGCCTGGGCTCCCGCGTAGAGGGCGTTCCCATAGTCCAGTCTGCTACTGACGAGGGCCTGGGTGACTGTTCTTCTTGTATCTGTCGGGATCCACCTGTAGATCTTGCGAAGCATGCGGAGGGTGTTGAAGCAGGAGGAGGAGACTGCGTTGACTTGCTTGGCCATGGAGAGCGTTGAGTCGAGGATGACTCCCAGGTTGCGTGCGTGGTCGGTGGGTGTCGGGGATGCTCCCAGCGTCGTTGGCCACCAGGTGTCGTCCCAGGCTGAGGGGTTGGAGCCGAGGATGAGGACCTCTGTCTTGTCCGTGTTCAGCTTTAGTCGGCTGATCTTCATCCAATCGGCGACGGCCTTCATTCCTTCATGGAGATTGGATTTGGCGTCGAGGGGCTCCTTGGTGAGGATCAGTTGAGTGTCGTCGGCGTAGGAGATAATGTTGAGGTCGTGCTGTCTGGCGATGCGTGCGAGCGGGGCTATGTAGATGTTGAACAGTGTTGGGCTGAGGGAAGATCCCTGGGGTACGCCGCAGATGATCTTGGAGGCTTCGGATCGGAAAGGTGGGAGGCGGACTCTCTGGGTTCTGCCGTCGAGGAAGGAGGTGGTCCATTCCAGGGCCTTGTCTCGGATCCCTGCGTCGTGGAGGCGTGCGCGTAGAGTGCGGTGGCAGACAGTGTCGAAGGCGGCGGAGAGGTCCAGCAGGATGAGGGCTGCGGTCTCACCATTGTCCAGCAGGGTCCTGATGTCGTCGGTGGCGGCGATGAGGGCAGTCTCAGTGCTGTGGTTGCTGCGGAACCCTGATTGGGATGGGTCCAGGATGCTGTTTTCTTCGAGGTATCGGGTTAGCTGTTTGTTGACGATCTTCTCGTTGACCTTGGCTGGGAACGGAAGCAGGGAGATGGGCCGGAAGTTCTTGAGGTCTCTCGGGTCCGCCTTGGTTTTTTTTGAGTAGGGCGTTGATCTCTGCGTGATTCCAGCTCTCTGGGAAGGTCGCGGTCTTGAAGGAGAGATTGATAACGTTGCACAGGTGGGGTGCGATGGAGCTGCTGGCTTTGTTGAAGATGTGGTGCGGGAAAGGGTCTGACGGGGAGCCGGAGTGTATTGTGCTCATGGTCTTGATGGTGTCATCGATGTTCACGCTGGCCCAGGCTGGCAAGGGGTCATGGTCGATGGTGTGCGGCGAGTCTGGTGTATCTATCTTAGATGGGGCTGTCTGGGTGTTGAAGCTGTCGTGGATGTTGGCGATCTTGCGGTGGAAGAAGGTGGTGAGGGAATCGCACAGGGCTTGCGACGGCGGGATGTCGTTGGTGTTGGAGCTGGGGTTGGAGAGTTCCTTCACGATGTTGAAGAGCTCCTTGCTGTTGTGTGCGTTGTTGTCGAGGCGGTCTTTGAAGGAGATTCTCTTGGCGGACCTGATGAGGTGGTGGTGGTTACGGATGGCGTCTTTGTGGGCTGCGTGGCTGTCCGGTGTCTTATCACTGTGCCATTTCTTTTCTAGTTTCCGGCAGGTACGCTTGGAAGCTAGGAGTTCCGGGGTGAACCAGCTGGCTCTTTTGGTGGTGTCGCTGTAGGTGAGTTTTTTCAGCGGGGCGAGGGAGTTGGCACAGTCGTCTATCCATCGTCTGAGGTTGCAGGCAGCGTCGTCGGTGTTGGATGGGTCGGAGGGAGGGCTGAGAGCGAGGTTTGCCCGTAGTTGGTCTTCGGTGACTTTGCTCCAGCAGCGGCGTGGGATCTGTTGGGTGCGGTGGTGTGTGGTGGGTTTCTGGAAGGTGAAGTGGATGCAGCGGTGGTCGGTCCAGAGGAGTTCCGTGGTGTGGCTGAAGGAGACGTGGGAGCTTGAGGAGAAGACGGGGTCGAGCGTGTGGCCGGCGGAATGAGTCGGTGTTGTGACGAGCTGTCTCAGTCCGAGGTTGGCGAGGTTGTCGATCAGGGTGGTGGAGTTGCTGTCGTTGTTGTTCTCCAGGTGAAAGTTCAGGTCTCCGAGGAATATGTAGTCGGTAGAGGTCAGGGCGTGCGTGCTGATGAAGTCGGCGATGGAGTCGCTGAACTGGGGTCGGGGCCCAGGGGGTCTGTAGACAAGGGTGCCTCTAAGGGTGGTGTTGGGGTCCGTGTGGATCTGGAAGTGCATGTGTTCGGCGGTGCAGAGAAGGTCGTCGGTGCTGGTCGAGACCCTGATGGAGTTCTTGTGGACGATGGCGATTCCTCCTCCTACTCCGTTGACGCGGTCTCTGCGGGTGATCTTATAGCCGTCTGCAATGGCTATGGCGATGTCGGGTGCGGAGGAGTCGTTCATCCAGGTCTCTGTCAGGAAGGCGACGTCTGGTGATGATGTGTCGAGCAGGTCCCAGAGCTCGACGGCGTGTTTGCGTGCGGAGCGGGTGTTCAGTAGGATGCATCGGAGGTGGTTGAGGTCCTTCTTGGTGGGCGCTTCGGTGGCTCTGAGGCTGGTGTAGCTGCAGTTCCGGCAGGTGAAGGGACCATGAGTGCGTTTCGGGGCGGCCTTGAAGCAGTTGTGTGTCCGTCCGGGGTTGAGAGCGTGGAGTGTGGTGGCATCGTAACGGCGTCGGTCCTCGAGGCTGGAGCGGGGGGCGCGCGGCCCAGGGGTTCTGGCACTAGGCGCGGTCCAGGCGCAGACGGGCTTGCATTAGGCGCGCCTTCGGTGCGGCCGCACAGCGGCCGCCATATATGGGGAGGTGGGAGGGAGGAGCAGCTGGGAGGCGGGAGGCAGGGGCAGCGAATGGGCAGTCAGGGGGGCGGGGACGCAGCGGCGGGAGTGGAAAGGCAACAGGGGTACAGAAGGCAAAATCGGACACAAAAAATGGGGGCACGAGGGGAAACAGAAAGCAAAATGGACACACAGAATGGGGGCACGAGGGGAAACAGAAGGCAAAATCGGGCACAAAAAATGGGGGCACGAGGGGAACAGAAAGCAAAATGGACACACAGAATGGGGGCACGAGGGGAAACAGAAGGCAAAATCGGGCACAAAAAATGGGGGCACGAGGGGAAACAGAAAGCAAAATGGACACACAGAATGGGGGCACGAGGGGAAACAGAAGGCAAAATTGGGCACAGGAGATGGGGGCACAAGGGGAAACAGAAGGCAAAACGGGCACAAGAAATGGGGGCAACGAGGGGAAACAGAAGGCAAAAATGGACACACAGAATGGGGGCACGAGGGGAAACAGAAAGCAAAATGGACACAGGATATGGGGGCACGAGGGGAAACAGAAGGCAAAACGGGCACCGAGGCAGCAGCAGAGGGGCGAGCTTACCAGCAGCAGCAGCGGGCAGGACAACACAGGCGGAGCTGTGTGGCGGGGGAGCGACCTACCTGGCAAGGAAGGGACGAAAGCGCAGCAAGCACTTCCTCCCTCACCGTTACTATTTACGCCATCTCTCTTGGTGTCCTCAGATGCACACACAGTGCAGGATGAGCAGACGTACTGGCGGATAACTGCTGTCAGCGAATGGATAAATGGTATAATTTGACCGTGTGCGGATCTCGGTCCACTTGAGCACATCATACGCTCTCTTGACCAAGTGAAGACTGTACGCTCTCTGGTTGTCCCTGTTAGGCGTCAGTTCCAGGACGATGGATGGCCTTCCAGTAAAAGAAGTGCCCGTCTTTCCTTATGTGTGTGGGTTATATATATTACCAATGTGGTTCTGATGGAAGAGACCTATTGGGTCAGTGCCACTGCTTTGCAGACGAGATAATTTTTGCCATTCTTGTAGGAACAAGGAAGTGGGGATACAGAGGAGGAGCAGGAGGCATTGATAGTTGTGGTAAATATATAGCTTTGCCAAGAGGGAGGCAGTATGCGCGCTGTTGCACACAAGTTTCAGTGGCCTGGTTTGCAGTATTGTCTGTCTTCATGACTCTGCAGTGGCTACTACAAGGAATCTGGATACTTATAAGAATGTGTACTTAAGTAACTGAACCAGGAATAGATGCACAAGATACGATCCTCAGCATACCATAATACAAAATTGACAGTAACATTACCTTTACTATAGTATGTATATTTGCAGTATTAGAAAACATATTACAAGGAAGGTAAGCCTCCTAATCCTATGTGTGTTGATAGCAGTACTGCCAAAGTTGTGCCAAGCCAAATAAATAAAGCTCTTGGAGAGTGGGGCATGCTGGTCTCGCTACCTTTCTGTGGAGCCTAGAGCTGTGGTGATGAGTGGTGGCACAGTTCATGTCACCCAAGCCGTCATCTGCAAATGCTTTGACTCACTTTCGCACCTTCATTTAGTTGCTAGTCTCACTTTCCAGGTGTCCTCGCATCCCAAAAAATGCAACCCATTATAAGAAACTTTATTGTGTAGAAAATCTTTGGCAGTTTTACAGATGCCTTCATTGTCCCAGGACACTTACCCAGTTACATTTTAATCATTCTATAACCACCTACATGCTTCATTTACTTTCATTTTCAGGTTAAATATTTTTTTTAAGTTGTACAACAACCCTATAAAGGGTCAGAGATGCAAATGTGTTGTAAATTAACTAGAGCAGGGATTTGTTTTCTACAAATTGCTTTTCTATCCTTGCCCTCAATCGTAGATGAGAGGTAAAACCTAGTATACAATGCTTGGGAACAAACCCCTGGCTACGAAAGATTAAGAGTGGCCTTCATGGCATGTTTTTTTCGCAGAGATCCGTTCGCAGCAGTTCACACCTGTATAGAGAGTGTTTGCTTTCTTAAGTAACATTTTAAGAAGGATTGCTCGCAGTCGTCTCGTGGCTCGCAGTGTCCGCGAGCCGTTAGTCACAACAGTTCATGATTTTTGTAGTCTGGCGCCCTTAATGAACTTAACTTACTAACCATCTATTTCAATTAAGACCGACTCTGCCTCTGGATGCGCGTGCTACTCCCAGAAGCTTGGCCCACTGGGGGCCATTAATTAGGCCAAGCAACCCTGGAGCCTTTGGCCACCGTCACGTGACCTCTGTGGAGGGATGCTTGGCTAGCGAGACACAGAGCTTTGACTGGAGCAGGGGGAGCTTAAAGTCGAATTAGTAGATATTGATTTATTTATTACACTGCCAATATTCACTAACACAGGTTATTATTACTTTTCCTTTCGGTCTGGATTTGCACCAGTGAGCATAGCTAGGATCTCTGGAACTTATCAACTATTTTTTATAAAACTTGCTACAGTGCATATTTTATTTTAAAAGAGGTTTAAATCTGGCTTCATGAAAAGCGACTGAGCTGATACCTGCGCTCTTCACCGCAGGTCGGCTATAGTAATCGAGGCCTCCACAGCGTTGGCCTGAGTCTAAGTGATGGTCATGTTTCCCTGAGTGCTTTCCCTCAAAGGTGTAGACAACTTGTGTGGCTGATGGTATAAAGCAAAGAAGGCGGCCCGTCATATCTTGACATGATGTAAAATATCGTTAATATGATGGATGCTTTACTTGCAATTAACCAAGGATAAACTCGGGCCTGATTACAATCTTGGCGGAGGGGTTACTCCGTCACATTCGCTGAAATATAAATCCCATAGGATATCCGCCGAAATATAAATCCCATAGGGTATAATTGGATTTATATTTCGGTGGACAGAATAGCTGTCACCGTTGTGATGGAGTAACCCCTCCGCCAAGATCGTAATCGGGCCCTAAGACTGCTCACTTGTCTTATGGAAAGGACAACTGAAAATCCAGGACCTGGGGTAACTATTGGCAAATACTTTTGATTTGCACTAGTGTTTCCTTATTGGGTGCACCTGGCACAGATTAAGAATGCATACCTGATGAGCTAAAAAAAAAACAAAAAAAAAAACAAGCATTGCCAAAGCCAATAGGTCGCACCTTTTATAATGCGAGTCCCGAGCTGTTTGTTGGCATTGCCAATGTTTTCTTTCAAAAATATTAAAGAAAAAAACATGTAAGTCCTACAGGACAGGCAAACATATGTTTCACAGGATCTCAGAACTGTACGTTGAATTCAGTGTTTTCAATCTTTATAGATGGCATGGTTTATTTTTCAAATAGTTTTCACTCTGGAAACTAATGTGTCGTACTAAGTACTCTGCCTTAGACTCCAGCTGAGTGAGTTCAGCTGATGGCCCTTCCCCCAGAGCCATAATAGTCTTTGTCTGTCAAAGCTTGTGCTTTCATGCAATATGTAGGTTTCAGGAACTAAAACTAAAACAACCCTTAAATTCTGCTCTTCATCCGTACCCCAGTAAAAATATTGCTGTTGCTGTGCTTTTAGAGACAAGCTGGGATGAGTGGGGAGCAACACTGCATGGGGACGGTTTAAGGGGGACGCAGCACATGAGGGAGAAAGCTAGAAAAACATGCACTCTCAAGGAGTGCTGAATGAAAAAGGAATTCCCTAAATTTGAGAAATGAATGATTCAAGTCAGCCAATCAAAAGGATTCTAAATAGCCTATGCTTCAGTGGAGGGACAAACACAAGGAGAGGAAGGCAAGCCACTGAGTAAAAAACAAGCAAATGAGAATGACAATAAAGCCAACCAGTGGTAAGCAGTGAACGGGCTGTAAACCCTTTATATACTGTCTCCACTGCATGCACTGGTTTACAGAGTTCTGACATGCTGAAGAGAACACAACAGAGAAGCACAGCACTGTGGTTTCAAACTGCCCCTCCAGTATTTACTCTTCTGTCTGAAGGGAGTCCTGAAGACTCTCACGAGGGCAAGTGCAGTCCAGGCAATCTGCTTGGGTATGCATGGTGTAAGTGTGCAAAAGCACAATTATGTATCTTCTTTTTAATCTCCATGTTGAACATATTTTTTTCCCTAAGGAAAAATCACCTTCCTTCAACACTCCCTGGGAGGAGTGTCAAATGTAGACCCTGAAGTTATGGGTCTATGCCGAATTTTAAGGACAAACATTGACTATGTACATTAATTCGTTTTAGATTAATAGGAAGCCATTTTAGAAAATCTGGCCCTTCTGGACCTCTGCCGGACACCTCTACCCTGAAATATCGCTGTTCATCCATCCTCCAACCTCCTATCAAAGGACTTTCTGAATACCAACATCATTACAAATTTGCAGACATAAAGTAACTTTTTTGCTAGACAGTCGTTCACAAATGCCCGCTATCCTGCTCCTTGTCAGAGTTTTTTACTTTAGCGGATAATCCGCATAATTTATGAATTGTTGCAGGAGTACAAATCAAAACATTTAATTTCATGTTGAAGCAGAGTTCCAAGATGGCTGCCTCTTTCTGCTAGTTTTTCAACTTTATCTTGCCTCCGTTTGTTTCTGACCTTAATTCTGCCTCTTTCTGCTCATTTCGACTCGTATTCTGCTTCTTTCTGCTCATTTTGACCTTAATTCTGCCTCTTTCTGCTCGTTTCTCACCTTTATTTTGCCTCTTTCTCCTCGTTGCTGACCTTTATTCTGCCTCTTTCTGCTTGTTTCTGACTTTAATTCTGCCTCTCTCTGCTCCTTTTTGTTCTTTCCCCCTGGACCGCAGGGTAGCCTCAAGGCCCCTGCGATCCCAGCCGGCTCTCCGCCTCCTATGGGAGCTGGCATTGCTGCTGCACGCAGGGAACTGCTGGAAATGCAGCTCCCTATGTGCAGGAGCAATAGTTTCATCTCTTTCCCTGCATGCATGTCTACGGGCAGGGAAAGAGATGAGACCTCTGCTTCCAGCGGGCAGGAGCACTTTGACAGCTGCCACCCGCTGGAACCGGAGTATTTGCTTTAGCTTGGCTAGAGCTGTCACAGCTCCTGCAAAGCAGAAGCAAACAGCTATGTCCTGAGGTTGAGCACCTCAGGACATAGCAGGAGGCAGCCCTTTGGGGTGGCAGTCCCCAGGGCCTGCCCTGGGGAGGTATTGGTCCCCGGGGTCGAGAATGGCCTGGGAGGGGGGCCGCCTCTCCCATTATTTAAAGTCAATCAATCAATCACGGCATTTATAGAGCGCGCTACTCACCCGGGAGGGTCTCAAGGCGCTGGGGGAGGGGGTAAGTTACTGCTCGAACAGCCAGGTCTTGAGCTGCTTCCTGAAGGCGAGATGGTCCTGGGTTCGCCGAAGGTGAGTGGGGAGGGAGTTCCAGGTCTTGGCCGCCAGGTAGGAGAAGGATCTTCCTCCGGCGGTGGTTCTGCGGATGCGTGGTACGGTGGCGAGGGCGTGGCTGGTTGATCGTAGCTGGCGTGTGGGCGTGTAGAAGGACATGCGGTCGTTGAGGTACTTTGGGCCCAGGTCGTGGAGGGCCTTGTGTGCGTGGTTTGGCCCCGGGGAGGTGGTGGTCCCCGGGGCCTAGGGGACCCCCCATTAGATGTTTTTTAGACCCGGGAGGTGGTGGTCCACGGCCTCTGGGGGGGGGGTCCGCGTGACATCCCGATCTACGTTTTAATAGCCCCGGTGAGGTGGTGGTCCCCGGGGCTTATGGAGCTCATGGAGGGGGCCCCGTGTGCACCCTCCCTTTTTTTTCTTTTTTTCATTATAAATAAAGCCCCGGGGAGATTGTGGCCCCATGAGCCCTCGGGAGGGGGGGCCCTGTCCCCTCCTCCTTTAAACAATGCCCCAGGGATCTGGTCCACCCAGGGGCTTTTTCACAACCCGCGCCTGTTTTTTAATTTCCGCTGCAGTCATGGATCCACAGTGATTTTAGGAGATCATCTAAAAAATAAAATGCTTTTATGCCCTGTTAGGACCCCTCTAGGACCTCCGCACCAGAGCTAAGGGATCAGGGTATTCCTAGCTTGCCCCCTTTTTTTTCTTTTTTAAACCTTTTTTCAGGGACTCTGCAAAAGCAGAGTCCCAAGATGGCTGCCAACACATCTGGTTGAAGTGTTGGCATCCAATCAGATCTCAGCACGAGATCGGGAGGGTTTGCAGAGCCTTCACGTCCCTAGATATCCAAATTAGCTTTTATATCTCCAAAACTACTGAACGGATCTGCACCACTTTACAAAAAGGTCGCTTTCTGGACCAACAGCTACCTTTCTGCCAAATTTGGTGTAATTCCGTTCAGCGGTTTGGGCTATAGTCGTGTCTAAAATTCATATGAGAATTAACATGGAAATGCACTTTTTTGTACCCCCTTTTTCTCAGCCCCCCCCCCCCACTTGACGGATCGCCCCGAAACTTTGCATGCTCAGCTAGAATCACCGGCATACGTTTTTGGGAAAATGTCGTGAAGATTCGTTCAACGGCGCCAAAGATTTAGGCGGGTCAAAAAACGCTTTTCCTATGGAAACAGGGTCCTAACTATAACTACCTACTGCCGATGGCTAGTAGGTAATATATTTATAAACATTTTAGTAAAAGGTCTTGGCTAATGCCAGACCTAACAAGGACTTTATGGTGCATTTTGAATCCCATTTTTTCCCCAAACATATTCGCTAAAAAGCATAAATAGTTCTGGTCTGCAGCTCACAAAATAATGCAATTCTTTGTCAAAGGGAGGATTTCACATGAGAACTCCAGGTCCCTATTTCACCGTCCCACTACTGTTGTTCACAGTAGTTCCTGTGGGTCCTTCTCTATGCTATGTCGCACTCCTTGTATGCTCTGTGTTTCCTGCAGGGCTCCATCTCTTAACCGCTCTGTTCCTTCCAACTATTAATGACAGAGGTATGACACGGTGGCCAAATAAAAGCGACGACTGGTCAGCCAGAGACCAAAGTTTGGTTTGATGAAGGAGGCAAGTAAGTGCTCTCCCAGACCATTATATTTACCATGCCTACCTACCTAACCTGCTATCCTGGCCTACCAAAGCTTACCTACCATACTTACAATGCCTAACCTACCATAAATTGCTTACCATACCTAACCCACCATGCCTAACCTGCCTTCATCTTTGCAGTGGATATCTCTTATGCCTGCCAATTAAATGGCCATTTTTTGGGGGGGGAAAGGGCATGGATTTCTAACACAGGCCTAAGCAAGTGGTTCTTAACCTTTTGACATTTGTGGACCCACACTTAATCATTACTGGAACTGGGGACCCCCACTGCACGATTAATGGAAGCAGGGGACCCTGGTCTAAGCATTTTCGATGATTTGAACCACAAAATATACAGAAATAAGCATTCATCAGACAAATACACAAATGATTAAACATTTTATTTTATTCACAAACAAATATGAAGAAATCTAAATTCTATTTTTAAAAAGGAAAGTTGGAGCCTTTCTAAATTCAGTTGAGGTCACTTATTGTCCATACAATATTCTGTTTGATGCACTTGCTCTGCTCCAACGAATCGATCTGAGTATACTAACTTAGGGGGCAGAGTTACAAGCCCCTTGCGACACTTTTACGCCGCCGTTGCATCACTTTTGTGTCGCAGCAGCAGCGTAAACAATGCAGCCAATTTACAACATGACGCATCTAGGGAGATGTGTCCCGTTGTAAAGCCCTGCGTCAGGTATAATGTATGCAGGGTGGGGGTTCCCACGCAGTAAAGCCTTGTAAAAGTGACGCAGTGAAATCTACAAGATTTCACTGCGCCACTTCTAGGACACCACTGTGTCGAAACCAGGCGTAAGGAGTGACACAGTACAGTAAGTATAGGCCTCAACATGCATTGCTGGAGTTGCGTCGTGCTTGCGACACGACTCCAGCAATGCGTGACTTTTGGTCCAACAGATGCATCAGAATTTCTGACGCATCTGTCAAACCTTGCGCCATGGTGCGCCGTATTGTAAATACGGCGCATCCATGGTGGCGCAAAGGTATCGCAGGCTGGCGCATGGAAACGGACGCATCTCTACAGATGCGTCAGTTTCTTGTAAATTTGCCCCTTCATTTTTAGCCTCCAGTTTCAAAACCCTTCACATTTACAGGACGCTTTAAAAAATGTTATATCCACTTTATTAATCCGTAATTATTATTTCATTTTCTAAGCAGTTGCTGACTCCGAGTATGCTGCGCTGACCCCTAGGGGTCCCCAGGTTAAGAACACCTGCTTATGGTACCGCATTTTGCAGGGGATAGCGCTGTTTACAGATTTTAAAGTGCTTGAAAATGCGAATGCAATACCTTCTTCAAAATTGGCGGGACCTTGTTTTATTCTTTCAGAGCAATCCAAGTTAAAAGCTTCTTATAGAAAGGGCCTAGAATGTTCCATACGCCATTCTGCCCCCGGGACGCAGCGTAATTCTATAGCATAAGGGCTTCACGTGGAGGGAAGGGTCTGCGTGATTTTTAATTGGCTCCGGTGCAGAATTGGGCCGCGCGCAGTATTGGGCCACGGCTGTGACCGCAGTCCCCCTGTGCCTTTGCTGGCTACGGATGGAACCAGCGCGCGGTGCAGAACTGCTACGCAAGCCTGACATCATTTCAAGTCGTGTAAGCAAGTTGCCTCAAGAAAGGGCCGTCTAGAAAGGGTTTCTGCAGCACTTTCATCGCACAGACGTCACCATCAGCTTCAGACTGCGGGAGTTTTTGCAGCACAGCAGTAAACGCCGGTGCTCGCAGGTACCCTCCTGTCATACCTGTCACCTACCCAGGCGTGGGCTAAAAATGGCAATTACAGATGGAACGCGTCGTTTCATTATTAGTTCGCATTATATTAAAAAGACACAAGTCGTACTAAAACCGCTATCCATGCAGCACGCCTTATTCTAAATGTGTCTTATTGGGTTTTGTAGGAGTGGCTCTGCTCTGACGCCGGCAGCAGGATAGCCTCCATTAACTGAACAGTGGGCTAGAATAGGGTCCCACTGGCGATCCGCATACTCTAGTTGTGCATCTTTCTGCTTGGTTTCCAATTAGTATTTTCTTTCATTTAGGAGACCATAGGATGACTTATTTTTAGGTTTTCACTTTTAAAAGGGACATACTGTGAATTTCCCCCTCTCCAGCTCCAGAGCCATCATGGGCGCTTGCCTCTGCTCGCAGCCTATGTTATCCCGGTAGTACTTCTTGTAAAAGGGAGGAAGCAAACCGGATGTGGATCACTTGTACTCTGTATTTCCGGGTCAAGTTGGCCGCTGCCACCTACCCCACGAATAACGAGTAAGGTGCACAACACGGACTGCCCTGCTCCTGGGCACCAAGTCTCTTGGCATCAAAGGCGAAAAACGAAAATGGTCAAGAGAAGCCGTGCTCTTTTCTATTAATCCCGAGAAAGTAAACTAGTAATATTTCACCTTTAAATATTCTAGCTGCAGTTGTTGACCCCCTGTTATTAACAGTGAAAAATACCTTTTCTCCTCACTTCTCTATCCTCCAATAATGGTAAAGTTACCCGAGTAGACCTTGCAGGCCACAGGTATCCAATTTCAAGATGCAGCTAGAGTCTTTGGAATGTTCTGGAATGTTTAGTGGCATCCTAGAAAACATTGTGCCAACAACTGGGCCCAGGTGGTTGGGAGTGTAGAGTTGTTAAACTATTACAACCATCTGTAATTTCCACTCCTTTAGTTTGTGTTGTCTCATCTTTTGCTCTTTAATGGTGAAAGTCTGTGCTTTGCTCACACACTCTGCCAGTCACCGGGCATGCACAGTCCGCATGCCCTCGTGGCATGATCCACACGGGGCTATTTATGCTCGCTTAGTGATGAAACCAGAGGGAAGTTCGAGACTGTGTGCTAGCACCGGAAGGCATTGCGGCGTCTATCTTGAAACTCTATACACGTTCTTGCCATTCTAAGTGGCATGGCCAAACCTCATCAGCTTCTTCAAAAGCATTGAAACTTTGCACTGGTGCCAAAAAACGTAGCAAATCCATTTGCACCATATTTTCGGCTTGATTAGTACTTGCTATGTTTACATATTTAAAGTGTTGACAATATGTATCATCAAATTTTCAAATATGAAAGATGGGGATACTGTGGACTTAAATTTAGGTCCCCTCTTTTGGATGTTGACTTTTCCTGTCTTTCATTTTATTTAATTTTGTTGGATACAAAACAATCTTATTGTTTACAAAATTATCAAGACTAATACAAAACCAATGTGCTCTATTTCTTTAAAAGGGCTATTCAAGGATCAGAGAGAGAGAGAGAGAGAGAGAGAGAGAGAGAGAGAGAGAGAGAGAGTGTGTGTGTGTGTGTGTGTGTGTAAAAAATAAAATTACATTATGCGTGGCACAGCAACTGCCAGTGGGTTTTACCTTTTTCACGAAATTTTAGACACCGATGCAAATACATTTTATATAGTACACATGATCAGAAAAAATACTATCAAAAAAGGTGTCTTGAGCTGTATAGTACATAAAGAAATAGGGAATTAATTGTTCCACCTCATTCATGTACTGAAATAAAAACATTTTCATGTGTTGTATAGTACATTAAGTGTTTTATGGAGAAGAGAACCTAGTGGATAACCATAAAATCATTTTGAATTTCTCAGCTGCACATTTTGCCCTAGTCAGCTAGCCTTTTAAGAAATACTGACCATTACTTCATCTGTTTCAGTGCAGTATTGACCATGGGTATTTGTGTGTGACTACACACTTGTTAAAAGGTCATCTTACTCACTTATGTAGTATGTACATTTCACCTGACTTCTTTAACTACTCATCGCAATTCATCATATATGCGATCTGCTCTGAAAGATGCTGAAAAAGACTTAGGGGCTTATTACGATGGCGGTCGGATTTTACCTGGCCGCCACCGTAGCGGTGATTGTGTCCGACCGCCATGCGTGCGGCGGTCCTGCGGGTCAAATTACGATGGGACCGCCACCGCTGCGGTCGGATTCCACACCCTTAACAATGCGGCGCAGAGTGCTAACAGCAGCACCGCCGGGATGTCATCAGGAGCATGCTGTGCATCTCACTGCACAACGTGGCAGGCACTACACTGTGCCTGCCACATGGTGCAGTGAAATGTAGGGGGGTATCATGGGTACTCCCCCAGTGCACCCTCACCCCCCCCCCCCCCAAACACAAGGGGGGCCCGCAACGGGCCCCGGAAGAGTTCCTCCGCATGCCTTTCTACGGCGGTGCAACCGCCACGGAAAGGCTGGCTACCGCCGGCATCATAATTGTGCCGGCGGAGCCTACGAGTCACCGCCGCCATTCTATGCATGCTAGACGCTCCGCCGGGCAATCGGAACGATTGCTACCGGCGGAAAAGCGGCGGACGGTCTTTCCGTCCGCCGCGGTACCCACCGCCATCGTAATATGGCGGGCGTGCGGACCGCTGCTGGCGTGCGGAAAATGGCATTTTCTGCCAGCACCGCGGTTGTGCTACCGCTCGCCATCGTAATAAGCCCCTAAGTGCTGTAATCTTTTAAAATGGTAACATATTGTATTTTTTTCCAAGTGGCCAAAAATAATTATCTTTCATGTGTGTCAGTCCGTATCATATGATATTTGCATGCATTTCATCCATGTACCTTTCCATTCGGTTTACCAAAACCATGCCAAAGTTGCCACTATTATTCAAGTTCAATGGTTCTGAAGGTCATGTAAAACAGTCTCTAATTTAAATGAGTACCAATAATTCCTCTTCTGTATTTAATCCCTCTGGTATACAGTATTCCAAGTCAATTATATTGGTTAATTCTAGGCATCTTGGCTTTAATCTCCTATTACCTTCTCTGTTACTGTCCCGCCTAATATATTCCCTGGTATGATAGTACCTTCTCATTTTCTTCATTCTTGTGGAAGTGCCTAGCATTAGGGTAACTCATGTCTTTGTTATTTATCACTCGCAGGTACTGCTGCATTCATTATTTAACTACGAAGATTGTACTTTCAACGTAGTACTTGTCGCATGTTCGTTCTAGAATAGAAATTTTATAATCCGAGTGATGTGACCTGCATGTGATGGATTAAAAAGAAAGGAGCCATAAGGTGGCAGTGAGTACCCTGGCTCAGGTCGAGAGTGCCCAAAAGGACCAAAGAAGTAATCTGTTTGCATATATATTTTTTGTAATCAGTTTTGTCACAGGGTTTGCACACCTAGAGTGCCTCTGAAATTCACGAACCCTGGTTTGGCTCCATGAACCTATGGCAAAAAAGATTGGATCAGGTTTTGGGATGATGGACCCAGGGTTGTGTATGCGAACCACAGAGGGAGCCCAGAAAGGGTCTGTGTATATCTAGGGGATTGCAACTCCCATTGGGATCCATAAAAAAATAATAAAATAATTTATTTTTAATTAAATGGGTCCAGCCGTCTGCTTGACTGTCCCAAGCAGGAGTTGGCTATCTGTGGTGTGTTAGGCGCAGTCAGGCCCTGTGGACAACACCGACTGTGCATGTCCGAAGACTATTAAACTGTGTTAACATAGCAAACCGATTAGACGTGATTTACATGTAATAAATCAGTGATCGATGTTTAAAAAGCTTCGGTAATCTAGTTTCTGTTTAATCGCCCCCGTGCAAAAACTTTTATGTGATATGGACTGAAGCAAAATATGTCTGCTCCATTCCAGTTACACCCGCTGCACAGTAGTAGGAAATGTGTTGCTATTTTTTCACTACTGTAAAGTCTCTGTAATATGGCCACTGGATTACTGGAAAAAGACCTGGAAGACCAGGGATACCCAGGCGTCCCCAGAAGTGATTAATTTTTGCCTCGACTGCTAATTGTTTTCTGCTAATTAATTTCTGCAGGGATCAAAAAAAGGGCACACAAAGTGCTCCAGAGTTGAGAAAACGTGAATGCCTGGCTGCACTGGGTGGTCTCTGTAAACGTAGAAGAACGCTGTTGGTTTCAAATTCCAATCGGGAAGCCAGAAATAGCCTACCCGAGTGTGCTGCTGTCGCTGATTTGATGTTGTGATGGTTTGTATTTCTCTTCAGCAAGCGTTAATTGATAGTGTGCAGTTTGCTGCTCTGTAGAGTTCATGCGCCGCTGCAGAGGGTGCCCAGGGGAAGAAAGGCCGCTTTGTCTTCCCTCAGGGACGTTTGGCAAATGGTGTATAGCTGGCAAGTGACCCCATGAGAAATGTGATACTGTTAGGCAGCCCTGGTATATTTACAGATATTTGCATGCTTGTATATTTAAGGACCTATTTAAAATTAGGAAAAGTGAAAGTCCTATAATGCAAAGTGCTGTGGGTTGAAACTCCAAGCCCCTTGGCATCTTTGTGGTGGCGATAGAACATAGTGACCACTTTCTTGGGCTTGCGCATTCTGTGAGTTGGCCAGCGTTTGGTCGCTACTCGCATGATATGCACCAGACTGGAGTGTTGTCTTGTCTGTTTTGACCAGGGTTACAGTCCACTGGGTGGCTTATTGGCGTTTGTTGGAGGGTTGGAGAAAGGCCAGACTGGCTTGTGAGGGGTCATTTTTGCCAATGAGAGGCTGGAATGAGTTTCGGGTACAGCTCTGTATGTGAGTTGTCGTGGGAGGTGTGTTAGTGTCTCTGTATAGTCTGCGCTGGGTGGGTTTACATACGTTGTCCCTGTTCTTGGCTGCATTTTTAGGATTTTTGGAAAGCAGTTGTCACCTGAGTGGGCATCTAGTGGACCAGACTGTTATGAGCCAGGGCAGCCAGGGGCAACAAGCATCATGCAGGGGCAAGCGTGATGCGAGAGGCAATCCCAACAGGTGGAGTTTGGAAGGATGCTAGGTGCTAATGTACAAAGCTCACTGCTGGGCTCAGTAGAATTGAGAATTATAGGACTAGTTTAAAGGTGTTGAGATTAAGGTCTACGCCAACCTGCGTCTGGTGGAAAAGGGCCTGGGATAAGGGACATGGAGTATAGCAGTGGTCCCAGCGGTGTAGGGTGATAGGCCTGAATTGGGGTGTGGGCTTTACATGAGTGGCAGTGACTCAATTTCGATAATGGCGTTCATTGTGGACCAAAGCTGGTTGAATGACGGGCACATTTCTAAGGGAACGGGGGGGGGGGGATGGGGATGTTACATTTTAACCTTGCAGACCAGGCAGTATAATCCCTTGGAATGGATAAAATTGGAGTTGAGGGCAATGGGTTATTAATCAGAAAAGTGGTTGCAGTAACAAATGTGGCAAAGGGCGGCAACTTGGGGGTGGACACTGTTGACGGGTACTGGGAGGGTGGTGAGCCCTCAGTGGCCTTGGGAAATTGAGAGTTCTCAAGCATCACGCGTTAGGGCACAGAGAACACAATGATCATTCAGTGGAAGATCTGTAACAGTGGAGGGTAACTCAGCCACTTTGATGCTAGACTAGTGGAGTTTTCGATGTGCCTCCACCCCAAACAATGGAGAAAGTAGCTGCGCAATGTACCCCTTATCTCCCAGGAGAGGAGTTTACGGTACTAAAAAATAGGTAGTAAAAATAACTTGAGAGAGAGAAATTGTGGTGTAGAGCGCCCACTTCTTTCTCCACCAGGACAAAGAGACCGCAGACTCTGTAGTGGACGAATGTGACTGGAATGTAGTGGCCCACAGATGGATGTGTTAAAAACGATACAGGTGCGTTGATGGAAAAGGGAGGGGGAAATAGGGTCCCTTGAGGTTAATACCAGCAAATGAGAAGCGGGTAAGTTAGCTGGGTAGAGTAGTTTGGTAGAACACTAACTTTAGTTAAGGATAGTAGGAGTCTTTAAATGATGGAACTTAGGATTGCTATAGTGCAAGGATGACAATGAATGAGAGAAGGTCAAAGCAGTTGGGTGGGTCGAGTTAATGGGTCATTATTCAATTCACTGTTGTGGTTCAGTGGACAGAGATGCTAATGTTTTTCATTGGGCTTTCAGCCTCCAGGCAACTCTACTTTTTCCATATATTACACTATATATACAAGCATAATGACCTCAGAGGGGCACTCAATCAGAAAGTGAATGTAAACAACTGTATATTTTACATTTATTTAAGTTTACATAGATACCACAGAAAGTAATGGTTATTAATGCTACGGTCAGTGTCTATAGGATGTGGACTTCACCAAGCCTACTACCCTGATGTACCCCATTCAGAAGAGATGGCAATTTTGCTGAAGGATAGTCAGCAAACTTAGGTCGCTTATAGATACATTATCATTAGAAGTCCCTCTTATCAACGTGTTTAAGGATTGAAGTGGCATCATGGGTCCTAAACTTAGGAAATCCGGTATCTCCTGTTACGACATGGTTTGTTAGGAGTCCGACAAACCTTGGAATTGATGCATTAGCAGATAGAGGATACTGGGTGTAACGATCATAAAAGTTGCTAGAAAGATATATTTTTTACTCCCTTTATGCGCCAAATGGGTACATCTCCAAATGTGAGTTATGTGCAGAAATGCTGGCAGCTGTTTTGTGAGAGTTTATGCATGGTAGAGTGTAAATCGAGGTCGGAGATGCTAGTAATGCCAAGGGATGTAGCCGAGATAAAAGGAAAATGTTTTAAGATCCACATTACTGTGTTGGATGGAAAGCCAGTAGTTAACTCCTCTAGACAAAACCTTGCTACAGGGAAGGCAGCTACCTCTGACAGTAGTATGTAGTTGCTGTGGTCTGATAGTTCTTTAATAGCCTTGATGCTGTTCCTCTTAAGCGAGCTCTAAGGTATTAAATCCCATTGTCCAGTTAGTCATTATCCCCAATAAGCCAGTCATGGTATCAGAGTGGAGCATGAATGCATTGACATGCAGTGTTTGCATCATACCCAGCAAATCTTTTAAAGGGACTAAGAGCGGGCGATCCTCTGGGTGGAAGCAGATTCAAGGATCCTTCTGAGCCTAGACGGATGGCATGCTCAGAGCAGTTTTAGATCTGTGGTCAGGCCAGTTTCACGGTGACACTTGCTGGAATGGTAGGGCTTGATCATCTCATCAAGCAGAAGGTATTCCAGTCAACGCAACAACTTTCCGTGTGTTGTGTGGGCTTCTTGAGTGCATTCCACTGTGTTGGAAAGAAATTGTGGGCATGAGTGCCAGTTTTTGTTTTTTATCATGAAGAGGGCTTATTGTACATACTGTTGGTGTAAACTTGTTCAGACGCAGGTACCTTTCACTTGCAAGGGGCTCGACCTAGAGAAATTTTGGATCCAGAAAGCACTTGCCCAACTGAGATGCGGTTTAATAATAGTACTTAGGTTTGTGGAGGGTTAACTGTTATGGGCATAAGCAACAATGGTCATCCTGTATAATTATATTAAAAACCACCTACACGGATGGATGATTGGAAATGAATACACTGGAGTAAATTGAGACCCTTTACAAAGTGCAAAAGGGATCTCTGAGAAAGTCACCTGGACTTTACCTTTGTTACAGGTAGTGATGTAATAAAGTGTGCAGGAACACTCTTGGCTCCTGTGAATAGAGTGCTAAGCCAGTGTTTTATATGAAGGGTGTCTTGGGATGTAATACATACTTTGGGTAAGGTTGGTTGCCCCACATTTTGGCTTTCACCTTACAATTGTGGCCATAGACATGAAAAATGTCAGTGTCAGCCAAATGAAAGCGGCGGCGCCTTGCTTGTTAATGAATGCTTCTGAGCTCAGAACCACCACTCTGCCCTATCAGGCGTGCATCATAGGCCTACATATTGCAACTCGAGGTGGTAGCTAATGGCATCATAAAAGGTTTGGTTATGTATTACTCGGCGCTTAACTACCGACTTGTGTGAACTTCACTGAATGTCCCACCTGGTTGATGACCTCCTGTGCACTGTTACTGCTTGTAGATGTCTTGTGCATCTTTCTGCATGGGCGCCCAGGTGTACTATGCACATCCCTGGTGCACTGCACTAGATCTATTCAGGCCACCTCTTTGGAACGCTGCTTTAGTAGTTTCAACAGAAACAAAAGTGTGCAAAACAAATTTTTTTTTTTAAGTATGACCTACAGGAAGCTTAAGCTGTCTTCCATTACCCAAAGTCATGTTTTTCAAGGTATGTATAATAAATAGGGTGGAAGGGGGGTTGCGCGCGCGCACTAGCCAACACACTTTAGCCATCAGTTTAATACATTTTTGTGATGGATGTTTGTCTTTCTTCGTTATTTTTTTTCTTCTTCTTTACACATGCTCACCACCTTTAGAAGGGGGAATTTTTATGTTTTTTCTGCCCTTACATATGCACATAACCTTCAGTTGGCTGAATTTTTCTATTTATTTTTCAACTTTTAATAACCATTGCATGTGTTGACAAAAAATAAAAGTAAAGCATTGCAGGCTTTTCAAGGCCAGACCTATTAGCTTTGACCATGCTTGCTTTTATGCTGCTGTAGTTGCTAGGTTAGAATTTCTCATTTGTTTTGAAATAAAGCCTATTTTTAGTGCTAAACTGCCTTGTTAACCTCGTCCCCGTTATAGTATGTGTAATGTTTTCGTGTGACTCCATGGTTCACCCCTAAATCCTGTTTCTGGTGTCACACAGCAAAGCCGCATCCCGGGGTCAGGTTTGGGAAATAATGGCTGCCTTCATTCCCCTTGAGTTGGCACAAGAACCAGACACTGATGTCTTTAGTATATCCTGCAGGACGCCTCCGTGAGTAATGGCTCGCCTCTGAGTTGTGCGGTGATCTGCAGGTCTTGTGTTCGAATCCAAGCAGGGATGAGTCAGCCCTTTATCCTTTAAAGTAATTTGAGTACCATAAAATTGGGGAACAATGACACCTGTTAAGCGATGAGAAACGGCAAGAGTGCCATGTAAAACGCTATGTGAAACACTTTACTAAATCTTTTTGCCCAACTGTTTTCATTTAAATTAAGGGTTGCAGTACATGCCTACACTGGTAATGTTCCTCCAAGCCAACTGCAATGGCGTGCTAATGACGGTTCCAGATTATCGACAGTTGTTAGCTAATCTCAAAGATAACATTCATTGCAATGAAGACAAAGGAACAAATTCCCAGCATTGGGCCGCAGGGCGCAGAACGGACCACAACTGACTCTCCAGATGTGTGAAAAGGCCGCTTTATTGAAGACGGGTGCACCTTACAAAAACATAACCTTGGCCTTTGCCTCACAAAACTATAACTAGCTATACAGGCTTCATCTACGTATCCTCCTCCCCCCATCCCTAAGGTTTCCCCAAACACAATTGCAATTTATTTAACCGACCCCAACTTGATCAATAACTTTCGCCCCTTTAAAACCTTGTAACCTCTTCTCAACCTGTCTAAAGATCTATCTACTCGATCAATAACTGTTAATCCTTTAAACCCTGTAACCTCTTCTCTACCTGTCTAAAGATTTATCTACTAAGTATATCCTATCCTAACCTCATTACCTGCTTGTCCCCAACCATAAAATGAAACGGTAAAACTGGCCACCCTACCCAACGCCACTCAGAAATAGACCCTATGACGTTTCTGACCCCCCACCTCCCAGGCCACTTCTAGGGTATCTTCGTATGTCCAGGGCTACATCTAGGACTTCCTTAATTTGAATCAAATACAACTCCATCCCGAAGCGAGACAAATGCACCCCATCATCTCTGAAAAAATACACCGCCGTATACTTTAGCTCTGGGTGTTCTACCCTGCCCAGTCCTGCCTCCCTGCAAAAAACACTCATGTCCCTGTTTACTTTCCTCCTGGCCTTATCAATGGCCACAGGCCTCTCGGCCCCCCTCCAATGCCTTCTGGGAATGAATTCGCTCCACACAATGAAGCACCTTGCCTACTGCTGCCTAATTTCCTTCAAATCCCGCTTCATCTGTTTCAGAAGAGACAAGCCTTTACACAATACTAGATCATTTTTCCCCAAGTGAATTATCAATACATCTGGGAAGACATAGCGATGCAGTAACTTATTTAAAAGGGGAAAAGCTTGTGCCAATGCATGCACCCTTTCCCATGCCAACTGACTTTAAACAATGCCGGATCCAGCCCTAGATTTACACCTTTACCTTCTTATTGTTCGTGTCTTTCTGCCCATTTAACGAACGAGTGCCCGACAATCCAGATTGATAGCGCCTCTGACTCTGGTCCTTGCTACTGCACCTGAAAAGACACGTGCGTGAGAAAGGGAATCACATATCCACAGCCCTCCCCACCCCCTTCCTCCCCCTTTTGACATAACGTTTATAGCAGTCTGACAACCAACCTCCCAACCGTTTCAGCCTCTCCGCGTCCCAACCCATCCTCGCTGCTTCGGAAGTCACCCCTATCCGGACTGAATGAGTTCCAAACGCCTCTGGCACCTCACCCAGAAGTTTTAACGAACGCCTCATGACCCACAGCAGCTGCGCCGACTTTACCACCCGCCCCGAGGTTCTGTGAAAAACATCCCCCACCTCCCTCCTTAACCCTCCCTGCAAAGCGCACCCCCATTGCACCGGGCATATCAGAGGGTCCTCACTGGCCCAAAGCACCGCTGACTTCCCAACCCCCCTTTGATCCGTCTTCGAGTGCGTGAGGAAGATGGAGACTGCTTTGCTCTCTTTTTCACATCCCTGTACTTCATCCCACTGCAGTCCTGAAACCCTCTTTCCTTCCCAACAGCTCTGATACTCTGAAAGCTCCGAAATACAACCAAGACATTAACGCAGCAAATAAGACCGCCTCCTGCTGGCTGATGCAAATTCTGGGTAACACCTCTATCATTCTGCCCAACATAACCTTTTTCACCGGTAACCTGACCCGCTGTCCCCTACCCGATTCCCTGGCCCAACCTTCTAGCATACGCATCCCCAGCTCGCCTGCTGTTGGGGCATATCCCCACATTAACTTGCCCATGAACGCTATTCCTGCCAGCTTTGCCGCTATGGTAACCTTCGACAAACCCTTCTCAATCATGGCCAAAATGAACTGAACGACCTCTTCTTCCCTGGCCCACGTCCCCGACCTCCTCTTCGCACTTCCCTGTAGAAACTCCTGCCACGCCTGTCCGTAGGCCCATCTCGTAGAAACGGCTAACAACCCTACCACCAGTTCCGCCTCCGTGGCCAGCTCATAGAACCTTTCCCACTGCGTACGAGACAAAGCATCCGCAATGTCATTGTCTACACTCAGGACGTGTCTTGCCCGGAACTGTATGTCGTACTTTAGGCAACTTAGCATGAATACGCTCATTAGCTTTAGGACCTGCTCATCCCTTGCGGACTGCCCGTTGACCACCTGCACCACTGCCATGTTGTCTACCCTGAAAGTGACTCTTTTATGTGCTAGCCTCTGCCCCCCACAGCGTGACAGCTACCACTTGGGGAAAACAATTCTAAAAAGGCAATGCTCCTGCCCCCGCCCTTCCAATGATGCAGCCACTCTTCCGCGCACCACTTGCCCTGCCAGTACAGCCCGAACCTGCATGCTCCCGCGGCGTCCGAGAATATCTGAACATCCCATTCCTCTGGTGCGGACATGGGGATCCCATTGAATTCCTCCAAAAACCTGCACCCCATTATTAAGTCCTCCTTTGCCCCTGCTGACAAGCGCATGTTGTGGTGGTGGCAGTGTGAGGCCTGCCAGTGTCCTGCTCAGTCTCCTGCAAATTGTCCGTCCTGCCCTCACTACTCTGCATGCGAAATTCAAATGTCCAAGTAACACTTGTACCATCCTCACTGTCACTTTCTCTTTGGCCAGGATGTCCTCAATCAACAATCTCATGTGCAGTATTTTATCCTCCAGCAACCTGGCCTCCATAGCCACGGAATCTAGTTCAATCCCCAGAAATGACAACACCGTACTTGGACCTTGTGTCTTCTCCGGTGCCAAAGGGACACCCAGTGTCCCCATGAACTCCTGGAAACTATCCAGCTGCTGCTGGCAGTCCGTCGAACCAGGCCGCCCCACCAGGAAAAAGTCATCAAGGTAGTGTGTCACCGTCTCTTTTCCCGTTTTCCACAAGAAGACCCATTGCAGGAGTGAAATGAACTTTTCGAACAAAGCACATGATATCTAACACCCCACGGGTAAAGCCTTATCCACAAAGATGTTCCCGTCCACTTGAATACCCAGCAGCTGAAAATCCTCCGGGTGTACTGGCAGCAGCCAGAAGGCAGCCTTGATGTCGCATTTTGCCATCTCGGCCCCTTTGCCTACTCCCTCCACCAAGGCCCTAGCTACATCCACTGAGGAGTAAGGCACTGATGTTAAGTCTTCTGAAATGAAATAGTTTACTGACCCCCCTTGTGGCCATAACAAATGTTGAATTAAACGATACTGGCCTCTCTCCTTTTTTTGGCACGACCCCCACAGGAGAAATAATCAGCTCCTTTATCGGGCTAATTACAAATGGCCCCTCTATGTGCCCTTCTTGCACCTCCTTTTGCAATTTCCCAAAAACCACTGCTTTGTGAGCCGCCACCGACTTCATGTTGTCTGCTCATCTTGCTAACCTCGGGCCCTCGTAACCTAACTTAAAACCTTCCCTGAAACCCCTACTCAGTATTTGCGCATCCTGTTCTCTTGGGTAATGCGCTAGCCAGTCCTCTAAGCAGTCCAGTTTAATGGGTGTATGAGCCTTTGTCCATGTAACCCTGTGCCCCCGACCTCCCCTGCCTCCCATCCCCTGATGTCCGCCATTGGCACTCTGGTGTTGGTGACCCTGCCCCCCTGTCTGGCCCTGCCCTGCATATCCTGCCCCGAAGCACTGCACCAATGGGTGCCTTCCTGAGCATTTCGAGCATTCATGCCGAAATCTGCAATATTCCCGGGTGCAGGTACCCTTGTTATCGTCCCAACACGCCCCTGGTCCTCCCCCTGCTGACTTCAGAGACAGATCTCGCTGTCCCCTTCGTCACTCTGGCATCCGACCCTGTGGACACCCTCCGCCTTGTGCTAACGGCCCTACCCTGCCCTCCTGTCTTACCTGGCGTCAAAGTCGGTGTCCTCACTGGGTCCAACCGCCTAACCAGTCGTGCAGAGGGTTGCGTCTCCTGAAGCTTGGCCGGGAACTCCGCCTCTTGTCCCACATCCTGTAACACATTAGGCACAAAATCACTTGTTCCCCCCCTTTCTTCCTCGACTATTTCCCCCTCCTCCAAACTATCCTCATCATAGTCTAGTGGGATATCCTCCCACTCCCCCTCTTCTTGTACTCTTTGTACCCCCTTGTGCCTTGCCTTTAGGATACATTTCTCTATAGTGCTCCTTGAAATCGGCGGGGGCTCCCGCTGCCCCTCGGCCTCCACTTTCCGTATTTGCCCAAACTCTGTCACTGCTGCCCTAGAGGGCACCTCTGCCCAACTGGGCTGTCGCCCAGACGTGACCCTTTCCGACTTCCACTCCTCCTTGCCACCATAGTCCCTCGCCGTGGTCCAGCTGGCCGCCCTAGACCTAGCTTTCACTTTCTCCCGATATCGTGGAGCCGCATGCGACTCACACGAGGTATGCGCATCCCGCGCTCGTTGATCCTGCAAAGAAAATGGAAGGTCTGGCAGGCCGTGGTTAGTATCCCTCCCTATCTGTCCCTGCCTGCCCCAGGTCCGGTCACCACTGCCAATACCCCCCTTGACCTGAACCTCCTGGGGATGCCTGAGTAAACACCCCTACCTCCCCAACCCCCCCCCCCTGCTTTACCGACCCCCCCCCCCTGCCTGGTCCCACAGAGTGTCCTCCCCCCTGTTGCCGGGCCCACCCCCCTCCTGTCCCCTTTTCGCCCATATACCCTGGCCGGCGGGGGTCTCTCCCCCATACCCCCGGGCCCCTCATTCTCCTCCTCCCCCTCGCTCCATTCTAGCAGCGAGGCCAGCCTTCTACCTGCCAGGTTGATCACCCTACTCTCGCCTGCTCCCCTCCCTCCTGTGCACATATCCACCCCCCTCTGGTGTCCCCTGCGCCCACCCCCCTCTGCAGACCAAGTGTCCCTCAACCCCCAGGGGGCCCTGTCTAGCCACCCTCTAATGTCCAGCGCCGCAACTGCCTCGGCCCTAGGCCCCAACCCTCCCTCCTCCTCTTCCTCCCCCTCCATGACCGCCTGGGGCTCCGCAGCCTCCCTCCCCCGGGCAACCCCCTGCCTGCCAGCTGTCCTTCTCTTCCCCGGACCCTCTGCCCCCTCCCCAGCCCCTAGCTCCAGCTCTCCTTGTAAGGCCCAGTGGTACTCCCCCGCCCCCCCCAATACCCACCCCCCCCCCCCCCCCAACCCTCTTCTAGCCCGCCTGCCAGCGCCCTCCAGGGGCCCAAGCCCCCCAGATGTTTTCTCCTGATTGCTTGTGGCACCCGCAGCAGACACCGCCGCGGGGCCCTCATGGCGCTTATATTTGCGCACCGCCCCTCCCTTCCCTTCCATAAATGTAAGGGGTGGACGCCTCATGGTGCTCCTCCCCCTTTTCCCCCCCTTTACAGGGGCCATACACTCTCCGCGGCCCTGCCACGTACCTGTCCTGCCTTTTCCTTTGCCCCAGTCCGCGGCAGTGAGCAAGCTCAGACTGCCGCGGCCACACCCCCGGCCGCGCGACGCGGTGGTCGGGCGGCCTTCTCATGGCCTCGGACAAGATCCATGCAACCAGCTTCCTCCAGGAGCCTCATCGCCTCCTGTACGCGCGGGTCTTTCTCTGCCATCACGAGAATGCACGTAACTTGCAGCCTGCCTAACTAGCCTAAGTTCTAAGCAAAAACCTTTCCCTACACTGTTCGGTCGCCGTGTCACCTTCCAAAATGGTGATACTGCTCCCGAAATGGCCATCTAAGTACCCTTGCCTGGCCGCCCAAAAAGAGCCCAATTGGGCCCAGACCGCACCACCCCGCCCAAAAACCCCAGGGGTGCAAGCCTCCCTGACTGTCGGCCGCCCCCCCCTCCCCCCCAAAGCCCCATTAGTATTCATAGAGAAACTAAATCTTTTTGACACTGTGTGGCATATGTACAAGCCCCTATCGCCACGGGAACGTCCCTTTTTGTGACGTTTCCGTGGCGATAGGGGCTTTGCCTTATTTACAAGTCAGCGTTAAGCTTAACGCTGCCTTGTAAATAAGGCCCCTTTCACACTATGCTTAGCGTGAAAGGGGTGGGCAGTGGGTGTTGCGGTGGGCGTTCCACCGCAACACCCATTGATTTTGACACTGCCCCCTATTTACAAGGGCAGCGTAAAAAGGAGGCAGTGCCAAAATTAAGACCAGGGAAAACCTGGTCTTAAGTTGGCGAAACGAGGAGAAATGCTGTATTTTTCCTCGTTTTTGCTTTTTCCATGTGTGCTGCCCTGTGCAGCACACATGGAAAAAGCAAAAAGACTTTTATCGTTTATGTCCAGGAAGGTCCCCCTTCCTGCCCATAAACAGTCTTTTTTTTTTTTTTTTTAAAAAGGCATTTTGTGATATAGAAGTGACAAAATGGCATTTCAAGATTGTTTATGTGCAGGAAGGGAGACCTTCCTGTACATAAACAATCCTCCCCTGCACGCAGACACCCTTGCACTGTGGTGCAAGGGTGTCTGCGGTGGCGCTACACTGCTAAGTGTAGCGCCAGCGCAGGGTGAAACACAAGGCTGCACCATATCCTTCTAAATATGGTGCAGCCTTGCGTTTCTGAAGAGGCGGAGTGAGGCGTTAAGCCATGACGGCTAACGCCTCTCTCCAGCCACTTCAGTTATACATATCCCCCTGTATGTCTTGTAAGAATAAAAGTGAAACCTCGTAGATACTCGCCACACTTCCACCCTTTTAAGCATTTTAACCACTATGACCACGTCCTCGCCTCTCTAATGCGTCATTCAGATTATTTTCAAACCTCATTCTTGTCTGCATGGGCGGTGCGATTTTAATAGCCCACTGTCATTCTGGTGGTCACTCGCCCCAGCCCTCACCCCGTTCTCTAAATGCTTTATAAATTAGTGCCTTTTCCCAGCTATCCGGGCATGTCCAGACATGCGTCTTTTCTCAGTTTCAGCAATTTCTTGTGATTGTCCCGGTGTTCTTGGGGGGTTTTGTGCTCTCCCAGAGGACATATGAAAAGAGCGCGGTGTCTGTCGGGAAATTCCTTTCAGCCTCTTCCTTGGCAGCCAGAGGCGTTTCATCCAGTGGCCAAGTGTTGGTTGCAGCTGCGCGTGAAGGAGCGGATCCCGCGTGCATGCCAGAGGAATGCAGCTCCAAGTTCACGTCCACCGAGCAGGGAGCCGGGGGTCAGGTCGTCTGTCTGCTGGGGAATTCTTTCTCGCCTCTGCTTCGGTGATGAGATGCTGTGAAACCTGTCTGGAGGCAGTACACACGTAACCCAGCGGGGATTGGCTGGCCAGCAACAATGTGTGGTGATGTCACCGGGCACACAGTTTAAACTTCATCTTTTTATCTTGCCCCCCCCCCCCCCCCCTTTCCATTTTCCTTGCGATGCAGGGCGGGGCGGATTATTTTCCTGTCTGTAAATGGCAAATGAAGAAAAAAAACATCGCGGCATTCATAATGTTATTAGTTGACGTAAATTGATAGAAAAACACATTATTTGAAATAGTATTTGGAGGAAAAGTAATTAAATTGAATAGCAAATGTTTTCTTTAAATGGTTTCTCGTCCGTCGAATACGGAAAAGGGAGTTAAATATTTAAAAATATGCTTGAAAAAATGCACAGTTCTGTACGGATATGTGAGTGGAGGTTGGCTTTGTGCTTGTAAGGGGCAACAAAGGTTGTTGATGAGTCTCTTGGGAGGCAGGTGGTGGACGGTTGTGTTTGGGGGGTGGTTGATGTGCCTGTAGTATTTGTTGCTTTCTGCCAGCATCGTTAATAGAGTGAACTGAGTAAGGTGTAAGTAAGTCTAACCCTGTCTGAATTCTGTGGTGGTCTTTTAGGGTCAGTGATGTGGTTATTGGCACTTTGCCTGTACAAAAAGAAAGAAATCTGTGGTTCTAGGGTTTGTCCCCACTCTTTGTTCAAGATCTTTGCTCCACATTTGATCTGAATGAAAAAATGTGTATGTGTGTATATATATATATATATATATATTCTATATCTCAACCGGCCTCCCGATCCGTCCAAAGAGAGCACGCACACGAAGATGCAGGTAATTAAGTCTTTATTGCATGGGGCCTCCCTCGACCCAATAGCACAAAGTAGAGACGCGTTTCGGCTGCGCAGCAGCCCATCTCAATCCACTGAGCGCCATTTTAAAAAAACAATATATACTCCACCATATGATGAACATGGACAAAATACTTTGCACCATTCACTGTTTTCAAACCCTGTCAATAGTCTCATAAAAATATTAAATTACATAATCATGCAGTGTTCACCGAAATGTTTTTTAAAAAAATCCATCAACTATATGCACAAATAATTGAGTGTTTCACATTACACGGACACTTTTTTTATATTTATATAAATATATGATTTCAAATTCAGATCAATATATAATTTAATATATATTGATATAGTGTTTCGTATATTTTGTTGAAAATCGTGGATATATGAAAAAAGAGCATCCATTTTTAAAGTCCTGAGGTACATACAATTCAATCATTAAAAGACGAACTGTGATTTTTAGACCCAGGCAGCTCTACTCATAGTGTAACCTGTGAAATGAGTGCGCATGCTCCACGTGGAATAATGAACCCAGAGTAACTTTTGCCCTTTCACACGGGCTTGCACCCTTTGGAGGGGAGGTACTGATTACCTGCAAGAGGCCAAGCCAGGGATTGGGTGCTGAATTCAAAAACCGATGAGGCAGTACTAGTTCTCCTGCGTGTGACGCGTGTGATGTTTTTGACTGAAGGAAGCAATGCTGTAATTCAACTTGTTAAATAGTTTGGTAATTGTTTGCTGGAGTGTGCTTATCTAGGAATAGCCTGTGCGACAGTGTGAACTTTGGCTTGACTGCCCGGGTCACAGCATGTTTGCAATTTTTTTCATCATCAGCCTGAAATCCTCCTCTGTTAAAAACATTTTAAGTTCCTTAAACGCCCCCAAGTATTCTCGTGTCATTCTTGTGTTTAATGACTGCAAAAAATAAGTAGCCTAGACTTGAGTAGTATCTCAACTTAGCATGATTGTACCACATACCTCGAAAGAGTTGCTGTGTCGCACTGCTTGTCATTATTGCCCAAGAGGTTTTAATATAGCCTTACACCCCAATGTAGCAGGCTCTACCGGCCATTAAGAGCCCACCCCACCGTTAAAGGCCCGAGTCGAAGGTGAGGCCCTTTAACAAGGTAGTGGGCCTATAATGGCCGGTAGAGCCCGCTACGGAGGGCTCTAAGGCTATTAGAACATTCCACCCCTAGAGGGCAGAATGTTCTAATATGTAAAACAAAGGCCTCATGGAGCCCAAAGGGGTTGAAATCCCCTTGGGCTCCGCGAGGCCCTTGTTCACAGCAACAGCCAATGTTCTAATAGTCGCCATTCACGTAGTTGCTCCTTCCATGCTAAGGGGGTGTAAAGCACGGGTTCTGAAATAAAGATGTTCACACATATTCCTAGGAAGTCATTGTGCATGTTGTCGACTGCTTTGAGGTTGAACTAGTATGACCCAATAGAATATATAAAGGTATGGTGTCACAGGACCTGCAACTGCCTTGAACTGTCTCCAAATGGCCGCTAAAGCAAAGAAGTGTGGGTGAAAAGGCTGTTCCTAGGACCTCCCCCACTTCCCTTTTAATGTGGAAGAGAAGTGAGTACTGCAGCATCACTTACTTCTGGCCTAAATGCACCCATTGGAATGGATAATATGCATAGTCGCTTCCTGCTCCCAGCCCTCATTTTCCTTAAGTAGGGGGAAGAATGACCATGCAAGGCAAAAGCTTTGTCACTCCATGGAAGCCGTGACTGAGGGGGGGTGTACAAGGATGGAATGCTGTTGAATTTTGCCTTTTGATGTAGGTGGGATTAAAAATGCTGATGGGGTGCACTGAACGCGGGGAGCACGGAGGGGCGGCACTAATCCAGGAATACATTTATGCACTAATACAGGAATACATTTATGTATTGGTGGCAGTGCTGAGGGAAGTGGTAAAGGTGGGATATAAACACATACCTACACGCCCTACGTTTTTTAAATCTTGCCGAGGCTTAGTAAAAGTCTGATAGGTTGACCGACGGACACATTTAAGTGCTTCGAAGTTCTGGATCTCACATTTACCTTAGATAAAAAGATTCCACCTATTCTTGCAGTAGAACAAGGTTTAGGCAGATCTCCTTTGTCTGGTGGAGCCCATTCGGACAGATCTGTTTCCTCAGAAGGAGCGAGCTCAGCGATGAAGCATGCCACCACTAGGGAGTGAGGGTTCCATTTCCTTAAGAATGAATGTCTGGAGTGGCCTAGTAAAATCACGTTTTGTTTATGATATGGTTTGGAAGTGTTTGGCGAACCTCTTGATCTTTTTCTCCCTCCTTTTTTGGGTTGGTTGTCTAGGAGGGTAGGACACTACATAAGACAGTAGGGACCTATGGCTGCTCAGCGGTCTTGCGACCCTCACTTTCCGTGTTCATAAGGACAGCACGAGCCTGAGGAAGGGATGTGGAAGGGCAGATGAACAACAAGGGGATGTCTTCCATCTCTACCATCAGAGTGACCTAGCTAGCTCGCGGCTCGCTTTACAGGTCTAATGTCACGTGGACCTCAACGGTGGTAAATATCTATATTGTTCCTGTGTCCAATTCTTTGGTTACTGGTGCAGGGCGCTGTTGCTCTATTTCATTTTAAACAGTTTGATTCTTTGGGGAGGACAGGATTTGGGGGAGTCTTCATTCGGATAGTCCACAAGGTGGTTTGGTGAGGTTGGAAGGAGAGGGCTGCAGGAGCTGCTGTTTGAAACTCTTCACTTGGAGAGCGGTATTAAAAGACGAGCTCCTCCAGGCGAGCTCAGGAAGCGTCTGAAAGGCCTTTGGACCGCAGTCAAATATGTAGCGCGCTCGAAACTTTCCAGTGGGAATTTCCATGGAAAGAAGAAGTGGCCATTGATAGTTAAACAGGGCCTGCACTGTGGGCATCTGCTGGGTCAAGGTCACCTCTGATCTCAGAAGCACATGAAGGGGAATGCCCCAAGCCTCCTCGCTGGGACTTGCAAGGGGGTCTTTTGAGGGTAATGCATGTTAAAAGCGAAATCTGCTTGACGACCATCCCAAACTTGAACGTATGTTTTAGGGAAGACAGTGCTGTGTACTTCATTTTCGGATGCACTTTTAAAACTGTACTGTGTGAGTATAGGACTGCAAGCAATATATGCATTTATTTGTTTACTGAGTATCTCACCAAACCTGTTTTACAGAGTTACATCACCACCGTGAGTAGCAAGAATAAACATAGCTTCGGAAGGCAGATGACGAGTGTGACATGGCCAGGCATCCAAGCCTCTCAACCGAACTTCTTTTTCATGCATTTTATGCACGAAGTGGGTGGAAAATGGACAGTTGTGGGGGTGACAGGGGAACTCTCCCGATGTAGGACGTGTTGTATAAGCAGGTTCACTGGTATTTTGCAGCAGGGGGGGGGGGCATATTATGTGGCAGGGTTGAGTAAATTATGCAGCAAGAAAAGCAAATTATGTGACGCAATGTGGCACATTTTGTGATAGTATTACTTCATTATATTGTCATTTTTAAACTTATTAACACTGTCTTGGCATTGGTTATACCTCGTTAGTACCAGTTTAACACTCAAACAAAGTATTAAGCAACAGAAAGGTGACTAGTCCAGCTTTGCAAAGGGCCTACGACTGCACAGCAACACGCGTCACTGCGTTTTTAGTAGCTTTTGAACAGTTTGAGCTATAAACATTTTTTTCGTTAAAATCTGCATATTATGCAGCAGATGATGGTTTATGTGGCAAATGCGGCTAATCTATAATAAAAACGCTGCAGCCGCACAATCTCATAATTCCAATGGGCTTGCCTATAAATCTATATTAAAAGTGCTCAGTGAAGTGACAAGTTTCACATCCAGGCTGCTTGGCATTCCGCTGGCAAGATGCCACGAGTTAAAAGCAGGCTTCTCCAACCAGTAGCTCGTGAGCTGGTAGCTCTTCAGCTACTCATAAGTAGCTCTCCTGTGTGATGGCCAGTATACTAAATTAGAAGCTTTTGTTTGGTTTAATTAATATATGTATACTAAAATTGAAAAGCATGTTTTGAGATGAAAATGTGTGTATTTTCAGAATTTTGTCAGATGTTTGGAAAAAATTGTTACATTTGCAAAATATATCTGAACCTGATATAGAAGTGATAAATCACCTCGTGTCGGGTAGACTTATTACTCATAATATTACCTTGGTGCCAAGGGCATTGCAGCCATGGCTGTTAGGTGTTGTCCATCTATTGGTATTTCAGTTTGATAAAGCCTTTTTTACGTTACTCATAGCAACCTTGCCTGATGCACTGTGGTGATCGCTACTGACAATCTTGCATGGCGTGCCACTAATGTAATCTTGTCTTCTATGGTTACTATCGGAACATAAATATTACTAGTAGCTCTGGGTGATTTTCATTAAACATATATAGCTCTTACTACAGAAAAGGTTGGAGAACCTTGATTTAAAGGCATCTGGCGCTGATATTTCGGGGTTGCTGGGCAGAGTTTGGTTGAAATTGAGGTGACCATCTCAAGGTGTTTATGAACTTTTTCCGGTGTACGTGAGCTAGACTGCTAGATGTCTGGTATCGGTGGCTCCTGGAAGGGTAACCTGGGTGCAGCTCTCAATTTTGAGTGCTTTGTCAAAGGGGTGAATGCCCAGTGGGAGCTGGAGAGGAGGAGATTGTTGAAGTGTTTTGGCTTCTTGAGGGCTAAAGGAGGGAAGGGCTTAGATAGGGTTATTTGGGAGTCCATACTAGTTTGAGAGGTTTAGGTAGAAAGTATTTAAATATAGATACGTACCCACACATAAGATATACATACTTCGAGATGTTAACACATCCAAGATAATCTAGAAGTATAAAATTGCATGAATACATAATTTCCAAACTCTGACATTCAATTTTTGCTGCTGATGAAGTTCACAATTTCCGCCTAACCCCCTAATATTTCACTAGACGAGCACTTATAGATATATTTCCTATAATCCTATTTACACTGTGACAGATGCGTTATTATAGAATAATAAACCCATAAGTATAACCTTATGTTATTGATATACTGATTTACTTTTATAAGCATAAAGATATATATGTATGTATGTATTTATTTATTTACTAATTTCTAGTGCTTTAATCGGGGTCTTTGCGTAGTGAAAGCTAAGACGTAAGTAAAATTGGCAGATGTTGACCACAAGTAACGGCAGTGGTGCCGAAGCATGGTTCGAAGAGAGGTGCTAGACATGAGCATTTCACAAAATTGAACATTGACATTTAAGCTGAGGGTCACTGCATTCAGGTGGCATAGAGATCGAAGATGGAAAGATTTTGAGTGCTGTGGGAGAGCGATATTGGTAATGGCTGAAATGGGCATTTAACACCATGTAAATGGCAGAGTGCAGTTGGTAACAGAACTGAATTGGTTAGGGAAGGTAACAAGACCGTGCCATTGACTCTTAGTAGGTGATAGGAGAAATTGATCTTCGAGACCGCCCAGTGAGATTTGCTGTAGAGCGCTCAGCCGAGGGACAAGAGTAGGGAGCCATGGAGGCCACCCACTGGTAGATTGGTGTGCTTGAGGAACAGCATGGCAGGCTTCTAAAGTACAGTTGTCCGCCGGGCTTCCAATGTTCAGTTGTCCGCCGACTGCTTTTTTTGAATAATGGACCATAGATGGTACCCTTTGTCCGACGTTTGCCTACAGTTCATTATGTTGCATCTGATGGGCACCTCCCTTGCATAGATGTCCCCCAGTCACATTGATGCGGAGCTGACCTAAGCTGTAACCTTTTTTGTAGTCTCCTTTTTAGTGTGGCATCAGACTTGATGCTCTTCCACAGTATTGCTATCCTCCCACTATGTTGTTCTAGAGTGAACCCTGGGTTGTGACCTTTTTTGTAGACTCTTGCAATGCAATGCATGGCTTCTCCCATGGTGGGATTCCAGTACAGATCTATCCTTCCACTGCCTTTTTGTAGAGTGGTCCCTTAGCTGCACCCGTTCATATAGACTGCCTTCCCTTGAATATGTTAAATCTGACTTGTCTTGCTCCCGTTGACTAGCTGTCACCATTTCACAATTGGACAACTTTATGTTCTATGTTGTCCTTATGGGTGCATCATTGCGGAGCACAGAGGGCCTGGTCAAAGAATTGGAAAACATCTAAATATATCAGTAATCTCACTCTGGTCAACACTAACCTAGCGAATACCATCTCAGTAGACACAGTTGTCTTTCACTCAATTTTTTACCTTCTATTTTCTCCTCTCTTGCAGCCTATCCATGACCTCAGACCTGCACAGCTGCAGCCTTACTATGCCTAACATCGGGTTCCAGAACTTGCCCCTCAACATATACATCGTGGTGTTTGGTACCGCCATATTCGTCTTCATCCTCAGCCTACTCTTCTGCTGCTACTTAATCAGGTAAAATATCCCCCGCCCCTTTCTTTTTGTCCCCCGTCACATTGGTGGATTGCAGTGCACACTGTGCGGTTTTAGGGGGGAATGCCCCAAACGGGACCTTCCTTCCCCTGCCCCATTACCTTCAACCCATTGTTGTCCACGAGCTAAATTTGCAAAGCTTTTGAAAACGAATGTCTTCTTTTTACTTAAACATGTGCTCTGTTTTACTTGTGGCAATATAATGAACGGCATGTCTGAAAGGACTCATAATTTGGATAAATAAGCAGTGTACACAAAATGGCGGCGTATTGAATGCTTCTCTGCGTAGGTGATTGACAAGATGCTATGGACTGTTTTTATCACAGGCTTTACTTATTCTTGGGTACGGCTCATGTGTAAACGCTTGGTTGTACAGGTATAGCCGTTGTATGACACATGTGACTTCCACAGAGCATAAATGTAGCAATTTTGGACTTGATAGTATACACTGTAATGGACGTTGCTTTCTGACCAGGTTTGACCTGATGATCCAGACCAGCAAAGCGTAGTGCCTGGGAAGTTTGTGAATTTTGTTTAAAAGTTGGATTAAGGACTTTGAGAAAGTTTTTTAATGCCATTTTCTGAAATGGAATTATCATAAGAATGGTAAAAGTCATATGCACTACAATCTCATATGTACTGCCTGCTCCTAGTAGCAGGACCCTTAAGGCATCTATAAAATATGTAAAAGCAAAAAAGCGGCACTTCACATGGATTTTGGGAGCACTTTTATCTCTTGAAGTACGGGTGCTGAGCGTTCTCTTAGTCTTGTGTACTCTCTTTAAAAAAGCTCCCACCATTTCGAGGTGGTGCACTGCACGGTGCTTTACAGATATTCAATCCTCCTGCTGAGTCCCGGCCCCGCTTCCACCAGAAATAGGTACCCTCTTTTGGGAGCAGCAGTTTTAGGAGTGCGTCAGTGGCTGAATCTGTTTTTTCTCAGCATGCAGGTAAAGGCTGAACCAATTTATCCTGCAAATGCTACTGCCTCCCACTTATCGAAAGGTTGGAGCTCCTGTATCATTAGATGTCAAAGCTTTTCACGATTCAGTTCCCAACTATCACAAAGGTTTAAAAAACAGAGTAAGTGTGAGACGGAGCGATAAAGAGAAATAGAGATGCAGGGAAAACGGACAGAAGGGTGACAGCCAAAAAGTCTTGCACAGCGGGGTAGGATGCATGTGGTGGTGGTCGGGAGTAGGGCCTGGCCAGCGGCACGCACTGCAGCCAACCTCTGGTGCAAATGATCCAAACCCATGCACAGGAGGGATTGGCTACCTGTAGTGGGTTGGAGGAAGGGCCTGTCCATGGCCATGCACAGCAAGGGTTGGGAATAAAGTGTATTATCAAAACGAATCTTTAAAATTCAATGAAAAAGTTAAAATTGAGTGATGGTTCTGGTTCAAATGCGTAAAACCACTGTGCCACTGATGGATTGCAATGCACACAGCGTACGTCATTACTGTTGTCACTCACCGTTGCCAAAATATTCATTTGCCAACAACGCAGGAAAAAATAGGCAGGCTAACAGAAATGAAACTTGGCGGATGATGTTAGTTGTGTACGGTATGGTTCGGGCTCAAATGCTTAAAACCACTGAAATTTGCCAGAAATTGGGTGAAAAATAAATTTAGATCCCTTATCCAGCCAATTGTAGTTCTTAAAAAATTCAAAATGTGGTTGACAGGAATTGAGTGTTAGGACTCTACAATCGCCAGAGCAATAGAAAAGCCTGTTAGGCAACTTTTAAAACACTGATATCTCAAAAACTACTGAACGAATTTACACCAAACCAGCACACTTTCTGAGTAAAATTCTACTTTCCTGCCAAGTTTGTGGTGAATTTGTTCAGTGATTGGGACTGTAGGTGAGAGCAACATTTCCTATGCAAACTGAAATCACTTTTATTGTTTCACCTCGGCTCCCTCCCCCACCTCTCCCCCCTTTTATATTGTGTCCCCCTGCTAAGATATGCACAGAAATTGCCACGTTAGACCTTAGCTGACAAAGCTAGTGAATTACTGGATTTTGTGCAAATATGCTCATGGGTCAAAAATCTAGGCACATCCTAACGTCCTTTTCAATGAAAAGTACATCTGAACCGTAGCTACACAGTGGTGACTGCCGCTGTTTAAAAAATGCGTTAATTATATTTATATATATTTATAAAGTCTATAGATATTGCACAGTTTGTATCTGTGTTTATTTCTGGATGCTGGCACGTGACTAATAAAAAGAGATTCAAGATTTTATTTCCTAAACGTCATTTTTTTCACAGTTTAGCGTAATCTGACATTGCTCACCATTCACAGCATTTAATACCACTATGAGGAAATGGGGTGTATTACATGGTGTGATTGTGTGCCCTCGCCATGTAATACACTTACCATTCCCTTGAGAACCAGTAGGTTTCGTTTGTTAAACCTTCAGCTCAACCCTGGGTAGCTGTGGCTCTGAGCAGCAAGGTTTACACAAAGGAACAAGTGTAAAGCATTTAAACAGCACCAAAGCAATTGAAGAAGAAATAGACAAGACACTCAAGAAATCCAACAGCAGTTTATAAAAATAGATTATTTTTAGATACCACAATGAAAAAGATCCACCGGAGAGTTCCGGAGATATAGAGTTTACAAGGTATAGTAAATCAAAGCATTTCACTCAACCACGAACAAGCATTAGCAAATTTAGTGATTTGACACTAAGAAATATTTTCATCAAAATGTTGGGCTATTTGGACTACGATCACTTAGATTCACTTTAGGCAACCAACTCCAGTAGGGAGCCAGTCAAGGGGACCAGCAATGTCCTCAGAAACAGTTACCTCAACAGGTGAAGCAATCTTCTGTCAGTTCTAGGCTCTTTTTTTATCCATTGCACTGGTTTCCTATGAAGGGTCCTGATGCAAAGGATACAGGATGCTGAAAATGCTCAAGGATGCTGTGAATGCAGTCAACGGGGGTCTTCCTGAGGCTATTCCTCAGTCCACAAAGAGGGTGAGGCGTCCTTGTTCACATGGTTGACTTCCCTTGCAGGTGGACTGGTAGAAGTCTAGTTGCTACTGGGCTACCAGTCACCGGTCCTACAGTCACAGCCAAATCCTTCCCTAGATGATAACTCAGCTTTTGGACGACCAGGCTGCACTTCGACGGCTCTACCAGGCTCGGTGAACTTGGGTGTAACTTTGAGCATCAAGTCCTGGTCTCTTGTGCTGTACAGTGGCAGTTAACAGCTGTCTGAAGACCGTAGGCTCCCATATTGCCACAGCAGGCTTCTCATCTATTTTGGCCATGTGCTGTGAAGGAGGTCAGCCAACTGACTTTGGAGTCTGTTTGCTTTGGCTAGGCTCCGGAGATGACTTCTCCATGAGCAAGACACAGCAGACACAGTTTCTCCTCTTTGCTAGCCATCAGGTTCAGCAGGGGCAGTCCACTCTGGTGCAGCCTCTCTTTGCCGGTTCCTCTGTGCAGCAGGTCAGTCCTTCAGTCCTCCTTCCAGTAGAGTCGAGATCTGAGTTCTGATTGCCCTATTTATGTTCACAAACTGTCCTCCGGATTAGACACTGCCAGTAGCCAGTGGGCTACTAGGTTCCCTCCCCTCTGATGGCCGCTTCCTGGGAAGTGTGGCATCTGGATGTCCGAAGGTGCACTAATCTGCCCACTTCCAACATGGTAGAACCCATCTCTCAGCGTCCAGAGCTCCCTAGCCCAACCCAGAGGTGTGGCTACAGAGGGGTGCTACACTCCCCAGGAAAACCAGTTTGACAACAGGTTCCCCCCCTCCTTCCCGGGTGCCAGCTAGTCTGTCTAAACAATGGGGCAGTCCCTCTCCCAAGTGTTCCCCATTTAATCTTTAAAGGCGCTTCAGCTTTGAAGCTCGCCTATTAGGCCAACACCAGTATGGCTTCCTGTGGGAGTCAGGTAACACCTCGCTCCAGTTCAGGTCCCTATTGTCTTCTATCCTGGGAGTCGTTAGCACATCTCCCTAGGATGGCAGAAAGCTGTCTCGGGTTCAGGCACCTTGTGTTGTGAAAGGCAGCGAGTCTTCTAAGACCCTCAATGCTGCCCGGTGCAGGGTTCCACCTCTAATTCACTTTGGGTTCGCTATCAAAATAATGAGGCAAGCGCTGGAAACTGGAAGACAAGAAAAAGGTTTATTTCTCATGAGGAGATCACGTCAACTGCAGACACCGGGATGTCTGAGGGAAGTGCTCTGCTGATACTCCTTTGGCTCTTCCTTTTATACAGGTTTGACACAATGCATTTGTTTCATTACCATGGTTACACAAGCTTGGGGTCCCCGCCCCGGGCAGGTTGTCACACAAGCCCAACAGTAATTCTCTTCCCACCCAGGTCAAACAGACAATCTTATCTTGCAGCTGGACCTTGCTTCAGGGTCTAAAACATGTGAGACCGGCCAGATCTAAGAGTCCGTTCTGTTGATAAAAACAGGTCCCATTGTTGGTAACAACAAGTCTTGCTGTTTGCAGTGCAATAAATCATGTTGCAAGAGTCTTTTTGGTGTTTGGAACCTGTTTGTGTAATTAGGTGCAGTGAGGGGTAGAGTGTCCAAAGGTTTGCCTGAAAACAGAGATGAGAGGAAAAACGAGTTTGTGGCAGCAAGTGGCGCTGAGGTTTGTTGTGGCAATAGAGTTTATAGCCCCCAGCACACATACCAGGTCGGTCAGAGGATCAGAGGGATGCTAGTAAGGGCAGGGTGAAACAAAGGTGACCTACAGAGTACAAAATGGCTGTGATAGATCAAAATGACTGCAACTTATGTGCACATAGAATTCCACCAGACAAGATGGCGCAGGTAATGTTCATGATTATCGTTTTGCTTTTAACAGTGGCCCCTTTGAACATAACTAGCCAGCTTGTCAGTCTATTTCGATCTCCATAATGTCCTGTATCTCTTGATCATACATTACTCTCATTTTTGTTAGCTGAGTGTCCATAGTCTTAGGGTGCAAGGTAGTTATTATGCAAAGAGAACACAAAGGTGGTATACAGTGTATACCCAAACAACAACCACATATTGTCAATACTGGGACCAAGAGAATCATTGATATTTTCCAACCCCACTCCTTCAAGATGCCCCAAAGCCAACTTCCAATTGTCCAAGTCTCTGATCCTTGATGAATTTCTGAAGATAGTCTATGGAGATGTTCGATTGCTTCATAGACAGAAGGTGAATTATCAGGAATGTATACACAGCAGCTGGCACCGATGATGCGGCATGCTCCTCCACGGTCCGCTAGTACCACGTCCAGGACCATGCGATTTTGCAGGGTAACCAGACGGATCGCTTGGAGCTCAGCAGTGTTGTTGGTGAGGATGCCAGCAGTGACGTTCAGGCCGGTCTCTACCGCTTGGGACAGATGTCTGATGGCTCGGCTGTTTGCCATCGGACCCCATAGCGGGACGAGCCCTTTTGCTGCGTCGAGGAACTGTGATGAGGCAGAGTCTGCTTGATCAATGTCTTTAGAACGCTTTTCTCGATGATGCTCTGCAGGGGCTGTGTAGGTTGGTGGCAAAACAAAGGCGATGTAGCACGTGCCCCCAGTTTCTTGGGAGCCAGGTGTAGGCTTTGGTTCCACAAACAAAGTACATATTGGGTGATGCAACAAGCGCTGGGGGTTGGCAGTGTTCAAAGTCCTTACAATGCTACAGGTGCTGTGACCCACATTCTTAGTCCCACGGCCTTCAATGCATACAAGGCCAGAGACGTTCGCCACAGATAGGGCCACAGTCAGTGTTGCAGCAGTTCTTTTCTTCAGGTAGGAAAATGTGGCTCTGTTAGGATTATTGAACACTTGCATTTCCACTCGTTCTTTGGAGGGGACATTAATCTGGAATGTCGCATTGAAGGTGTGAGGGCAGAAGGGGGCGGCTGTCCTTCCTGTTTTGTTTCGCCAGAACTCGTAGAACTGGGCGATTGTTCCGTCGGAAGTGGCATTGTCTTTGTAACTTTCTTGTAGGAGCATCATCCAGGCAAGGCAAGATCCGTGAATAGAAAAGGGCGAAGGGATGAAAGGGATGGAATGTTCAGTGGCATGTGGTAACAGCCCACAGACCCAACAGTTGGTAGCATTGGTGGCAAGATTGTGCTGGTGCAACATCTGCACGAAAGAATTATTCCAGAATTCTTTGCGTCGTTCTCAGAGATGTGGCGGTAGTGATACCAGGTAGTGTTCTTTCTTGGTGGTTGGTTGCATGGTGGGTGACAATGTTCTGTATGCAGGTGCATTCTCTTCAATGATCCAGAGTGTGACCATTAGCAGGAGGCAGGTGAGAAATGCGGCTACAAGTGCAATTGTCTTTATGCTGTGCAGGTTAGCAGTCTTGGTGTCTTTGCGGTGGTTTTGCAGGTGTTCAGTTTCTTCCATCATCTTCGAGGAGCTCAACAACTGTTAGGACCACAGACTTTTGTCTGGCGCTTTCCTGGTAGCGTTGTTTGACTGTGCTACCGATCTGAGACCTTGACTTAGTTAGTGGCCTGGTCGTTGGAGCTCCCTCGTTTCGTCGATCTTAGGTTGTACCCTTTCCTGGATGGCACCGTGGGGTCGGGAAATTCTGATAGTTCGAGGGTTTCTTCTTGTGGGTAGCAACTCAGAGCTGGTCGGTCTCTCGCGAGTACTTCCTCTTGCACCTCCACCCCTTCACAGGTTGCCAGGGTTGGAGGGACTCGTTTGCAGTGGTGGGCATGCAGCCAGTTTCGTTTTCCTTCCACTCGGAGGGCAGTTCGGGTGGTGATCAGGACTTGCCAGGGGCCCGTACACCTAGGCTCCAGATTCTTCGTTCTTTGGAAGTTGCGAATCAATACATGGTCGCCTGGCTTTATTTCATGTCCCGGGCCCCTGGATACGTCAGGCAAGGCTTGCTGCACCTGTTGGTGGATAATTGTTAGCTCGTTTGTCAACTTATGCAAGTAATCCGACATTAATATGTTCGGGACATCGTTAATGGAGGTGGGTCTTGGTGCCGTCCGAATGCTCATAGGCCTGCCGAAGACCACCTCATAAGGGGTCAGTCGGTGTTTGGTTGGGGTGGAGCGCATCGATAACAATGCCAATGGGAGGGCGTCGGGCCATTTCAACCCGGTCGTGGCAACTATTTTGGCTAGTTTTAGTTTCAACGTTGCATTGTGTCTCTCTACCAGGCCCGCTGATTGGGGGTGGAAGACGGCATGGAACTTTTGTTTTACCCCCAACCCTCTCAGTATGTTCTGTATCACCTCGGCTACGAAGTGGGGCCGTTGTCGCTCCATAAAATTCTGCAAAGGCCGTATCGGGGAAGAATTCTTTCAGCAATACTTTTGCAGTGGCTAAGGCGGTATTGTCGCGGGTGGGATATGCCTCCACCCATTTGCTAAAAGCGCACACAACCACCAGGACATATTTTAGACCAAGGCATCTCTCTAGTTGAATGTAATCCATTTGAAGGATTTCAAAGGGGTGGTCAGGGACTCCAAACCCTCCCTGTGGTACTACTGTCCCCTTCCCTGGGTTGTGTTGTAGGCAGACTAAACATTGTTGTACTAGGCGTTTTGCAGATTCTGCTATCTTGACGTTATGCAATACTCTGGTGACTAGTTCAATCATGGGGGTGGAGCCTATGTGTGCTGGTAAATGTGCCATGGTCAATATGGGGATGAGGTAGGCATTGGGTAACAGTCATTTATTTCCGTCTTTAGTTCTCCAGCAATCTTCCTCGTCTTTTAGTCCCACCTTTTCCCACTCGGTCAATTCGTCTTGTGTGCCTGTAGTCTGTATGTCCCTTACAGTGGTCCTAGCGTTAGTCCATCGTTCAGCTTGTGACCTGGTCACATACATTCGTGTCGTAGTTCTGTCTCCTGCCGTGGCTCGGGCAGTAACGTCTGCTAGTGCATTTCCCTGTCCAATGAGATCAGTCACTTTCCTATGTGCTTGGCATTTTATCACTGCTAACTTCTTGGGGAGGAGGACTGCTTGCGTCGAAGCGGAGACTAAATCTCCATGCAGGATGGGTGTACCGTGTGAAGTCAGGAACCCTCTTTCTTTCCATAAGATCCCAAAATGGTGAACCACCCCGAAGGCATATTGGCTGTTGGTGTATATGTTAACTGTCGTGTCAGTCGCTAAGATACATGCTCGTGTGAGGGCAATGAGTTCTGCAGCCTGGGCTGAACGTTGGGGAATACGGGCTGTTTCCAGAACGGTTCGGGCTGTGGTGACAGCGTATGCAGCTGAGGTGGTGCCGTCTGGGAGTTTGATGCACGAACCATCCACCCATAGTTCTCCATCTGGTTCTAGAAAGGCGGTGTCTCTGAGATCTATTCTACTCTTTTTGTTCATCGGTTAGTGTCACACAGTCGTGTAGTGGAGTCACGCTAGGATCATTTTCGTGTAGGGGTAACAGTGTGGCTGGATTGAGGGTGGTGCATCGCTTTAGGGTAATGTGCGGTGCTAGCAGGGTCAACTCATATCCTGTTAGTCGGGGTCTAGTCAAGTGTTGGGTTTTGGTCTGGTTTAGTAGTGTGTCGACTGCATGGGGTACTAAAACAGTGACCGGATTGGAGAGTACTATTCCTTCGCTCTGGCGTATCGATACTGCTGCAGCTGCCACAGCGCGCAGGCACGCTGGCAGCGCTCTGGCTACTGGATCGAGGGTGGCAGAGAAATATGCACAAGGGCGTTGTTTGTGACCAATTGATTGTGTTAGGACAGACAATGCACATCCTTCCCTCTCGTGCGTGTAGAGGAAGAATGGTTTGGAGTAATCCGGGGTTCCTAGGACAGGCGCTGAACAAAGGGCATTGCGTAGTTCTTTAAAGGCTGACTGGCATTCGGGGGTCCAGGGGAGAGGTGAGGGGATGTCTTTAGCTAGGAGGGAGAGAAGGGGTTTGACAATGAGGCTAAAGTTCGGTAACCACTGTCGACAAAATGAAGTGAGACCTATCAAAGAGCGGACTTGTTTCTGATCTTTGGGGACAGGGGTGTCTAGAATTGTCTGGATCCTGTCAGGCGTGAGTTTCCTCCCTTCTTTGGATAAAAGGTGACCCAAATAGGTCACTTGTGATTTACAGAACTGCAATTTCTTTCGGGAGACCTTGTGACCATTCGCAGCAAGGAAATGGAGTAGTTTGATGGCTGTGACGGCTATTGGTATGGTGTCCGCTGCTAGAAGGATGTTGTCTACATATTGTATTAGTGCCACTCCATCTGGCAATTGTATGGCGTCTGTCTTTTAAGCGCCTGGCTATAGATGCTTGGGCTCTCAGTGTACCCCTGAGGTGCTCTGCAAAATCTGTACGAACGGGAGTTTAGGGTGAATCCAAATAGATAGCGGCTGTCCTTGTGTATAGGTATGGAAAAGAATGCGTTTTTGAGGTCAATTACAGTGAAGGTGGTGGCAGTGGAGGGGATTAAAGTCAAAATTGTCGTGATGTCGGAAACTACTGGGTATTGTGGCACTACGATTTTGTTTATCTCCCGCAGGTCAATGATGAAGCGGTAGGCTTTTCCGTCTCCTCTCTCTTTACAATCGGTAGTATGGGACTGTTACAAACGTTGCTCACTACTTCCTCTACCACCCCTGCCTCTACCAAAGAGTGTATAATCTCTGTCAGTGCCTTCTCACCCCCTGGCGATATTTTGTACTGAGGTACTTTCGGTAGGGTTGCGTCCTGTCATATTGTTACGTGTACTGGGTCAATCATCATTCGTCCTACGTCTGAATCAGCCCTAGCCCATAAGTGTGATGGCAAAGTGTCCAGTAGGGATGCGTCAGTCTCGGAGATGGGAAACATGTGCTGAGAAGGGTTCTCTCTATGGCGCTGGGGGTTGTCATACAGGACGACACGCACTCCGTCTGGTGAGCATCTGATAGTCGCATGGAAGTGTTTCAAAAGGTCGAGACCCATAATGGCGTCTGGGGTGTTGGAAGAGAGGAGGAATGTCGTTTCGATGCTATTGTTGTCAAGGTTAAAAGGGATCGGTCGGGACAAAGGGTTGGTGGAGGGCGTACCGTCAAATCCTATTGAGGTCACATGTGAGCCTGACAAGGGTGCCCTTGGAATCAGTCGTTTGGATAGTGCACTACGTGTTGCTCCCGTGTCTACCAGAAATGGCGACTTTGTGCCCAGGACCTCAGCGGTAACATAAGGGCCTTGCTGATCAACATAGAGCTCGACTGGATCCCTCCCTTGCCCCTGGCTGTCCTATGCAAAGTCGTACGTATTGTCATAATCTGTCTGTTGGTACTGATTCTGTTTGGGATGGTCAAATGTGTTCACTCTTCCTGGCCTTTCCTCGCTTGCTTCACTCGCGTACCCTCTCCCACGTCCTCTTCCTCTCTGTCCACTTGCTATTTCCCTCGCCCCTCTGCCCCTACCAGCTCCTAACAAAGCCGGGCATTGGGTTTTCCAGTGTCCATATTCTTTGCAAAATGCACATTGATCCTGTCCTAGGTCTTGGCGTCCTACATATGATGTCGATGAATTGTTTCTAGGTGGCTGTACTCTAGGGGTATTCTGCTGGTATCCTCCCCTATATTGCTCCCTTCCTGTATTCGCCCCCTGGAGTTGTGCTACCATTACCCTTTCCTTCAAGTCCTTCTTTTTCCTTTCTGTAGCCCTGTCATTTTCGTTTTCTGATGCTCATAGTACTGGGCCATTTGGAGAATGGCCGCCGGTTTAGATGCTGCCCAACTACTTTCGCTGGCTTGTAATTTCTGCGATACATCTGGCAGTAGTCCTTTGACATAGTTCTGCACAAATAAGTGGTGTCCGGTTGCGGTGGACATGTCTTGTCCACTGTAATCGGAGAACACCGTTTCAAATCTGGAGAAATACTCTGAGACATCCTCTTGTGGTTTCTGGCGGCACGCGGTTACTATGGACCAGTCTATCTTTTTCTCTGGGATCAGCGTTTTCACTTTCTGCACTATTTTGTCAGGGAGGTCCAATATTGCTTTAACCGGTTTTTGACCAGGGTTCCGCTGTTTATCTAATGTGTTGAGTTGTTCCCAGGTATGACCAAGCAGTTCGGTATGGTCTATTTTCCTAATCTGTTTCCACACATCTGCTGGCAAACATAACCCGAAGAACAAGTCTATGTCGGCAAGTGTCATTATTGTTGATCCCAGAGCGGTACCTAGCTCGGTGTAAAAGGCGGTGGGGTTCTTTCGTAAATCCGGTAAAGATTTACGCAACGTCAAAATGTCCTGTCTGTCCCATGGTTGATACACCCAATTGTAGACCACCCTTCCTCTAGCGTCTTGATGGTTCATATCGTCATGAGTCCCTTGTCCTCTAGGAGGCACCCAATAAGGGGCAGCTTCTTTTATCGGCATCATGCTATCTGGTTTTTCCACCGGGGGTCCTGCTATCTTAGATGTCCTGTCCTTATCTATCCGTCCTTGTTCCACGAGGTGACGGAATACCTCCAGTGTGGATGAAAAGAGTTCTGTAACATCTTTGTCGCCTTCATCTCCGGTGTCTACCTTCCTATAGAGAGCCACTAGCCGCTCGGGCCCTACATCTTGGTACTTCTCTTCATATGCAGTAAGAGTGTGGTAACAGAGACGTACAATAAAGTATCGTTTGCGGTTTTCAACATAGGAGTTGCATATGTCAGTTACATACTCTTCTGTCTCCTTCCTATCTATGAGGGATTTAACTATTTTATCAATGCCTGCTCGCTCATTTTTACTTAATCGTGGGACCCTGGGCGCTCCTTTTTCTTTTGATCCTTCCTCTACTACTGTATCCTTTGATGAGGCATTTGGTGTGGGTGACTCGGTGGGAGCAGAGGCGGTGGAGACTGAGGCGATCGTGCCATCTCCGGCTATACTTTGGTGGTCCTGGCGTTGTACTACGGGATGAGTAGGGGCGTAAGGGGGTGGCATGTATATGATTGGGGGACCTAACAATAAATCATCATCTACCCTTTGTTTTGCTGGTAACTTGGGGTAAAGAGTCGAGGGCGTTCTAACAGGGCATTGACCTGATATTTTTGATTCCTGTTCCTTTTTATCGATTTCCTTTTCTTTTAGTTTTTCTTCTAATCTTTTACAGGTTTGGTAAGATGATTTTCGCGTTTCTTTATCTTGTCTAGCTTCGTCCCTTTTCTTTCTTTGAGCTGCCTCTTTTCGCCATAAACCAAAACTGTCAAACATGGCTGGTCTAGTTTTCTTTTTTGTGGAGAGCTAATTCTAACGTTTCTATTTTAGCGGGATCGAAAGATCCCGTCAGTGGCCACTGATTTACCCGGTCCTTCCTAGTGTATTTATGCCATAGTTTGCTATAAGCTACGGTGGCTAATCCATACTTTACGTACATGTCCTTGTTAGGGGTGCCTTCCGGCGGTGCCGGCTGACTGACCTCTAACGAACGGTCGGGTCCAAAACAATTACAATCAAACAATCTAGAGAAAACAGGCATGACGTATTTATCGGTCAAAAATGAATATCTCAATCAATCAATTTAGACAAAAAGTCTGCACTACCTGTCCTTCGCTGCCTGCAAAGAGAGAGAATATTCCTATTCTTCGTTGTTTGCAAGCAGGGAAATGTCGCAAATAACTCAATACTAGTATTTCAATCAAACTAATCAATCAATCAATTTAAGTCGTTTTTTCACGACCTTACCCGGACCGTATGGACAGTTCTTCGTCTTCCCCTTCCAGCGCCTGGTTGTCCTCTCACTCCAACAATCAATGCGTCGTTCCTCTAAGGTCCCAGTCAGGACCGCAGGTCACTCGAGAGAGGTCCGTTCGGAACCGGTGAAGTTCAGTCGATCGGCAGCCAGACAAGGGTCTTCTCAGGCAGGTATACCCCAATCGTTTAGTCGTTCACTCCGTCGTTAGGACCTCTCTACCGGACCCACGCGTCGCTGATGGGCCCCTACGTTTGGGCGCCAATTTGTGAAAGGCAGCGAGTCTTCTAAGACCCTCAATGCTGCCCGGTGCAGGGTTCCACCTCTAATTCACTTTGGGTTCGCTATCAAAATAATGAGGCAAGCGCTGGAAACTGGAAGACAAGAAAAAGGTTTATTTCTCATGAGGAGATCACGTCAACTGCAGACACCGGGATGTCTGAGAGAAGTGCTCTGCTGATACTCCTTTGGCTCTTCCTTTTATACAGGTTTGACACAATGCATTTGTTTCATTACCATGGTTACACAAGCTTGGGGTCCCCGCCCCGGGCAGGTTGTCACACAAGCCCAACAGTAATTCTCTTCCCACCCAGGTCAAACAGACAATCTTATCTTGCAGCTGGACCTTGCTTCAGGGTCTAAAACATGTGAGACCGGCCAGATCTAAGAGTCCGTTCTGTTGATAAAAACAGGTCCCATTGTTGGTAACAACAAGTCTTGCTGTTTGCAGTGCAATAAATCATGTTGCAAGAGTCTTTTTGGTGTTTGGAACCTGTTTGTGTAACTAGGTGCAGTGAGGGGTAGAGTGTCCAAAAGTTTGCCTGAAAACAGAGATGAGAGGAAAAACGAGTTTGTGGCAGCAAGTGGCGCTGAGGTTTGTTGTGGCAATAGAGTTTATAGCCCCCAGCACACATACCAGGTCGGTCAGAGGGTCAGAGGGATGCTAGTAAGGGCAGGGTGAAACAAAGGTGACCAACAGAGTACAAAATGGCTGTGATAGATCAAAATGACTGCAACTTATGTGCACATAGAATTCCACCAGACAAGATGGCGCAGGTAATGTTCATGATTATCGTTTTGCTTTTAACAGTGTAACCGGTAAGGGCATAGGAGATTGGAGGCAACAAAGTGTCAACTTTATAAAAGTTGCACACCACTACTTGTTACATTGATTCTTACTACAGAATCTAGTCGGCTCAATATAACAAGTTGTTTGGTTCCTTGTTGTTTGACACCTTGAAGTTTCCACTTTGGTCCCACCCTTCAGGAGTTAACACAGCTGATGGGTCAGCGTGTAACCCTGTGCTCACCAGTGGGGCGAACAAGCCTTTCCACAATAAAAATAGGTTGCACGTTTTACTGCCAGAACATGTAAAATACATATTCTGCCTGTGAAATATGCTGTACGCTGCCATAGAGCTCCGTAGGCCTACCATAGGCGTGACTTATACATATTGCAGAGGGAGCATTGCCATTGGTTTAAATGGCAAAGTCGGGCAAGCAGTTTAAAACTGCCTTTGCAGTCTGCAGTGGCGGACTGGGAGACTCGTGTTACCCTTGTCACATCCAGGGTGGCACAACCAGTTCTGCAATCCCTGGGGGGACCATCTAACTTACATGACCTGGGTACCATATACTAGGGACTAATAGGTAAGCTAGCTTATGCCAATTGGGTATAAACCAGTGTAACATACACTTTTTAGGGTCAGGGCAGTAGTTTTGAGGTCCTGGTTGGCAGGCCTCATTGTACTCCGAGTTGTAAAATTAGCAGCATCAGTCCAAAAACTTGGGGGTGACACTACTAAAAGAGGTATTTTCTTACAACCACTATTAGTGATTCAATACTTACGAGATGAGAGAAAGCATTTGCATTTTCATCAGAACCCACACAAAATTGTTGGCTACATTTTTATTTTTTACTTTTGTTGTTTTGATATCGAATGCCACGAATATCAAATCTTTTGATATAGTGACTACTATAAAGTCTCAAAACTAAGCATAAAATTGCCCTTCTCTTATGTATGGATCAAAAAATGGGAAATATATTTTTTTTTAAATTAGAAGATATTAAGTTACATCTCTTAGAGACTGGAAAAGTTATTTTGAGATGGGGCTGCCATGAGCTATTTTTTTTTCTCTTAAAGCCCCCTAAGTGAGTTCTTGATGCCACATGCTCTTAAAAAGACCGTAAAAAACTAAATATAATGTTACAGCTATTTTTAATCCTTGTTCCGTTATCTACTACTTAGAAGCTTTTAAAAGGTTTTGTTTGTGCCATTCTAAGGTCCAGAAACAGTATTTTTTCTTCACCCTAAAAATGCTCTGCGTGTTCAGGAAGAGGCGCTGTTTTGCCGCTTCGAAAATGCTAGAAAGTTCATCCCCCGAGCATTCCACATTAATTAAAGCAATGTTTTGCGTATCACCAGTCATTTATCTTATTGATTCTGCTACACTTGTTTATTGCGCCCCCTGCCACAACTTTGTATGCAGAGTTCTACCAGTACGACGAAAGCTGGTATGCACGGAGAATTGTCTATTTGAAAAAGTGCCAATTCTTACACATTTCATGCTTGTCTGTCAGTACTTGCTAGGTTTTATGTGCTAGCTTTGGACCAGATATACAAAGCCCTTATGCAGTCGTAAACCATGCAGTTTTCACTTGACCGGATTTGTGACCACAAAAGGCCAGGTGTATCAAAGGGTTTTACCCATTCTGTGTCTATGGGAAAATGTGTTTATACATATGGCCCTTTTTTCTTTGTGTAAAACCCATTTTACAAGTTAGGGAAGGCATTTCCAACTCGCAGATAGAGATTTGCGATCTATTAATTTGGTCTTTATTCCTGCATACTTACTAAAAACATTGCATATTTGAAATACAAACATTAAAAACAAAGTATGGCCGTGCACAATATCTTAGGTTAAAATCAGGAAAATCGCATACCTCTAAACTTTTTATAAACTAAAGTGACAGCAAATATCTTCCCAATCCAATGGCTAGATTGGAATCCCAGGAGTGTTCCACACTCAGATGTTTATACCATTAGTTTATTTTCTGCTGGCCTAAAAAATTTCACCAAACGTGTGTTTAAAATGGAATAGTTCAGATTTAATGCATGTAGAACATCTTGCTGGCATGTTCGAATACACCTTAGGTCGAACAGTTGTCGTAGAAGGCTGCAACTTTCTTTCAAGAGGCATTTGCAAATGCAAGTTAGATGAACCCAAGAGATAGCAGACTTATTACATAAACTGCACAGCTTATTTTCCCTTTCGTTGGACCTTCTTGAAGATTAGGTAGGAGCCAGCAAATGCCCTAGGCTTAAAATTATGTTCTATTTGAGTCGAGTAGTTCCTCCGAAAAATATGGTTGGCTACGCAGTGCTGTATAAGTATTTACCACCGTCCTTGCGTGAGACCGTTTAGTTAATATCAGTTGGTCCTGGGAGGTGACTGTATGCTCATAGTCCTGTTGATATACTTCTTAAATACTTGTAAGGTGACTGGTGCCTTCCAGCGATCTCACGCTCCCAAGTTTGTCAAAGCTCTTTCCATATGCCGACGAACAGGATCGTCTGGGTACCGCTGTATCAGTTCGGCCCCGAGCGATACATTTAATGAATAGACTTTTGTTGATTTAAGTTTATACCTGAAGATTAAAAAGGCCCCTTGCCTTTCGGTGACTTGATTAAGCTCACCAAACTCCAATCTGGCTTTGACAGATGAAATAGCGCTTTACAAGTTTCTTCTTACAATCTTGTCTACTGTAAGTGCTTCTCTTCCTCGCAAGGCTTCACTTCCATAGTTAATAGTTGGTAAAAGTTTTAAATACTTTAACTATTGGATCTAGTAATGGGCCCTTCGCAGTTTTATATTGCTTAATAAATGATGATAATAACGTATGGGACTTCGCTTGAATGTGCAGTTTATGCGCATGAAATAATCCATTACAGTGGATCATTAGCCCAAACTATTTGTATTCCCTGTTCCGATCATCATGTGTAATCATGTCGCTGGTGTCTTACTAATAAGAGCCGCGTCATCCACGTGCATGGTATTGGAAAATGGTTTCCCTGCCAGCTCGGGCAGCTGAGAGTTTATAAGTGCCAGCTAACTTGAAGGGTCCGAGATGAATAAGTGAGAACACACCACTGTTGCAGCCTGATACAAGTTTGAATTCAGCGTGCGACCCTCTAGCCATTACAGATATTCGCTCGGATCAAAGTAATATGGTATAGAAGTTGCATCGCTTTGAGCAAAGTTGCAGGAATGCCTCAAGTGTTCAGTTTTTCCCATAATCTATTCCTCGGTACGCTGTCAAGCGCAGAACTAAAATCTACTAAGCAATATTTTTCTAAAGCGCGCGAATGCCGAGGCGTCTTAGTGCTAACAATGCTATCACTGATCGGATAGACGGGGATAGATACTTGACGCTGGAAACAAAGAGCCAGGTCTTCAAGGACTTTCTAAAGCACAGTCTAATTGTTTGAGACCTCAAAGAGAAAGGCATGAAATTCCACAGCTTACACGCCAAATGGAAGAAACTTCTGTCACCCCAGTTCACCGCCTTTACCTTAGGAATAGCCACCAACCCGGCGGTAGATGATCTTAAGTCATGTCGAGGGACATACCACCTAAGGGACTTCTGAAAAATAGAAGGTCCAGATCCGTGCAGAGCCTTATGTACAATGAGGCCTTGCACTTTAGCAGCCATACAGAGAGGCATTAGTCGCCATAGTATTATTGATGAATAATGACCTCGCTAATAATTTGGTAATAGTACCAGCACCTTTGTTGAAACCAGTTTGGTTTATTGGCACAATTTTTTTCGCTTTCAACAGCAAACATTTTGGCAATTTTTTCCAAGTCACATTTAGGAAGGGCTGTGAAATGGGTGTCTCCTCCTATTTGCGAGTCGCAATGGTTTGCTACGTTAGTTGTGCTCGCAAGCCATTGATAAGTTACGGACACCTCAGAGGAGTTGGTAACTAATTGGCAAAGAGGAAGGTGTGCCTTTGGGACACCTAACACTTAGTGAGTTGTGTTGACAGCCATAGGAGTAATAGACAGTGGTCCCAGGGATCACTACATGCTGCCTCCAGTGGCGTAGCTAGGCACTTTGCCACCCGTGGCGGTCCCTGCCTTTGCGGCCTCGCTGCAGAGCGGAAGGGTGGGGGGAGTACTGGCGATGTTTCCTGCGTTTGCCGCCCCCGTGGCAATCTCATGTAAGAGTGGGGGGAGCCACCGCCCCCAAAACTTGTGACGCCCGCTCGTCCCCCACCCTCCATCCCCCCTACCCCCTTGCTACACCACTGATTTTCTAGTTTGGGTATGCTCACACTGTAGTGGTGGTCTGGCGTTCTTTGGAGGCCACCATCCATGTGTTTGTAGCCAATTGCAGGGGGATTCAAAAAGCCACCTGCCTAATTATTATGTTGTTCTGTGCCCCCAAGCGGCAACAGATTTTGCGCTGCCACTTATTTATACATAACAGGTCACATCGCAAAATCAGAGACCGGTTTCAAAAACACTGGTGCTTAATTTACAACTTTTTGTGAACCTCCTCTCACTAATTTGGACTCCGTGTTTCGAACCTAGTTAGTACGTTTAAAATGCAGTCATTAACACTGTCTTAATGCTCAGCAGTCATTATACCATTAATATACATTTTTCCAAGTCTGCTACCTGCAAATTCTAAACGAGTGTGCTAGTGTAGAAAACAGTTAGCCGGATGAGTAATACTTTACAATATGATGTTGAGAAGAGTTATGTTTCTCGCTCTTATTTCAAATATGGGGACAGCATCCAATTAAACACAATTTTCAAAAGATCCGACCTGGCAATTTTTAGGCACAATTCTCTTCCCGGTCCCCCTTAGTCTTTCCGTTGAGTCTTTACCCCTGATTGAAGACAGAGGTGCAGGGTGCAAATTTTCACTTTGGAAAGCCCTGATTTTCAGCTAAATTGACCAAACTGAAGTTCAAAACTATCTCCAAATGATCTAAGGCATTGTCACTTTAAAGACTGTCATTAGAACATGGGTAGTTTACAGTTACCCTGCTTAGGGTGTGTAAAGTCATCTATAGTGACAAAAATATATTTTCCCTGTGGTTAATTAATCTATACACACACACACCGCAGCCATTTAGTTAACTTGTATTAACTATTAATTTTACATTCTCGCCTATAATTTTCACACCACTTTGGTTGGAGAGAACCAGCGCAATCAACAAAAGACCGTATTGCGGAAAAGGCCGTTCTCTGAAGCGAGCTCCTACACCGACTGGTCACAGTAGTGAACCCAGAAAGTGACCCGCATTGAGTTTGAGTCGTTACAAGTAATTTAAAGTATCCAACTGGTTAATTTGGCTTTCTTCTTGCTATAAACGTCAGCGTGCTTCCATAATGCACGACTCCTTTTCAGAGGTGTTTAAAGTTTTCAGTAGCCTTTCGAGTGACCTGCGTCGACCCTGTTGTTGACGCACTCGCCCCGCAGCCCGACTGACAGAGTAACCTATTGGTTTGCTGATCTGTGCATTGGTGCACGCCTGCAGGCGTTTGTGTCCGCCTCGCGCTGACGTGCAGCAGGGCTCGAGCGCGCGCTGCCTCGTGTTGCTTGCCGATACCAAAGGGGATGATGGACAGAGCGTTAGAGCAAATCAAACACTCACCCCCAGTCAACTGATCTGGGTTTAATCCATCATCATTCTTTAGCTCACTCCACCACCCCAGTTCAGACATGGCCATATGCAAATCAGTCTGACCCTGTGCCTCATGGGAACAGTCCAGCCCGAACTGCAAGCCATGTCTTCCCTGGACCAGAAACAAGCATCCTGGGACCGGTTTCGGGTTCATAACCCTCATCAGCCAGGCTATCTTGAATCCAGTGGCAAAGTGAGCAAGGGACCCACGTCTGGGCATACCCTGCCAACTTAGAGCGAACAAAGCGATACCAAAGGGGATGATGGACGGAGCGCTAGAGCAAATCAAACACTCACCCCCAGTCAACTGATCTGGGTTTAATCCATCATCATTCTTTAGCTCACTCCACCACCCCAGTTCAGACATGGCCATATGCAAATCAATCTGACCCTGTGCCTCACGGGAACAGTCCAGCCCGAACTGCCAAGCCATGTCTTCCCTGGACCAGAAACCAGCATCCTGGGACCGGTTTCGGGTTCATAACCCTCATCAGCCAGGCTATCTTGAATCCAGTGGCAAAGTGAGCAAGGGACCCACGTCTGGGCATACCCTGCCATCTTATGGCGAACAAAGCGATACCACTGGATTCAAGATAGCCTGGCTGATGAGGGTTATGAACCCGAAACCGGTCCCAGGATGCTGGTTTCTGGTCCAGGGAAGACATGGCTTGGCAGTTCGGGCTGGACTGTTCCCATGAGGCACAGGGTCAGACTGATTTGCATATGGCCATGTCTGAACTGGGGTGGTGGAGTGAGCTAAAGAATGATGATGGATTAAACCCAGATCAGTTGACTGGGGGTGAGTGTTTGATTTGCTCAAACTCTCCGTCCATCATCCCCTTTGGTATCGCTTTGTTCGCCCTAAGTTGGCAGGGTATGCCCAGATGTGGGTCCCTTGCTCACTTTGCCACTGGATTCAAGATAGCCTGGCTGATGAGGGTTATGAACCCGAAACCGGTCCCAGGATGCTTGTTTCCGGTCCAGGGAAGACATGGCTTGGCAATTCGGGCTGGACTGTTCCCATGAGGCACAGGGTCAGACTGATTTGCATATGGCCATGTCTGAACTGGGGTGGTGGAGTGAGCTAAAGAATGATGATGGATTAAAACCAGATCAGTTGACTGGGGGTGAGTGTTTGATTTGCTCAAACGCTCCGTCCATCATCCCCTTTGGTATCGCTTCGTGTTGCTTGCCTGCAGCTGGTAAACAGTTGCCTCCCACTCGCCAGCGGCGACACAAGGCAACAGTCGGGAATGTTGTCCTTCGTCAGCGTTTTGCTGCAGCAGCAGACACAGATGGAGGCGGCCCGCCCATTGGCCAGAGACAAAGCACCTCTTTGTGTCCAAACAACCACACCCCACGCCCAGCGCTTGGCACACACTCCGTGCAGGAGGGCGGGAGTTTTCGAGGCGCATGTCCCCGCCACGATGTGCATCTCTGTTACTGCTTTGAGTAGTTAGAGGCTTACCGTGCAGCGGAGGTCGCAAAAGTTTGTACACGGGCCATCTACATTTGGTCTAGATCTTCAGCGCACCTGTCGCGTGCCTTACTGTTAACAATTCTTTTAACTGTGCATAGACAGGCCTTTGATTCCACCCTGTGGAGTATGTTTCTCCTCTCTAGCCCCCATACTTTGCTGTGTTTTGTATCATTCCACTTCCTATAAAGTGTTTGCATTGCAGTGTGTGAGGGACTATCTTGCATCTGAAAAGCGCACGGAATCATCACAGGTTAAATTCTTTATCTCATACTCGCAGTGCAGGCAGAAAGAAATAGTTTTTGGTTTGGATTTTTTTTCCCAATGCAGCAGGCTTTTTTTATGAAATGGTCTAATAGCACTCAGTGTGAAAGCCAGACCTAAGCTTTTTTTTTAATATCTGCCTTTAGGTAACAGAATGCCAAGGCCTTTAGTCGATCAAAGTCCCTGGATGCCGGCTGCCTCCCAGCACCCAGGTGGGCATGCTTCTGCCCTTTTCCTTCCAGTACGTCATAGAAGACTTCCACGGACTGATTTGCGTCACTGCTGGTACCTCCATGAAGATTTCCAATTCATAACATAAGGTGTATTTGAAAAGTGCACGTTCCCCGCGACGGGTATCTTGGTGCTGAATAACAGAGGTTTATTTTTACCCAACTCAATGGTGCTCATTTTATCAACCTCAGAAGGATGAAAAGCTGAGTCGACCCTCCGGGATTTGAACCTGTGACCATGAGGTCAAACACAGGCCCCTACAGTGGTTGCATTAGTACACTGAGCCACCAGACCTGGCTTTCATTAACGCTTTATCAGGTCAAACGGTGCAGTCACAGCTGATGTGTGTGCACAAGGCAGCTTTAATAAAACAGGTCTGTCATAGTATCAGTGAAACATCCTGCCATCTTACTGCATACAAATGTTGTCACGTTTATACATAAACAGTCTAATGCCCAACCCCCATTAAGTGCCTTCCCCTCTGGACATAAAGGCAGATACATCGTCAAACTCTTCTTACTCCCTCAAACAAAGCCGCTGTCCACCTAGTCTCCCTGAAGCTCTGCTCCCTCGTCACTAGGTCTCTGCTCATCCTTGTGCGCCTACCTCGTGAAATCTACCTAGTTACATGTCTTTATCATCATTTGATGCTGAGGGGTTGGTGGTACCAAGTATACTAGATATATAGTCCTTGTTTGAGGCCGTGTTGGGGGCTGGGGATCCCAAGGTTTTTTCCACCCTGATCTTGAATGTGTGGGCCCTAGCCCCGCTCCTCCTTGTGCACTACCCAGTATGTGACCTGTCGTGCATAGCTGTCCTTTGTTTAGTAGCTAATTGTGTGTCATGTATAAGTTGTATGTTTAGAGAGGTCACTACCAGATAAGGTGCGAGACTGGGTTAGGCTTAACCAGAATTATTTCTCTGAAAAGTATGAACCGGTCTTTGATAGGATTGATCACCGAGTAATGTCACCACTTCAGAGACTTGAGGCCCTTTCCTTCTGCCTGAGTCGTACTCCAAAGGACCCCTTGTTGTGCCTGTGCCATTTGAAGTCCATGTTCTTCAGCAACTTCTTCCCACATGGCCGGATCACTGGGCTTTGAACCTCTTTTGCACCAACCCAAAGGTGTGACTTATTGAAGATGTGGCTTGCGTGGGAAAGTGTAATAAATCTTCTTATACACCATGCCAAGGTTGCTGTGTTTCTAACCTTATTGTGACTGTTTTGCTAACAGTAGATGTTGCAGTGAGGTTCACAACCTTTGATGTCTTTGAAGCTGCACAAAAACCAGAACCTGTAGGCAGCCTCTGTGGAGGTTTAGGCCCAAAACAGGCTGAACCTAGTGAGCTTGCTTAGCTCAGTAAATCTGAGTTTGTCCATCACGACCCTGGATCAAGTTCTGTTACCAGGTAAATGGATACTGATGACATGCATCCTACCAGATCAATCAATCAATTTCTAAAATGCATGACTACTCAAGAAGAGCTTCCCAGCGCTGATATTAAAGGAAGGGACACCAGGAGAGTTAGCCAGGTTTTCAGCAATCCACGGAAGTCCAGAAAAGAAGTACACATTAGAATTTCTAAAGGGAGAGAGTTCCATAGAGAGTAGGACCAAGGCAGGTAAAGCCCTGCCTCCCTGCCTTACACGTTTATAGCGAGGTCTGATAGTTAAGAGCTGATTTCTAGAGCAAAGAGAACACTTGGGGGAGGGTGGGGGGGGGGTACAATTGTACCAGTGCCCTAAGATAAGGAGAACCACCGCCATATAAAGCCTTATGCATAAGCACAAAGCTTTGAAATGAATGTGGTTCTCGAAAATCAGCCAATGTGTAGAACAAAGATGAGTGGGAACAGAAGGATGCCCGGGGATGGCAGAGCAGACGTGCCTCAGAGTTTTGTACGATCGTACCAGGTGGAAATGAGTACTCGAGTTCCACCACATATTCATAATGAATTCTAAAACAAAGAACTTTTACAAGGCGAAACTTGTGCAACATCACCCATTTCTGAAGATGACACCCTCCAGCGTTCGGTTTCTCTTTGTCCTCCACTAGGGACAAAACAAAAAGGCTTGGGAGATTTCTGAACTCCACCCAAAGCTGACCTCTATTTAAATGAAGGATATTTCTGCTAACACTTGTCATAGTTGGCCGCTTATCACTGGCATACAGGTGTGATAAAAATAGGGCTATTCCTTCTAACTTGTGTTTCTCATTCCTTTACACCCACATGTATGAAGGTCATCCCAGAGACGCACTCTGTCTACGAAAATGAAACTTCAGAATATAACTAGACTGAATGAGCTTGGATGCCATCATTAACGTCTGGTCCTCAAAGGATCAGTCTTTTCCTTTTTTAAAGGAAAATAATAGTTCACGTCTTCTCTTGTGTTACAACTCTTCTTAATAATGGTTCTATGAATCTTTGGTCACATAGGGCATACACCTCTCTATACAGCCTAAAGGTGTTAAATGGTTACCAGACCAATATAGAGATATTGAATCCGTATCGATTGAGATTGTGTCTAGAACTTTAATTTAGTTCTTTTAAAATTGTCATGGACACCATGTCAGCAAATCGACCCGATGGTGGTCCACGTGATCTTTTTTTCTTTTCAGTATTGCTTGTCTGCGGAGAATCTGTGCATTCGAATTGCTGCGTGCCACCTTTCATTGTGATAAATAATTCTATGTCAGATTCTCATTTGAACTAGAAGGTTGTCCTGCCTATTTCTTTTCTAGGACCGGTAGAGTTCTCTTGTAGAAGAAGGTCTTAATAAGCTTGACTTAAAAAGTAAATGTATATTTTTTCCCCTAAAACTGACACTGCAAAGAATGGCTTTGCAGTTGTGTTAGTGTTTATATGCTTGTCTCTACAGCCTTTCTCATTACTATAGGTGGCCAGCGATTTCCGTTATTTCTTGTATACATTTGACACCCTGACAACCACTTCTGGAAAACACCCGGTGTCTTCCTGCTACAAACACAGCTACCATGATTGAGGGAATTTGATAGACAAAATTATTTTTATCTTATACTTTTGTTCTGTTCATTCTTTACTTTTGTTCTGTTTTTCCTATACCTTTTCTATATTTTTTATAAACACTGTTATAACACTTATTGATCCCGTTTGGTTAGGCTATTTTAGAATCTCTTATGCCAGCATGTTTGCCTAACTTCATCTCTCGCCGGGTGGCAACCGTTTAGCATGCTACCATAGTCTTCGCTTAGGGAGATTGGCCAATGTGGGTGGGTGGGTGGACGTGGCTGGTTGGCACCGGCACTCGTTTTTTGGGACCAGGACTTTGATCCAGAGCAAAAGAGACAAAAGCAGAAAAGTGAGAAAATAGGAGGAATTGAAAGATAGGAAATAAGTGACCAAGGGAGAAACAGGGATGTTAAAAAAAACCTGCAAGAATCCGAGTCAGGAAGTGTAGGTTGGTGGAAGGAAGAGGCAGGAGTTGCAATCAAGACTAGGCAGCTCTGGTGTTCGGCAACCCCAGCATTCAGCAGCAGGCTTCTGAGAAAAACTTTGTCTCTCTTCACATATTGCCAGTGGGTAGATATTTACTCATGAGGTAGATTCTCATAATGGATTCTCACGGGCCATCACCACAAAACTAGATTTTACACTTGAGTGATCGATCATTGGTTGTGAATAGCTGGCTGGTCAATTGTAGTGTCACACTGCAGTATGACAGTGCCATTTGTGCTATGGAGAGGAGTGTGCATGAGCGCCACAGTGGGTATTTGTACCCCATTTTTCAAAGTGTTTGCAGGGTGGGGGTGTGATGACTGACACAATTGTATCAAGTGTGCACCCGTGTACTTCTTTGCATAACTTAGTTATTTTGTCCTCAAATACAAACCCATGACTGAAGACTGCAGACCGGACTCTGGGGTTGAATGTCTAACAGCATTCTCAAGAAAAGTAGATTTATTTAAAATGTAAGATATTCTTGTTTATATTCTGCATAATGGGAAATCTCAACCATCATTACTTGTGTGTGGCCTCACTTCGCCCCTTTTCCTAACAGTTGGTTTATTCAGCTTGGTCTGTGAAGTGATATCTCTTTGTGCTCTTAGCTTCAGCTTAGTTTCCTGTTTTTTTTATAATTACTCCTTTCTGCACTCAGATTTTTATCGATTAGACAAGAATATTTTTTCCTAATTTCAATCCCGTTTATTTTGCCAAATATATAAAGGGCATTTTATTTGCAGTTTGTCTTTATGACTGGGTCTCTTTGCTCTGTATATTTTTGTTCTGAACAATTAATGGCAGCAGAACTGTCTACTAAAACTGCATTATTGCCACCCGAAATTAAAATGTTTTCATACAGCTGTAAAGAAGGCTTGGGATGATAGTATGCCCCCGGTCGCTTGACGATGCAAGATGCTCATCGCAAGGGGGCCAAAAGTAGTACCAAGGAGGAGGTAAGAAAATACTTTATTATGAAAAATATTTTAAAATACTCCGAGTTATATATAGGGTTTGGAAAATGTTCATTCTGTGTTAATGATCAAAATTCCTATTTAATCTCCTGGGCATCACTTGGGGTAAGGTTGGTCAACCACTAGGTAATTTCTTTTTGTTATTGTTTTCACATTATATATGACACATCATGGCTGTGGCCTCCGGGAGGTAGGGTTTTAAAATCTTGATTATTTTGTTGAGAATGCCTAGCACGCGAGCATTGATGGATATATTGCAACAAAAAAATATGTAAACAAGATTGTAAAATTGTCTGTTGCAGAAATGCCTCAATTTGTAGCTTGCTTGCAAATGGTTGCAGAGACTGGAAACATATAATATTTAACAGCCTGAATTCAGTAGCCTCAATCTGATAAACAACAAATACCTCGACATATATGCTGAGAATGTTACTTAATGAAGACATCTATGGGGTTTTGTAGATACAGTATAGCCCTCCACAAGACTTGCAGAATTGTCAAATAAAATCTCCTAAAAAACGTCATCAGTTTAGTTGCTTAAAATCCCTATGAAATATGGCAGTTTGCGCCAAAATGCGTGATATATTTTTGCAGCCTCCGCAGTCTAAAAGTATGGTTAAACTTTAAGCCTTCAAAATGTCTGTGCTGTCGGTTTTAGTATAAAGCAGAGCATGATCAAACCAGCAGGCTAGCTATGCTTTTTGTGTTGTTGTAAGTCTCTTGGTAACTATGTTCTCCTGATGACTGAATCAGTGCTTGTGACAGCCCTAAATGACTTGAGAAGGCGTGCTGATGGACGCAATCTTCCAGCTTTGGTGCTGTTCGACCCTGCATTCGGATTTGACACCGTTGACCGTCTCATAGACTCCTTTCGATCGGTATGCGAAAACGTCCTTTGCTTAGCTACGGTTTTCATCGATTTTTAATCATCTAGCAGAGCTCGATCTAACAATCTTGATGGGAAATAACACTAAACTTTTTGTGAAGGGAGGGATGACCATGAGAATTTATGGCGTCATGCACGATACATAGGATCTTTTTCGCCCTTGGATGGAAAACGAGGATTCCCATACCAGGTGAAATAGTATATTGGCCACCACACATTGAAGCTGTTGTTGTAGGTGGCATAGACTATATTTGGGCAACCCTATGTAGACACTACTAGAGTTTTCTGCTTTATATAACCCTATGGCTGCAATAATGTAAAAGTGCAGGAGTGGAAAGACCTTAGTCAGGGTTCAAGTCACAGTAACCCTAGCTTTATTACACTTAACAAATTCTAGGGCGGGTGAGGGAAATATATGGACTAAAGTGTGCCTGTGATTACTCAGAAAATTTTAATCGATTGTACTGGAATAGCTCACGCCTCGGGTGCTCAGGCCAGGCCTCATCGTGGAGCAGATTGGTACATGTGCAAAATTTACATTTTTCGGGACGCTTTCAATCTGATCAGTCATTTTGAAAAGTTGTATACAATTGAGATCCCTATAATTTATGGGTGTTGGTTGATTTCTGGATGTTGATCCTTTTGTAAGGGATCTCTCTGAAAGAAATGTTTGGACCATCAGCTCGACATGCGTTTAAGTCTGTAATCTCGTTGATAATCTTGTGCTACATGCTGAAGGTTACCTTACCAGGGTTCACCTCGGGGAGGGAAACTCTATTTGGTATTTCAGTAGTATTCCTTAGAAGGATCAACTGATGCTTTTGGGAAACTAGAGTGCAGAGTTGACAGAAGGCTGAAAGTTTATCCTAGTCCAAGAGTTGATTATTGGAGCTTTTCTTTATCTCCCATGGTAAAGTATTCTGTCGTGGTTTTCCCTTGTGGATATTCACTACCTGTTATGTCACTCTTACAGTCATCCCCATTTTTGTCATAGAGGGTTGGATACAAAAATAAATATGATACAGTTTGAATGCCAAGGAAACCAATGAGAGGCTCTTGGGCTTTCAAGATGCCAAAGGCCCCCTGCTGCAATGGTGCAGGATAACAGTAGTGCCTCTTATCACTACCAGGGACCTCTCTTTTGTAATGTAAGCTGAATAAATGTTCACTATTAACACACTTGGTACCTTCTGACCAACGAACCTCTCAGTATGTTAAGTGCGGCGTTAGCTCTTTTCCGGCTAATTAACAAATGTCCATTATTTCCTTTGAAATTCTTGAACAAGTTTAACCAGCTTATTTTCGCTCCACATTTCCACATAATGTGGTCATTCAGTTGATTTGTGGATTCAAATGGTCTACCGAGTTTTGAAACTTTTGACTCACTGATCCACGTTCTTCTCCGCGCCCCCAGTGTAGTCTGTCGTGCAGTCTGTCGGTTGTCCATAGGGCAGTCTCTTTTGGTTGCTCATAGAGCAGTCTCGGCCGGTTGCTCATCTAGATTCGTGAAATCCAAATCGTTTCTCTAGTGAGGGCAAGAGTAGTGAATCTCTGATCCCTGTGCTTGGCCACCCCCGTCTGCAGGGATGCTCATTGTAGGGTGAATGTCTTCCAAACGTTTTGAAATCCTTGGTAGTAAGTGCTGTATAAAATGTATCCTGATTTGCTAAGTCACTTTGGGTTGGATACACAGGAGTCCTATCCTCATCCCAGCTAATGCAGATGGAAACTTGTCACCTAATTTGTTGTAATGATCCATTAGTGAACAATTTGGCAATAATTTGAGTGCAAAGGAAATTCTGTCTGATGTGAGAGCACATGATTTCTTGCACACTGAAAATTCAGAGAGACAGTATCTGCTGTTAATTATTATTATTTTTTATTAAACTTTTATCGTATTCCAGTCTACAAAACATACATAGTACGTATCTGCTGTTGTTTTTTTTTTGTTTTGTTACTAACTTTGCCTGAGCTCGCAGAGTTTGGATGGTCACCACTGATGTCCCACAAAGGCCTCTGGACAAGGAAGTTAAATTGGCTGGAAGGTAAGGAACGCCTGCTTGTTAACCTTGGACATTGCCCATGGAGAGCGAGCCTACACACCAGACCTCCCTTCTAAACCTACTGCTCAAAACCGAAATGACCAAAGTAGAACAATGTTTTAAATGCATTGCATCCAGTGATTCCACATGAAATCTTACCTGTGCATATCTTACATTTTTGGAACTGAAAGCGTATACTATTGTCTAAATGTATAATACGGCCTTTGATGTACGATATGTCACTGAACATGTATATTACAGCGCATTAGAAAGGCACAACAACATGAACAGATTATCCAATGAACTCTGAGAGCTGTTGCTCAAAGCTCTTGTCTAAAGCACTCTCAAAATATTTACTGTTTTGACTTCTAAACAAAAGCATATAAATATAATTATAATGCATCAGTTTGTTTTCTCAAGCATAATAAATCTTAAAGCAAAACTACTTTGTTGGCTTGTGTTCGAAGAGACGTAACTGGCTCTATAGATGGAAAAGTCAAACAAGCAGCATGCCCATAAGGCAAGCTTAAAATGTCAAAATCAACTGACGTGCTGTGTTAATCCTACAGGTTCTAAGTAAGTGTCTAAATATGCAAGTAAAGCAAATCATTTTGTAGACCAGAAGTAACCCAGCATCACATTTTACTAGTGACATTCAAAGCCTAATGCAATTGAAAGTGTCATTTGATGGTCCAGTTTAAAGTTAACTAGTATGTCAGAGGTTCAAAACATTTATATATTCAGAGTGGAAGAGTTATATTGACTTTGTGGTTCCCTGCTAGTGCCATTTCTGCAAACTTGCATCCATTGTGGAAAATACTTTGGAGGGGTACATTGCCATCACCAGAGAGTCCTGGCCTACTCAACCGTCATATGCGTCAGATCTCCATCCTCCTAAAGGGTTTGACTTTATAGAAGAGATGTCCCATCTGTGTTTATATTTTGTGATTGGATATTTTAATCCTATACACTCTCAGTACATCTGCTAGCAGATATCACTTACCTAGTGTCCTTCCGGTCGGTCACATTGTGCATGGAATGTCGTATGCAGCATTATTTGATGTGAAGTATGCCCCGTGAACCCGCGTATTGCTCAGTTCTGTGCGGTGTTTATGGATTATTTTGTTATTTGTTGTATTTTCAGTGAAAATATGCCTCACTTATGGGACTGTCAGATTTTCCATGTGCTTATAAGCAACAATGGGGTTTTCATGAGAATTTATTTTCATTTCTCATCACTGATCAATATCACTGTAGGCCCTTTATTACTTTCTTTAGTTCTGTCCGAGGGGGGGTGATATGTGGCTACCAAAGATACTTATCTGTAGATTTGTATTGTTGCAAGTTATCTGGCCATTCTGTTGCAAGACCAAATTTCCGACTGGGTATCTCAGATCCCGGTCATGCAAAGTCCTAGTCGGGAAAGCCTCCAGCATCTTCCACACAGTCCATGCAAGAGTATGTGCTTTATTGAAGGATATCATTTTTGTAAGAGATACGATTTTGCTTAGATGAAATAAGCTCCTTATTGTCATTTAAAAATGCAGGGGGAAGGATGCAGTGTCTCTCTCTCGCTCCACATGCTGAGCGCCGCTCAAGGGGGCTGATAGTGCCATAAGGTCATTGTCACATTTAAAAACCTCAAAATTTTAGGGTGGATACACAAACAAGTTTTTTTTATACTTTGGGAAAATAATTGCTGTTTTGACAAACAGTCTAATTTCTGAGAGGACGCCAGGAATTTGAAAGTGGTTTGACTTGCGGTGGACTGGCCGAGAACATGTATGTAGCAAACGTAGTTATCGAGACTAGCAGGCTGCATTCTTAGTACAGCATTATCCGCCCACATAACATTTCAGTGCTGAGGGATGCATGGCACAAGTTAAGAGAGTGCCTGGGGCTACTCTTGTGCCACAAAGTGATCCCATGATGCATCTGTGAACTGGTGCCTGAGGAATCTACCCGTGTTTGAAGAAATCGCACTGTGGATAGTGGAAGTGGGCCGCCTAGTTCAGAAATACGGAGAAGATGGTGCGATGACCTCTCCAGAGCTCATGTGCTGACTTGTGGAGTTACCAAGTTGTCCATGTGTTGTAGACACCCAGATTTCTTCAAAACCGGGTGTGTGTGTCTCATGCACCAGCACGTAATGGGATCATGATGGGACGCCTGGTGCTTCCCAATGGTGGGCATCATTTGGACTGAAGGGATCCAGGGTGCAAAAAGAGCGGTAGTCTCAGGCAACCGGCACAGAGAAAGAGACACTGCATCTTCAAATGATATCCTGTTGTTTACATGTGAGACTTTGAGGTTTTGTCTTCTAGACTGTGCTGCCTGTTTTACAGATTTCAGTCATTCGTCGCCGAGAGTCTAAGGTTTCTAATAATTGAGGTAAATCTACAGAATGTTATTTGGCCCCACCCCCCATAATTTACAATGCTGTTGTAACCTGTTACTATCACTGTGAAAGGGTACTTATTTTGTGATAAACCATGAGTTTTGATTCTGCAGACAAACAATTTTCCCTTAAATACACTATTTGTACAATGTATTTGTGTGATTCCGCAGTTCTACCTGAGCATTAACATTTTCCATACATTTAAAGCGTGTTTATCGCACAATGTAAATGTATATTTTGTAACCTAATCTTGACACAAAAACTTACCGTATATTGAGCCGAATGTTGAAATCCGCACGTGTTTGATAGTCGACGTGATCCAGTTGTAGTTTTATCTTAGGTTGCAGCACAGACCTGCAAACAAACTTCAAATGGTGGAACACCACCCATCCCCCCCCTTCAATCTTTATTTGTAAGACAAGAAATGTCCCACAGTGTTCATTTCTGTCATGTTCACAAAGGGTAACTACGCAAGGTTTTGTATCTCCATACTTCATAAAGTGGAAGGGAAAATGAAACATCCTGCTTTTTAATTATCTGTTTGGAGATCTGATCCATAAAATGCCGGAATAAAGAAAAAAAATCTACGGATCGCGGATGCTCTTCTGGTTTTTGTTTAGCTTTTTAACATTTAGGTCTACAAATATATCCGGCAGAACACATGGAAATCTTCAAATATCATAGGTTTCAATGCATACAATCGCGTCGGAAAGATGCATTGTCACTTTTTTTTTGTTTTGACCTGAAAAAATTCTTTCAGGTGGGAAATCCCTATTCCTAAAGAAAGTCCTTGTCAATTATGGGGACGTTTGGGTGTTTTTAGCAATCAAAACGCACACTTACTCCAGCATTAAATGGCACTAAATATACCATACCTGCTCCTGTTCCCTTTGATACACCTGCCATACGACTACAGAAAATCTGCATATTTGCTATCGGTGCCCAGAGGTATGTTCCTATGGCAAACATAAAAGTTTGACATTTACGCACGCCAATGGCTCTTTATCCAGTCTTAAATGGCACTCTGCTACTAAAGCTGTTCTGTGAAAAGATTCAAGGTATTTAGTTGTAAAACTCACGTGCTTTGTAGATCAACGCTACTTAGTAGATAGAGAATGAGTAAAAATATCTGAAGTGGGCTGGCACCCACAACTCTCCTCTGATTCCACAGGTGAGCAGTTTTAGGCACCTCTGCTCCAAGGTTCGACAGAGACTGTTCCTAAGCCGACAATGACACACTATGTAGGACCTTTACGATTACTTTTGATTGCCACAGACCTTCTTGTGTTTGCTTCTGATTGCTGTGTCAGAGATGTTAAGTAACATGTCCCATTCAACTCCTGAGCCCTTGTCCCAGTTGTGTCCAAACGCTGCTTGAGCGCCTGTATGGAGAACCCCATCTTTAATATACATCAACTTAACTCTTGGTCGCACAAAGCAGCGCAAAGTACCACCTTTAAATTCCAGTGGCTAGACGCACTCTCTGCGAAGCTCCACTCCAAAAAACCCAACACTGGTATTGGGACTTAGTGCCTATCCGGCCATAACTATCCGGGGAGCATGTTCTGAAAGCAAGATTATGCAAGTGGGGAGTGGGATGATGTTTAGAGCATTGAGCCTGTGAAAGCATGTCTTCAGATCACTGACAAATAGACCCTATTGGTAGGGGGATGTTTTGAACTCCGTTCTAAAGTACAAAGCGATGGGGCAAGCCTGATCTGAGGAATGATGTTTGTCCAGATCATAGGTGAATGGATTGAAAAGACTGGAATTCTGGATTGTCCCTTCTGAAATCTATGATTTCAAGTTGCTTTAGCCTCCTGAGATAGTTTAAGTAATGCATTCACTGTGTTTTACACCTCCAATGTAATCCTTTTCAGGACGGGCCCAAGGATGTGTGCATAAGACCACTTTTTTGTACAAAGTGAGCATGTGTAACCTATATCTCGCACGAAGGCTGGGCTACTTCTGTACAATAGTATGCCCTTTTTTCAAAGAGCACAACTTCCATGTGTCTGCGGTTGTGTTGGACTTGGACAAAAGTAATTATGCATTTGCTCCTTGTTAGAACTGGGGATCTCTAGTTGGCAGAGGTAGGTACCTTTGACCAAATAGGGACCCTTGCTTCTACGTCAGGGCAAGGGAGTTACACTACTGGATAACTCCTGCTCACCCCCTTGGTAGCTTGGCACGAGCAGACAGGCTTATCTCAGAGGCAGTGTGTTAAGCATTTGTGAACACATACAGTAATACAGAGAAAACACTACAGATGGACACCACACAGGTTTTTATAAAAATAAGTATTCTTTATATAAACTTAACACAAGACCACAAACGACAAAAATCCACAATACTGTACTCAAAATAGACTTAAAGATGGTAGAAGTAACTTAGTTCAAGTTGATGGTAAATGCGACAAAGTTCTCACAAAAGTACCTGGATGCGTAACGCAAAACAAACAAAAAGGTTCGCAGGGATGGAGATGCGTCGGTTCCTTGCTTCGGGGGAGGCGATGCGTCGCGCCTCAATGCTTACGCAGAGTAGGGATGCGTCTTGGTCCTTACCGGAGAGGAGGTGATGCATTGATTCTCGTACTGCGTTCCGGTTGCGATGCGGCAAGATGGCGCCTCGATGCGATGCGGCGGTGCGATGCGATAAGATGGCGCCCTTGATGCGACGACGTGAAGACGATGTGTCACGCCCGGCGGCCGTGCGGCGACTCACGCTTCTCCGGTGATGCGCCGGCGACCTCTGCGGCGGCGACACGCTTCTCCGGTGATGCGTCGGGTAACAGCTTTGACGAAGGCTCGCTTCTCTGGTGATGCGGCGGCGACACGCTTCTCCGGTGATGCGACGGCAACAGCTGCGACACGCTTCTTCTCGTTGAGTCGCGCTCCCAGCGACACGTAGGCTTCTGCAGATAGAATTCCCAGCAAGGGAATTCAGAGGGGAGCTGGTGGTGAAGTCTTTTGTCCCTGTGACTTCAGCAGGAGGCAAGCTCTAGTTCAAGCCCTTGGAGTAATATTCTGCAAGATGATGAAAGTTCTTTAAAAGTTCCTTCTCCTCTCCTTGGCTCTGAAGACACCACTGTAGGCCAACCCAGCAACACAGCACACTGGCAGGGGGGCAGTCCAACTCCTACAGCTTCCTTTGGTTCTTCTCCTTGGCAGAGGTTCGTCTTGTTGTTCCAGAAGTGATCTCAAATTTTGGGGTCTGGGTCCCCATATTTATACTGCAAAATCCTTTGTCCTCTGAAGGCAGAGGGGCCTTTACCTAGTCCAAACCAGATCTGTGCAGTCCTGGAGCACTTTGTTTACAGGACTCCTTCTTTCCTTTGACAGTGTGGGCCAGGGACATCAGACACACCACAGGAGGTGGAGCCAGCATTGTGGAAGGCAGGCACAGCCCTATTCAGACCCAGGTGCAACTCCTCCCACTACTCTACATGCAGATAGGTCTATTCAGCCCTGTGCTGACTCACCCTGTCTCCTGGAATCCCCCAGCCCCTGTCACTCACAAAGCCAGACACACAATACACAACCTAGCAAAGGCAGGCTTGGACAGTTAGGCAAGAAAATACCTACTTTCTAAAAGTGGTATTTTCAAACACTGAATGTTAAAACCAACTTTACTAAAATATGTATTTTATCATTCTGAGTTCAGGCATACTAAATTCGTTTTTCTACCATGTTCCCTGGGGCAGTTAGGATTATAAGATGTTATAATCAAACTGCCCATTCTGGCCTATGGGGACAGGTAGCCTTGCAATAGTGAAAAACGAAAATGGCTGTAATTCACTATTAGGACATGCCACACACACCAGGGCATGTCCTACCTTTTACATACAATGCACCCTGCCCTTGGGCCTACCTTAGGGGTAACTGATATGCAGAAAAGGGAAGGTTTAGGGACTGGCAGAGTGGGTGCACTGGCCAGAGTCGACATGGCAGTCTACAGACTGCACACAGGCTCTGCAATGGCAGGCCTGAGACACACTTTACAAGCTGCTTCTGTGGGTGGCACAACCAGTGCTGCAAGCCCACCAGCAGCATTTGATTTACAGGCCCTGGGCACACCTGGTGCACTATACTAGGGTCTGACAAGTAAATCAAATGATCCAATCATGGAGTCACTAATCAATACATCAATGTACAATAGGGAGAGCATATGCACTTTAGCACTGATCAGCAGTGGTAAAGTGCCCAGATTCATAAAACCAACAAAAACAGGTCAGAGAAAATACAGGAGGAAGGCAAAAGTTCAGGGATGACCCTGCAAAAAGGGCCAAGTCCAACACAACCCCTTCCAGCCAAAGCGCAGGGTAGACCAATCACTACCTTGATGGGATTCCCTGCTTTGGAGCGATAGAACATGGACCCTGGCCCGCAACAGCAGGGGCATACTCCAGTTCTACGCCAGTCTGAGCCTATTTGGGTCCCTCTGTCCATACTCTCCAGGGCCCACCAAGCTAACCCCTGGGGAACCCTTCTCCTCACCTGTGGACACCATCTGTGCAGCACCTAACCTTATCTTGCTCACAGGTGTGTCCCAACAGACAGACAGCAAGCCACAGTGGCCACTGACAGTGGAGGAGTGATGAGACCCAGGCCTTATGCCTCTCAGGGCTCTCAAACCTCTGTGGCGTCAGAGAGCGAGGGGCAGTAGCCCCAGGTGCTTGGCACCCTTTGTCCACTCTCCCTCCTGTCAGGTCAGGTATGACATCCTGACACTGACCCACCAGCCCCGGGCCTGTACCTGGCGGCTGGACAGGAGACTGGGGTGGGCTTTCCCACACCCGGTCCTCCTCCCCCTCGTTGGGGCTCTGTACCCTCCCACCTGGAGTGGTACCCCCTTCCAGAATTGCCAGGGCACCTGTGGCAGGTGTCCTGCACAATTCGCCCACCAGTTCAGGGGTTCTATCCTGCAACTGGGCGTCCAGGTCAGGGGGGACACCCCGAACCTGGCCCTCCAACCTAGGGTCTAGACCCTCCAGTTGAACCGGGGTCAGAGGCGAGAGCTCCCTCCCTCTGCACCCCCTTCCAGAGTACTGCACCCTCCCATCAGGAGCGGTACCCCCAGAAGACAAACCGGTCAGGACACTGTTTACAGTTGTCCCACAATCCAGGTCAGACAACACCTGAACCTGGCTTCCCAACCCAGGGACCAACCCCTGCGGTTGAATACTTGCCCGGCGCACCAGGACTGCATGGGGAGCACATATGCCCCCCCCCGAGGGTGACACACAACTCATGTGTCGTGTGACAGTCTGCCTGGCGCAGATCTCCTGACCCCTGTCCATCTGACAGCGCGTGAAGATCCCCCAGGACAGAAGTGGGGTCACCATGGTCATTCGCTGGTGACTCAGCCCTTCTGGCTGGCCCCTGACCCACTGGTTCTTCCACGGGCGACTCTATCCCCCTCCCACCCCTCAATCTGGACTTCTGCACCCTCCACTTAGGAGTGGCACTGCCAGACACCAGAACTGATGGAGGCCTGCTTACAGACACTCCCAGTTCACCAGACACTAGGGGATCCCCCTCAACAGGCGGCCCATCAGGACAGACTAGGCTCCCCATCTGGTGTTCCCTTAAAGAACCATCCAGGCCCTGAGACTGGGTTTCGGGCACCTGGGGACACGCAGCCCCACACTCACTCCGTCTCCTCTGAGACAGGACGTGAGCCCCTACACCCCTTCCACTACACCGGGACCTAGCTGGGCTACTCTGAACCATTTCCACCACTCTGGGTTGGAAGATACCTGAGCCACTCCCCTTAGGGTCATTCCCCAATGCCTCTTCAGACCCTCTGGAATCCACCAAAAGGTCTGCCTCCCTGGTGAGCTCCCTGGGGTCAGAGAACTCACTCTCCAACAGGTGTTGGCATAGCTCTGGAAAACAGGGACGTACAATATGCTGTCCCACAATTGGATCACACAGCCCCCTACAAGGGTTAACCAAACTATCCTTGACCTCACCATCCAGTGCCTCGCACACGTACTCCACCCCACTCTCCTGAGATTGGCAAGACAGTATCTGACTGTCTCTGTCACTCAACCCACACTCTTCTGGGCGGTCTCCACATTCACACACCAGGACTTCAACCATGGGGGAACCTCCCTCCCTGCTCCTCTCAGCTAGAGCCAGTGGAGTGTCCCTCCCAACACTAGGACCATGAACCCCTGCGCCAGTGCCCCAATCTACTTCCGGGACACTGCGCACCACTGGAGCTACCTCAGATCCTTGAACCTCCTGGTGTATGTTAACCCCCTCCAAGTCAGGCGCCACATCTCTGGGTGTGTGTACTACCCCCTCAGCACTAGATAACTCAATATTGCTGCCACCATCTGAGCTGGATTCCACCTCCAACTCAGCAAAGCTCACTTCCTGAGCTACACAATTTTCTTGTTGCTGGGCTGAGACCCTCATGGCCTCAAGCCTCTCGAGCTCCAAATCAAGCTCTCTCATTCTCAACTCATGTTCCCATCTCATTCTCTCTCTCTCTCCAAGGACAACTTGTTATTCTCTATTTCCCTCTGACCCTCCATCTTAAGCTTAGCCATCTCCAGCTGGTGCGCCCTATTTCTCTCCCTGTCTTCCAACTCTCTGGGGGACAGGTCTTTGAAAGAGATGCTACTGCCAGGTGGGGACGGTACCCCTCCCCTGGCGGGAAACTCTGGCCTATCCAGTTGCCCATCTGCATCCCCAGCTGGCTCCACCACCAACTCAGGGGCATTTCTTGCTTCTACCCAGGCCCTCAGCGCCTTTTGGTAGTCATCCTTTTGGAAATGCCTGGTGTAGCAACTTTCAATTTCTTGCAGAGATGCTTGAGCTGTTTCAAAGTGTAGGTTTCCAACCTCTCTTCCTCAAAATCTAGATCCATAGATGCAACAGATGCTGGTCTACTCATGGCAGTAAGAATTGGCAGTTCTCAGGAAAAATAACAGTCCAAGGAAAAAAAAATTCTACCAAAAAGTATGTGGCCGCGTTTGGTCTGCACTCACTAGTAGTGTACACCAATTACTGTATATGAGTCACAAATGCAAGTCCAGAATCCCCCGCTGACCACCAATGTTAGAACTGGGGTCTCTGGTTAGCAGAGGTAGGTACCTTTGACCAAATAGGGACCCTTGCTTCTACGTCAGGGCAAGGGAGTTACACTACTGGATAACCCCTGCTCACCCCCTTGGTAGCTTGGCACGAGCAGACAGGCTTATCTCAGAGGCAGTGTGTTAAGCATTTGTGAACACATACAGTAATACAGTGAAAACACTACAGATGGACACCACACAGGTTTTATCAAAATAAGTATTCTTTATATAGACTTAACACAAGACCACAAACGACAAAAATCCACAATACTGTACTCAAAATAGACTTAAAGATGGTAGAAGTAACTTAGTTCAAGTTGATGGTAAATGCGACAAAGTTCTCACAAAAGTACCTGGATGCGTAACGCAAAACAAACAAAAAGGTTCGCAGGGATGGAGATGCGTCAGTTCCTTGCTTCGTGGGAGACGATGCGTCGCGCATCAATGCTTGCGCAGAGTAGGGGATGCGTCTTGGTCCTTACCGGAGAGGAGGTGATGCATTGATTCTCGTACTGCGTTCCGGTTGCGATGCGGCAAGATGGCGCCTCGATGCGATCGCGACGATCCGGTGCGATGCGATAAGATGGCGCCCTTGATGCGACGACGTGGAGAACGATGCGTGCACGCCCGGCGGCCGTGCGGCGACTCAGTAACTTTGGAGCCGCGACAGGCCCTGCGACACGCTTCTCTGGTGATGCGCCGGCGACCTCTGCGGCGGCGACACGCTTCTCCGGTGATGCGTCGGGTAACAGCTTTGACGAAGGCTCGCTTCTCTGGTGATGCGGCGGCGACATGCTTCTCCGGTGATGCGACGGCAACAGCTGCGACACGCTTCTTCTCGTTGAGTCGCGCTCCCAGCGACACGCAGGCTTCTGCAGACAGAATTCCCAGCAAGGGAATTCAGAGGGGAGCTGGTGGTGAAGTCTTTTGTCCCTGAGACTTCAGCGGGAGGCAAGCTCTAGTTCAAGCCCTTGGAGTAATATTCTGCAAGATGATGAAAGTTCTTTAAAAGTTCCTTCTCCTCTCCTTGGCACTGAAGACACCACTGTAGGCCAACCCAGCAACACAGCACACTGGCAGGGGGGCAGTCCAACTCCTACAGCTTCCTTTGGTTCTTCTCCTTGGCAGAGGTTTGTCTTGTTGTTCCAGAAGTGATCTCAAGTTTTGGGGTCTGGGTCCCCATATTTATACTGCAAAATCCTTTGTCCTCTGAAGGCAGAGGGGCCTTTACCTAGTCCAAACCAGTTCTGTGCAGTCCTGGAGCACTTTGTTTACAGGACTCCTTCTTTCCTTTGACAGTGTGGGCCAGGGACATCAGACACACCACAGGAGGTGGAGCCAGCATTGTGGAAGGCAGGCTCATCCCTATTCAGACCCAGGTGCAACTCCTCCCACTACTCTACATGCAGATAGGTCTATTCAGCCCTGTGCTGACTCACCCTGTCTCCTGGAATCCCCCAGCCCCTGTCACTCACAAAGCCAGACACACACAATACACAACCTAGCAGAGGCAGGCTTGGACAGTTAGGCAAGAAAATACCTACTTTCTAAAAGTGGTATTTTCAAACACAGAATGTTAAAACCAACTTTACTAAAATATGTATTTTATCATTCTGAGTTCAGGCATACTAAATTCGTTTTTCTACCATGTTCCCTGGGGCAGTTAGGATTATAAGATGTTATAATCAAACTGCCCATTCTGGCCTATGGGGACAGGTAGCCTTGCAATAGTGAAAAACGAAAATGGCTGTAATTCACTATTAGGACATGCCACACACACCAGGGCATGTCCTACCTTTTACATACAATGCACCCTGCCCTTGGGCCTACCTTAGGGGTGACTGATATGCAGAAAAGGGAAGGTTTAGGGACTGGCAAGTGGGTGCACTGGCCAAGTCGACATGGCAGTCACAGACTGCACACAGGCTCTGCAATGGCAGGCCTGAGACACACTTTACAAGCTGCTTCTGTGGGTGGCACAACCAGTGCTGCAAGCCCACCAGCAGCATTTGATTTACAGGCCCTGGGCACACCTGGTGCACTATACTAGGGTCTGACAAGTAAATCAAATGATCCAATCATGGAGTCACTAATCAATACATCAATTTACAATAGGGAGAGCATATGCACTTTAGCACTGATCAGCAGTGGTAAAGTGCCCAGAGTCATAAAACCAACAAAAACAGGTCAGAGGAAATACAGGAGGAAGGCAAAAAGTTCAGGGATGACCCTGCAAAAGGGCCAAGTCCAACACTCCTTATGAGTTAATGTTTAAACTGTAACCTCTTTGATTTAGTGGCTATTTTATAACTTCCAATGGGTGACAGGTCATGCTTCTAAATCATAATTTTGTTACTGATGGTATTCCAGTATTCAGTAAACACGCAAGTAATTGTGTGGGATCCTTCTGCCGTAGACTTTTATGTATGCTGGTGAATTTTCCTGGGAAACTATGTGCTGATGTCAAGTTTAGTTTTGGTCCAAGAATACCAGTTCTCGACCATGAAATACATGATTATTTCTTTGTGGCTGCAGGGAACAGCCCAGAGTTGGACTCCAAATCCCAAACATGCCATGGGTTCTCTTCGTCTGCCTTTAGACATTCCTCTGATGAACTAAACATTCTAGGAAAAGAGGCAAAGAGCTTTTACCCCAAACTTTAGGTTACCCTATATTCAATTAACAAGACATTTAAGATGGGATTTAAGGTTGCAGTGAAAATGACTATCAATATGTTATTCACGAACACAGTATCTTAATGGGGACCTCGGACCTTTGAATATGTTTTGGAGCCTACATAGTGTTTGACTGCTAAAGAAAGGAAACGTCTAGAGCCTTTGTTGAGGTTCAGTTGGACTGAACGGCAGACTACTTTTTCTGTTGAAGCAGTTTTCACCCATCCAGGTGATGATGATTTTGCTCCATAAAAGTGGCTATGACGGGACGTATATTTCTTCAGTGGACGTAACACACCACCCCTGTTCAGAGGCATGCAATTGCAGATCGCATCTCTTTTCACTCAAGTTCCTAAAAATACTTTGGTAAGCTTTTTCTGGCTTTTAGTTAATACATTTATTTTCAATTTTCCTAAAGTAGTTTGGACTCTTTATTCTTTACTTTTTTGCTTTATTTTCCCTGCTTACCAAGTGCTTCCTTGGAGTTAGACTGTAACCTTGGCCTGTACTAATGGAAGACATTATTTTTTTGTTTACCCGAATAGAGTACCAATTGTAAGGTTTTTAGGCGAAACTAGCGTTAGTGGAGCAAGACCAGCATCTGTCTACTGGCCCGTTTCCTAGCCTAGCAAGAAGAATTATAAGAGATATTTTGCCAGGCATGGAGGTGAGCTGCTTGTTGTTGCCTTGTAGGGGATTCAGCAGGCCTTGAAGCCATTGGCTAGGGTGGGTTGCCAGTACAGTTTCCAGTGGCACTAGGTGTGAGCAATGTAGTGGTACTTTAGTCTTTCGATGAGGTAGGTAGTGGCATGCAAGAAGACTGTAATCTGTTCAGTGCAGCAAGAGTGGAATTGGGACTCTGTAAGGTGGCCCTCTGGCAAGGACCATTTCTTCGATGCCTCTTCTGAAGTTCAAGCCTGAGTAGGCAAGAGGTCTGGTACTAGATTGTATAAGAATTCTTGTAAACCTGAGTTCTGAAGGAAAGGTCAGAATTAGAATGGGTGTATGTTTGCAGACATTTGTATTGTGAACCAGACAAGATTTATGTCGGACTACACTACTTGATCTGGGCTTGTTTAATAGGTACAAGGAGAAGAGTCGTACATAAAGAATGAGCTGTTCTCGCGCCCCATCCTGGCAATGATTTCCCATGGTGACAGTATAATAAGTAGATTATGTTGAATGAAAGGGCAGTCTGGTTACTTTTGAAACCCACAAGATTTAAGGTCTAGTTTCATGCATTTCCCTCAAATTGAGGCCCTTAAGGTTGTAATCAGAACATTTTGGCCTGCGCCTGTAGATTTCAGGAGTGCGCAAAACAAGTGCATTTATGGCGAGTATTGATTGAGCTGCAATACTGTTGTCACAGATAAGTAACTTGTCCTTTTTAGGTCTCGCTTAGGCAGCGCATGTACGCTGTCACTTTGAGACATGCTGTATCTACAATATGGGCTAAATTCCGGCTTTCGATTGGTGAAATAGCTTACTGGTCCCTCCTTTTGCAATTTTGTAACCTCCCATACGGACTGACCCTGTTACATGTGCTCTTACTCTTCATGTTATTTACAATACTTTCGGAGCACTCTTTTTTTTGTTTGGCCTGCCTCCGCTCATGTAGTGAGAAGTGTTCGTGTTTACTTCATGCGCCGGCTTGTTTTGTTGTCCACTATAACGCATTTATGTGCGCTCATGCGATTGTTTTTTCTATGTTCTACAGCGAGTGCTTTTAACATGGCTGTTTACGCTTATGTGCCCTCATGCGATTCTTTTTTCAGGGTTCCACAGCGGGTGCTTTCAACGTGGCTGTTTACAGAGCAGGGCTCTTGTTGTTCTTATTCAGGCGTCAGCATGCCAGACCCTTCAGCTCTACAACTCAAAAAATAACTTGTCCGCTCCCTAAAATGTGCGTGCTTACCGCTAATGGAACTGGATTTATTCTAGTTTCCATGGTCGGTGCTTTGAATGTGGCTCTAGCGAGCCGCCCGTGCAATTGAACAGTGTTTGGTGCATAAAACTGACTTTAGCCACACGGACTGTTCTCTAGCTTTGAATACGTCACTGCTCCGAGGCCATTAGGGAAGTGATGCCTGATCCTCAACTTCAGAGGACTATTGTTTTTCTTACAACTGGCCAGGCTGCATTCTTGTTAGGTCGAGCATTCAAGATGCTTGTGGTTGATTGGGGTCAAGCGAAGTCCCCTGCTGTCCTGCTCGCCTCTGTGCTCTGTGCTGTGTGCTCCCCCTCTTCTATATTCATCACGATATTTCTGCTCCTCCTTTTGTGCACCCATTCTTTGTTCCCTGCTCCTCCTCTACTCCCGTTCATGTTTCATCACTGACCTCAGGGCACCTCGTTCCTCCTTCTCTCCATTCCCCTCGGTACTCTTACCCACAGAACAGTCCGCATTCGGCACTACCTTCTCTTGCTTTGCAGCAGACCTGCAGCTGCCCGGGGCCAACAGGTGAAGTGCACTGCTGTAGTGCGGCCTCTCGTGAAGTGCGCTTGCCGATCCTGCTATTTGTGTTAAGTCTCCTTTTAGTCCAGCATCTTCTTGGCATAAACAACAAGGTAATTTTGCATTCCGAATCCCTCATTTTCTAAAGTATATTTATCATAGTACAAAACCAAGGCTGTATATTTAATTCATAATTTCAGTGGCAATTTGACATTTTAGCAACTGACAAATCATCTTGGAAATCTTTAACAACTTTCCTAATAAACATAAGCAACTGCATTCGAGCAAAATTGCTTTTTAAAGACAATATGAGCCGCATCTCAGTATCTAATTATATTTTTCTAATATTATGCAGTTTTAGAGATCCCTGAGTAGTCATCTCTTGTAAGTGGCATAACATGCCTCATGCAGCCTTCAACGGTGTAACTTTTTGTAAACATTGGCAAAGCCAATAGCTCTGGCTAAGGTCCCAAAAGGCGAGACCTGTTGGCAATGCCAATGCTTGTTTAAGTGTAGGAGGTTATTTAACCAACAACAGGCAGATCAGTTGGCAAGATAGTACTTTCTCCTATTGTTGTTTATGGACCATGACCTTAGAAAAAACAGCTGAACATTGTGGACGCCAGTAAAGGATCAACATCGTGCGTATCTGTAACACCCCTTCTTTTAGTTAACTCAGTTGAGAGGGCTGTTTTTCAGGACTAAATCATGCAACCAGTCTCCTCACCTGGAGCATACATACGTGTTGTGTTTGTTAAATGGATGCTGCTGAAAACCTTGAGCTCTGTAACTAAATTCATTTAATGCATGGGGCAGACTAATACTTTTGGTGTGACACCAGGATACACTTTACAGATGGATAATTCTGTCTGCACCATCATTTTCTAACATTAACCAGACAAAGCGAGAAACCTAGAAATAAGAGTGGACTTGGTTGCTAAACTTAAGGAACGTTTTGATGAGGAGGTGGCAACGATCTCACGAGTTGCAAACCGCCAGCAAAGCTTTGAACACATTTTTTGAATCCCTGAAGATATCAATAACTGGGCTTGTCCAGTAGAGCTCTCGATGGAAGATTGAGTCACAAAAAGTGATAGAGAGATGCAGTGGAAGCCAGCAGATGTGCTCAAAGTTATGGTCATGTAGATGCCTGCGAAAAGCACCAGCTCTAAACCTTGCTCTCAACCATTCCATCATCTATCAAACCAAACCTGTATCTAAGTGGTCTTCAAACTCTGGGACTATCCCCTTTTTTTGGAGGGGGTGTGGGCTGTTCAGGGGGTGCAAGACTCGTAAAAGCAATGGAAGTTTTGACAATTTATTTTATGTAGTGGGCCGACCAAACTGGATTTGTTTCCCCTCAATGATAGTTCAGCAGGAAAAGTTTGAAGGCCACTGGCCTACACAATGAGAAAGTTTCCCTTGTGGGTACATCTACTGCAAACCTTACTCTGCCCTCTCTATGCACATGACAATCGTTCTGGAATTGCATGTATGGTTTTGTTTCCTATTTGTTGGATTTTGTAAACCACTAACTAGGCAAAACCTTGCATTAAATTGCATTTGAATGTAAAAAAAAAAAAAAAAATAGGAAGAGGCGTGGTTTACTGCTAGCCATTTTTTCCACAGTTTTCCAAGCACGTCATGCACTGCGACCGCCTTTGTGGTTATTTTATTTTCACACGCTAAGAAAATAATTTTTGTTAACCCTGTACTTTCTGCTGGCATCGCATCGTATTGTATAGTGGGGTTGATTGTTAGTTATCTACTGTGATCCCCTCTAAACGCAGACGCTCAGGATCTCCACACCTAGTAATTGTTTTTACTTTCTTTATCTTTCAGACTAAGACACCAGGCGCACAAAGAATTGTATGCGTACAAGCAGGTAAGTTTATGCATTTCAGCAACCTAGTTTTGCCTCCTGGAAATACAGCTGTGCTTTTACTGTGAAATTGTATTAGTATGTTACAAAACCTTCAGCACCCAAGATACCTGGATTTTCTGGCAGCAGTTTGAAAGTTGTCTCCCAGATCATGCCCTAACAGAAGTTCAGTTGACAGTTATGTTTTTTTCCCCCCACCGGTACCAGTTGCAGGAAATGGGATTTGGGGTACGTTTAGATTATTGTTTAATCAAAATACCACCCGAGACCAATTAGACCTCTGAGAGATTTGCAAAGTTCACCAGTCACAAAACGTGTGACATTCTCAGTGCCCCATTATACAGTTTTAAGTGTCTCATCAAGAGACTTATTCTGCTCAATCCACTCAATTTTTGGTATCTTGTGTGACATTGTTACACGTCACCTTGCACGAAAATACCAGCAAACCACGTGTTATGCCATTTGCATAATTTGACATAATTTTGACAGACAACAAAAATAGCATGAATTTGCACACTCCTAAAATCAATGTGGCGATTTCGACACCAGTTCATACCATTACAGACCAGTTCCAAATTGCAACTAGAATGGACTGGACTTTCTTCAAAAGGGAAGATCATTCTTATGAGTCGAGTCTCCATTTTGAATTTTTAGGTCTCGCCTAGCGTTGCTGCTCGCTCTGCGAGACTTCTTGTAATCATGCCAATTTCAGAAGTGGAGTCTAGGCTCCGCCCCTTCATTCCATTGGGTTGCGTCATCGTGCATGCTAAACCCTGGCTTTCCATTGTCAGTGAGGCTTTTTAGTCCCTCCTTGTTACCGCCCTGTCTCCTTTTGGCCCCGCCCACACGGACTGGATCTTTTACTCGTCTGTTGCTCGTCCTGCGCGCTGCGTCTCTTCACTTCTCCCTTCTCACGAGGCGGTGGGAGGGTCCGGCACTTGTTTGTACCCTACCGAAATCGGCTTCCAGAGTCAGATGTTGAATCGAGGAAAGGAAATCAAAGCTGACAGCCCTGAGGGCTTGGCATTATCTCGGTGAACATGTTGTACAAACATGCTGGAAGCCTGCTCGGCGCTCCTCTAAGCTCCGTGATGTTATGTTCACTTTTGGCATTGAATTTGCCCTTTTTTTAGGTATTTATTTTTAAGTCGTGCTATTACCAACACGAGCGGAAAGACACGGCACGTTAGGTTTCCTACCCCACGCAAATCTGTTTAGTCCGTCATCGAGGCGGATATACTTTCTGCTCTTTTATTTTTTTTAACTTACTCGTATATTTTTGTATAAAACGTTTTTGGTACGTATGGTCCTGATGAAAAGTAATATATGTACCAGAACGCAATGGGGGGAAAAACGCGAGTTTATCAACGGGATTACGTTTTAACTCTAAACCGTGATGTTTTGTAATTTTTTATCTTAAATTCTTACCAACATTTTTCACAAAAAAATCTTAACATAGCGTACGACGGCAAAGAGAGAGTATACAGCAGCTTCATGTGACAAAAAAATTGTCTATATATTTTAAAATTACTGGAATGCAGTGACCGCGCACACAACAAGCACCACACAGGTCACCGGAAATAGTGACGGCACGCACAACCCCACAGGTAGCTATAGACAGAGCGGTCTCCTGGAATGGCGCGCGCCCGAGCATGGAACTCTCTTAGCCGCTCCCCTAGGCGCTGTGGTACGCAGAGGTGGATGTCACTTCCCTACTCAGGGGACCGTATATGTTTACATCTTCTTGTCTGAACGAGAGTGACGTGACTGGGATGCTTTTGAGTGTAAGGTAACGAGAAAATTCAGTGTCGTGGAGATGCCTATAAAGCACTCAGATGCCTTCGGGCCATGTCCGCGCTATATAAAAGTCAAAATAAATAAATACATAAATAAAAAAATTCGTAGAGTTTCCACTCCAGCCCCTCTGTTATTTGTTGTTCTTGCTGCTGCAGCAGACTCACAGTTTACATCTCACAAAACTGACAACATTCTATTTGTTGGGAAAAACTGTCGCAAGCATATTCAAAATTTCTTTATGCAATACGTCGGTAGGGTTAATTTAGGGCAATCCAAGTGTTCAGCACTATTTATGACTAGCCCCTGACATCCATTACGAAACCAATACAGAGCCTCCTGAAAACACAGTGATTGCATATTTGCCGTACACTGCTTTGCCATTTCGCACTGGGGCTGTGGCCCATGCAATTCTTGAGTTGTTGCAATCCTGTCAACATGGAGAATACTAAAGCCCAGCTGCTAGGATGCTAAATGTCCCTTGCAGGACAGCAGAGTGCACTCTATCATATTCAAAGTTATATTACAGAGCAGAGGAGTCGCCATCACGTCCTTCTCATGGCCTCTCCGGCCTGAGAATATTGAAGTTTGCAACCCCATCTCCATCTTCTGGAGCACTTTTCGCATCTTGAATGAATGAATGAACTCGCATTTGTAGAGCGCACGGCTACTCAGCAAGAGTGTCCCGGCGCTAATACGCATCTCTCCACTTTCCCCTGTGCATTTGCAATGCAACAGGTCTCGCATTTACATGAGTTTGAGCTATTGGCATTGTAAATGACAATGCCTTTTATTTATGTTTTGATTTTTTGAAACATAAATAAAACACATTGTCATTTACAATGCCAATAGCTTAAACACGCGTAAATGCGAGACCTATTGCATTGCAAATGCTTGTTGTCATCGAGAACATTTCAGAAGGGGACTTGAAGCCCCGCCCATCATTCCCATTGGCTGGCGTCATCATTTATGCTAAACGCTGGCCTCCAATTGAAAACAAGGCTTTTTTGTTACCGCCCTGTCTCCTTGTCGGACGGCCCATCTGGACTCGATCGTGTACTGGCGGCGTTAGAAGGTCTCCTTTAACTAGAGGGTAAGAACTTTTTAGGTCTCGCAGACCTGCGTTGCAGCGCGCATGCGCTGCTCGCTCTGCGAGACTTTTTGTAATCGAGTAGATTTCAGAAGGGGACTTGTAGCCCCGCCCATTATTCCTATTGGCTGGCATCATCGTTTATGCTAACCGTTGGCTTCCCATTGAAAACGAGGCTTCTTTGTTACCGCCCTGTCTCCATTTGGGCTCGCCCATCCGGACTGGATTGTTTACTTGCGGCCTGACACGGTCTCCTTTAATTACTGGGTAAAGCACTTTTTTTATTATTTGTGTAATGGCGACAGCTTGTTTGTCGCCTTTGGCAAGGGCGGCCGCGTGTTTATTTTTGCATCGCGCTTTCACTTAAAGTGAAAGCGCGATGCAAATATAAACAAGCGGCTGCCTTTGCGCAATGGCGAGAGCTTGTTCATGTCAGTCCGCGGTACATTTTGTGGTTTGGTCCTTGCTGAGCTCTCTTGAAGTCAAAGAATCACCCGCGATGAAGTTGCGCTTTTAGTGACAGGAGACTCAACCCAATGACAATGGAAGCACCGGGTTGTTTGCGTTTTTAAAAAAAACTTTATTGATCCGTTTTCTGTAACACCTTGAAGCTCCTGGAAAGTTGGAGTGGGCGCTTTACAAAAATGGCTGAGATGCATGTTGCACAGGCCGCTACCCCGGCAGGCGGTGGCAGGGCCTTGTAGCCCAAAGCCTGGCTGTGCTTCTAATAAGATACCGGACTAGTAGGGCCGAGAGAGCAGATGGTGAGCACCACATCCAATGATGGGGCAGCCACCCCTGCCCTGCAGGTAGTGGGCCCTACGCTCATAAACGGAATGCAGTGGGCAGAGAGCCAAGGACGTCCCTCCACTCTGGCACTGGGGGAGGGGGTGGGTGACGGAGAGTTCTTGGGACGTGCATGGTGAGTCGGCTTGCACAATGCGCTATATTTAGCTGCGGTTCTGCGTTTCCTCCCTAGCAAGCGGAGACACTTTTCTTCAATTAGTCCCTACTTGACAGAGGGGATGGAATACAGGGGCCTTAGCTGTGAGCAGCAGGCACGCCTGTTGCCTTCGCTTTGGTGTAGTGTCTCATTCTGTCTGATTCTTTGCGTCGGAGTGCTATGGTGAGCAGGATACACCCCATGCCCCCACCAAACGCTTTGGGGCTGAACTCATTTTGCGAGTATTTTTTACGAGTGTGTTGACCGATGCTGACATGATTTCAACCAATAGTAATAGCTTGTAAGATGTGTGAGCTGGGACAACGTTAACTCGGCCTTGGCCCCTGGTTCCAGCGCTTTCAAAGAGTTCTGAGCGCTCTTGAGTGGCAGCTGATGAGTTTGGCAGTGGAATATCCAGAGGATGGAGGCACAGTCACAGCTCACACCTGTGGGTCTTTCTGCTGTCCGTGACTGCTGACCTGGCCTCTCAGGGGTCTGTCACGTTGATTGCAGGGGCTGGCCTCTCTTGCTGCCTCTGCTGCCCAGAGCTTTAAGTGGGATGAAAAAGGGGGGGGGTCGTATCTAAAAGGGGCGTGGCCAAAGACGCATAGCTAGGCATCCTTAAAGATAGAGGGCCTAAAATATGTCAACTAGACCTGGGCTCCTAAGTGTGCCACCTTAGTATGTGGGTGCCTTACTGAATTCTGTTGTTGCATCCAGACACATAACCTAAAGAGACACGTTTAATTACAATATGTTTAAACAAGCCAAATCTTATTGGCTTTGAAAATGTGTTGGCAGTATCAAATAAAAGAATGACCACAATGATTTTATTGTGAATGATTAGTATTGAAATGTTTGAAGTCTGAAAATATGAGACTGTGAAAACAAACATTACTAAGGTCTGTGCAACGGGGTGGAGATCTTCAGTGCCCCATTCACTCCGGAAATCCCCCCTGTCCCCCACAATATTACTCTGTTTTGAAGTCTCACTCTTAGACACACTCTTATTCCCCTCTAAATTGTGAAACCCTCCATCTGCATATCTCGCACCTCTTTCCTCCTGAGCAGATCTTTTTAGGTCTCGCCTAGGCAGTGCTTGCGCTGTCTCTTTGAGACATGCTGTATTCAGGTGTGGACTTGAAGCTCCGCCCATCTTTTTAAGTGATTCCTGTCACTGTCCTTTGTAAACTGTGGCTTTTCATTGGTCAATAGGCTTAGTTGTCCCTCCTTAGTCCCGCCTTATCATCTTGCAACCTCCCATGAGGACACCCCCTGTTACATGTGTTGTTACTTGGTAGGCTTCAATTACAGCCTCCGAGCACTATTTAGTTAATTAGTTTTCTCCTGCCTGTTGCAGGCAGGCCACGCTCTCTCGCAGCGCTTTCTTTTTTGTTTTTCATAGCACAGCACGCCTCAGCTGATATAATGGCGGCCGTGCCTTTGGTTTATTTGCGGCGCCGAACGTGGCTGCATGTTTTTTTTCTTCCTATTTGTTGTTTTTTTTTGTGTTAACACGCTCTTTTCTTGAGACGCGGCTTCCCTAAAGAAAGGGGCGTGGCATGAGGCACTTTTACAAGCAAGCATTTGCAATGCAATAGGTCTCCCATTTGCGAGAGTTTAAACTATTGCCGTTGTAAATGACAATGCCTTATATTTATCTGTTTTGAAAACCAACACGTAAATAAAAGGCATTGTCATTTACAATGCCAATAGCTCAAACTCTCGCAAATGCGAGACCTATTGCATTGCAAATGCTTGTTTTTATACACCATAGAAGGGAACACGTTGTTTTTGACGTCGTAGACAAAGATATTTAAATTTCAGAACTTTATTCCAATTTCTCCTAAGTGCTTTCACTTCAGAGCCCTCGTTGGACCTGTTAGCAAACAAATTAGAAAAATCGCAACCTCCCTTACTGTCTACGAAAAGTTTTTGACGTCTGACGGCAGACTGCTAACAAGGCAGCCATTTTGTGCGCTCTTTAATGGTGGTGCTTAACACATGCCTACTCAGAACTGGACTCAGGCCAGCAAACATTAGAAAAGACCATGTGTCAACAGCACTGGGTTATTTACTGACTAAACCAATGGTGTGTGAACTGCGGCACGTGGTGCACTTTTTTTACTGGTATTTCAACTTTTTTCTAAATACTCCGCTCTTAACCACTTATGTTTGTGCCTGTGGATAGGCAGCAGGCTCCAGACACAAACGTGTAGCGAATCCGCTTGTGACAGAGTTGTAACTACACATTAATGAAGTGGCTGCATATGAGTGCCACTCTCCGTGGCTCACTGGTTCTAGAATCTTCAAGCAATGTTTCGCTTGTAAGACAAAAAGTAACAATAGCTTCTCTCATAAACGTGCTGATCGAACCGTAGTTGCACTCGTCAGTGCTTTGTTCACCCAAATTCATTGAATGTGATCTCTTCCTAGGGGCTAGATGGCTCCATTTTACCGGGACCACCATTTTTCCATTTATGGCTTTTACCTAGCATTACCAGGTGTGTTGGTCCATTTAGTTCCATTACAATGGACCTAAATTACAATTACTAGAATGAGGGGAACCATCACACCTTCCACACACAAATCATCAATGGAAACTCTAGATCTGGGTACATCATCTTCATGAACAATTACACACAGTTCCAGATTACTAACTGCTCATCCTTTTCACCAGAAACAAAATTAACTCTTCAACACCTCTTTTCACGTGAATTGCGACACACTAGCGAAATTTCCAATTACACCACACTTCATACAGCCTTCCTTTTTCACAAGGCACATCTTAAAAGAAGCAATATGGTTTATTGACCTCACCGAAAACATGCACCATCACAACCATGGACACTTTTCTTCCTAGATATAAACACCTTGTCACCCTTGCTGTTCTTGACCACACAGTCTCTTTTTCTTCCTGCAAGTTATTTTATACTTTAGCAGAAACTTTGGATTCCTCAATGCTGTTGACAATTTCCAAAGCCTCCTCCAGCATTGGATTTTTACATGTCAACAACCTTTCTTGAATCCTTTTGTTGAAACATCTTGTAACCAATTGGTCCCTTATAAGCTGTTCTCGTGAAGCTGCCAAATTCGCCTTTGGCGGCTAACACACTCAATGAGGCCACGTATATGTCAATAGATTCATTCGCCTGCTGTTACATTTTTTTCATGGTATGCCTTCTAACTGGTGACTTGGAAAAATGTTTTTCTGATTTTTTTTTAACTGCTTCCTCATACTGTTGAGTACATCTTCATCATCCTCCAGGATGACGACTGGTAGATGTTCAAAAGTTTCTTAGCCTTCTAATTCAAGAGAATGCTCTAAAAGCCAACTTTTCCTGTCCGCTTTCAATTTAAACCACAATGGCTCCAAGATGAGCATCGAAAGCCCTAAACCATTCTTTCCATCTAATAGGAGGTTCACCTGGAGATTATGAAAATGGAGGTGGTGGATTTGTGGCCTGCATGTGGTCACTAGAAGTCTCCTGAAAAGCAAACAACACAGGCTCCAAAAATGAGAAAACACTCTATGTACTATAGAGATAATGCTATAAAGGTATACTCCTTACGTTTCCCCTACACACTGTGGCGATATATCCTGCTGTGTAGTTATTGCAGGGTATAGTCACACTGAAAATGGCTATGGAAACGTCCTGTGTAGACTCCTTAAAGATGGCCGCCACTACGACTGCATTAAATAAATACAATTCCAGGATGTATAATTTGTGCCAATAAGAAATGGCCTCCAAGATGACTCCCAACACATGGTGATATACACTCCTGATGGAATTTGACCAATGTAAAATGGCCGCACATTTTTCCAGAATATAAATATTAATAAAAACTAGCCCAAGCTACTTTGTCAGGTAACACTCTGGCTCTCCATGTTCTTTGTCAATGTCCTCTTCTCAGGATCTCTATCACTAATACAGTGTTACATCTATTCTCAAACTAACAAACCATGTGAACGTTACCTGCAGAGAACGAACCAGAAAAGGAAAAGCAGTATTTCATGTAGAAAGAAATACAGGCCTACTTAGCTCAACTTTAATCGTATGATTCAGTGGTGCACATTTAATACATGTTCATATGTCACATACAACTACAAACTAATGGAAAATGTCAGTATATAAATTCAGAATTAGATTCATGTTGCACTTTCAGTAAATGCAAAAAAAAACTTGGAATACAGGAATATAAATGTGAGTGAGAACTATATTATAAATGCCAATTTCGCTTCAGGATATTGGCCACAGACGGGAGTGCAGGAAGCAATGTTTACGCAATGCACTAGTAATCCAGTAACCAGCTACCTCTGCTATCACTCTTTGACTGTGGTGTGCTTACCTTAACCATATGGAGTGCTGCGCTGCCTTTTGGGCTATACAAGTACCACACACATTCATAGATAGGTCGCCCTTCTGTACTGACCTTCAGACAAAATGGCATATTGCTTAAAGCTCATTTATGGGGCAGAGCCATAACTCTCTTTCCAGTGGTTGTTCCAAAGTTCCTCCAATTTTTATCAGGCTACGTACAGGAAATGTGGATTGAAGAACATACTTATGCATTTTATTTCATCCTGGTGTTTCACAGATAATGACAGACCTTTACTAGAACGAAAATCAACAGCTAAATGAAGCATACATTTACATTTTTGACGGTGCACAGTGGGACAGAATGAGCCAGTCTTTTGATGATTTCTGAGTTATCCATTTGGGTAAAATTTTGTATTTTTAATTTTCAAAGATAAGCTTTGTTAGCTGGAGAGGAAATGTAAACATCAGCTGCTTCCTATATTTTCATCCTTTACAAAGCCTTCTAGATTACCCCAGCTCTTTCTGAAATTGTATAAAGTGGAAGAGCTGGTGTTCCCTTTAGGCAAGCTTTGGGCTATAATTAATGCAGGCAGGACTGTTCCTGCTGGATTAACAGAACACCATTAGTGTTTTTTTTAATTTATTTAATATGAGACCATCTAGTTTTCGCGTTAATGTGTATAAACGCCTCAAGTAAGCTGTAAAGAAACTGACTTAATAAATCACATTGGCCATCCTTTCTGCACTGCCAGCTCTGAAGCGATATGCTCAACATATCAAGGAGAATGCTCCCCTAGACATCAAACATCTTTGTCAGTGAGTTAAGTTATAACACTTATCTATTCTCAAGATAGAACCGAAATCAAGAGAGAGCAACCAAAGAGAGAGTGACAATAACCTCATCATGCATCCATTATTATAGCCATATAGCCCGCTGTCGAGAGCTATACCGGTTGTTAAAGGCCCTAGAGTTATAGGCCTGAACCCAACTGGTATAGCATGAGGCAGAAGGGTTATAAGGCTGTTAGAACATTCCGCCCACTAAGGGTATAATGTTCTACATTTAAAAGGGAGAAACACAAACATTAGAATGTTAGAGCAGAAGGCTTATACCAGCCATTGTAAACCAAGAGCCACTCCATTGTCTTGGAGCTCTTAACATTCCAGTGTTGTAATAACAAAAACATAGATACACTACACATAACATAATTTAAAAACAAAAAAAGATAAAAGTGCTCGAGGGCATAGGGGTCTGCACGTGGAGAAAAAAACCACAATTCTTCTATTTAATAATGATATTGACCACAAGAAAGATTTTTCTGTTGAAGCATCTCTTTTTCCATAAAATAAGAAAGCTATATATTTAGTCCCTGTCTATGCAATCTAATTTCAACCACTGTGTAACCTACATTGTGAAACTGTTTTATGCATTTTACAATCAAAGTTTAAGCATGTTCTCAGATGGGAATCATGAGTATGGCGGAAACGTAGAGCCTCAACTAACACTTTGTCTGCTTCTGTTGTAGGTTATACTCAAAGAAAAAGTGAAAGAACTAAACCTCCATGAGGTAGGACTTTCTCAAATCTTATCTTTCTTCTGCTCATATTGAATATCTTGTTTATTTTGAGAGAACTGGGTAAATTTTACTAATATTTTAATGCATGTGTAAAAAAGCGTAATTTGTAGGCATGTTCCTCGAGAAAAAATGCCAGCAATATGATAAACTTTTACATTTAGCAAGTTACCTTCTAAGTGGCTGTGTTTGTGGGCCACATTCTGGTGAGTTAAACAGAAAAACACAGCCAACTCCAAAAACTCTGAAGTTTGTGCATATTTATCAACCTTGGCAGTGCTCATAGCTTTACTCCTGTCCAGGAAGGACGGAATCCATAGGCTGATTCACTAAAGCATACACGAGTATGGGAAGTAGTACTACAGGAGTACTCTTTTACTTACATTTTTATTTTACGTGCCTTTTTATTATATTTTATTTTACGTGCCTTTTTATTATATTTTATTTTACGTGCCTTTTTATTATATTTTATTTTACGTGCCTTTTTATTATATTTTATTTTACGTGCCTTTTTATTATATTTTATTTTACGTGCCTTTTTATTATATTTTATTTTACGTGCCTTTTATTATATTTTATTTTACGTGCCTTTTTATTATATTTTATTTTACGTGCCTTTTTATTATATTTTATTTTACGTGCCTTTGTGAATTGTCCCGAAACGTTCTACTTCCTAGAAGTAAAAGTGCAAAGAGAGCTCAGTCCTTTACATTTGTGCCAATTGTATACGAGTATTCTCTGAATATTCCAATTTCTTTTCCATTTTAGATGTTTTGGGGTCAATTCACAGAGTTATGTAGAAGAGCACTACAGCTTACACTTCACGTGCTGCAAAATACCTTTGTGATTATGCTTCGAAATCTTTTTTTATAGTCCGGCTTGACAGCGCAGCTGTCACCAGACAATTATGTGAGCATCACTAGAGAGGGGCTTTGGCTCCGCCCACATGTTGCGATCCAGGAGTGCATGTTTTGATTGGGCAGAAGTTGTGTGCTTCCAGAAAAAAGTGCTTGCCCTCCACCAGCTGTGATCATTTTGTTTATTTATTCAGCTGCCAAAGCTTCAACTTGCAAGGGCATACACATGAAATTGCAAAGCTATTAAAGTGTCTTAGATAAGTAGATAATTAATGTTCTTCTTCTCTGGCAGCAGCACAGATAGGAGGACGGCAGTCATTAACCTACATGGATTTTTAGGTCTGGCTTGACAGTGCAACTGTCACCTGACATTTTAACCCACACCAATATTATTCTACAGTTCTTTGCTTCCGCACAAATACCTGTCCATTACCATGCTATTTACTTGTAATGCATCACATCACCATACAACATTCCTTTAGAGCCTGACCTATTGGCATTGCCAATGCTTGTTTAAGATGGGACTGGAGAGGCCAAATCCCAGAAATCAGCGGGATTGCAAGGGAAGGCTTCCTCCATGGAGTAAATATGTATCAGTGTAGAAAAAAAATCAAGTGTAAATGAACTTTTGAAATCCAGTTGAGAATATAGAAATGCACAGCAGCATCTACTTTTATTTACTTAGTAGAAATAGTTGTTATTGTGGGTGGCCCGGCATAATTGGTGACATTGGCAGAATCCTAGGACTTACCTTAGCAATTATTTTTGAATTTTGAACACGTCAAACATTTAGTCCATAAATAGGGTTATGCCTCTATATTTAACTTAGTAAGGGGATAAAATAGAGAATACGCTTTGTATTCGATCACTGAAGAATCGGGGCAGGGCATGTTCTCTTACTGGACATGACTCCACTACACAAATACATGGAAGCTTAAACTTTTACTCAGTTTTGGCATTTAATTTTTCACAAAGTAATTTCTCATAGATAACCTCCAAACAGTTGGAAAACAATTCCTTTCTTTAGCATAAATTGTGTCACACTTTTTCCCTAATTTATACAATTAAACATAAAAATATTAGGCAGTGTCTCCTAAACATGACTGCAAGGCATTTTTATGTGTGACCTAAAATTCCTTACGCAAGATTCAATTGTAAATTCTTATTTTTTCAAACATTTCCTAGCTAATATAAAATGCCAGAAGGCTTTTTTTATTTTCAGTGCCCCTGAAAGGAAAAAAACTTTTCTTTAAGATCTTGGGATTTGTCATTTTTCAGATGGGTTTTAAGAAAGATTGGTCTTGGCCACCTTAATGAACTTTTAGCTGTCTCGCCAACATTAACACTGAGGCCAACATTAACACTGAGGGGTGGCTTGAAACTCTACTCTGGTTCCTATGCCTTTAGTATTGTCCTGCCTTAATATATGCATGAAAAGATCTGGATGGATGTTAACAGGCACAACTCTACCTTCAAGGGGCTTATAGTACTTACATAATTGACTTATGGAGACATACATCACTAAAGTTCTCCCGGTACTTGCTCTGGATGTGTTGTTGAAAAATGACCTAATAGGTACATCTGAAGGTCAGTGTAGGAGACCCGATTGGTAACTAGAGAAGAGAGAAGTCTTAGCCTAGATGTAAACTGTGGCTAAGCTTCCCCAAAATTGAACCTATCTAGCACCTAAAAATGATGAGCATTGGCCAAGCCAATAGGTCGCTCCTTTGAACCTGACTTTGACTGTAGTTTTAGCCATGATGCTATGTAGCATGGTTAACGAAAACAAAATGAAAATAAGTGCTACTATGTGGCGTTCGGCGCAGGCGTTTGTAAGTAATGCAAAAACCTTTTTTTAATTTTTTTATTATAAGTATGGGTGGGGTAGCAACGCAGTGGGATGGGGGCAAGACTGGGCTAGTGTGAGGGAAAGCAGCATGGTGGGCATAGGTGGGGAAGCAAAGTGGGGGGGAGACAATACAATGTGGAGGGCACGAGAAGGAGGGTAAGGGTAGGGTGAAGAAGCAACAGCGAGAGAGGAGAATGCGGGTGGGAAAAGCAACACCGAGGGCGGGAATGAGGGGGAGAAGGAACGTGCAAGAGAACAACGTGGAGTGGGTGGGTGAGAAGCACACAGGCAAGAAAGCAATGGGGGTGAAGTACACAAGAGGGAGCTCAAAATGGAGGATGCATGCAGGCGGCAGAGAGCAACACCTAGTGTGGCTAGGGGAGAAAAATACACAAAGGAGACAGCAGGAAAATGGAAAGTAAATGGAATCTCGTTGAGTGCTTATCCCATAAGGAAAAATTAGCACTTGAAATGCAAGCAGTGGAAGCATAGAAGGTAGCCAATCTTAAGAGATAGTAAAGTATCTATGCTCCATGGGAGGGTCAAACACAAGATTGACAAGCTGGGACAGAAATAATACGAAGGCAAATGAGAGTGACAGGAAAGCCAGCCAGTAGTAATAAATGGGCAAAGCACCAGGCCCCTGTATGTTTTTGGTCAGCTCACAATATGTCTTGCATCAGACCACGCTTGGGCTGTCGAGTAGGTGAGACCTAATAACAAGTTTCTGAGAGGAATCCTGTGCTTACTCTTGATTCGTGGTTGCAAGCATCCAGTATGGTTACATTAAAGTTCTTAAAAAAAAAAATTTTTAAAAAATACTTAATATAGAATAGGTTGAAAAATTACTTGTGGAATCTGTGGCAAATACATGAAAAATAACCAGCTTTATGTGTACAAAGCATGCTACACGGTAGAAGAATGAATAATGCTAGTGGTTTTTGACAGAGCATTTAAAATTTGGTCTAATGCGTACATTACAAGTATTGCTTTACAAACACCTATGATATGAGCAGTAGGTGCTCAGATATTGCTTGGTTACCGATTAGCAGGTATGCTGTAATAGTTTCATAGGGCAACTCAATGTTTAACTTTAAAGAGATTTTGTATTTGTTTGTGTTTCTATCCATTATACACCTAACTCAGAGGCCAAAGTTCAACAGAAGTATAATGTCTAACCCAGTGGTGTGAAAACAAAAGGTGATATGTGAATAATTGGTGTAAAGAGAATTTTTCAGGATTTGAAGAGGTTTTGAAAGCTATCTTTATAGCCTGCGAAATGGTCCGTCCATGTTCTTCAGTAGTTGAGTTGCTTTTGCTTGTGTGTTGTTGGGTTCATCTTGGCCTTGTTGTTAATCAGCTGGCAAAGATGGCAACAAGCTCTTGACATTAGTTATGGCCAATTTCAAATCTCCTGCAGTAGAATAAAAAGTAGTCTTAACTCTCTAATGCTTCACCTTCCTTTGTTAGAGGCCAATAGCTTCCTGGGGATTATAGTCACAGCAAAAGTAAAAAGAGCACCTGAAATACAAGGGCGAAAGAAAAATGAAGTAAATCACCTGGGACCCGAGAAACAGTAAACAAATTGCTCATTGATGAGCATGCCCAGGAAAGGGGATTTGAGGGGCACTTTGACAGTTCGATCCCTCATAGCCAAGCAAATCCCTGAAGCTTCTAGTAGTGAGGTATGAGAACACACATGTTGAGGGAAAGTGAGCCAAGATTGTAATCCAGAACCATGGTCATCAGTGGAGGTTTGGAGGTGAAGATGGGAAGCTCTGAACTATGTGGAAGAATATAATGATCGTCATACTATTTTTTGCACTTGTCCTTATCTGCAAATGGTAAATATTGAAGCCAATTTTTCTGAAGCCATGTGGGAAGAGTACTTCACCAGAATATTTAGTGGCCCCTTCCTTTTTTATTTATAGACTATGGAAAGCACATGATATAAAATCCAGTATAGAATAGCAAGGAATAATAGACCGCTCACCGGGTAGAATGAGAGCAGGATCTTTTCACAGAAAATAACACCCAAGTTGCATTGGATCAACTCACAACAGGAGAGTCAACCCTTTTTAGATTCCAAGGAAGGTCCAGTACCATTAACACTATGGTGTTGCTGGGTTTACCTGTCTGTTGACCACCATGGAACGAAACAGCAAATGGTCATTTCTGGACTACACAGCAAATCTTGTCATTTTGGTAAATTAATTAGCCCACCTATGGTAGGAAGTATTTTTGTCTATCAGACGTGGGGGAATGTAAGACAGTAAGTGGTAGGCTGTTAGTTGTGGTTTTCAGTTAGTTTCTAATTTCCAGATGTAAAGGTGGTTCAGTTTCATAGAAACCCATGGTCTTCTGCACTATTCCCAGACAGGTTTTCGCCCTCACCATTGAACCGAAACTGCTCTTCTTGCCGTGGTCGAAGAATCCAAGAATATCCTTGATCAGGGAGGAGCAGTAGCTATTGTCCTCCTTGATCTAAGTTCGGCATTTGACACGGTCAATTTTGACATTCTCTTAAACAGACTTGGGGGGGGTTGGTGCTTCAGGTGGTGTTATTACCTGGCTCTGGTCCTACTTAGATGGTAGAACATTCCAGGTCTCTTCAGGGGAGTCCACTTTTAGGAGCTTATCGCTCAGCTGTGGAGTCCCCCAGGGCTTGTCTCTGAGCCCTACATTATTTAATGTTTACATGAGACCGCTTGCTGATATTATTTTGCCGTATGGGATTAAAATCGTCACGTATGCTGACGATACGCAGTTGGTAGTTGCCCTCAACCATCCTCTGAACTTCCCCTCTGATCTTGAATCCTGTCTGGAGAAAGTGGCTACTTGGATGGAACACTCCTTTCTCATGCTCAATGGAGGAAAAACAGAACTAATGCTCTTGGGCAACGCGACTAACATGGATCTTAAATATACATGGCCAATTTGCATTGGCCCTGCCCCAAACCCTAACACTAAAATCAAAATCCTAGCCGTCTGGTTGGATAACTCCTTTAAATTTGACCACCAAGCAGTGAAACTGGCAGGAGCCTGCTTCGGCACTCTCAGCCTGCTTCGCAAAGTTCTCCCTCTCCTTCCTATAGGGGAAAGGAGAATCTTGGTCCAGGCTTTGGTCCTCTCTCCTTTGGATTATGGCAACTCTCTCTACCTGGGAGCCCCTACAGCAACGATAAGGAAACTTCAAGTCACGCAGAACTGCGCTGCGCGGTTGTTGCTCGGGATCCCTAAAACTCAGTCGGCTAAGCCGGCTCTGAAGACCCTACACTGGTTGCCAATTCTGGAAAGCCTAAAATTCAAATCTCTGTGTATAGCCCATAAGACCCTATGGGGGAGGGGCACATTAATCAATAGCTCCCTCATCACCTTTTATTGCCCCAGGAAATGCCTTCGCTCGGCTAATCTAAACTTAGCTGTCATTCCCAAAATTAAGGGGGTAAGAAGTGGAGGAATGTCCTTCTCTTACAATGTAGCTAGACTCTGGAACACCCTGCCCCTACATCTTCGTTCGGAGTCTCGCCATCTCCCCTTTCGAAAACTTCTTAAAACATGGTTATTTCAAAATCCCACCCTATAATCTTCTCAGTTTTCCTCCTGTTCTGCCGCCAGCGCTGAGATGCCTTAGGGTAGCTATGCGCTTAATAAATGCTGAATAATAATAATAATAGTGAACGGCTGCAACAGTATTTTCGATTTGAGAGTGTTGTGGGGCCATCATTGACTCTTATTGGAGATGAAATGGATGCCCTAGGCCCAGGAGGGTTGCAGTGTTTTCAGTTTCCTGATTTCTCAGTTTCTGTTCTGTGAGCCCAGTCCCACCATCACAATCCTACTTCGAAGGTTCTATTACCAGGTTGACCTGAGGAGTCCTTCCATTGCCGTTCGTGGAACCGATCCCGCTGTCTGAACGTGGTGTTCATGTTGTCTAATGCAGCTCTTCTCAAACCCATTGTTCAGGACCTTAGCGCAGAAGGCTGTGATGAGGTTGCATGGCGGGGCAAGATCAGTTAATTGAAAGTCATTCCCAACTCGCACAAATGAAATAGCAAAAGAAGCATTTTCTGTTCTGCAGAAATGTCTAATAAATCCCACATTTCCCAGGACTTTGGCAGAAATGGTCACTGAGTAAAAACAGCTGCTTTTGCCCATCCCCCCCTCTTTACTGGAGAGGGAATAAGGTGCAGGAGTGGCTTCTGAAATGTCTAGTGGATGGAACCTGCTTTCCAGCTGGAATACAAACAAATGGAGTAACAACTGTTCTGTGACAGAAGTGTACTTGTCTGTGTGTCCGTGTGTATGTCCGTGTGTATGTACAGGGCAAGCTTGATGGACGAGAGAGCTGCTTGTCTTCTGCCATGTTCTCATTGTTTGAGTTTCTTGCAGCTTCCTGGGGAAGGCGCCCTGTTCAGGAGGAGTATGTAGTGCATTTCAAGTACTTATCTGCAGGGCTTTAAGTGTAATGAAAAACCTTGGTGGTCTCTCAAAGGGGCGTGGCCGATGTAATTAGGGCGTGGCTTAAAACATGTAAGCTAAAAATCTGTGCTTAGCATAGTGTGCCACCTGACTGGTAATTTGCTGCTTCTGTCATTGCATTCAGATATATAATACAGCAAGTAACATTGCACCTACAACAAGTCAGGAGTATTGGCTTTGCCAATGGTTATTCGTTCCATAAGATAAATAAGCAACAACTATGGCTTCGTTGTATAGAATTTTAAAAATGCTCCAAGTCTAAAATGTTGAGACTGTGAAAGAACTATAACGAGTCTCTTTGAAGTTGCATCAAAGGCAGTAAAGGGTGGTACTGCTACTGCCGCAGAGTTCAGATTTTTTTTCATCCTGAGGGTGAGGGCAGCAATGGAGAGCCCAATAGGGACCCGTCTCAGCACCTGCTTTTTAGAACCCTGGCCCACTTAAAGCCCTTCTTATCCGTGAAGAGAGGAACCTTTCCCAAGAGATGGGTACACTAAGAGAGAGTTCGGTCAGGAGGCTCCGTTTGATTTCTACCCACTTCTCATTCGCGTTGATATTAACAGACAGACAGACAGCCCGCCCTCCGGTCTTGGAAGGCAGGCCTGGCTGTCAGCTAGATTGAACCCAGCAGCCTGGTGTGGGCCGAGCGAGGCTCCAACCTGCCCTCGTGTTCGATCCTTGGCACACACGGGCTCTCTCTCACAAGGGGCCATGTTTGTTCGGATCTAGGAGGGAACGCGGTCGCCATGTGTTGTATGTTTCAGCGCGAGGGGGCGCGCAGATGCAGGGGTGTCATTTTAGGGGTAGCTGAAGTTTGCTGCTCCAGCCTTGTGTTGCTGCTTCTAACCCCAATGGACTACTTTAGCACGTTCGTCTTATTACAGAGATTTTAAAAGTTAATATAGCTTTAGTTCTAGCGGACTTTAATGCCTGTGTTGGTGCCGTTAGACGTATTTAATTTTCTGCAGCCTTCAGGTTTCGAAAAACCTAAAGTGACATGTTCTGTGTGTCAGAAGTAGTGTGATGTCGCTTCCTGTTATGTTTCCAGGGAGCCAGAAACCGGTGATGTTACTTCCTGTGATGTCACCACGATGCTACGGACGTATGACATCACTTCTCGAAACAGACTGCTTTTGGCCAAGTTACCTCACACGGCAATCCTTTGTTTCCCACGTATTTTATGTTCTTTCGTCTCCAAACTAAGAGCTGCTACCTGAAGTAACATTTCTACGTTGTGTTCTCAAATGATGGGTGGCCTCGGAGACAAGGAGGCTTTCTGTATTCAATGTGATGGGGACATCGGATAACTTGCCTTTTACTCTTATCACCGTAGGAAGCAGTAGGCAGCACCAGTAGTTGAGCTCTACTACAATCCTTTACGATGACTCAAGTCACCATCTTTGTACGTACCGGAACCTCTTGTGCTACAGTTTCAATAGCAAATTTTGGGTGTATCTATTAGACATTGAATATAAGGTGGTGATCTCTTGCTAAAGAAAAACAGTCGTTTTGTGATGTGTGGGTTTGCGTGTATACGTGTGGTGTGTGGTGTGTGTGTGTGTGTGTGTGTGTGAGTGTGTGTGTGTGTGTGTGTGTGAGGGATATATTTTCGACTGCACTTAACACATTCACAATTTCCCCAAAAACTAAATGGCATTGACGTTGACCCATGGCAAGTGTGACACTTTCAGTTAGTTCTAGCTTTTTAGACAACCGTCTTTTACAATTTGTGGTTTTTAATCCCATATTTATGATGTTAAAGCCAAACGACAAGTCCCAAAATGCGAAGTTCTGTTGGCTATAAAATCACATCTAACACAAGGTGACATACACCACATAGGGGGCATTTGTCTGTTATTCTGTTAGTTGGTGCTTATTGAGAGCTGTGACCATAAACTATTTCCAAATGTTCACCAGTTAGTGATAGTAAACCACCAACCTCCATACTAGGAACAGGTTTTGCTACTTTCTCTGCACCAGTTTTCCTGCCAATAAAGTACCTGCTCCAATCAATCTGGCAAATTTGTGCTGCGACTCCAGTGGTAATTAGCATGAATATTCTGTGGTCTAGTCCTGCGCTTTATAACCTGGGGTTCGAGAATCCCTGGGAGTCCGCAGTGCCTTTTAAGGTGGTCTGAAACCGTTTAGAATATTAAATCATATTAGCAGATTAACAAAGTATATATTCATAGAAAAGAAAAATTGAAATTTTAGAATGACCTCTAAAGGTGAACACATTTGAAACAGGAGGCTAAAAATTAAGTAGGTATACTTAGCTCGATTTGTGGGAGCTGTGCAAATATAGCAAACAGAATCTATTATAGATTGTTGACGACCTCAAATGTAGCACTGGTATGCGGTGACAGAAAGACCGAATGCCTTAGAGCAAAAAAGTCAGCAATTATGTTACTCAAGCATGTCGCTTCGTTTTTGAAAATGAAATCAAATTTTAAAAAGCTCCAACCTTCAAATCAAAATTAAAATTTAATTTTTGTCTATTTTTTGATTTGTGAATTAAACACAATATACATAATATATATATATATATAATATATAATTTGTGTACTTGTTTGATGTAAACGTGTTTCTCTATTATGTGTATTGTTTTGAGGTTCAAACTGTAGAACTTGCTAAGGGTGGGGGGGTCCTTGGTTTTAATATGTGATACAGTGGGGGTCCGCAGAAGTCAAAGGGTTAAGACCGCTGGTGTTGGTTATACATTCAAGAGGTTTTATTGCTGGATGACTGCTATGTGAGAGTCTTACTATTACTGACTCGAGTTGTGGTATTGAAGACAATCTATGTCCTTCTGCATTGTGAGTGTTGGGTCATGTGATCACAAGGTATTCAAAGAGCTCCTGAAGCAAAGGCTTGGCAGAACAAAAGTTGTGATATTTGGAACCCAATATTGGATGGCAAGCAACTGCTCAGGCTGTGAATCTCCAAAACTGGCAGCTGCAAATCTATTGCTACAGGTGTAAATAACATTTTCCTTACAGAGGGCACAAATGTATGGACTGTCATCCTGGATTGATCAACAATCAGTGTACAGAGCACACAGAACCATGAGGATGTTTGCTGCACAAAACCTACAAATAAATACTGTTGAAGTGTCACTGTGCTGCAGTTTTCTTTCCTGTTCATCTGAAGTATCCGGCTTTGTGGCGATGGATGCTGTGTGGATTTTAGAGCAACATGCTGATAAAATACTTGGCTGACATGATTTCTGCTTGGATGGATTTTATGCTAATTGCGGAAGCCCTATTTTGAGTACAACTTGAGTAGTGTATTAGAAGTGATTAATAAAAAAAACATTATTTTTTCATCATCTACCATTAAAAATTATTTTTCACTTCTTATTTTCTAGATCTGTGCAGTCTGTCTGGAGGAGTTCAAGCCCAAGGATGAGTTGGGCATCTGTCCATGCAAACACGCCTTCCACAGGAAGTAAGTGATATGTGTATAATTTACAACTTAATGTACAGGTGTCTTCCCTATGATTGTGTTTTTTTATATACATCCATCTCCATCTTTGTAGTTTTATAGCACAGATTACCCATAGACAACAAAGCACTTTGGAAACACCAACAGCTCCCTTCAGAAGTTAATAAAGGGAGGACCTTGAGCACCTTTCTAAAAGGGAGTAGCTCGTCAGTCAGGTTTAGTTGTTCCTGCAGGGCATTCCACACTACTCTGGGTAGGAAGGGAAAGGCACTTTCAGCTGTTCCTGCACTGCATACTTTTTTCCAGGGGAGGACTAGTAAGTAGTCTGCAGATGGAGTAGAATGTTCTCTAGGCTGGTAGATAGAAATAGGCTAGCATAAGGACTTTAAAGTTGACATCTGGCAGGCATTGGCTCTAAAAGAAAAAGTAGGTCATATTAATTTCTGGCCATCAATCAAAAATCTTTAGAGAACATGCAAGATTGTGAATACATAACACCATAAAAAGTCCATCCTACAACACCTTGTTGGTTATGCAGTCAAGTGGTTTTATTGGCAGTTGACCTAATATTGTCGGATGACTGCTATGTCAGAGACTTAAACTGTTACTGAATCTAGCTGTGCAATTCAAGACAAATCGATTACGCCATCTTTTCTCAAGTCTGTCAGTGGTGAGGGACAGAGATGGTGCTGGTCATTTTGCGAAGTAGACCGCAAGCATTTTCACATCCTTTACTTCTGTCTAAAACCAAGGATTTAATACACAGCCTCCAGAAACGGCCTTAAGTTTCAACCATTGTATTCAATATACAGCTATTCCACTGACCAATCGTGGGTATGGCTTCATAGCCTATTTGTACCCACACTTTATTACCATCACGAGAGGTTCCAGGATGTCATCAACACTGCAGGGTCATTTCAAGAATGTCTGTAAGAAAGTAGGTTACTAGTTGGTAAGGATATGAGTACTCCTTAAGTAATAGGTCCACATCTTCTGTCAACAGGGAACCAAGTACCCCTTTGTAGCAGTTGACTCGTGTTCAGGCCTCCTGCCCTCTAAATTTAGCAATTCTTGGAGGCCCTGATTTTTACTGCTCTCCCTCCTCACACATGACTTGTCTCCTATCTGGGTGCCTGGCACTTCTGCTGTGCCTGAAGCCCTTTGCAAGCACCTCAATGACCCCAAGTCAGAGTGCTCTCCGTGCCTGCTTCCTCCAGGTCCCACAGCTTCCTTTGGCCACTTGCAGAGCCCGTCTAAGTCAGCGGAAATGAGGAACCCCCTCCTGGAGGTCCCCTCCTGCAGGACCAGTCCACAGAAGATCCCGGGGAACCCTCTAGTGTCACCTGGTGGTAGGTCCATCTATCTACTGTCCCCAGATTGTGTAGAGGAGCCAGCACCACTGGCCCTGGAGAAACGAGTCCTAGTCCCTAATTGCCAACTGAAATAAGAAGTTATTTAGTCTACCTTTGCAGTGGGACCAGGTGTCCTCCCTCCTCTAGCTGAACATTCTCCAGTGTCGCTTTCCCCAGGTACAGGCGTTTTGAAAAGTCTCTCCCCTTGTGCAAGGGTTGTTTTTGAAGGGTGGAGAGTTCCAGAAGCTAGGCACCTTTTCCCAATCCTAGAATGACACATCATTCCACCCCTGAACCAATCCTCCTGCATCACATTTGGGAATTTCCAAGACGGTGCCTTTAAGTATCCCGTTGAAAGACCTTCTCTGACGGCTTAAGTCCTCCTCCTAACTGCCACAGCTGCCTGGTCCTTTCCCTCCAAAACTTAAAAAAGCAGCCCCTCTGTTACTGGCTCCAGAGGTCTAGCTAGCCTCCTTTGTGTTTCTGTGGTGTTGAACGATAAAAAAAAAAATCTTCCCGCCAGAATATTACGATTGGCATCTGAATGAATCCATGCTATCTTGATTTCAACAAGATGTGATATACACGCTCGGTTCTGTTTAATGTGAGAATCTAAAGATATCAAGTTATCAATAAGGTAAATTACCTCTGTCTTGAATATTCTTGGCATGATCATGCTTTCTCCGTACACCCGGCACACCCTGTGTATGCCAGTTCAGCCAACTGAGGCCTGCCTGCTTGGTTGGGCTGGAACTGGACTTCTCTCGTACATCACCAAACCATAAACAGCTTTGGATGGTAGAATGTTACGTAGGCAGCAGGCCAGTGTGGACCTGGTACAAGCCAGTCTCAACCTGGCCACACGAGTTACACCGCTATTGTAGGACACCAGTTACCTTCTACAGAGCACGCAGTGCCACACAAGAGTTGCACGCTATTGTAGGACACCAGTTACCTTCTACAGAGCACGCAGTGTGAAGGGCTTTACTCCTGTGAATGTTAAATTAATGCACTTATCATTTTCACAAACCAGACAAGGCCAAAATTATTTCTATTCAGCTGCTATTTTGTGACAGAGCCTGCCACTGTTTCTTCTAGGTCGTCGACACAGCAGCCACTGCATGCAGTACTCGACAATGACAGGTTTATTTGTATTGTACGTATAAATAAATGTCGTAAACAATCAAACCACATGTAGGGGTAAATGTAGGAGATATAGGCGCAAATTTAGTGCATAGGTTTTCCGGATCCCTTCTCAAGAATAACACGAGGATTAGAAGCCCTCTGTTTCAAGTGTTGCACAATTTCGCTTGTGACCCAGCTTTAAATAGCGCTTGCAGGCTTTCAGCTGTTCTATTTTTGGCCATGCTCCGGGCAGCTGCTGAGGGGATTCTAGTGAGGTGTCAAGTTGAAGGCCTGTTGGGTGAAACATGGTCAGGTGTCAACACACTCCTACAAGACCAGTCTGTGCTTTTCCGATCCTAAATTCCCACCAATACCTTTTTATATGAACCTTGTTCAATCCATTTTCATTATCTTTGTCCGCATTCCATAGTCCTGGATGCTCTGCTTCTATAAAACATTCATACAGAAAGAAATTAAATATTCAGATGAAAAGGAAATATAAAAAAGGCACATGGGCCAAAGAGACTGATGTGCTGCTAAACATAACCGAGACTAAAATGGCATTTAACTCCTTGGAGGATTAGCTCCTTTTTAGTTCATTCAGACTCCGGTCTTACTGCACATTCACTGTATCCATGAAGCTCCCCAATTTTATCATGAGGCAGTGTCACTTTTAATGCCACCGCCCTCTGTGCTGCAATGGATTTCAGTATCAATGCTTGTTTTGACGCTTAAAAGGGAAAATTACACCCTACACTTTCAAAATCCCAGCTTCATCGACTGGCTGTATTTTTCCCCAATGTAACGTCAGTCCCTTTTTTCCAGCTTGGACAGCTGAAAGTCAGCACCTGAAAGTTACAATCAAAAACTGCGGGGCTCTGTTCCTAGGGGGGAGTGTAAAATGTCACTCATTCCCTTGAAAAGAAGAGAAGAAAGGAATGCGTCTCCTAGGTCTAGGACTCAGTAGAGACTGGGAAGAACAAGTCTTGTTCCTTGTTGCCCTCACACACCCCGAAGGATGTCATGCTTCATCATTGGGCAGTTGCTCCTCGACGGGCCGGCGCTGCAATGCCCTACGGGTCCCCCGAAGGGTCACTTTGTCGGAGATCTTCTGCGGACTGCCGTTTGGTGCATGCAGGTGTGTGGGGAGGAGAGATTCCTAGTGAATAGTGAATGAGTGCGTGCAGTGATCTAAAATTGACTGAGGGTTACCAGGAACAAAATGTTTTAAGTGGCGGTACCCTTGCCAAGCTAAAAAACCCTTAGGTTATGTGTTACCTCGTAAAGCGTAATGTGCCTGGGTAACTTAAACGGTCAACATGTTTCGCGCCTCCATGGTCCCGTGGGATCCGTGGCGCTTCTTCAGGACCAATGAACGTTGTGTGATGTGAAGTGCACGTGAAAAAATAAATCAATAAATAAATCAAGAGGATTAATCACCCTCTGAACGATCAGTGCAGGGCCAAACCTGTGAATCCTACAGGAGGGCTACAACTTAATAGTTGAACCTGCTGTCTGATCGTCAACCTAAATGTAGACGGACAAGTACTCCATGGGCTAGGACCGTGGGATGCCCGCACCTTGCCGGGACACTGACTCGGGGGACCCGTAGGGCATTGCAGCGCCGTCCCGACGAGGAGCAACTGCCCAATGATGAAGCATGACATCCTTCGGGGGGTGTGAGGGCAACAAGGAACAAGACTTGTTCTTCCCCGTCTCTACTGAGTCCTAGACCTAGGAGACGCATTCCTTTCTTCTCTTTTCAAGGGAATGAGTGACATTTTACACTCCCCCCTAGGAACAGAGCCCCGCAGTTTTTGATTGTATATTGAACCCCTGGAGCACGTGCTCTGGACCATCAACCAGCTCCTGGTCCCCCCTTCTCTCGTTTTTTGACAACACCTGAAAGTTGCCATCTGTCTCTCTCCTTTCTATTCTAGGACAAACTTTGGTTGGAAGAGAGATACACGTTGCTTTGTTACTTATACACACAGGTGTCCTGTTTGTTACAACAAGCACATTTGATCCATTAAGCCTGGTGGTTGCTTTCTGCTAGTATGTTTATTCATGACTTTTAAATTCATCCTGGTCATTTCAGATATCACACCCTTTTCTGAAACAGAATTCCCTGATACATTGTGATCGTGGGTCTGCAGCACGTTCTCTGGGTTTGTTGGGCTCACTGGGTGTCTGTTGTCTAGTTAAATCATGGCTTTACGGAGGGAATGTTGGACACATAGGCTGATGACAAGCAAGAGGTTTGGGGTTGTCAAGCAGCCTGGCTGGGCCAGAACAACCGGCTCAGAGATAAGTTTTTGCACCCTTTTGAGCGCTCTCAAGTTGTAAACATGAACAGCAACCCGAACCATTGCCTTCGTGGTGAGGCTATGTTTAACACGTACTGCTAGCCTACGTAGTTGTGCGCTGAGAGGATGTTGTGAAGCGGAGACATTGTATTTACCCTGAATTGAAACTTTGTATCGAAAATCAAAGGTGTCCTACAATGGTCCTCGAGCGCTAGCGCAATGCCAGATTTTTAGGCAGTCCTTGTGAGACAAATTTACAAAAACTGGATTTAAATCAAAGTCATTTACATAGATGGAGGAAATCTGTGAATCAACGTGGCGTCAGCTATCTTAAATAACCTTTCTGGTGAATGTTCACCAGTATACTGGATGCACAGCATAAATGTAGAGATCAACGCTTAACAATTGTGAATAGCCAACAATAAACTAAATCTTTCAATTGTCAAGTGTAAGACAATTGAAAGATTTAGTTTATTGTTGGCTATTCACAATTGTTAAGCGTTGATCCTTACATTTACGCTGTGCATCCAGTATACTGGTGAACATTCACCAGAAAGGTTATTTGCAATAAGAGGCTGGCTGTCTCTCACTGGGTAGCACGCAATCCTGTTGGTAGTTGTTTAGCATTATTGAATCTTTTTTTCAATAGGTGTGCACTGACTTCACATACAGTCAGCTATCTTAAACCAAATTTGGACATGCTGCCATAAGTGAATTGGCAAAGTCACCTGTCGGGTACATGCATAGGTCACAATAACGGATGGCTATGCTGGATGTGTTCACATGAAGTTTGTATGGATGCTGTGGTTTGCTTCTCTGCCATGCTCCTCAATGTTATGTTTTGGTTTTAACCGGTAGCCAAAACAGGGCCTTCATTGAGGGCATTAACTACTTGATCACGTTAATCGCCATAGTACATTGTATGCCTTTCATCAGCTAAAAGTTGTCTGGGTAAGCAGGGTGCTGTGAAAGTTAAATACCAACTATGTACATGTTTTCAACCATGAAAAAGCGAGTGAAAGTTACGCTGCAGTGCTGGTTCTTTGAGTGTAGAAGTTCAGACTCTTTAGGACATGCTGTATGTGATGTCCAAGTTGTAGGCAAACACCAGTAAGTGAGATGAAGGGTAGAAGGATGCACTGTTAATGTTCTGTTTCATTTCTTGTTCCAGGTGCCTCATCAAGTGGTTGGAAGTCCGGAAGGTGTGTCCGCTGTGTAACATGCCCGTTCTCCAGCTAGCACAGCTGCACAGTAACCAGGATCATGGACCTTCTCAAGGACCCCTCCCCGGGGCTGAGAACATTGTGTAGTCAACTGCATTGACCTCCAATTTGGGAAGCAAATAAGACAGTGGTTCGCCTGTGCTGAGAATTGCTGCCGCCGACTTCTTTGATACATCTCACGTTGGCTGCGGTGGAGTTTTATGGAACTTAAATGTGAAAATGGATTTACAGTCTTTATGGCAATGGCATGGCGACCCAAGGACGCAAGACGGGCTTGGAGGAGCACTGTGTAGTATTTTACCGCCTTCACCCTTCGATGAAACTTGAAAACGGATTGATAGCACAGGAACTTCTAAGTGCATACGAACGTCTGTCCAGCTGGATAGATAACGTTACCCGTAATTTTTTTTTTTCAGTGAGCGAACTCAAAAACTATTAACAAATTCGCCAAAGCCTGGAATGGCAGAAGTGAATTGCTATGCAAACAACTATCTGTGCCAGTGTACCTCTGGCGATGATGAAAAAAATACCCTTAATCACGTTTCCATTGTCCAACAAAATCTAGTATTGCCAGTGACTTTGATAGAATCCACCGGGCCACTGCAAAACAAGGCTCTCGTGCCAAATTTTCTGAGACTTTGTATCCTGCAGAATCCGACTGATGACAATTTTGTTTCTTGTATAAAGTGTTTCAGTTAACAGAGGTGACGTGTTAACAATTGGAAGAGCACTTATTTTGTACTAAGCTATATGTATATCTAAATATATATTAATTAAAAGAACTATTTCATATCTCCCCTATGTGATATTTAAAATGCATAAACTGTAAGCAGATAATGTAGGTGTTCAGATGCAGCTCCACGCCGAATCCAATGCTTCTGGTCCTCAATTTATACACAGGGTCTTACTTTGTGTTCTGTTGTCAGCGCTTAACATTAGCGTATGCAAAACTGAGGTGCTTCTAGCAGACATTAGCTGTATTTTTCAGGTGTGCATCAAATATACCAGAGAGTTTTCCTGTTAACCATTTTTATTTTTGAGTTGCACTTTCTTCAATCCCCTGCTGTTTTGTGCCCAGAAGCCACAATTATGTGCATCTCAGTCCACATACAGGCCACCAAGAATTACCAGAGCACCTTGGCAGGATGTGCAGCAGGTTTCTCAATTTCTTGTATGTGGCATTGTAGCCTCTATACTAGATTCTTCCACTGAACTGTTAAACTCTATAGTAATGTGTGCATTTAAAAAAAAAAGTCATCTTAAGGTGAGGGGGGTAAAATAAGTTTTACACTTTTAATATACATGTTGGTATAGTGCCTGCATTTTGCCTATTTCAGAGTTGTTGTGCTGAAATATGTGTTCTTTCTGTGAAAGAGAGACAAATACTTCATTATTGAACACCGGGGGCTTGGCGCAGTAACCAATGACTCGCTCCATTTCTTTGGGTTTAAACATTCTTTTGGGTGTATAGGCACTCGTTTTTTTGGGGAACCTGCACTTACTTTGCCGCATGCAGCATTCACCGAAAGAAACGGAGTAAAGCATACAAATTGGAAAGACAGATGAAGACGGAAAGAACTGTCTCCAAGGGATAAAGCAGGAACCAGCAAAGATGAGATAAAGAGGCAGGGAGTGTCTGGTAGCGGATTAAAGAGGTTGAGGTTGAATCAATGTTACACACCCTTGCTGTGGAGTGCGTCCACATTCAATAGCACCGCCTGCAGGCTACTGAGCAGAGCTTTATTCTTTTACAAATTAAGCACTGGTATAGGCCATATATTTTGTCTTGCGCTCCGGTTCAGAGATTGGTAAAGTGGGTCTCTTTCCTAGCATTAAGGATAAAGTGCATGGTGGGAAAGGGTGGAGTAAAGGTGGGTAGGATTGGGAGTAGCCATGCCATTAGCAAGTGCTTATTTATCCCGGACTTTGTGTTGCATCCCTGCTTTGAAAGCCTTCCTACTACTTTGAAGTGGTGGCTATCACAGCAGTTTTTGTGCTGCTAGTTTTCCGGACTTTCAAGCCGGCTCTTTCTCTGTTGTTTCAAGGAAGTGGACTTCCAGAAGGAGTGATGAAGTACTCTAGTGGACTTCTGAATGAAGTAGTCAAAGTCTTTGCCAATGTCTTTCTACTCTTGGAAAACTATTCACACTATACGGAGAATGTATGCAATGCTGTAGGTTGATTTCCCCTTGCAAAGGTATTCTGGCTGAAATGTCTTTTTTCATCTGTGACTTCATGTGCTCAAGTCCAACAGGTTGCATCTTGACAAAGCAAAGTTTCTACAACGGTCCCTGCATTGCAGAGTAGAGATGTATGGTTACTCGTGTTGGATGCAACTTTTAGACCTCAACCCCCATAATCCATGAACACGTTTGATAAGATCTACGTTCTCCTGCCATTTTGGTTGTAAAATTGCATGTATTGCCTTTTGTGTATTGTTTTGCGAGCCACCTAGCTTGAAGAAAATCTGCAAAAAGAACATCTGGAGAGGTAAGAAACATAGAAAGAAGTATGCTTCCTCAATGCTAGTCAATATGTGGGATCTTGTTTGATCACCTGATTACTATATGCCAGAAGGACCACTTCTCATCTGCGACTCTGGGGGAATTAATTTGTTTTGAAGAAACAAAAGGGTTAACAAACTCAGAAAAGAGACGTTTAAGCAATCCCCCCTCACGATTTATGCAATGACCACCCACAACACTCTATGTAAGAGCAGTAAACTGTATTAAGCAATGTAAGGCAAATAATGCACCAACCACATAAGGGTGTTCCACAATGTGAAAAACAGCACAGTGCACATGAAAGTTAAGGTGAGGGCACAATACAACATATAAACACCATATATTTACTCAAGAGTTTATGCATTATCCTATACACATTATGAAAAAAGTAGTCTTTATTTTGCCCCTTAGCAGCCCATATACATCCAGCTCAGAGAAAATTCAATGTTGATGTTTCTACGCGTATGTGTACAATGTTAGGATCCGCGTCTACAGAACAACAGGAGGAGATACACCCTGAATAACGCAAACAAATAAAATATGCACGTGAGGGAATGTGAGTAGTAGTATATCACTTCTTAGGGTTTTTTGTCAAGTGTACTTATTACTTTGAAACCACAAAATGAAGGGTAGACGTACTTGTGGGACCTTTGTATGGATAGGCAAACATACATAAAACCTACAGGAAAAGCCTCAGGGTTATGCGTGTTCCTGTATCTCATAGGATTGCTACTGAAGGCCGGTGGTACTTACTTAACATCCGATGTTACCGGTATCTGGGTGAATGGACCTCAATGATACGCTGTGAATGAAAATTAAAATCATAACATAGAGAGCCTTATTGCCTCTACATCACCCTTATCTCCTGTACTAGGCGGTTCTTAGAATTTCCATGGTGTCAAACGGTTTGTCAACTTACGCACCTGTTCAAGTATTGGCCCACATCTTGATATGATGGGCCTGCCTGGTAGATCCATTATACGTTTATGTATTTTGGGTAATGTATAGTCGATGGGGGTGCGTACATGGCTCGCAGTAAGCTTGGCACAGCATAGGATGCTCATGTATGACCCAGCACAAGTATTTTCCTTATCAGTGAAAGTTAACACTTGTGATTGCCAACTGAGTACAGTGGATGGGATGAGTCTGCATCATGTAAAGGTTAAATGTGTTCATTTCAGAAAGCGTAATAAACTGTGCGGGATGTTGTTTTATAAGAAGGCCCACAGGCCTTCTTATAAAAGCCCAAAAGATAAACGTATCTTTTGGGCTAAGTAATCACTCGTATCTCTTTTTTGAGTTGACAACACGGGCAATCTAAGTAGGCAAGCCTCAGTACTTGTGTATTGGAAGTGAACATGGTCTGCATCTCGTGGCTCGCGATATACTTAGACCCGCTTAGGATGTTCACGTAATAGCCTGCACAATTTTTTACATATCAGTGAAAGTTAACATTTGCAATATTATCACCAACTGAGTACAGTAGATAAGGGTGATGTAGCTACAGTAAGGCTTTCGATCTTAAGTGTTTTAATTTTCATTCACAGTGTATCTTCGAGGTCCATTGACCCAGATATTTGTAACAGCGGATGGTATGTAGGTACCACCGCCCTTCAGTATCAATCCTAACTATTGGATACGAGTACACACATAAACCTGAGGTTTTTCCTGTCGGTTTTAGTCATGTTTGCCTATCCATATGAAGGCCCTACAAGTACTTCCACCCTCCATTTAATGGGTGCATTGTGGGAGGTAAGCATTTTAAGAAGTGATACACCACCACTCACATTCGCTCACGTATATATTTAATTTGTTTCTCCTTGTTTAGAGTGTATCCCCTTCCGTTGTCCTCATTAAAACCTGGGTCCAAAAATTGTACACATATGGGTCGAAACATCAACACTGATGTAAATGGACTGCCTCAGGGCAAAGTAACGAGTGTACTCTTTGCCCTATTGAATGTGTTTAGAATATTCCATAGGTTTTAAAACGTGTTGTTTATATGTTGTACTGTGACATCACCTTCACTTTCACATGTGGCGGTTTTCACATTGTGGAACACGCTGAAGTGATGCATTGCTTGCCTTACGTTGCTTAACTCAGTTTGCTTCTCTTACATACAGTTTTGTGGGTAGTCCGTGCATAACGTTTGAGGGGGATTCCTTGAATCCTTCTTTTCCGAGTTCATTAAACCTGTTGTTTCTTCTAAACAAATTGGTTTCCCAACAGAATCACTTTGTAAATATGTACCTAGTAAACCAATATTTTGAAGATTACCAGGCTTACCCTGTGTAATGTAATAACTTCTCATCTGCAGCAATCCCACTTAGGGTGTTTGGTTGGCTCACTAAAACATAGCTGAGGGTTCAGGATCTGAAGACCTCTCTCAGTAGAAGAGAGGCCGTAGGCAACTCTCTTCATTTATAACCTACCACAGCGTTTATCTGCACAACGCTTCTATCTGGGTTACCTGCATAAATCTTTGGCTCCAGCGCACTGTCCTTTCTCCGGTTTGCTCCTGACGTGTAATTCTCCAGTCCCTACTCCCAATTGCCTCACTTATTCTTCACCTCAGCACATTATATTGGTGACGTAATCTGCTTCAGGTACTAGAACATCCTTCATAGCAGCACTCACACAGGCATCTGCCATACAGGCCAATTGATAACCTGAGACAACCAACTCCCAATCGCTAAACAAGCAGGCTAAGTAATATAAAAGCAGATACTGTCTTGCCAGCAGAGTTCCTGCTATGACAGTTACTCCTATACTGGCTCTAGATTTTTCATCCTCATTGGTGTTACAGATGACCTGTTCTTTTACCAGAGGGTATCCTGATAATACAAAATGCTTAGCATTTGTTAGGATGTGGTCTTTTGCTAAGGTGTTAATTAAGAACTTATATAGCAAGTATGCAGGCTGGGCAGAACAAACTTGCATTCCTGGTGAGTTTTAGGTCACACCTACTAGACAGAACATGCCTACACTCCGTCTTGGAGCCCATTCATTGCTTACCAATCGTTGGCTTCATTGTCACTTTAATTTGCTTGCTTCTTATTCATTAGCATGCGTGGGCTTTCCTTTCTCTCCTTGTGTTTGTCTCTCCCATGGACGCATTACCTGTGTTCTCCCACTGCTCCTTTTTCACATGTTACTGTTTAGGTCTCACCGGTGTGGGCATGCGCTAGTGCTTTCGCTTGCTAGAGATATTTTATTGAACATGGGGCTTTAAGCTCGCCCATTGCTTACCATTCATGTGCTACATTGTCACTCTAATTTGCTGCATTCTAATTGGTCAGCACAAGCTGGTTTAACTTCTTCCTTTGGCTGGAGCACGGGCCAAATACTGATTGCTTCATCTGCATTAGGGTCCTTCCGCTGCTGGTGCTGTGATTGAGGCACTATTTTTTGCATTTCTTGCTTCTTCCCCTCCAAATCTATCCCCTACCCCTACATCCCCTCCTGCCAGCCAGAGCCTTCCTTCATTCATTAACTAAAAAATGCCCTCTTCATGTGCTTCTGCCTTTCTTAGCGGAGGAATACGAATCTTTAAGTTCTTTTAATGTGCATTTAAAGTTAAACACCATAAATAGTTGCCGCCAAGACAGCCTTTATTATCAGGGGGTCTGCAAAAAAACACATTGTGGCAGGTCAAGACAAAGGACACATACCAGAATGCATGTACTTCTTCCCCTCTCACCTCCCACCCCCCTCCGTGTTGCTTCCTCCCTTCCCACCCCCCTCGTTGTTGCTTCTTCCCCTCCCACTCTATCTGTGCTGCTTCTTAGACCCCTCCTACGCCTCCCCAGTTGCTTCTTCCCTTCCCATCACTCGTCTGTTTTTTATTCCCCTCCCACCAACTGCATCCATGTTTCTTTTTTTCCTTCCCAGCCCACCTGCCCCATCTGTTTCTTATTCCCCTCCCCACAAACAGAAGTAAAAAAGCTCTATGACGCAGCCAGCACTGACCACTTCATAGCACTTTTTTAGCCTCCCTTTCTCCACTATCAGCCACCCTTCTGTTCTGCACTCCCACTTGCCCACCCATCTCCACTACCTCCCCCCATTCTCCACTACCTCATGCCCTTCCGTTCTCCACTCCCACCCGTCCTCTGTCACCCACCCTCCCGTTCTCCAGTGTCACCCACCCTCCCGTTCTCCAGTGTCACCCACCCTCCCGTTCTCCAGTGTCACCCGCCCTCCCGTTCTCCAGTGTCACCCGCCCTCCCGTTCTCCAGTGTCACCCGCCCTATCGTTCTCCAGTGTCACCCGCCCTATCGTTCTCCAGTGTCACCCGCCCTCTCGTTCTCCACTGTCACCCGCCCTCTCGATCTCCACTGTCACCCGCCCTCTCGATCTCCACTGTCACCCGCCCTCTCGATCTCCACTGTCACCCGCCCTCTCGATCTCCACTGTCACCCGCCCTCTCGTTCTCCACTGTCACCCGCCCTCTCGTTCTCCACTGTCACCCCGCCCTCTCGTTCTCCACTGTCACCCGCCCTCTCGTTCTCCACTGTCACCCGCCCTCTCGTTCTCCACTGTCACCCGCCCTCTCGTTCTCCACTGTCACCCGCCCTCTCGTTCTCCACTGTAACCCGCCCTCTCGTTCTCCACTGTCACCCGCCCTCTCGTTCTCCACTGTCACCCGCCCTCTCGTTCTCCACTGTCACCCGCCCTCTCGTTCTCCACTGTCACCCGCCCTCTCGTTCTCCACTGTCACCCGCCCTCTCGGTCTCCACTGTCACCCGCCCTCTCGGTCTCCACTGTCACCCGCCCTCTCGTTCTCCACTGTCACCCGCCCTCTCGTTCTCCACTGTCACCCGCCCTCTCGTTCTCCACTGTCACCCGCCCTCTCGTTCTCCACTGTCACCCGCCCTCTCGTTCTCCACTGTCACCCGCCCTCTCGTTCTCCACTGTCACCCGCCCTCTCGTTCTCCACTGTCACCCGCCCTCTCGTTCTCCACTGTCACCCGCCCTCTCGTTCTCCACTGTCACCCGCCCTCTCGTTCTCCACTGTCACCCGCCCTCTCGTTCTCCACTGTCACCCGCCCTCTCGTTCTCCACTGTCACCCGCCCTCTCGTTCTCCACTGTCACCCGCCCTCTCGTTCTCCACTGTCACCCGCCCTCTCGTTCTCCACTGTCACCCGCCCTCTCGTTCTCCACTGTCACCCGCCCTCTCGTTTTCCACTGTCACCCGCCCTCTCGTTTTCCACTGTCACCCCGCCCTCTCGTTTTCCACTGTCACCCGCCCTCTCGTTTTCCACTGTCACCCGCCCTCTCGTTTTCCACTGTCACCCGCCCTCTCGTTTCCACTGTCACCCGCCCTCTCGTTTTCCACTGTCACCCGCCCTCTCGTTTTCCACTGTCACCCGCCCTCTCGTTTTCACTGTCACCCGCCCTACCATTCTCCACTGTTACCCGCCATCCCTTTTTCCAGTCACCCGCCCATCTGATCTCTACTCCCACCCGATCTCCACTCCCACATGCCCTACCACTCGCACCCATAATCCCTCCCTTTCTACACTCGCACCTGTAATCCCTCCATTTCTACACTCACACCTGCCCTCTTTCTACACTCACACCTGCCCTCCCTTTCTACACTCACACCTGCCCTCCCTTTCTACACTCACACCTGCCCTCCCTTTCTACACTTTCTCCCACTGCTCCTTTTTCACATGTTACTGTTTAGGTCTCACTGGTGTGGGCATGCGCTAGTGCTTTCGCTTGCTAGAGATATTTTATTGAACATGGGGCTTTAAGCTCGCCCATTGCTTACCATTCACGTGCTACATTGTCACTCTAATTTGCTGCTTTCTAATTGGTCAGCACAAGCTGGTTTAACTTCTTCCTTTGGCTGGAGCACGGGCCAAATACTGATTGATTCATCTGCATTAGGGTCCTTCCACTGCTGGTGCTGTGATTGAGGCACTATTTTTTGCATTTCTTGCTTCTTCCCCTCCAAATCTATCCCCTACCCCTACATCCCCTCCTGCCAGCCAGAGCCTTCCTTCATTCATTAACTAAAAAATGCCCTCTTCATGTGCTTCTGCCTTTCTTAGCGGAGGAATACGAATCTTTTAAGTTCTTTTAATGTGCATTTAAAGTTAAACACCATAAATAGTTGCCACCAAGACAGCCTTTATTATCAGGGGGTCTGCAAAAAAACACATTGTGGCAGGTCAAGACAAAGGACACATACCAGAATGCATGTACTTCTTCCCCTCTCACCTCCCACCCCCCTCCGTGTTGCTTCTTCCCTTTCCACCCCCCTCGTTGTTGATTCTTCCGCTCCCACTCCGCTGCTTCTTAGACCCCTCCTACGCCTCCCCAGTTGCTTCTTCCCTTCCCATCACTCGTCTGTTTCTTATTCCCCTCTCACCAACTGCATCCATGTTTCTTTTTTTCCTTCCCAGCCCACCTGCCCCATCTGTTTCTTATTCCCCTCCCCACAAACAACAGAAGTAAAAAAGCTCTATGACGCAGCCAGCACTGGCCACTTCATAGCACTTTTTTAGCCTCCCTTTCTCCACTATCAGCCACCCTTCTGTTCTGCACTCCCACTTGCCCACCCATCTCCACTACCTCCCGCCCATTTTCCACTACCTCATGCCCTTCCGTTCTCCACTCCCACCCGTCCTCTGTCACCCACCCTCCCGTTCTCCAGTGTCACCCGTTCTCCAGTGTCACCCGCCCTCCCGTTCTCCAGTGTCACCCGCCCTCCCGTTCACCAGTGTCACCCGCCCTCCCGTTCTCCAGTGTCACCCGCCCTCCCGTTCTCCAGTGTCACCCGTTCTCCAGTGTCACCCGCCCTCTCGTTCTCCACTGTCACCCGCCCTCTCGTACTCCACTGTCACCCGCCCTCTCGTACTCCACTGTCACCCGCCCTCTCGTTCTCCACTGTCACCCGCCCTCTCGTTCTCCACTGTCACCCGCCCTCTCGTTCTCCACTGTCACCCGCCCTCTCGTTCTCCACTGTCACCCGCCCTCTCGTTCTCCACTGTCACCCGCCCTCTCGTTCTCCACTGTCACCCGCCCTACCATTCTCCACTGTTACCCGCCATCCCTTTTTCCAGTCACCCGCCCATCTGATCTCTACTCCCACCCGATCTCCACTCCCACCTGAGTCCTGTTCTCCACTCCCACCTGCCTACCTGTTCTCCACTCCCACCTGCCTGCCTGTTCTCCACTCCCACCTGCCTGCCTGTTCTCCACTCCCACATGCCCTCCTGTTCTCCACTCCCACATGCCCTACCACTCGCACCCATAATCCCTCCCTTTCTACACTCGCACCCGTAATCACTCCCTTTCTACAGTCACACCTGCCCTCCCTTTCTACACTCACACCTGCCCTCCCTTTCTACACTCACACCCGCCCTCCCTTTCTACACTCACACCCGCCCTCCCTTTCTACACTCACACCCGCCCTCCCTTTCTACACTCACACCCGCCCTCCCTTTCTACACTCACACCCGCCCTCCTTTCTACACTCACACCGCCCTCCCTTTCTACACTCACACCCGCCCTCCCTTTCTACACTCACACCCGCCCTCCCTTTCTACACTCACTCCCGCCCTCCCTCCCATTCTACACTCACACCCACCGTCCCTCCCTTTCTACACTCACACCCGCCCTCCCTCACTTTCTACACTCACACCCGCCCTCCCTCCCTTACTATACTCACACCCGCCCTCCTTCCCTTTCTACACTCACACCGCCCCACCCTCCCTTTCTCCACTCACACCGCCCTCCCTTTCTACACTCACACCCGCCCTCCCTCCCTACACTCGCACCAGCCCTGCCTCCCTTTCTACACTCACACCTGCCCTCCCTCCCATTCTACACTCACACCTGCCCTCCCTCCCATTCTACACTCACACCCGCCCTCCCTCCCATTCTACACTCACACCTGCCCTCCGTCCCGCTGTACATTCCCATCCGCCCTCCCTCCCGTTCTACACTCCCATCCGCCCTCCCTCCCGTTTTTCACTCCCATCCGTCCTACACTCCCATCCGCCCTCCCATTCACCGCTATCACCCACTCCGGTCCGGAATTGTTTCTTCTCGTTCATTTTTTTCCCCCCTCTCTGGGCATTGTCGACTACCATCTTGTGGTAAGTCCTTCCCCCATGTGATGTCAGACATACACCCCGGAAGTTTCTGTGTGTGGTTGCCATCTTCAGATCCGCTGTTGGGTAAGCACAATGAAGGAGCTTCAAAAACTTCCATAAATCAACAGTAAATCACGGTATTTTTTCCCACCGAAAACACCAAAGATCACCAGAGACCATGACCAATCAAACAACAGAGGAGGGGACCCTTCTCAACCTCGACTGTAGACCACGCCAATGAACTCCACGTGATCGGAGAATGCGGAGGAGGGAAACAGCAAGGGGACATGGAGAACACTCTTTTTAAATTCTGCCCTAAAACGTTCCAGCAGAGAGAGCTCCACAAGGTTTGCAACTTGTGCCTCCTGAAGGACCACAGCACTGAAGACAGGCCTGCACTGAATTTGTCTCAAGGACACTGAAGGTGAGACTCAAATAGCGTCTAGCACGGCACAGAATGGCGATACTCGGAGGACACAGGAGTCCCTGAAGGACCTGGGCTTCTCCAGCAAGGAAGAAGAGGAGAACATCGAGGAAGTTAAGCCGGCAGAGGGAGGAGAGTCTTACTCCGAAGAAAGTGTCATTGATGTTGAAAAACTGGATGACATGAGAAGGGCGGCGGCGAGAGATACCGAAAAGAAGCAGCAGCAAAAGGTAACGAAGATGCAGAAAGGCACGGACTCGAAGTCCTCAATGGCCATGCTGATGTCAAAAACCTTAACGGTTGAAGGTCTGCATAAAAAGAGCTGTGCGGGTCCTGACCAAAGGACACCGATAGGGGAAGTCTTCTAACCAACAGCAGGTGCATGAGATGGGATGAAGGACAAGGAGCTGAAGGCCAACGAGTTGCTGACCTCGAAGAGTATGGTGTCATTGATGGTTGAAGCTGAGCAACGAGCACTCGAGGTCGAGCGGAAAAAACTATGGCTTGAAGCTGAAATGGAGGCACTCCTACAAAAGAAAAGAGTATGATGACTCCTTAAAGGAGTTTCGCATCCCACCAAATCCCTGGGAGCAGAGAGAAACGGGAGCCGATCAACCAGACATCGAGGCACCCTTTATGCTGGAGCCATATGAAGAGGAGCAGGAGGAGTTCTTTGATTACGACAAAGACAAATCCACTGCACTCGAGAGCCAACACAACATGTGGGAGGATCTCAAACAACTAATCCTATAGACCCTCCCCACCGGATGATCTGTCAATGAACAACAGACTCATAAAGATGGTGGCGGAGACATATGGAGTACAGCTGGAGGAGGAGGACCCATGTTTCCTCTTTCAAAACACCCATATCATGACCGAAGGTAAACCTGTACCTATCTATGCTACCCATATTCTGGACCATTGTAAGGAGGCCTTTTGGAAGCCAGCCACCACAAGGGCTGTAACCTTCCAGAGTGGAAAAGAAATATAAACATTCCATACAAGACCATCAATACATCAAGAGAAATGTGCCCGCAGATTCCATAATCGTGGCAACTGCCAGGAAAAGGAAAAATGCACCAGCATCAACCGGGCCACCTCCAGAGAAGAGAGCAAGAGGATAGACCTGGTGGGCTGGAAGATGGAGCGAGACGTGGCTACAAAATAGAGAATTGGCAACTCCAGCGCCCTTCTCAACCTCTACGACCACCAGAACTGGAATGAAATAGAGGGCCTCATGCAACACCTACCAAAGGAGTTTAAGAAGAGAGCCTAGGCAGTCATCCAAGATGGCAGGAACATTGCGAATGCCTGCTTAAAGTCAGCAATGGACGAGGCGGACACAGCAGTAGGCAGATATGCATGGGCACAATGCTCAGAAGGCACACTGACTAAGGATCGCACGGGTGAAGGTGTAGGCGTAAGTAATCAACATGACCTTTACAGGAGAAGTCCTCTTCAGACTGGCTGTGGACGGGCACTACAACAAATTAAAAAAGATAATAAAACTGAAAAGGCAATGGGTGTATTGCAGTTCAGAATATCCTTCAAAATAGGAGGCATGCTCACCAGGAGATCAGCAGGCAGGGGTGGATTCCCACCTGTCTGTCCAACAAAACGGTAAGGTTTTAGCCAGCACGCTACGAACCAGGCCACCCAACAGCAGTGGCAGCACCCAGCAAGACAGTCCTTTTTGTGAGAAGCCAATTTGGAGAGGCCAACCCACAGGAAGGGGTACCTAGGAAATAATTGACTATTTGCCCACAAACCACCCACAGAACACCAGTGGGTGGAACTATAAGGGGATTGCACTAGAAGTGGACATCTATCACTTCAGAGAATTGGATACTGAACATAATGAAGCACGGTTACTGTATAGAACACATCAAGAAATTGCCTCCCCCCTCAGAGAGAAGACCATTAAGGGAGCGAGAACTCGTACACTGCGGCAGGAAGTCAAAGAGGTCATAAAAAAAGGAGCTGTAGAAATAGCCCCATAACGAGAGGCTGGGAAGGGCATCTACTTAGTGTTATTCCTAGTACCAAAGCAGGATCTATCACTGAGACCAATAGTAGACCTCAGATATTTTAGCAAATTCATATGCACACAACACTTCAAGATGACAACGCTGCAAGAGGTAATCCCACTCCCTAAGGAAGGGTGTCTACATGGACACCATAGACCTAAAGGATTCCTACCTACACATACCAAAGAACTGAGGGCACCAACAGTACCTCAGTTTTGTCTTACACAAGATACACTGCCAGTTAAAGTTGCTACCCATAGGTTTAAAATCGGCACCAAGGGAATTCACATACTGCCTGGCGGCAGTAGCCGCTTACTTGAGGAGGCAGGGCAGACAGAACAGCACATACTTGGATGACTGGCTAGCAAAGGCAAGTTTGAGACAGAAGTGCCAGCAGGACATGCAAACGGTCATCTCCACGCTACAAAAGCTGGGATACACCATAAACCACAAGAATTCATCTCCATCTCCACACCCAGAACAGGAGAAAGTATTCCTGGGAGTGTCACTGAATTCAAAGACAGCACATGCCTTCCCAGTGCCCAAGAGGATGAAAACCTTAACAGCAAGCATGCCTCTATCAGAAGGGTAAGTCTCTAACAGCGAGGACTGTTATGAAACTAATGGGCATGATGACATCTTGCATCCCACTCATACCGCAGGCAAAACTGCACATGCAACCCATTCAGGAATGGCTCTGCAACAGATGGTCACAAGCCATGGGGAGCTGGAAGGATCTAGTGGTTGCCACTGCAAAGGTTCAGAAAGAATTAAAATTGGGGAAGGAATGTAATCATAAGAAGACCCTTTAAGTTACTGACTTCCAGGCAGACCATTACAGCAGATGCATTCCACAAAGGATGGGGCGCACATGAACAACTTTAAAAGTCAGGGGTCTCTGGAGGCCTGCACACCTCCAGCTGTTTCTCAGACACCAACTCAGTCTACACCATAGCTGATTACTATGACTTCTGAAAAAGCACGTCAGAACAGTCCTCGTAAAGATCCCATATCACCTTCCAAGTTCCTGATATTTACACTCCAAATAATCTGCGCCTTCTAGAAGGCCCCCAACACCCTTGGGATCTCACACTTTTAGGACAATGTCACCTTCCTCCATCTTGAACTATTCCCCTACTTTGATGTAATCTGTGCCATCTAGTGTATCACCAGTTTATGACACCATGAATTCAATGATGTCTTAATTAGAGGAGCAACAACATTTAATATAGATTGCGATATTGTCTTGTATACTGTATAGCACATGTGCCAATTACCCTTTGTGTGATTTACTTTAAGCATTGGCGCGGGTTTAGCACTTTGCAGAGGGCAATATGTTTTCAAATATATACAATGTTAAACACTTTTTTTGCCAGGTTTATCACAACATGCTTTAATAAGGTATGTAATACGGTTCTTCTACCGAAATTCATTCCTTTCATGACCATGTTTAAACAGTTTTTCCTCTTCGAACATTGATTTCCGGTTTATTGGTAGTGAGGTAACACTCCTTTGAGGACTGTATTGATAGACTAGTTATGGTAGTTTAAGTATGCTTTTCCTCCGATTCCCCTGATACCATTGGTCATAATTAAGCTGTTTTACAGCAGAACCAGGATGATTCTCATATTTCTGGAGTGCCCACATCATTGGCAGTTTCCCAACCTTCTATAGCTATTTGAGTGAGTGCACTGGAGGCTGCTATGCAGTCCAAATTTCCACCATAAGTCTGCACCTCCTTCAACTAAATCAGTCTTATCTACTATACTACATCCCCGATCTCCCTCCAGATTTTAACTGCCTTTGGAGCCAGCCAGGCCTTTTAGAACCACCAATGCAACTATTCCTCAATCCCACATCTGCCAAATTTGCACCTGCTAAGCTGCTAAAAACTATGTTTCTGGACAAGAACCTCTGTTTCTTCACGATGACCAGCAACCAGTTTCTGTGAACATGTCAGCTGCCAGGAAATGCCATGCCACTGCACCTGTATACACAATTCAGTCTCAATTTAATAGGAACAAAGATGTGTGGGGGGACAGCAAAAAAAAACTGCTAGTACTACCACCTTGGTAGTCTCCTTTGTCTTGTGTACTGTATAGCACATGTGCCAATTATCTTTTGTGTGATTTACTTTAAGCATTGGTGAGGGTTTTGCACTTTGCAGAGACCAATATTTGTACAAATATGTAAAATGTTAAACACTTTCTTTTTGTGTGCCAGGTTTGTCACAACATGTTCTAATCAGGTATGTAATATGGTTGTTCTACCGAAATTCGTTCCTTTCATGATCATGTTGAAACAGGTTTTCCTCTTAAAGCATTGCTTTCCAGTTTATTGGTAGAGAGGTAACACTCCTTTGAGGACTGTATTGATAGACTGCTTATGGAAGTTTCTGTATGCTTTTCCTCAGATTCCCCTGATACCATAAGTCATAATTAAGATGTCCCTTATTTCCTCAGTACCTACTAATAGTGCCAACTCAGTACTGTGAGCCTTTCTAAAGCCAAATTGGGCTCCGTCCAGAATCTCGTTTTGATCGAGATATTCTGACACCGCAATATTAACATGTTTCTCTAGGATTTTTGCGCGAAAGGGAAGGCGTGAAATGGGACGATAGGTCTTCTCCTCATTAAGATCCTATGTTGAATTTTTTTTTAAGCAGTGGCAGCATGTTGGCTTTTTCCCACTCTAATGGGAAGATTCCCATATTAATAATCAGGTTAAGTACTGAAGTAAAAGGAGGGGATACTAGATCTCCTATCTCCTGAAGTATTTTAGGTGGACCGGGATCGGAGGGGGCGCCAGATTTAATCTATTTAATCAAACCTAGCACTCTTTTACTAGAGAGGGAGGGAAAGTTGAGTTGCTTAGGATGGTTCAGCTTTGCTGGTTTGCTCTCAACTTAAAAGGTGCCGGAATTTGACGTAGCGTCAAAAACCTTGTATACAGACAACTTTGTAGTCTGCTAAACTATTGCAGAAGTTTTGGCTAGGAGTTAACATACTAATAGGAGGTGGAGATGTGAGTTCCTGAACCGTCTTAAAGAGTTTTCGAGTAGAGTTCTTTGCCCTATTAATTTTTGGTGTGTAAATGTTGTTTTTCATCTTTAATAATTTTTTTAGAATTCAAAATCAATTGTTTATATTTTATTTTCTCCTCCAGACTCTTTACTGTTTCTACAGCTCTTTTTCAGTTCTCTAAGACTGAGGGAAAACCAAGGTGCAGTAGGCCACGTTCTAAAGCATTTAATGAATTTAGCCGGAGCTAATTTATTAGCTGCTAAATTAATCCACTCCTTATATTTGGCAGCAGCTATGTTGGAGTCACCTCTCAAAGATGGTTGGGATGACTCCAAGATGTGATTAAACTCTCCCAAGTTTATTTTTTGCCAAGCCTGCACTAACTTTGTCTGGCCTAGAGTTTTGGTGGTGGATTTGCCAGATTGTAAATTAATTCTGAACCCCACCGCCATATGATCTGACCATTTGAGGGGAAGGATATCTACCAGCTGTAAATCTGGATGGTTTGTAAAAATGCCATCCAGAGTATGTCCGGCAGAATGTGTAGCAGCATTAACCCGTTGGGAAAGGTTAAAACAGGTCAGATTGTCAATCAGCGTTTTGGTATCTCTGTTATCCAGATCTTCAAGATGGAAGTTGAAGTCGCCTATAATAGTGTAGTTTACATATTGAATGCTAGATTCAATATGTTATGCTAGAACTCCTGTAGAAATGTCACTTTGGGTCCTGGGGGTCTGTAAGTTAGGAGCCCATAAAACATGGAGTTATTATCCACTTTGCATTTAAAGGAATTCACAATCCTGTATTTTGGACGACTCCCCGGTAAGGTTGAGATACACGTGGTAAATTACCGGTAGGCCCCCGACTCGCTTTCCTTCCCCGTCTAACCTAATAATGTCATAGCCTGGAGGCAGTATCGTGGCAATGTCAGGATCAGGAAAACTATCCGTCCATGTTTCTGTTAAGAAAGCCATGTCAGGAGCGTACAAGTCCAGATGAATAAATAGTTCAAATTTATGTTTAATAGCTGAACGAGTGTTACAATTTAATTTTGGGACCTGATGAGTATGATTGTTAGAGGGGGACTAGGGAAGTCCTGATAAGACACAGCCAAGGACGGGAGAGGTTTAATACCACAGGAGTATAGAGCGTTACAGCACACAAAATTGTCAAGTTCCAGGTTGAATTTACATTTGGTACATAGCGAGGATGACTTACCAATAGCTTCAATTTGCAGGAGTTATTCCCTTGAATATTTAAGAAATTGGGCAGGGGTCCCGGTGCAGCTTGCGGTCAGGCCGCGGGCAGCCACAGACCAGGGGCGTAACAAACACCCCCGCAGCCCCCGCGGTGCAGGGGGGCCCCCAGACATCAGTAGGTGAAGGGGGCTCCCTCAGCTCTTTGGTAGAGATCTGTGAGAGAGAGGCTTGCTCTAAAGCAGCTGCAGTGTGCAGCCTGCTCTGAACTCCTCGCGCTGACCCAGGACTGAAGAGAAACAAAGTAACAAGTTACATTGTTTCTCTTCAGTCAGAGCCAGGCCCCGAAAAAGGATGGGGGTGGGAGCCCCACAGCCTCTGAGAAGGGAAGAGGCAGCACAGAGCTGACAGGGACAGGAGAAGGATTGCAGTTCCAGGAACAGGATCTGCTGGCAGGCATTGGAAGGTAAACAAGCATTTGCAATATATGGTTTTGCAATATATGCATTTGCATATATGCAAGTCATATATGGTTTGGATTGGAATTGTTAGTTGTGGAATTGTGTTGTGTGGATTGGATCTGTGTAGTGAAATAATGTGGCATGGTGTGCAGTGTAATTATGTGAATAGTAATTGTGTGATATTGAGTGTACTGGAATTATGTGGAGTGGGATTGTGTGTCTTGAGAGATTATCTGGAATGGGATTTTGTGTTGTGGAGTGGTATGTAGTGGAGTTTACTTATGTGGTGTGCTGTTAAATATTGTAGCATGATGTGGAATTTTGTGGTGTAGATTGGATGTATGTGGTGTGTTGTGTAATTATGTTGTTGGTTTGAATTATGTAGTTTGTTGAATTGTGTGGAATGGAAATGTGTAGAGTTGAATTTGTGTCACGTGGAAGTGTGCGCTGTTGAGTGAAAATTATGTTGAGTGGTATTATGAGGCATGGTGTGAAGTGTAGTTATGTGGAATGTTGCCACGTGGCATAGACTGGATTTATGTGGAGTGTATTTATGCAATATGGAGTAGAGCATAATTGTGTGGAGGTAAATGATGTGGTGCTGAGTGGTATTATGTGGAGTGTAATTATGTTGTGTGATGAATTGTGTGGGGATGAATTGTGGAATTGTGTGACGTGTGGAATTATGTGCCATGGTGTGGTGTATAATTGTGCGGAGTGGAATTATGCAGCATGTTGCAGAGTTGTATTTTGTGAAGGGTAATTATGTGTTTTGGAGTGGAGTGTAAATATGTTGTGTGAAGTATAATTATATAGGTTGAAGTGGAATTATGTGTAGTTGAATTGTGTTGTGTGGAGTGTAATTATGTGGTTTGGAGTGGTATTGAGTTGTGTGGAATGTTATTATGTGATGTGGTATGGAGTGAAGTGGAAATATGTGTTTTTTAATTTTTAGGATTGTAAATGTGGTATGGAATGTTGTAGGGTTAAATTATTTATAGTTGAATTGTGTGGCATGGAATTATGAGATGTTCAAATGTGCTGTGTGTGGTAGACTTAGCATAGCTGCCAAGGTTTCAGATTGCGATGTGTGACATTTTCATAATTTCAGTGTAATTATGAGTGACATTTCAACGACTATGAGTGACACTTTCTCGTGAGCAAAATCAAGCAATGAAGAGGAGGGAAACATATAAATATTAGAAATTACGCCCATTTGAGCAACTAGAAACTCTAAGAAAGTCACTGAACTAAAGTGCGCTAACAGCAGGCTACTGAAAACTGAGCAGAGTCAGACTGTGAATGTCACCCATTTTTACAGTTAAATTATGAAAACGTCACACTTACCAATCTGAAACCTTGGCATCTATGAGTGAATCAGTGTGAAAATGTGCTCTAATTGAGGTGTGTTCCTCTGCACCCTCATGGTGACCAGCCTGCCAGGTATCTTTGCAAACTTGCAAGCGCCAAGCAGTTTTCCATCAGCTACATGTTAATGTAACTCTACAAACTAAATACATAGGATGTTCTCTGCAGAAATCAGAGGTTTGCCTGCACCAGGTTACACTTACTCCAGCACTTTAAAAGTGGCAGTTCATTCAAGGTCCAATCAGGCCTCCCATAATGCCTGGTTACTCTGCGTAGAAATGCTGCAATGTTTTTTTTAAATGCTAATCTGTGGTCAGATTAAACCTTCCAAAAAGAGCTCCTTTCATCTATGAGTAATCAGTCCGTTTCTGGGATGTTAAAATCACAGTAAGACCCAGTGACTTACCCTCTAGTGCCTCCTCAGTGATCTTCTGTCTGAGGTAGGGTGCAACTGTGATCTAACATGTTTTAGGACTATGAGTCTAGACTGCCCTGGCCTGAAGTGTTTCGTCCATTTAGCCAGGAGTGTGAGGAGGGGAGATCCGAGCCTGAAGCAGTATGTGCAGTGGTGCCTCTGATGCTCCCAGACTAGAGTTAGGCCACAGCTCCCTGCGCCACTGTAGGCACCTAGACCCTCGGCGCAATGCGCTCGTCTGCGGAGCAAGGTCAGTGGGTGCATTAATACAACACCTGCTGGACAGAGGGGGACCTGAGGCCTCTTTTGTGTGTGTGTAAATTGGGCCTCACGGGCCTGCGACCAGCAGGCAGAGGCCTGAACTTGAGAGGCTGGATGAGGCAATATAGTAGACGGTTAGAGCATGCCTCTCGATGGACTCTAGTCAAAGAGGAGCATTGAGGACCGCGGGAGGGCCAACAGGCGTTGGATGGCTGCGAGGTGACTGACTACAGTAACAGGTGGAACTACGAGAGATGACAGGAGGCGTTAACCCTCTGAGGAGCAATAATTCATGGCAGTAAATGGAGGGGAGGTTATGTCTATGCACTCCGAGAGTGTATTGTGCGGTATCAATACAATGTCACCTGGGTACAGTAACGCTTTCAGAAACAATTGTCACTCATTTAGCAATTACTCAATGTAACACCCCTAATATCTATCTTGCATCTGAAGAAATCAAAGCTCTGACACAGGTAAGAGTTACCAATACACCTAGGTCACAGGAGTTACGGGACCTTCACAATTAACGTTTTAGTTTTTCATTCCGGTATGTCTGCTGCTGAAAGTAGCTACTACCGCCATGTGAAAGTTTCGAAGAAAACAAGTAGAAATCAGCCTGGAAACAGACTCCTGCATGTTATTCCTTTAATACTTACTCATCGTTATTTCCGTTCCCCCAACAACAAAACAGCAATGAAATTGGGCACTTCAGCGCTGTGGTGTCATCGTGTTGGAATCTTAGATTTCGGCTCCTCCATGCAGAGCGGCCGTTTTTGCACATCGCTCCCCGCAGGGAGGCAGAGGTTATCCCGGGTCACATCACCCACTCCAGAGCTCCGGTGCCCTTCTCAAGCCCCTAGCTCCCGTCGGGAACCAGTCCTTGCATATGTCGCACTCGAAACGGCTGACATCGTAGGGCTGCCGGTGCATGGCGCGCGCCTGCAACAAATCCTCGCGAGACCTAACTTTATGGACATACTACGGAAATACGGCAAAATGTTGTGGGCATAGAAAAGGGACATTCATTACAGGACTACCACACAGGCAGCTGTACTGCATAACGAAATTTACCGCATCGCGTTTAGGAGACAGGTGAAGCACCAGAAAACAGACGGCGGCCACATGGAAATAATACTACACCAGCATGGATTAGTAGCACTGGTACCCAAGGAGGTGCGATGCCTGTTATGCGTGATTTTTCATTTCAGTGCGGTGATGCGGATCACCACACTGAAATGCGTTAGTCTAACGCCAGATGCGTGGTACTTGGCAGGGCTGAATTAGGTGGCGTGGATTTGGACAAGCTGTGCACACTAAGGCTTTTATGTCATGGAGTATAAAGTGGATGTTTGTCTATTTTTCTTTGTAAAAATAATATGGGCTGTTTCTTTACCTTCCGGTACATTTCTGAACAATTTGTTAAGCTAAATGGTATTGTTGCATTGTGTGCGCATGCAGGGAAGAACGAGTGTCTGGCAGACATGCAAAAAATCATCCTACGTCTCAGTATTAATTTCCACACTTCTAAGCAGTAATTCCAATCCTAGAATGAGTTACCTGTTTTCTTTACAACGACAGTTAGTAAAACAAGTAAGTGCTTTGCGAGCCTGTATAAGTAGCAAAGGTTTTAAAGGGACTTGTTTTCGTGCAAGGTATTACTTTTCCCAGTTCACTTTAGGGATAAAAAACATCTCCAGATAATAATAGGGTTGACAGGAAGGTGCGATAGCAGAATATTGATACGTGTGGATCTGGTGAGGACTGCGGGCAGCAAGTGCTTGATACGCTATTTGCATAAGAAAATACTATATATTTTTTTCATTATCCTCCATTAGTTATTAGTAAGGAAGGGGGAAGAGAAGCGTTCACCGACAGCATTCAGTTAGTCTTACGGAGACAAAGAAGGCTGTGGTCTGTGGTAGATGCCGCCCAGAAGTCATAGGTATATGTATCAGGAGCTGCCATTGAAAGGAAGTGGAAATGCGTTTTAGATGTTGCCGGTATTGATGGCTACTGTGCGGTTGCAGACTTCGCTGGGCTGACAGTGGGTGGGGAAATGCTACGTTGTCACTATAGGTTTAATTACATGAATCGCGCATTCTCTCTGGTGTTTGTCCTTGGAGTACTTGCTGACTGGTGCTACACATGGGATCAGGTTTGCCTTTGAAAGGAGGTATGGTTTAGTGGGGTACATAGTGTAAATTAATGTTGGCGTGAGGAAACAAAAATCGGACCCTTTGTACATTTAATATTATTGTGTGCATCATGCAGAAGATGAAAAGTAGCAGGAACGGCTTTGATGCCGTAGAGGCTAGCAGGAAGAACTGTTTTGGGGTGGTGTGTTGAAGAGATTGTTTAACATGTTTTAAACTACTACAGTGGCATTGGAGAGGGCAGCAGCTGAAAGGCTCTGTGTTAGACTTGGCATCTTTTGGCGTGTTTCCCCTGACTTTTTGTTTTCTGACCTCCCGGTTTTGACTCTGTTTTTGCTGGTGTAATGATTCTGCGCACTTTCCTCACTGCTGTCCAGTGGGAAAGTGCAAGTGCTCCTGTATAAAATGTGTTATGGATTGGTGTTTCCATGATTGGCCTATTTGGTTTATGTGTCCCTTGTAAAGTGCACTGCGAGTGCCGGGGCCTATAGACCAAATGCTGTTGGTGGGCTGCAGCACTGGATTGTGCCACCCACGCAAACAGCCCGTAAAGTGTAACTCGGGCCTGCCATCGCAGAGCCTGTGCGCAGCCTGGGGCTGCCATGTCGACTTGGCAATTGCACACTTGCAAGTCCCCAAACCTTCCCTTTGCTACATGTTAGTCACCCCTAAGGTAGGCCCAAGGTACCCCTGTGGGCAGGGTGCGGTGTATGCGAAAGGTAGGACATGCCCGGGTGTGTGCGGCATGTCCTGATAGTGAATTACAGCCTAGTTCGTTTTTCACTATTGCAAGGCTACCTGTTCCCCCTAGGCCAGAACGGGCAGTTTTGATTATTACAGCTTATAATCCTAACTGACCCGGGAACATGGTAGAAATTCGAGTTTAGTATGCCTGGACTCAGAATGATAAAATGCATCTTTTAGTGAAGTTGGTTTTAACATTCTGTGTTTGAAAATACCACTTTTAGAAAGTGGGTATTTTCTTGTCTAACCATCCAAACCTGCCTCTGCGAGGTTGTGTATTCCTTGTCTGGAGTGTGAGTGACAGGGGCTGGGGGATGCCAGGAGACAGGGTGAGTCAGCACATGGCTGAATAGCAAGATCTACATGTAGATGGGTGGGAGGGGTCGCACCTGGGCCCTGAATAGGACAGTGCCTTCCCTCCACAATGCTGGCTCCACCTCCTGTGGTGCGTCTGATGTCCCTGGCCTACTCACTGAAAGAAGGGACGGAGACTTGTCAACAAAGTGCTCCAGAACTGGTTTGGACTAGGCAAAGGCCTCTCTGCCTTCAGAGAACAAAGGAATTTGGGATATAAATATTGGGGCCCTGACCCCATGAATTTAGATCTCGCTGGAATCAAGGAACCTGCCAAGACGAAGAGCTGGAAGAGCTGCCAGGAGGAGTACTGCCCCTTTGCTGTGTTGTTGCTTTGTTGGGTTGGCCTGCAGCTGCTGCTTCTGCCTTGGGCAGTGAAAGGACTGGACTGAACTTTCTACAAACTTGTGCTGAGTATCTCCAAGGGCCTGGAACCGAGCTGACCTCCTGTTAAGAAGTCTCAGGGACTGCAAAGACTTTCCAAGCCTCTGGGTACCGCTTCTGGAACGCTGTTTCAGTTGCCACAGAGGAAGGGAACTGCAACCGACTCCGTCAACCGAATCCATCCCTGGCCGGTGACCTGTTTGCACCGCAGACCGCATCGCCCCGCTTCGCATCGCAACCCTGGTCTCACCGTGGGCGACGTCCGACGCCGCCAACATCGAGCCGCTGCTTGCACCGTGACCTGTGGGCACCGCAGTTCGCATCGCTTCACTGAACCAGCCGGACCCGACCGACGCGGTCGCTGCAACTGGCTCAAGAGTCGTGACCGCACCGCATTTGGGGCACCGCTCGCACGTCTGCGACGCACCGCTCCGACTCGCACCGCTGTCCGACGCCAGCTCCCGCACTCCGGCTTGGTCGCCTGCATCGCAACCTGTCAGCACCGCATCGAGCATCGTCTCACCCTGCATCGCACGCCTTTGACTCACCGACTCCGTCTGCACGACGCTCATCGAGCCGCTGCCTGCACCGCATCGAGGGACACCGCACCTTGCACCGCTCCGTCTTGCACCGCAACCGCGACGAACGCCGACCGGCTCGTACACTCCGTACCAGCCACAACGAGAAAGGTACTGTAACAGAGTCTGTTCACGACTCTGCTGGCCCGTATCGACGCAGTCGGCTGGAACTGTTAGACTCTGTGGTTTTCAGCATCGCGGTAGGCTCGGACGGAGCTACCGACTCGTACGAACTTTGTTTTTGGACTATTCCTGCAAAGAAGAAGTTACCTTATCAAGTATTCGTTTTTAAAGTCTAGTATTGTGGATTTTCGTCGTAATTGGTCTTGTCTTGAGTATATAAAATATTGGGTATTTTTTTTAAACTGGTGTGGTGTCCGTTTGTAGTGCTTACACTGTATTACTGTTGGTTATGTGCAAATGCTTTACACACTGCCTCTGAATTAAGCCCGACTGCTCGTGCCAAGCTACCACGAGGGTGAGCAGGGGTTACTTCACGAGTGTAACACCCTTACCCTGACTAGGAAGAAGGGTCCCTACTTGGACAAAGGTGCAAACCCTTGCCAACTAGAGATCCCATTTCTAACATTGGTTGTCAGCGGTGAGGATAGGACTTGTGTTTGCCCTTGACTTACAGTGATTGGTGTGCACTACTACCATATCGCAGACCATTACGTACCACATACTGGTTCTTTTTCTTTTGGCCTATTTTTGATCTTGCCCGTTTTCAACTCACTACTTTTGTCATGCCTGAATCAATTGCATCATCCGTTGCATCTCTGGAAGTTATCTTTGAGGAGGATAGGTTGGAATCCTACGCCGTAAAGGAGTTACGAGCGATTTGTAAAAACCTGAAAGTCCAAATTAAAGGCCTCACAAGGAAGGAGGAGCTACAGAAGGCGCTGAGGGCCTGGGTAGCAGCCAGACATGCCAATGGGCAGCCTGGTAATCTCAGTGAGGAGGTGGAGGAGCCTATTTCCAGGGTGGATGTGCTTTTGGGTAGGGGGGACCCCGCCAGGTCAGGCAGCAGCAGTCTGTCTCCAGAGGAGCTGGAGGACAGGCGGGAGGCAAGGCAGTTTGAGCTGCAGAAGCTCAGGCTGGAGAGTGAGCGGGAGGAGAAGAGATTGGCCATAGAGGAGAGGAAGATGCTCTTAGAACATGAGAGAGAACTGAAGGAGCTAGAACTTAGGAGTAAGTCAGGCTCAGATGGTGGCAGCAATTCGTCCAGAAAAGCAGACAGGATTGTGCACATTCCCAAGAACGTAGGCAAGGAGTTCAAGAAGGGGGATGACATACAAAGGTGGTTTCAGGGTTATGAGGCAGCCATACACATGAATGGGGTCCCTGAGGAGAATTGGGGAGCAGGATTGTGGCCACTTTTCCCTGAAGAAGCAAGGGATGCTCTGATAGCTTTGGGTAAGGGGTATCACCTCACCTATGCTGACATGAAGGATGCCCTTCTCACGAAGTATGGTCTTACTCCTGAAAAGTACAGGGATCAGTTCAGGTCCAGTAAGAAGTCTGATGCCAACACTTGGTTGGAATGTGTGGATGTGTTCTGCAGGTCTCTGGATGGTTGGGTGAAGGGCAGTAGTGTAACAGATTTTCAGGGGCTCTACAACTTGATTGCATGGGAGCACTTGTCTAGTCTATGTTTTGCAGATCTGCGCCAGCACCTAGTTGATAGTAAGCTAACTGACCCCAGGAAGCTTGCTATGGAAGCGGACCGCTGGGTGAGTACCAGGGTCCACAAGAAAGCGTTTGGGGGAGACTCAGCCAAAGGTGGGCAGGGTCCCCAGCAGAAAGGTGGGAGGGACAAGGGTAAAGCACAGGAGTTCTCTAAAGGGCCCCAAACTAGTACCCAGGGTAAAGGTTCCCAGCCCCCGGTGATAAGAAGAAAGGGGTCTCCACAGGGAAGCCTGTTGAGACCGCCCCCGCAAGTGTTATGCATGTGACCAGGTAGATCACTTTAAGGGGGACCCCAAGTGCCCAAAGGGGACACAGCCACCCACCGGTGGACAGTCCAAAGTGTTGGCTAGTGTAGCGCTTGGGGAGGAGGGGTGCCCACAGGAGGGTGGGGATCCCGCAGAAATGACCCTTGTCTCACTAGGGGACAGTGAGATGGTCCCAGGAAACCAGGTGCCCCCTAACACAAAGAAATATAGCACCTGGGTGACCATTAATGGGAACAGGGTAGAGGCTCTCAGAGATACTGGAGCCAGTGTGACCTCAGTCCGGTGTCACCTGGTGTCTGAGAAGCAAGTAGTCCCCGGGGCATTCCACCAAGTAGTTGCTGTAGACAACTCAGAGCGCCAATGTATGGTGGCGCAGGTTCCCTTTGAATGGGGGGGTCTCAGGTCCCTTGAGGGTGGTTGTGAGCCCTACCATGCCTGTGGATTGTCTGCTAGGAAACGACCTGGAGCAGTCCTCATGGAAGGAGGTTGAGCTCAGGTCTCACTTGGAGATGCTTGGGTTGCCAGAGTGGGCATGCGTGTCTACTCGGTCAATGGCAGCCAGAAAGGGTGATCAAGAGGACTTGGAGCCTGAAACAGTGGCCCAAGTCCCTGCCAAGAGAAAGGGCAGGGGCGCGGGAAACCGGCCCCGAAGTTCCCACGGACCGGGAGGAGGCGGACCTCGAGGGGACGCCCCGGTGCCTACAGGGGAGCAGGTAGCCGAACTGGGAGACATCTCTGAGCTGACCCATTGGCACCAAGAGGGGGTCCCACCAGGGAGGAGTTCTGCAGGGAGCAGAACGAGTGCCCTACTCTGGAGGGTCTGCGGCGGCAGGCTGCAGACCAGGCAGCTGGTAATCAGTCCGGGTCACATCTGATCTACTGGGAGAGTGGTCTCCTATACAGTGAGCCTAAGGTTGCTGAGCCTGGGTCAGCCCGTGTGCTGGTGGTACCCCAGCGCTTCAGGACCTTCCTACTGGGTCTGGCTCATGACGTGCCTTTGGCAGGACATTTGGGGCAGGACAAGACCTTTGACAGGCTTGTCACCCACTTCTTTTGGCCCCAAATGCGAAGGCAGTCAGATGCACACTGTAGGTCTTGCCAAACTTGCCAGGCAAGTGGTAAGAGTGGGAGGAAGGTCAAAGCTCCTCTCCAACCTTTTCCTGTTGTTGGAACACCCTTTGAAAGGGTAGGGATGGATATTGTGGGGCCACTGGATCCCAAGACAGCCATGGGCAACAGGTACATCCTGGTCTTGGTGGACCATGCCACCCGGTACCCGGAGGCAATCCCTCTCAGGACAACGACGGCACCAGTGGTGGGCCGGGCGTTAATGGGGATCTTTTCCCGTGTGGGATTCCCCAGAGAGGTGGTTTCTGATAGGGGGACCAATTTCATATCCAAGTATATGACATCCCTGTGGAAGGAGTGTGGTGTAACCTACAAGTTCACCACTCCTTACCACCCACAAGGAAACGGTCTGGTGGAGAGATTCAACCAGACCTTGAAAGGCATGATCAAGGGTCTAACAGAACCCATGAGGCGTAAGTGGGACGTCCTCTTGCCATGCCTACACTTTGCATACAGGGAGGTGCCTCAGAAGTCTCTTGGGTACAGCCCCTTTGAGCTCCTGTATGGCCACCCTGTGAGAGGACCTCTGAGTTTGGTAAAGGAAGGCTGGGAGGCAGCTCCCAGGAAAACTCCCCAGGATGTATTTAGCTACATGCTGGCCTTTAGAAACCAAACTGCCCGCTTCAGGAAACTCGCTCAGGCGAACCTAGAAGCAAGCCAGGAAGAAATGAAGAGATGGTATGACCAGAATGCCACTCTGGTCGAATTTCAACCTGGGCAAAAAGTGTGGGTCATGGCCCCAGTGGCACCTTGTGCCTTGCAGGACAAGTGGACTGGGCCATATGAGGTAAAGGAGCGCAAAAGTGACGTCACCTACCTGGTGGATTTGCAGGCTCCAAGGAACCCTTTGAGGGTCCTTCACGTGAACCGCCTCAAGCCCCACTTCGAGAGGTCCGAAGTGAGTATGCTCTTGGCGACAGATGATGGGGTGGAAGAGGAGAGTGAGCCTCTCCCTGACCTCCTGTCTACCAAGGAGCATGATGGGTCAGTAGAGGGTGTGATCCTCTCCCCTACTCTGACTCAGGAGCAGCAGGGGACTGTCGCCAGTTGTTGGGACAGTTCGCCCCACTGTTCTCTCTGACCCCCGGTGTTACTCACTGGTGTACCCATGACGTGGACACTGGTGACAGCCCTCCTGTGAAGCACAAGATTTACAGGTTGACTGACCGGGTCAGAGCCAGCATCAAGGAGGAGGTCTCTAAGATGTTGGCGTTAGGGGTGATTGAGCCCTCCCACAGTCCTTGGGCCAGCCCAGTGGTCTTGGTCCCAAAGGCTGCGGCGCCCGGTGCCACTCCAGAACTCCGGTTTTGTGTGGACTACCGTGGGCTCAATGCCGTCACCAGGACTGACGCGCACCCCATCCCCAGAGCTGATGAGCTCATTGATCGGTTGGGAGCTGCCCGGTTCCTCAGCACGTTTGATTTAACGTCTGGGTACTGGCAGATTGCCTTAACCGATGGGGCCAAGGAGAGATCAGCATTCTCAACCCCAGAAGGTCATTACCAATTCCGGGTGATGCCCTTTGGGTTGAAGAATGCCCCAGCCACCTTTCAGAGGTTGGTCAATCAGGTGTTGGCTGGGCTGGAGGATTTCAGTGCCGCCTACCTGGATGACATTGCTGTGTTCAGTTCCAGCTGGGAAGAACATTTACAACACCTTGAGAAAGTGTCGAGGGCTCTGCAAGGTGCAGGCCTCACGATCAAGGCCAGTAAGTGCCAGATCGGGCAGGGTTCTGTGGTGTACTGACACCAGGTAGGAAGCGGCCAGGTGGCGCCCCTACAACCCAAGATTGACACCATTCTGGCTTGGGAACCCCCCAAGACCCAGACAGAGGTGAGAGCCTTCTTAGGTCTCACCGGTTACTATAGGAGATTTGTTAAGGGCTATGGCACCATCGTTGCCCCCTTAACAGAGCTGACCTCTAAGAGGCAGCCCAGGAAAGTGATCTGGACTGAGTCCTGCCAGAAAGCTTTTGATGCCCTGAAGGCAGCCATGTGCACGGCGCCCGTGCTCAAGGCACCTGACTTCTCCAAGGAATTCGTCGTGCAGACTGACGCTTCAGAGCATGGTGTGGGAGCGGGGCTCTCACAACTGAACGAAGAGGGCCTGGATCAGCCTGTAGTCTTCCTTAGCAGGAGACTACTTCCCAGGGAACAGAGGTGGAGTGCCATAGAAAGGGAAGCTTTTGCTGTGGTCTGGGCACTGAAGAAGTTGAGACCATACCTGTTTGGGACTCACTTCCGGGTTCAGACAGACCACAGGCCCCTCAGATGGTTGATGCAAATGAGGGCGAGAATCCAAAACTGCTGAGGTGGTCCATCTCCCTACAGGGAATGGACTTTACGGTGGAACACCGTCCTGGTGCAGAACACGCCAACGCAGATGGTCTGTCCAGGTTCTTCCGCCTTAGTGAAGAGAACTCCAATGGGGTTGGGTAGTTCTCCCTACTTTCAGCTGGAGGGGACATGTGTTAGACTTGGCATCTTTTGGCGTGTTTCCCCTGACTTTTTGCTTTCTGACCTCCCGGTTTTGACTCTGTTTTTGCTGGTGTAATGATTCTGCGCACTTTCCTCACTGCTGTCCAGTGGGAAAGTGCAAGTGCTCCTGTATAAAATGTGTTATGGATTGGTGTTTCCATGATTGGCCTATTTGGTTTATGTGTCAGTCCCTTGTAAAGTGCACTGCGAGTGCCGGGGCCTATAGACCAAATGCTGTTGGTGGGCTGCAGCACTGGATTGTGCCACCCACGCAAACAGCCCGTAAAGTGTAACTCGGGCCTGCCATCGCAGAGCCTGTGCGCAGCCTGGGGCTGCCATGTCGACTTGGCAAGTGCACACTTGCAAGTCCCCAAACCTTCCCTTTGCTACATGTTAGTCACCCCTAAGGTAGGCCCACGGTACCCCTGTGGGCAGGGTGCGGTGTATGCGAAAGGTAGGACATGCCCGGGTGTGTGCGGCATGTCCTGATAGTGAATTACAGCCTAGTTCGTTTTTCACTATTGCAAGGCTACCTGTTCCCCTAGGCCAGAACGGGCAGTTTTGATTATTACAGCTTATAATCCTAACTGACCCGGGAACATGGTAGAAATTCGAGTTTAGTATGCCTGGACTCAGAATGATAAAATGCATCTTTTAGTGAAGTTGGTTTTAACATTCTGTGTTTGAAAATACAACTTTTAGAAAGTGGGTATTTTCTTGTCTAACCATCCAAGCCTGCCTCTGCGAGGTTGTGTATTCCTTGTCTGGAGTGTGAGTGACAGGGGCTGGGGGATGCCAGGAGACAGGGTGAGTCAGCACAGGGCTGAATAGCAAGATCTACATGTAGATGGGTGGGAGGAGTCGCACCTGGGCCCTGAATAGGACAGTGCCTTCCCTCCACAATGCTGGCTCCACCTCCTGTGGTGCGTCTGATGTCCCTGGCCTACTCACTGAAAGAAGGGACGGAGACTTGTCAACAAAGTGCTCCAGAACTGGTTTGGACTAGGCAAAGGCCTCTCTGCCTTCAGAGAACAAAGGAATTTGGGATATAAATATTGGGGCCCTGACCCCATGAATTTAGATCTCGCTGGAATCAAGGAACCTGCCAAGACGAAGAGCTGGAAGAGCTGCCAGGAGGAGTACTGCCCCTTTGCTGTGTTGTTGCTTTGTTGGGTTGGCCTGCAGCTGCTGCTTCTGCCTTGGGCAGTGAAAGGACTGGACTGAACTTTCTACAAACTTGTGCTGAGTATCGCCAAGGGCCTGGAACCGAGCTGGCCTCCTGTTAAGAAGTCTCAGGGACTGCAAAGACTTCACAAGCCTCTGGGTACCGCTTCTGGAGCAGCTGTTTCAGTTGCCACAGAGGAAGGGAACTGCAACCGACTCCGTCAACCGAATCCATCCCTGGCCGGTGACCTGTTTGCACCGCAGACCGCATCGCCCCGCTTCGCATCGCAACCCTGGTCTCACCGTGGGCGGCGTCCGGCGCCGCCAACATCGAGCCGCTGCTTGCACCGTGACCTGTGGGCACCGCAGTTCGCATCGCATCGCTTCACTGAACCAGCCGGACCCGACCGACGCGGTCGCTGCAACTGGCTCAAGAGTCGTGACCGCACCGCATTTGGGGCACCGCTCGCACGTCTGCGACGAACCGCTCCGACTCGCACCGCTGTCCGACGCCAGCTCCCGCATTCCGGCTTGGTCGCCTGCATCGCAACCTGTCAGCACCGCATCGAGCATCGTCTCACCCTGCATCGCATGCCTTTGACTCACCGACTCCGTCTGCACGACGCTCATCGAGCCGCTGCCTGCACCGCATCGAGGGACACCGCACCTTGCACCGCTCCGTCTTGCACCGCAACCGCGACGAACGCCGACCGGCTCTTACACTCCGTACCAGACACAACGAGAAAGGTACTGTAACCGAGTCTGTTCACGACTCTGCTGGCCCGTATCGACGCGGTCGGCTGGAACTGTTAGACTCTGTGGTTTTCAGCATCGCGGTAGGCTCGGACGGAGCTACCGACTCGTACGAACTTTGTTTTTGGAATATTCCTGCAAAGAAGTTACCTTATCAAGTATTCGTTTTTAAAGTATAGTATTGTGGATTTTCGTCGTAATTGGTCTTGTATTGAGTATATAAAATATTGGGTATTTTTTTTAAACTGGTGTGGTGTCCGTTTGTAGTGCTTACACTGTATTACTGTTGGTTATGTGCAAATGCTTTACACACTGCCTCTGAATTAAGCCCGACTGCTCGTGCCAAGCTACCACGAGGGTGAGCAGGGGTTACTTCACGAGTGTAACACCCTTACCCTGACTAGGAAGAAGGGTCCCTACTTGGACAAAGGTGCAAACCCTTGCCAACTAGAGATCCCATTTCTAACACTCTGTCTTTACTGGTAGGCAGTGGTTAGATGGGGACCGGCCATCAGTCTTTCTGTCGGTGGTGGACAGGGGAGCAGTGGGCGGGGGTCACAGGTTCGCAGTGACATCCGAGGGGTGGTTTTATGTTCAATCATTTTTATTAACGGAATAAGCAAGCGATGAACACAGCTTACTGCCTACAACTCAAAGCCGGCAGAGCGAAGCCCAATATACATTTCAATTCTTAACTTCACAACCCGGAGGCCGGGCATGACTGTGTGCCATGCGAAGGCAGTACTATAATTCCATTTTCAAAATGTTACTAAAAACCATCTATTTAACTAAACAAAAACCAAATAAAATACAAAACCAGAACAACAACCCCCCTCCCTCCTCCCTGTTCCTCCACCCCCCCACCCTCCTCCGCATCAGCTTCTGCTATCAGCACATACTAAGGCCTGAGAACCCTCATTCCTTTGTTGAGCCCAGTTACTGTATTCACGATGAGGTAGAGCCCGGGGGCTCCAGGGGGATCAATCGCAGGATCTGCAGGTATTTTGGACATGCCACTTCTCTGAGATCTTTGGTAAGTAAGCTTAGGAAGGGCCTCCACACTGTTGGGAACTCCCGCCCCGTCCCCTCCACTGTCATGGACATTCGTTCCATAGCTAGCAACTGCCATAGTCTGTATACCCAAGCTCCCACCTCCGGCTGCTTAGTCGTGCCCCACGAAGCCAAGAGAACTTGTCTAGCTGCCAGAAGCGCCAGCGCTATCTGCCTGCCCTGCATAGTGCGCAGCGGGAAACTTTTTGCATGCGGGAGACCCAAAAGCGTATACTCTGGTGAGCGGGGTAGCGCAATCTGGAAAACTGCATCTATATCATTGAGGACTGCCGTCCAATAGCGATGTAGTTTCGGGCAGTGCCATAAGAGGTGTGCTAGCGTCCCTGTCATTCCGCAGCCTCTCCAACACTGGTCTGTTTTGTTTTTGTTCCATGCATGCACCCGAGCTGGAGTATAATACCAGTAGGAGGTCACCTTGAATGCTGCCTCCGCGCCCGTCGTGCTGCGAGCAGTGTGGTGCGCCCTATAGAGAATGTACTCCCACTCTTTGAAGGTTAGGGGCTTACCCAGTTCTGTCTCCCATCGCACCTGAGCTTTCGTTCTGTGCTCCCCAGGACGCTCCTGCAGCAGAGCATATAGCTCCGAGATCAGCCGCCGGTCGTCCGTCTTACCCACCACCCATCGCTCAAACGCCGAAAGGGGCCTAGACATGTGTGTATAGTTAGCAGGCTTAGTGACCCAGTGACAAACCTGCGCGTAAGCAAAGGCATCCTTCGCCGGGAGGTCATCATCTTCTCGCAGCTGTTTAAAGGGAATTACCCCTTCTAAGTCGAATAGAAACCCTACCCTTTTACATCCTGCTTCCCGCCATCTGTGGAACACTGTTGAGGCTTTCCCTGGTACAAAGTCCGGGTTATCAACAATGGGGGTCATAGGCGAGGGAAGGTCGTCCAGCCCTTTGCCACCGCCACTCTGTCCCAAACCCTGAGGGTGGGTGAGGTCACCGGTGAAGAATACAATCCCCATGCCCTGTGTTTCCGAGGCAGCCATAGCTCTCTCCAAATATTGATACCTGCTACTGTTTGATCCATAAAGTTCCAGTGCTTACTGGACTCCGGCCTGTTCCATTCAATGAGATACCGGAGACAGGACGCTTGATAGTAGCCTTCTATTAGTGGTAGTCCCAGGCCCCCTTTCGATTTTGGGCTAGCCATCTGCTTCAGGGAGAGCCGGGGTTTCCGTCCCTCCCAGACGAACCTATTAATGAGGGATTGTAATTTCTTAAGCGCCCCTTGTGGTGGTGTTAGCGGGAGCATTTGAAATAAATACAGGATACGTGGCAGGATCGTCATCTTCACCGCCGCTATCCTCCCGAACCATGCCAGCCGAAGCCGTGACCAGGCGTCCAGCGCCTTGGCCGTGTGTTCTAGCAGCAGGGCATAGTTCAGCGCCACCGTCCGTGCGATGGTCGGGGCAAGCCGAAATCCCAAATAAGTGATGTCGGTCTGCGTCCATTGGAAGGGGAAGTCTCTCTGCAGGGTGTCCACGTCAGCCTCAGGGAGCGACAGATTGAGAATCATCGATTTGCTCAGATTTACCTTGAATCCGGAGGTTGCCCCAAAGGACGCAAGTTCTGTCATCAGAGCAGGAAACGACAGCCGGGCCTGTGTCAACGAGAGAATGACATCATCGGCATATAGACTGATCTTATGCTCGTCAGCTCCAAATTTTAGGCCCACTATGTGTTGATTAGCGCGAATGCGCTGCGCGAAAGGCTCCATGTAGAGCGCAAATAACAATGGGGACAGAGGGCATCCCTGCCGTGTCCCCCGAGCTATGGGAAAGAATGCCGACCTATCTCCGTTAACTCGCACAAATGCTTTTGGGGCATGGTAGATGCACCCGATCCACTTCAGAAAGTTGTCCCCGAACCCAAATTTGCGTAATACTCCGAACAGGTAGCCCCACCCCACGCGGTCAAAGGCCTTCTCCGCGTCGATTGACAGCAGGAAGGCCGGTTTCCTGGAGCGCTGTATACTGTCAATGAGGTGTAGTAATCGCTTTGCATTATCCCCTCCTTGCCGTGTGGGGATGAACCCTGACTGGTCCGGGTCAATGATATCAGTCATAAGGGGGTTCAGGCGGGCTGCCAAAATTCCAGCAAAAAGTTTCGCATCAATGTTGAGGAGCGAAATCGGTCGGTACGAACCGCATTCCTTCGGTTCTTTTCCGGGTTTCAAAATCACCGAAATCGCTGCCTCCGCCATTGTCGGTGTCACCGCACCGGTCTCGAGAAAAGAGTTAAACAACTTCGTTAAAAGGGAGCCAGCTCCGCACAGAACGCTTTATAAAATGCTGCCGGGAAGCCATCCGGGCCGGGGCCTTCGCTACCTTCAATCTCGCTATAGCCGCGATGACCTCTTCTACACGGATCTCCGCATCTAGCTGTTCTGCCGCTACACCAGAGATCGGAGTTATCTCGCTCATATCTAAGTACTCCTTTGGGTCTTGCGGTGGAGGGTCTTGTTCTGTGTATAGCTGCTGGTAGAAGTTTTGGAAAGCTTCCACTATGCGTGCATCCGTGGTTTGCTCCGTCCCCCTTGAGTCTCGTACCGTCTGAATGAGAGACTTGTGTGATTGAGCTCGCAGCCTATGCGCCAACATTCTCCCGCATTTGTCGCTACTAAGGACAAATTTGTGTCGCAGCCGCAGCAGTGCATGCTCCGCTCTGTCTATATCTAGGTGCTTCAGCAGCCGTCTACGCTTCTCCAGCTCCCGCCACACTCTCTGTGCCCCTGTCCGCTTGTGTATTGTTTCTAGTTCCCCTACCTCCCTTTCCAACTCTGCACGCTTTACCCTGCGCATTGCATTGTACCTGGCTGCTATCGCAATAAATTCTCCGCGCACCACTAACTTCAGGGCTTCCCAAACCGCCGCCAGTGGTGTGGAACCGATATCATTTTCTTGAAAATAATGCACTATCGCCTCCCTCACTCGTTTACACTGATCTTCGGAGTGCAGCAAGCTTTCTCTAAGTCTCCACCCTGGTGGCAACGTACGCCTATACTGCACTGGAAGCAGAACGGTAAGTGGGGCGTGATCGGACAGTGTGCGCGGTTCAATAGTAGCAGAGCCCAGGCTAGACATTAATTCTGTAGAGGCTAGGAAGTGATTTAACCTCGCGTAAGTTTTGTGGGCAGCTGAGTAATAAGTATAATCCCTCTCCAATGGATGTTGTGCGCGCCATACATCATGCAACCCATGTTCCTCAAGCCACCCTTTGCCTACTGGGGACAGGGCCCCTGACTGGTGCACTCTTAGGCCCGACCTGTCTAACCCCGCCTCCATCACAAGATTCAGATCCCCCCCCACCAAGATCGCTGCATCCTGCGAGGTGAGGACGTCCGACAATGCTGACAGAAGGAAAGACTCCTGCTTCTCGTTGGGGCCGTATATTGACCCTATAGTGAGATGCGTGTCGCCCCATTGTACTCTAAGGACCAGCAGCCTCCCCCTTATCTCAGCTACAGTCGAGATCACCTTGCATGGGCACTGGGCCCCAATTAAAATTGCCACCCCGTTTTTTTTTGACGGCCCTGTAGACCATACCTGTTGGGGAAATCGTCTGTCGCGCATGCGTGCAGTGTCCTTGCCCAGCAAATGTGTCTCCTGGAGGAGACAAATGTCACCTCCTATATTCTCAAGAAGGGAGAGCACCGCTGCCCTTTTCACCGGGTTGTTCAGCCCCCGAACATTGAGGCTCACAACCTTAAGCTCCCTACCCATATCTTAGTCTTGAGCATGTTACTGCCATTCCTTTCATTAGGTCCCTAACTTGTCTCGTCCCCACACCACGATTCATGGTAGCACACCCGTATGTAGTATCTATAAGCAGGCTGATGCGGAGATCCCCCAAACCCTTAACAAAAAAACATTTCCCCTTATAACCTACCCTTATAAAAACAAAAAACACCCTCCAAGAAAAAAAACACATGACGAAAGTCTGTCACAGATAAAGAAAGTCAGGGGGTCGCAGCAGCTTCTCACGACCCTGGCTGGCCGAACGTACCTCCAACAAGTCGCAGGAAACAGATGTGGAGATGGTGTAGCACACCAGTCCGTCCCCCCGACCCCTCTCTGTTCGCCCGTCCCGAGAATATCAGCCAGCAAAATATGCACGCACCTCAAGGGGTGACAGGCCTCGCTGATGTTTGAGAAAGGGTAGACAACACATCCTCCCTCTCCCTCTCTCTCATAGCTTGGTCAGGTTTTGTGGCCCACACCCCCCTGCCCACCCTCTGCCAGTCCCCAGGTTGCTTCAGACGTTGTGACCTGGGCAAGTCCACTTCTTCTGACGCCACTGCCTGTTCGAGCCCCAGCACCTCCACAGCTTCCGCAACTGACCGTATCTGTAGTAATTTCCCATTGTGTTTGAAAATGAGGCGAAAAGGATGCCCCCAGGAGTATGGGATCTTGGACTCCCGCAGGTGCATGGTCACCTCACGGAAGGCTCGCCGTTTGCTGAGCGTAGAGGCCGCCAGATCCTGAAAGAGAGCCGGCCGATGACCCCTAAAAGAGTAGGCTGAGAGTCTCTGGCCTGACGAAGGATTCGTTCCTTCAGTTGGAAGTCATGGATGCATACCAGGATGTCTGGTGGGGGCGCCTTCAGACCCCGGGGAAACCCACTCGGTGGACACGATCCATCTGGATGTCTGTCTCCTCACCTTCTCCCAGAAGCTGTTGGAACAGAGCCCGGACATAGGCACGGAGGTCGTCCCCCTCCTCCTTCCACGGAACGCCTCGGATGCGGATGTTATTCCTCCGGGAGCGGTTCTCCAAATCCTCGGTGTGGGCCTGTAGATCGAGGTTTTGCTCCCGGAGGCGCAGCATCTCTTGTTGTAGTTGGTGCACTTCTTCTGCCCTGCTGATGTCGTGCTCTTCCAAAGTCGCAACTCGCTCCCCGACCTCATCCACGTCGCGCCGCACCTCTCTCAGGTCCGCCGCCAGCTGTGACTTGATTTCTTGGATGTCAGCTTTAATGGTCGCGAAAAGTTCAACCATAAAGGCTTTCGTTGCGGGGGTCTCGTCGCCCTCCAGCTGGCCTGCTCCTGCCTCACCCGAGGTCCCAGGTTGCCCCATCGGCTTGGAGAGGGCATCCTTCAGCGCCTTATCCTTACGGCCCGTGGCACTGCCATACCCCTCGTGCTCTGTTCCGCTGGGCTAGTCCGCTCCAACGCCGTCGTCAAGGATGCGGGATAGTCCACCACCTCTACTCACCGCCGCACCCAGCCAGCCCTTGCGTTCTCTCTTGTGCCACCCCTGGTACATGTGGGGGAGCAATCCCAGCCCCGCAGCTAGCCTCCTGTAGACCGCTCCGTAGATATCCCCTCCTCCGCTGAGCAGGGATGCGAGGGGCCTCACGTACACCACCGCTGCTCAGTATGCCTCCGTCGCCATCCACTCCGGCCGCCAGCCAGCAGTTATCAGCGGTCCCTGTCCGTCACCCTCACCTCCTTACTGGGTCGGCGGGCGCTCTGGCGCAGGCAGTCTCATCGGGGGGGCACCTGCCCCAACTCTGGCTCTGATCTTTGCTGCGCCACAGGGCTTCGCGGTCACCGCCGGCACCTCCACAGCCCCTTTAGCCACCCGAGTGCTAGCTATCACACTTTGGGGCACCTTCCGCCCGGCTTGCCCTTGTTCTGCACAGTGCACTGTGGGGCCCAGCCCGTAGTTGGCCCGGTCGGAGCCCCAGGCCTGCTATGCCCAGCCGCAGCTCCTAGGGTTCCAGGCCGATGGTTCGCCAGGTCTGGTTATCTAGCACGGCAACTCCTCCCTGTCTCCCGGTGGGTTCCCGTTGTGAGGGGCAGCCACTCTGGTACAGGCGCAACACCGCTGGGCGCCAAGCTCTCCTGCTCCCGCTCTTGTGCCCCCTTAGCTCTGCTCCAGCCCGACCTCCAGGCACCCCGAGGCCTCTCGGAACGTCGCCTCAAAATGGCGGCGACCCGTCCTCCACAGCACCGTCTCAGGGGTCTCTCCGGCCTCGCAGCTCTCCTCCCACCGCAACCGGGGCCGTCCCTCACCTCCGGAGCAGCGTACAGCGCCTCGTGGGGGCCGGTTAGCGTTCCCCGGCCTCACCCTTCCGTAGACGCCTCACCGCACCATAGCCGAGCGTCGCGTCTTCTCGGCCTCCCAGGCTCCGTTCAACCGGGCCCGCACCGCACCTCACTCGTGCCGATTTCGGTCCCAGGGTCGCACCAGCATCACCCCCGGTCGATAGCGGGGACGTCCACCGCCACAGGCGGTCCGCTGATTCCCGGGACAGGCGCTATTACGAAGCTAAGTATCGGCGGTGCCGGAGGAACGCGATTCTGCGTCCTACCGCTCCGCCATCTTGGCCACGCCCCCGAGGGGTGGTTTTAAAGGCGGGCGGAAAAGCATAACTGCGGGTTTTTTAGGGGTGAGAGTAGAGTTAATGGATGCGTTAGTAGCAGGCACGAAGGCAGTGGTCTGTGTTTGGAGGTGGATAACTGAGTGGGCTTCGCTTGAAGGTGGGTCATCAAGTAGGAGGATGTGTTTGGTGGGCCGGCTGGAGGCAGTGTTATGTAACTTTGCTGGAGGGCGCAGCAGCAGTATTTACTGATATATGTAAATCGCCCAATGAAAGGACGGATGTGACCAATGGAGGAACCAGAATCCTTTTTTTATGGCTGGGGTGAGCCCCTGCAGTATGGCGGGTTGCTGGCCTGAGAGCTCTTGACTGACGCGGAGAATGGGGGGCCCCCTCCATGTACTTTGCAGGGGGGCCCCCCTCAAGTTTTGTTACGCCACTGCCACAGACTGTCTTGCCGCTGCGCGAACGCGCTCCGCATTTGGATTTAAAAGCCGGCATGGGGGTGAGGCCAGGGCCATGGCCTAGAGGCTGAGCATGAGTCAGAGCTTGAAATCTAAAAACAATTGGGCAAACGTAAGCGACAAACCGGAGTCCAGCAACTCCTGATACCTGGATTCAGGCTCCCCAGAATCAGGTGCCTACTGGTAATAGAAAAAAAATGAAACCATAAATTTAAACTAACCAGGTCTAGCCCATTTCCTACAGCAGAGTGGTTATGGAGCCAGGCACCTCCTATAAAGTAAACACTTAAGTGTCTTATTACAAGGAAATAAAAGTTGGGCAAAGCTCAGGATTCCTCAACTGCAGACGCTGCACAAACGTGCTCTGCAGCCGGATTTAAAGTCCGGCACGGGGTGTGGTCGGGGGCATGGCCTTCGGCTGAGCGTGAGTCAGCGCTTGAAATCTAAAAACAATTGGGCAAATATAAGCAAGAAACCGGGGTCCAGCAACCCCTGACACCTGGATTTAGGCCCATACATTTTAAAATAACCGGGTCTAGCCCATTTCATACAGCAGAGTGGTTATGGAGCCAGTCACCTCCTATAAAGTAGACACTCGAGTGTCTATTACAAGGAAATAATTAGGGGTTTGAGCCCTCCCCATCTTGAATAGCTAAGGTCTATTGTAATAAACTCTCTGGAGGATCTTAAATTGAATGAGCTTCAGACTCCTTTTGATCGCCACCTACCACGGATGCATCAGAGCCGCGCCCCAGTCTATATCTTCCATCTGACCTAGATCTGTCTCCCACCAGGACCTGAGAGGGTGCAGGATATCTGGTCTGTTGTTTGAGTGTACAATATGTTTGTAAAATTGCCTTCCTGGTCATCACCACCGAGTATCCTGCATTCAGTGGGATTGCTCTGCTCTAGCTTTTCCCACTCTGACGCCTGCCTGTACGGTGCGTTTCACTTGCAAATATTTAAATCTTGGGTGTTGTGCAACTGATATTCATTTTGGGAGGCCTAGAAGGACAAGACATTCCATTAACATATTTTTTTCAGAACCCCATCTTTCCCAGCAAAGAGATCTTTTCACATTCTAGATGTTAAGGGAGTTTTGAAGTTCTCTCTAGACCAGACTAAGGACCTTAGATGGTCATAGCGCTTATTTAACTATGGAACTAGTAGAACAGGTTTACCTGCAACAAAACCATCCATTTGTACATGGGCAATTGTATTAGACATAGTTACAACTTAGTTACTGTTAGACCTGGCATCCTTGGCGTGGTTTCCCACTAACTTTTTGCCTTCAGACCTCCTGTTTTTGAGGACTTTGTTTGCTAACCAGTGCTAAAGTGCATGTTCTCTCTGCTTGAAATATGCTAACATTGGCGTATACCCAGTTGGCATATTTAATTTACTTACAAGTCCCTAGTAAAGTGCACTACATTGGCCCAGAGCCTGTAAATTAAATGCTACTAGAGGGGCTGCAGCACTGATTGTGCTACCCATTTAAGTAGCCCTTTAAACATGTCCCAAGTCTGCCATTGCAGAGCATGTGTGTGCAGTTATAATCTGCCACGCCGACCTGGCAAAATAAACCCTTTGCCAGGCCCAAACCTTCTTTTTTTTAATGCGTATACATCACCCCCAAAAAGTAGGCCCTAGATAGCCCAAGGGCAGGGTGCAGTGTATTTAAAAAGTTGGGCATGTACTTTTAAGTTTTACGTGTCCCGGTAGTGAACTACTGCAAGGCCTCTCTTTCCCATAGGATAACATTGACGTCGCCTTATAAGATTTTATAGCTGTAATTTCCAAATGGGAAGAACGAACTGGTTCATGTTTGGTTTCTCTGGAATCCTAATTTAAATTCCTAACTTATAGTGAAGTTGGGTTTTGAATTACAATTCTGAAAATGGCACTTTTAGAAAGTTGCCGTTTTCTTGCTGTAGCCATTTGGTACCTGCAGCCTGACTCTAGTCACATGACTGGGTGTAGTTGGCAGTTGAGATTTGTGTAGTCCTCGTAGATAGCCATACACAATAGGAGCTTAGGTGTGACTGGATGGGCCATCACTTTCAGGATGGGAGAGTGGAGCTGGAATGGAAAATGTTGCACAATCTGATTCTGATGTTGACCATGTAGTTATTTGTGTGGACAAGATCTCTGCATAACATGATGTGATTTCCAAGGAATGTGAGAGTGTGCATGTTTCTCAGGTTGAGTCTGTGGTTGTTAAAAGACCTTATTGTCTAATAAATATCACAGGAGTACCCATTATGATGGTGGATTCTGGTTTGTTTTTCACATTAATCGGACTTAAGGAGTGGGAGAAGTTTTCCAGCACTACATTGAGAAGTTCCAGTGTTCAACCTGTGGCGTATGTAGGCATACCCATTGAAGTCATGAGGGAGTTTGATGCTATTTTAAGTTTCAAAGGGAATTGTGCTAAAGGTACTTGTGTTTGTGGCCAAGATTGGCTCATGTCTTTTGTGGTGGGTGGAACAACGGAGTTTGGGAGTAATTTTGGATCCAAAGAGTCCAGAATAAGAGTTGTTGAGGAAAGAGTGTGGGTCTGTCATGACGGTGGATTAGTGCACATAGGTAAAGATGTTTTCCTAGGTGTTTGTTGAAAAAATGGGTAAAATCAGGGGTTTTAATCATCAAATCAAAGTCCAAAGCTCATCCAGTGGTGCGCAAAGTACGTCATGTGTCCATATCAATGGGTGATGAGTTAAAAAGAAGTATTGGAAAGTTTATGTGAGCAAGGGATTATCAAACCCACTGAGAGTTTGGAATGGTTATCTCTGGTTGTGTTGGCTAGGAAACTCAATGGGTCTTTGAGGATGTGCATTGATTTGAGGGATCTTAATGAGTGAATTTGTATTTACTGGCATCCGTTGCAAAGCATTTCTGAAATGCTTGTCTCTCTGAAGGATGCTAAGGGTTTTTCTACTTTGGACATGACGTTGACATACCACCAGATAGTTTTGCATTGAGATTCCCAACATTTGATGTCTTTTGTTACTCCGAAAGGGATGTTTAGGTTTAGACGTATGCCTTTCGGATTGGTGGCAGCATTATCTGTTTTTGAACGTGTTGTTGAGGCCTTATTCAAGGGGTGTCCAAATGTAAATTGCTTTCAAGATGACATTCTGGTATATGGGAAGGATGTGGATGCTCATTATAGGGCTTTGGTTAGAGTGTTATCCATTTTGAAAAAGAGAAGTGTAACCTTGAAGTTGAGAAAATGTAAATTTGCAGTAGACCATGTGAGTTATTTGGGATATAAATTGTCTGCTCAGGGAGTTGAGCCTAAGGAAAGTTTGATGGAAGCCATAGCTGAGTTTCCAACACCTGTGGCTAAAGGTCAGTTGGAGTCATTTTTTGGGATATTGGAGTTTTTTTCTCTGTTTATTCCAAGGTGTGCCAAGAAAACTCATAACAAGCGTGCTCTACTAAAAAAGAATGCTAAATTTGTGTGGTTCAAGGAAGTCAAAGAGGAGTTTTATCTAATAAAAGTTGAGACTGCCAATGCCATTCCTCTTAAACCGTTCGATATGCATGAGCCTTGTTTGATGGCTACTTAAGCCAGCTAGAATGGTTTGGGGGCAGTGTTGCTTCAAACACATGGTGGAAAGGATGAGGTAGTGACATTTGTTTCTTGTGCCTTGAGCGGAGCTGAGGTTACCTATACTGTTAGAGTGTGAGTCCATAGCGTGTTGTCATAGACCTGTCTCCGTAATATCTCTTAAAAGGACGCAAGCCTTCTACCAAATATGTGTGATCATGGATGGGCTAGGAAGGTGGTTTGAACGAAAAACTGTCCTCTGTTGAGTGTAAATGAGAATTTGCACAAAAGAAATATTGGGTATGAATGATGGGTGTGCTACTGTCAGTTGAAGATCAAAGTTGGAGATTGGGTCGAGATCAAGATACCAGGTTTAGGTTTAGACGCATGCCTTTCGGATTGGCGCCAGCATTATCTGTTTTTCCACATGTTGTTTAGGCCTTATTCAAGGGTTTTCCAAGTGTGAAGTGCTTTCAAGATGGTATTCTGGTATATGGGAAGGATGTGGATGCTCATGATAGGGCTTTGGTTAGAGTGTTATCCATTTTGAAAAAGAGAAATGTAACCTTGAAGTTGAGAAAATGTAAATTTGCAGTAGACCATGTGAATTATTTGGGATATAAATTGTCTGCTCAGGGAGTTGAGCCTAAGGAAAGTTTGATGGAAGCCATAGCTGAGTTTCCAACACCTGTGGATAAAAGTCAGTTGGAGTCATTTTTTGGGATGTTGGAGTTTTATTCTCTGTTTATTCCAACGTGTGCCAAGAAAACTCACAACAAGCGTACTCTACTAAAAAAGAATGCTAAATTTGTGTGGTCCAAGAAAGTCAAAGAGGAGTTTGACCTAATAAAAGTTGAGACTGCAAATGCCATTCCTCTTAAACCGTTCGATATGCATGAGCCTTGTGTGATGGCTACTTAAGCTAGCTAGAATGGTTTGGGGGCAGTGTTGCTTCAAGCGCATGGTTAAAAAGGATGAGGTGGTGACATTTGTTTCTTGTGCCCTGGGTGGAGCTGAGGTTACCTATATTATTATAGAGTGTGAGGCCTTAGTGTGTTGGTGGGGTGTGGATCATTTTGGGAACTACTTGTGGGGTATGGAATTCACCATTCGAATGTACCACTAGCCATTAATCAATGTGTTTACTGCTAATGGTGCTTTTAAAGCCATGCCTAGGATTTCGAAATGGTGGAATAGATTGCAGGAATTTCAATATCATTTATAATATATTCCTGGTGCGAAGAATATTCTAGCAGATTTCTTATCCAGGTTACTGTTACACAGATCAAAGCAGGAGCAAGAGGTTCAGGATGAGGATTATTGCATGGTTGGTCTCACTGGTAATTTGTGGTATGACAGTATCACAGAAGTTGAATGGAAATCAGCTGTGTCAGGTGAACTATTGTTTCAAGAGGTTATGACGCTTTTAAGCAAAGGATGGCCAGTGGGTTGCTAGATGCTTACGAACATGTATTTAATTAGCTGAATATGGTTGATGGCATTCTTAGAAGGTCTGATATATTGGCGGTTCATTCTCAGTTGTGTGCCAAAATTTTGAAATTGGGAGATGAAGGCCACATAGTTATGAGAGCAATCAAAAGGCAGTTAAGGGATAGGTGTTTTTTGGCCGGGTTTAGATAAGAATGTTGAACATTATGTGAGAGACTGTGTGGCTTGTGCTATGAGTGACAAATCACAAGTCTCTGTTCCTATTCCTGTTGAGGCTGTTCTAGTTCCAGAGAAGAAGCTAGGTTTGTGTGTCGTTGGACCCATGAAGGTATTGAGCGAGAGTTGCAGGTTTGGCATAGTGGTATTGGATTACTATTCGCGTTTGCCTGAAGTTAGTTATCTCAGAAATGCTGGTGCGACTGAGATAATTGAATTTCTTCAAAAACAATTTTTTTAGGGATGGTGCTCCTGATGAATTGGTGACAGACAATGGTGTATAATTTTCCTCCTGTGATTTTGGTTAGTTCTTGGCACATTGGGGAATCAAGCATGCAATCATGTCTTTGTACCATCCTCATAGCAATGGTTTGGTGGAGAGATGCAACTGCGTGATCAAGGGCAATGTGCTATTGTCAATTGCCAATGGTTTGAATTGGAAGAAAGAACTGAATGATCTGTTGTGGGCCACTCGCACAACTTTCAATGCGGTCATAGACCTGTCTCCCTATTATCTCTTAAAAGGATGTAGGCCTTCTACCAAATATGTGTGATCATGGATGGGCTAGAAAGGTGGTTTGAATGAAAAACTGTCCTCTGTTAAGTGTAAACGAGAATTTACAGAATAGAAATATGGGGTATGAATGATGGGTGTGCTACTGTCAGTTGAATGTCAAGGTTGGAGTATGGGTCGAGATCAAGATACCAGGTTTTGTTGCCAAGGGGCAATCTAAGTTTTCTGTTCCAAGGAAAGTAGTGCAAGTCAAAGAGTGTGTGGTGAAGTTAGAAGATTAGAAATGGTGGAACAAAGAGAAATTGTCAGTACAAAGGCATGTCCTGGTACCAAGGAGCCATGGTATGTATGACAACAAACATAACGGGGAACACAAGGACAATAGGTGTTCAAGGACCCCAGCTGGCAAGAAACCTCCCAAGAGACTGAGATATTATGGCTATGAGTGAGCTAATCTTTCACGTCTTCTCTAGGAATTGTGTTTGAAGTTTTTCTCATCCTAGGTATTGCGCTTATTATTATTATTTTGTTTGTATGCATTATTAGCATTTGAGGTTTAGTGTTGGGTTGGTTTGTGTCAGGAGTAAGATGTGTTGGATATTGGTTCTAGAGTGTTGGGAGGTGTGCTGAGTTTTTCACGACTGCAAGGCCTATCTCTCCCATGGGCTAACATTGGCATTACCTTGTTACATTTTATAAGTGTAATTTCCAATTGGGACAAGATAGATATTTTAAGTTTGGTTTCCCTAGACTCTCAATTTAACCCCTTCGATGCGCGTGACGAGCTCAGCTCGTCATGCTGCGCGGTAGCGCTGTGCGCATGACGAGCTGAGCTCGTCACGACCGCACCAGCGATCGGAATGTCCAGCACACGAGCGGAATTCCGATCGCGGTCAAGAGGTTAAACTGACGGTGAAGTTAGATTTTAAGTTGCAAGTCTAAAATGCCACTTTTAGAAAGTGGAAAATACAGACTAGAGCGTAATGTTCTAGACAGGCTGTGCACTACCTGAAAACACTCCCTTACGAGTGTGTATAAACAATGTTTACAAATCATTTAAAAAAAAATTTGCATAGAAAAACGGAATTATTCATAAATTAACATCGTTCCCAAAGACCGTGATTATCCAGAAAATATATGGGTGAACCATCAACCAGAACCATCTTGATGGTAAAACTTCTTTCGTCCACTTATATGCTGTGAATCCAAATCAAAATCTGAGTTTCAAAAGTCGGTTTATTCAGGTCATAAACAGTGAAATGCTGTTTGCTCCAAAATCCCAACGCATTTCGGGTGTAACCAGCACCCTTCTTCAGGGGATATCTATAACCAAATATATCGAGTTTACATCACTTTAAGCAACAAACATATCATTTTAAATTGAAACATAAGTAACATTTAGAGACAGACCCATACAAGCCGGGAGGATCCTAGAAATACATGCATCGTATTTCCACTTCTCAAGTTTTTAAAAACCACACCAGGTTTTATTCATGATGAGGCAATTGCATTACAGCATTGGTACATGTATAAAGTTTATGTAGAGTTTGCAATATTTCCTATTCCAGATAGCATTTTTTTCCTTTTTCACCTCTCATGTTGTATATTTGTTTAAAACCACATTAGGCAGTGGTGTGGTTTACTTCTTTGGCATGAATACACACTTGCGATCTTTACTTTATGTCACAATTTCTTCTGTGGATAGACAGGATTTTTTTCTCTTCTTATCACTTTTCCTACTCGCATTACACTTTTTATGATGGGAGTTCCCGATGCACAGCCTTGTTGGTCACACTCTAAAAATTTCTTTTTTTCTTATAATTTCTCCCATTAGGAGTTAGTTGCGATCAGTGTGTTATTTCTTCGGTTTTTTGGTTACTCTTCGTTTTACTGGTTTAAGTAAGGCACTGTCACAGAGGAATTGAGCTCTTTCAACATGGCCGCGATTGAGCTGTATACATTCGCTTTGCATCTCTTTTCAGTTTTGATGAAATGCGCACACAGCACGTTCACGTTTACTTATGTCGGAACACACAGAAACGGGGCTTGTTACTTGGATGTCGGACACGAGGCAGAAGGGGAAGACGCGTTTCAGATTAGTAAGTTAAAGTGTTTTGTCAGTTTTTGTTTTACGGTGCACTCGAGGCACGGTAGGAAGAGAACCTTTTCTGAATAGTTTTTTTTATTCCTTAGAATTACCACCACCCTCGCAGCGGCGTTGGGAAGAGTTACAAATAATAAGGACTCCGTAAGTGCATTTTGAGTCTGTTGTGTTTTTGTGAGTTGTCCAGGTCTATTTTTAGAGCATTTGTTTGAACGTTTTCCATTACTTTTCATTTACAGTTTCCAGTTTACCGCTTCAGCAGTACTGAATTTAATTTATGTGTAGCTGATCCACATAGCTTGGCTATTTGCGGCGCTTTTGGACGCCGGGTGAGTTTAAATTGTTTGCGTTTTTTGTGTTTCTTCTTAGAGCAGCATTATTTACATGTCATGTGCGTACTTTATACTTTGGTGATCATTGACACCGTGTTCTCTTTGGGTCCACAGGCTGTTTCGGATATATTCTGACAGACTTGTTGTAGTTCCGGTCGTTGTCCGCTAGCGGATTGGAATTAGGTAGATATGGTTTTACAGTAAAGGGTCTTTTTTCGCTTCGCTTCGTTTCGTTTCATTCTATACACAGGGTGCATTGGTACATTTGGTATCTTCACTGTTTCTGAGTGGTCAGTCACCTTCAGTGTCATTCTCATCGCTAAGATCTGGCGATTATTTATGTAAGAACATGCAGACTATATTTATATTCTATGATTTACATCTCACGATGCATGTATTTCTAGGATCCTCCTGGCTTGTATGGGGCTGTCTCTAAATGTTACTTATGTTTCAATTTAAAATGATATGTTTGTTGCTTAAAGTGATGTAAACTCGATATATTTGTTTATAGATATCCCCTGAAAAAGGGTGCTGGTTACACCCGAAATGCATTGGGATTTTGGAGCAAACAGCATTTCACTGTTTATGACCTGAATAAACGGACTTTTGAAACTCAGATTTTGATTTTGATTCACAGCATATAAGTGGACGAAAGAAGTTTTACCATCAAGACGGTTCTGGTTGATGGTTCACCCATATATTTTCTGGATAATCACGGTCTTTGGGAACGATGTTAATTTATGAATAATTCAGTTTTTCTATGCAAAAAAATGTTTTAAATGATTTGTAAACATTGTTTATACACACTCGTAAGGGAGTGTTTTCAGGTAGTGCACAGCCTGTCTAGAACATTACGCTCTAGTCTGTATTTTCTATTAGAATTGGTGGCAGGGCGGAACCACTTCAGGTAGTGCACACCAAGTCAGAAAAGCATTGTATATAGAGTATATTTAGTGAACTAGGTTAACCTGAGTGTGCATAAGCTATGATCAGTATAATTTTGACTTTTAGAAAGTGGGCATTTTCCTTTCTTAAACCATTCTGTGCATTTTGCCTGTTTCCACTACACTTCTGGGGTGGGTGAAATGTGAGAAGTTGGCCTGGTATATGCTGTCCACTAATTAAAGTGGGCACCTTGCACCAGTCCAAACGACCCTTATTGATGATTAGGTTAAAGACAACCTTTATAGAAAGCTATCCTAGTGGTAGCTGTGGAGAGCAGCCTTCAGGCTAAGGCTTGAAGGAATGAAAAGCAGCTTGTTTTACCAGTATATAACCTCTTGAATGACCAAATGAAAGGAGAACCACACCAGGTATATATAAAATATATGTATTTATTACTAAACACTCTCTACCAACCTCTTTATGAGATTAGAGAACAAGGCACACAATATTACAGTACTAGAACGACAGTAAATAGCACAATACACAGTGGGCTCCAGGGGGAGACCAACCCATATATTAAGAAAGTGGTATAACAACCACGACTTGACTAGACACAATACCTAGAGCACGTAGAATTGCTGGGACCCCAAGGAACCACCCAAGGTAGTGACACAGGGGACCCACGGAGGACGGGGGCAGTGTGGGAACACAGATGCGAGCTCCGTACAACTCTATGGGAAACTCGCGGTTGGAAATTTAGAGTTTAAGGACACTTTCGAGAGGACTTCAAGCAAACCCACTTAAACTTAGAAGGTTCTAAGGCCAGCACCCTTGTGAGTACCGAGGTACCCGTGTTACCTATCCCAGGGAAGCCGGGTGCATAGGGGTCAAGTGGTGTTGGAAACCCTCGTTGTTTTCAATGGCTAGATGCGAAGAAGTGCTGCTGCCGTGGAGAAGAAAAGTGTCCGGTGTGACCCAAGCCTGGATCAGAGATGAGAAGAACCTGAAAGCAGAGGGGACAAAGTCTGGGTCACTTCACGTGACCAGGAGCGGAGCAATCGAATGCCCACCGATGTCGGGTGCTTCAGGTGCAAAGAGGTGAAGCTTGACTCTGCAGCCACGGGGACCAGGAGACGTCGACGATGACCAGGATCCACAGGCGAGCTGTCCCACAAAGGATATCGAGTGCTGAGGGGTCAGTTTCCGGATTGGAGACCAACAAGCCTTGGCAACTGCAACCCACGCGGTCAGAGTAATGATGCTTCTGTGAGGACCAGCAAGGGCCTGGGGACTCCCCAAGCAATGTAGAGTCAGGGCACGTCTGGAGCAATCAGGGAAGCCCACTGAAAGTTAAAGTTGCCTTCTCAGGGACCCACAGGTCAACAGACCAGGGATCGCGAAGGGACCTCGAGAGGAATCACACAATACCAGCCCACGGAACACTCGTGGAGTGTAGGCCAGTAATCTTCAGTGGAAACACTGCTCGGGGCTTGGACTACAAGTAGCCCAAAGCACAGCCTCCGGGATCGCCTAAAAGCATATGCTGCTGCAAATGTGCACAGTGTCCAGGGGTTCGGGTTGCACGGTCCCCACGAGGGCTGCAGGTCTCAGGTTTGCTGAGAGCACTAGTCGGCCTCGGGGAAGCTTGGGCACCCACCTCCTGTGTTGCAAAATCTTCGGAGTCCGTCGGGAGCTGCGTAGATGCAAACCAGTCAGATGCGTTGAGGTGCCTGCCTTGCAGGGGAGTAACTCCTTTACTCCAAGGGAGATTCTTCAGTCGTCCAGCAAAGCGTAGATTGTCAAAGGTTACTTGGTTTCTGTAGCAGAGTTTAGTCCAGGTAATATCTAAAGTCCTGTAGTCAGGGTTCCTACTTTATACCAAAGGAAGGGGTGGGACAAACTCTGGGGACCCACCTATGGGAGGGTCAGGACAGAGGGGTGGCTACACCCATGTCCTTTGTCCAGTTTCACGCCAGAGCAGGGGCTGATAGCCCCTGCAACCGGTTTGAGCTGGACTATGCATGAGGACACCAAATGTGCCCCCAGTGCAGACATCAAAGCACTCTAAGAGTGCACCCAGCCAGCCCCAATACACTAAAGCCTGTCAGGGAGGTGGTCACACCTCCCTGTGACAGGAAACCTATTGTCCAGCCTCCCCTGCCGGAGTTTCGTCCAGCAGCAGGAGGGCAGACTCGTGTCTGTGGCTGGCAGCATCCATTTTGTGATGCCAGGGCTCTGTGAAGCTGGTACCGGGTGTACCGGTGCTGTCATATTTCTCCCTCTAGGAGGGAGGAATCATACGTCCCTTGGAGGTATGATTCCAAGGTGTTTGACACCAAACACAACATAATTCCTTGCAGCCGTTTTAAAGTTAGCCTTTACCGCGAGGTTATAATGCACTTAAGAGTATATGGTTGGCTGCGTCACAGACAACCCCGGAATAGTGGTTCCGAAGGCTGCAGAGGGGCTCTGCTCATGCATGGGCACCCTCTCACATAAAACCCAGCACCCTACCTTCAGGATTGATAAGGCCTGCCATAGGGGTGACTGATAGGCTTATATGTGCAGTGATTAGGATAGATATAGTGAACCTATATCTAAGGAAGGGGTGCATGCACCACCTTACACAGGCTGCAGTAGCAGACCTGTTGTGTCATTTTTAATGGCCTATCAGGGGTGGCATAATACATGCTGCAGCCCCTGGGAGGCCTCTGGGGTACCTATGCCCTGGGTACATAGTATACCATATACTAGGGACTTATAAGGGTACCCCAGAATCCAATCTGGAGTGTACCTAAAGTACATGCAATCAATTTAGAGGAGAAAGAAGATAGACTGGGGTCCTGAATAGCAGGATCCCAGTCAGACTAAGTCGAAAACAGTAAAACATCAGCAAAACACCAGGAAAAAAGTGGGGGCAACCATGCAGTCAGATTCCACCTTCCTACATAACCCCCCCCCCCCAACGAAAGGAGATAAGGCTAACCTTGTCCAGTTGAGCCTTTATTGACTAAGTGGCCATATAAGGAAGATCCTGCACTAGCATGGTGTGACGCGTGATTTGGTAACCGCGAGTGTGGGGGGCGGAAGGTGACCGAAGTCAATTTGCACTTTGCACTTGGGAAGCTGTACTTTTAATTCCTGATTTTTAAACCTTGAAATTGTTTTGCTTTGCACATTGTCCATTTTTAATACTGCAATTCATTTTAATAGCGCTTTAGACCCGGCGGTGCTCGCCTGTAAGAGCGAGCCCGCTGTGCCTTGGGTCAGCGCTCTAGTCCTTCTTCCTCCCGGGGCATTTAAACGCACGTTGGCGCGACCGCGCAGCGTGTGACACGTGATTTGGTAACCGCGAGTGTGGGGGGCGGAAGGTGACCGAAGTCAATTTGCACTTTGCACTTGGGAAGCTGTACTTTTAATTACTGATTTTTAAACCTTGAAATTGAAATTGTTTTGCACATTGTCCATTTTTAATACTGCAATTCATTTTAATAGCGCTTTAGACCCGGCGGTGCTCGCCTGTTAGAGCGAGTCCGCTGTGCCTTGGGTCAACGCTCTAGTCTTTCTTCCTCCCGGGGCATTTAAACACACGCTGGTGCGACCGCGCAGCATGTGACGCGTGATTTGGTAACCGCGAGTGTGGGGGGCGGAAGGTGACCGAAGTCAATTTGCACTTTGCACTTGGGAAGCTGTACTTTTATTTCCTGATTTTTAAACCTTGAAATTGAAATTGTTTTGCACATTGTCCATTTTTAATACTGCAATTCATTTTAATAGCGCTTTAGACCCGGCGGTGCTCGCCTGTTAGAGCGAGCCCGCTGTGCCTTGGGTCAGCGCTCTAGTCCTTCTTCCTCCCGGGGCATTTAAACACACGCTGGCACGCCGAAGGCTCGCCAAAGGCAAGCCCGTCTGCGCCCGTCCGCGCACTGACCGCGCACAGCGCCAGCCATGCTGCCCATTCTGACATTCTACAAGGAGGACAAAGGGGCTATCGCTACACGAGTGGGGAGCTGGTAGATATTGGTGAGTCAGGAATAAGGGTGGAGGGGGGCATTTCTCCCAGGTGGAAAGTAAAGCTGAAAGAAGAGGAGGAGCTCATGTGTGGCCTACTTAATGTTAGATCCCTAAATAAACATGGGGTGGAGGTCCAACTACTTTTAGATACCCATAATATGGATGTCTTTTTTATGGTTGAGACATGGACACACCCTGGGTCAGACTTGGAGCTGGGGCTAAGTTGCCCTCCGGGCTACAAGGCAATACACAAATCCAGGCAGACTGGGAAAGGAGGAGGGGTTGGAATTATTTTTAAAGACAAATGGGACTTTATCTCAGTAGACATTGATGAGGTGAGTGGCTCCGAACTACTGGGATTTGCACTACAGGACCCTAAGGGACGTGTAATGACTGGCATAGTCTGCTATAGACCACCTGGAGTAGCCAGTCTTCAACAGCAGGCTGCGTTGGCAGACGTCCTCAGTAATATGGCGGTAACTCACTCAAGATTACTCATTTTAGGAGATTTTAATCTATGGCCTAATGGGAGCCTAGATTCAGGATATAAAAATCTTCTTCAGACATGTGAAAACATGAATCTGACACAGTGGGTTACAGAGCCCATGCATAGAGGGGGGCATGTACTGGACTTAATTTTTGCAAATAAAGAACTAATTGAGATGGGGACAGTCTTGCCAGTAGACTGGTCCGACCATCACCTAGTACAATTCGGGATTGTTAGCCCAAGATCGAAAATAGCTACCCCAAAGGAAAATGAGAAGCTTAGAGGTAGGGATTGGAGAGGACTTGTAGGAAAGATAACGCCATTGCCGGAATTTTTTATGAATAAGATTTTTGATGTAGGCAAACAGGTGGACGAAAATTATTTGAATTTCTGTAATCAAATAAATACGAGGCTTGACCAGTTAGCACCCCTAAAAAATATTTAAAAAGGGGTAGACCTTCTGCTCCCTGGTATAATGATAGTCTGAGGCTCCGGAAAAAGGAATGTAAACAGGCAGAGCGGAAATGGAGAAGAGCATATAGTGACGAGGATAAAAAAGCTTGGAGGGAAACAATAATTAGCTATAAAAAAGAAATAACTATGGCAAAAGCTGAATACTTTGCTGATTCAATTCTAAAATCTCCTAATAGTACTAAGAGTATTTTTAAAATAGTGAATGATATCACTAACCCTGCTTGCACAAAAAAGGAGATTCCCTGTGATGATTTGGCTGCCTTTTTCGAGGAAAAGATGAGCAAAATCATCAAGGGACTACAAGTGGGCAGTATGGCCACGCTGGGGGATCAGAGTGGAAAATCTCAGGGGTATTTAACCCTCCAGAAACAAGAGCAGGAAATGGCAGAGACCTCTGGTATCCTTGACCACTTTGAAATTCCATCAGAGGAGGACTTTATCAAATTAGCCCTTAGTGTTTCTTCAGGCTCCCCGTTGGATACGTTACCTCACAAAATGTGGAAAGCCTTAGGAACAGAGCTCCTTCCGGTGCTCAGGCTGATCTGTAAGCAATCTCTAGAGAGTGGAATAGTGCCAACATGCTGGAAAAAGGCAATAATTACACCTCTCTTGAAGAAAGTTTCACTAGACCCAGCCTGTCCAAAGAACTATAGGCCTATCTCAATGCTGCCTTATCCAGTGAAGATCACAGAGCGACTGGTCAGTAGAGCACTCTCCCAATTTCTCGAAGCTAACGGGAAACTGGAGGATGTGCAATTTGGCTTTCGCCCAGGACATGGGACAGAGACTGCCTTAGTGACCGTATTGGACGATCTCCGAATGCGGGCGGACAGGGGACAATCAGCAATTTTAATCCTGCTGGACCTGTCCGCCGCATTTGATACGGTCAATCACGAGGTACTACTGGCCAGGCTCGCTGGAGCAGGTGTGGGAGGGCTGGCACTGGCGTGGCTTCAATCCTACCTTTCAGGTAGGCAACAGGCGGTTGCTCTTCCCCCGTACCAATCACAGTTCATGAATGTCCAGCATGGTGTGCCACAGGGGTCTGCCATCAGCCCTATTTTATTAAACATCTATATGAGACCTCTGGTAGCTGTCATCAAATCACATAATATCAGTCTTGTGAACTATGCTGATGACACCCAACTGATTTTGTCTCTAGAAGGCCACTAGTCACTCTCGCTGGAAAAATGTCATGACTGTTTGCAAGACATTGCAGTATGGCTATAAAATAACTACTTGTAATTTAATGGGGAAAAAACCGAGATCCTGTGTTGCTCAGCTGGGAAGGTTCCCATTCCTCTACCTACTGGGTTTTGGCCATTACCGGTGACAGCGCCACTGATTCCCGCCAAGGTAGTACGCAATCTAGGAGTCAGCTTTGACGGTAATTTGAGTCTAGAGTCTCAAGTAAATGAGATAGTTGGTGGCTGCTTCGCTCTGATGAGAGTGCTCCGAAGGATCCTCCCAATGCTTCCTAAACAGACCAGATCGTTGGTAGTAAGGAGTATCATCTTGAGCCGTCTGGATTATTGCAACGCACTGCTGCTGGAGTCTCCCAAATATCTGATAGGGAGACTCCAGAGAATCCAGTCGATGGCGGCCAAGCTAGCTTTGATGAAACCACGCCATTCATCGGCCTCTCAGGCCCTTGATGAACTTCACTGGCTTCCAGTTATGCAGAGGGTGCAGTTTAAGTCGCTATGCATAGTCTTTAAGGCTCTGCATGACCTTGGGCCCAAGCCACTACAGAGTAGATTTGAATGGTATGTCCCCTCACGTAACCTTCGTTCCTCCTCAGCTAAACTGGTAAGAGTACCTAAGTTTAGAAGAGTCAGATCAGGAGGAAGGGCTTTTAGCATTGCAGCAGCTTCGGCTTGGAACAAACTCCCAGCCGAACTTAGATAGATGGAAAACCTGTTGCTGTTCAGAAAGAAGCTAAAGACTTGGCTCTTTCCTAGGGCTTAAGTCGGCGGACATGGCCTTTTGGCTTCACTGACCCTGTGCCCTCCAATATACTCAGAGGTTGGCTGATCTCTCGTTCAAGCGCCAGGATACCCGTAGGGTCACAGTGCGCTCTATAAATGCTGATTACAATTACCCCCTGTCTTATGGTCCACTAAGCAGTCCCTACCCCTAAGGGTATGGGATCGTCTCCAAAAGTTAGGATTTCTACCTGTGGGGTGTTTTGGCAAAGTAAAAGGCTGGTGGGGTGGCTGAGTAGAGAAGTGAGGCCCTAATAAAGTTGGCCTCCGCTTCCTCAGATCACTGGTCACCATGGAGGCCTTTCTTTCCATGACTGAGTTGTATCTGGCCCTAAGGGTCAACCTCTGGCTGCCTACAGCTGGGGGTTGGGTCCCTCTGGTTGGAACACTGGAGGGACATGGTAGGTTTGGAACCACTTGGTCCCAGGTTTGCCTTGGCCCAACAGAATCCATCTGGGGGAGGTCCCTATCCAATGGTAAGAGGGATCCCTCAGTGGGTTGAGGAATTTTCACCTTGCTAGGGCTACTAGACTGGGTGCCCCTAATCGGTTGATGAGGGTGTTCCTCTGGACAGTGGGCCCTTAGGGGTCCACTGACCTCCCTGATCTCTGCAGCCCTAGGCTGATTGAGGTAGGGTAGAGAGGGGCAGGATACCTGCTCCAGACTGGATACCACCTTGGAAGGGTCCCCTGCCATCAGGGGTGTTGCCAGGCCAGGCCTGACCACCTCTGGGGCAGTTCCTTCACTAGGGGTAGGATCAGTTCCCTGAGGAAGCTGACCCTTACCTATAGTCTGGGGGGGGGGAGAAGACTTTTCTTCAACCCTTCTAATCTCTTGTGGAGTCGAGTGGGCCATTCTTTTAGGCTCCACTTCTCTAAAATTTCCCTGGGATGGTGCTGAGGCCCTAAGAGCCCCACCAACTTTCTCAGGGAGGCCTAACATTCTTAAATGGGCCTGGTATTCAACTTCAGCCCAGGCTGAAATCTCCAGATCATTGCCCAACAGGCAATCTACAGGCAAGTTTGAGGACACTGCCACTCTCTTTGGGCCAGTGACCCCTCCCCAGCTGAGATTGACTATGGCCATGGGATGATCTGTTTTAATACCATCAATGTTGGTCACCTGGTACTTAAACTCAGGTAAAAGCTGTTGAGGGGGGACTAGTTTCCCTGTCACCATGGTGACACTAGCCCCTGTGTCTCTGAAGGCCACAGCTTTCTGACCATTGATCAGTGGCTCCTGTCTGTACTTGCCCAAAGAATTAGGTCTGACAGTAAAAGTGGCAAATCCCATGCCACCATCACAGACTAAGGAGGCCTGGGAGGAGGACCTTGATAAGCTGGGGTCCACCTCAGTTCCCCATACCAACGCACCTAACTTTTTGGGTGCATTACTACCACCTGGGGGATTACTACTTGTAGTACCAGGAGGAGTGGTAGTATTGCTGGGAGGAACATTTTCCTTATTGCTGGCCTTAGGGCAACTGGGGTCATTTTTCCAGTGGCCAGGCTTCTTACATATATGGCAATAAGGTTTCTTTTCAGGGGAGGAAGGAGTTTGGGACCCACCCCCAGAAGAGGACTTTTGGGGCCCTGTAGTAGATTTATCTTTTGATTTATCCCCACCTTTCTCTTGGTTTTTGGAAGAATCTTTCTTCTGGTCACCACCCTGATTCTTTGGCTTTACTCTGGTTCTGACCCATTTGTCTGTCTTCTTTCCCAATTCTTGGGGAGAGGTCAGATCAGAGTCCACCAGGTACTGGTGTAAAAGCTGGTTTTGACAATTATTAAGGATCTGCTCCCTCATAATCAAATTGTACAATCCTAAAAAGTCATGCACCTTGCTGCCATGTATCCAACCTTCCAGAGCCTTAGTAGCGAAATCTACAAAGTCAACTCAGTCCTGAGTCTGTGACTTTTGGGTGTCTCTGAACTTTAACCTGTATTGTTCAGTGGTTATCCAAACCCATCAATCAGAGCACTCTTCAGGACTTTGTAATTATCAGCATCCTCTTCTCTTACAGCGAGGAGCTTGTCTCTACCTTGGTCTGCAAAGGAGAGCCACAAGATTGCTGCCCACTGCTCCTGAGGGACCCTCTGTACCTTACAGGCCCTCTCCAGTGCAGTTATCCATTTGTGGATGTCATCCCCACTCTGGTAGGGAGGGACAATCTTGTTCAGGTTCCTATGGTTATGAGTATCTTCTCTACTCCTAGGGACACTGTTGCTGCCACCATGGGGCTCTAGCCTTCTGTGAAGCTCTCTGAAGCTCCAGGGATTCCCTATCTAAGGCCAATTGCTCTCTTGATCCTGAGCTTAGCTCTCTCAAACTCAAGCAGTTGGTACTTTTTCTCATAAGAGGACTCCCTTTTATGAGAAGCAGAAGTCCTATGAGAAGCAGAGCTCCCTACAGATGTACCAGAATGATTAGATTCCAGAGAAGGAGATCTGGATCTTCTTGGTAAACTGTTAACCCTTCCAGGTGGGGTAAAGAGAGGCCCATTGGGGCCTCCTTCCTCACCTTCAGGAAGGATTGCCTGTTCCAGGTTAGAATCATTTTGATCCTCCTGGCCAGCATCAGAGTCCAGGTCATTGAGGTTTTCACTCCCTGTCATTTCCTCTTCTGGTGTCCCATCCCCTTTGCCTGCCTCATCAGACCCTGGGGTGTTTCTGAGGTCATCTAAAAGCAAAGTCACTATGAGCTTTTGGGTGTTTGAGTTTTTCCCTGTCTTCAGTTTCCTTGATGCACACATGTTTCTCAATTCTTGGAATGTGAGATGGTCATACTTAGTTGGCAAGGAGTCACTGACTTCAGGCCTTGAAGACATTCTAGTGTGGTGTGGTGTATGCACCTACCTACTCTAGTGGGAACTGAGACTCTCTTGAGTTGGAGAAAGGGTGTGCTAGACCCTTAACTTACCCAACTCTAAGTTCAGTAGAACTTACCTTATTCTAGACTTGATTTATATGTACCTAAGTACCTTTAGTGGTTTTCAGTTAGTCACTCACTGAGATTATCTGGTAAAACAATAGCAAGCTTGAATCCCAACCGCTGCACACCAATGTGAGAAGTTGGCCTGGTATATGCTGTCCACTAATTAAAGTGGGCACTTTGCACCAGTCCAAACGACCCTTATTGATGATTAGGTTAAAGACAACCTTTATAGAAAGCTATCCTAGTGGTAGCTGTGGAGAGCAGCCTTCAGGCTAAGTCTTGAAGGAATGTAAAGCAGCTTGTTTTACCAGTATATAACCTCTTGAATGACCAAATGAAAGGAGAACCACACCAGGTATATATAAAATATATGTATTTATTACTAAACAATCTCTACTAACCTCTTTATGAGATTAGAGAACAAGGCACACCATATTACAGTACTAGAACGACAGTAAATAGCACAATACACAGTGGGCTCCAGGGGGAGACCAAACCATATATTAAGAAAGTGGTATAACAACCACGACTTGACTAGACACAGTGCCTAGAGCATGTAGAATCGCTGGGACCCCAAGGAACCACCCAAGGTAGTGACACAGGGGACCCACGGAGGACGGGTGCAGTGTGGGAACACAGACGCGAGCTCCGTACAACTCTATGGGAAAGTCGCGGTTGGAAATTTAGAGTTTAAGGACACTTCGGAGAGGACTTCAAGCAAACCCAGTTAAACTTAGAAGGTTCTAAGGCCAGCACCCTTGTGAGTATCGAGGTACCCGTGTTACCTAGCCCAGGGAAGCCGGGTGCATAGGGATCAAGTGGTGTCGGAAACCCTCGTTGTTTTCAATGGCATGATGCGAAGAAGTGCTGCTGCCATGGAGAAGAAAAGTGTCCGGTGTGACCCAAGCCTGGATCGGAGATGAGAAGAACCTGAAAGCAGAGGGGACAATGTCTGGGTTACTTCACGTGACCAGGAGCGGAGCAATCGAATGCCCACCGATGTCGGGTGCTTCAGGTGCAAAGAGGTGAAGCTTGACTCTGCAGCCACGGGGACCAGGAGACGACGATGACCAGGATCCGCAGGTGAGCTGTCCCACGAAGGATGTCGAGTGCTGAGGGGTCAGTTTCCGGATTGGAGACCAACAAGCCTTGGAAACTGCAACCCACGCGGTCAGAGTAATGATGCTTCTGTGAGGACCAGCAAGGTCCTGGGGACTCCCCAAGCGATGGAGAGTCAGGGCACGTCTGGAGCAACCAGGGAAGCCCACTGAAAGTTAAAGTTGCCTTCTCAGGGACCCACAGGTCAACGGACCAGGGATCGCGAAGGGACCTCGAGAGGAATCGCACAATACCAGCCCACGGAACACTCGTGGAGTGTAGGCCAGTAATCTTCAGTGGAAACACTGCTCGGGGCTTGGACTACAAGTAGCCCAAAGCACAGCCTCGGGGATCGCCTAAAAGCATATGCTGCTGCAAATGTGCACGGTGTCCAGGGGTTCGGGTTGCCCGGTCCCCATGAGGGCTGCGGGTCTCAGGTTTGCTGAGAGCACTAGTCGGTCTCGGGGAAGCTTGAGCACCCACCTCCTGTGTTGCAAAATCTTCAGAGTCCGTCGGGAGCTGCGTAGATGCAAACCGGTCAGATGCGTTGAGGTGCCTGCCTTGCAGGGGAGTAACTCCTTTACTCCAAGGGAGATTCTTCAGTCGTCCAGCAAAGCGTAGATCGTCGAAGGTTACTTGGTTTCTGTAGCAGAGTTTAGTCCAGGTAATATCTAAAGTCCTGTAGTCAGGGTTCCTACTTTATACCCAAGGAAGGGGTGGGACAAACTCTGGGGACCCACCTATGGGAGGGTCAGGACAGAGGGGTGGCTACACCCATGTCCTTTGTCCAGCTTCGCGCCAGAGCAGGGGCTGATGGCCCCTGCAACCGGTTTGAGCTGGACTATGCACGAGGACACCAAATGTGCCCCCAGTGCAGACATCAAAGCACTCTAAGAGTGCACCCACCCAGCCCCAATACACTAAAGCCTGTCAGGGAGGTGGTCACACCTCCCTGTGACAGGAAACCTATTGTCCAGCCTTCCCTGCCGGAGTTTCGTCCAGCAGCAGGAGGGCAGACTCGTATCTGTGGCTGGCAGCATCCATTTTGTAATGCCAGGGCTCTGTGAAGCTGGTACCTGGTGTACCGGTGCTGTCATGTTTCTCCCTCTAGGAGGGAGGAATCATACCTCCCACACCAGCTACTGGTGTGGAGGTATGATTCCAAGGTGTTTGACACCAAACACGACATAATTCCTTGCAGCCGTTTTAAAGTTAGCCTTTACCGCGAGTTTATAATGCACTTAAGAGTATATGGTTGGCTGCGTCACAGACAACCCCGGAATAGTGGTTCCGAAGGCTGCAGAGGGGCTCTGCTCATGCATGGGCACCCTCTCACATAAAACCCAGCACCCTGCCTTCAGGATTGATAAGGACTGCCATAGGGGTGACTGATAGGCTTATATGTGCAGTGATTAGGATAGATATAGTGAACCTATATCTAAGGAAGGGGTGCATGCACCACCTTACACAGGCTGCAGTAGCAGACCTGTTGTGTCATTTTGAAAGGCCTCTCAGGGGTGGCATAATACATGCTGCAGCCCCTGGGAGGCCTCTGGGGTACCTATGCCCTGGGTACATAGTATACCATATACTAGGGACTTATAAGGGTATCCCAGAATCCAATCTGGAGTGTACCTAAAGTACATGCAATCAATTTAGAGGAGAAAGCAGATAGACTGGGGTCCTGAATAGCAGGATCCCAGTCAGACTAAATCGAAAACAGTGAAACAACAGCAAAACACCAGGACAAAAGTGGGGGCAACCATGCAGTCAGATTCCACCTTCCTACAGGTGACAGCTGGGCTTTGTGCATTCCCTCTAGACAGCTACACACAAAGGGAGCTTAGGTTGGCCTGATGGGTCATTCACTTCCTGATGGCCCATCACCTGGCTGATGGGTCTTCCTGGGCTGGATCTGAGGGAGGAGCTGACACTTGCACCTGAAAGGGCTGTGCCTGTCACCACACAAAGAACTGCATACCCTCCTGTAGTGAGTCTAAAGGAAGGGCAGGAACCTTGTGCATTTCATAGCTTTTCTTTGAAGTCTCCCCCACTTCAAAGGCACAACTGGGTATAAGTACTGGACTCCTGACACCACCATTTCAGTACGCTTGTGGACCTGTGACTACTCTGCCAGGAAGAAGCACTGCTTAACTGCTGAAAGGACTGTCACTCTGCTGCTTTGCATTGCTATGCACTTGCCTGCTTTTCTCCTGCCTAGGTGAAAAGGGCTGGACCTGCATCATTTGAGCCCAGAGTGACTCAAGTTGCCTAAGTCTCAGGGACATAAAAGACTTGGAACCCTCCTGTTCCAACCCTTGGGGTTCATCTGCTTGTGAGTCTGTCCTGCCAAGTGGTGCTACCCCAGTCCTGAACCCTTGGAATTGGACCTAAGGGTTTGCTCCAGTGGAACCGATGCATCCTCTGCTTTGAGAGCAGAATCTACGCATCAACGCTGTAGCGGGAACCGGCCCGGCGCATCGCACTCATAACCGCCACAACACATCTGGAACCAACACATCACCACCAACGAGAAGTACACAATACAGTCATTAAATGAACTCATTCTCACCAAAGATATCACCCAACACTGCAAGGGACAAACGCACAACAAAGGCTCTACCCAAGATGCTAGCATAGCCAAAAACGAAATAATAAGTATCAACAACATTCTCTCAATCAAATGGTCAGACCACCACGTCATTCTGTTTAACATTAACCGAACTGCAGCGCCACCAGTCGGAGCCCAAATTACCCATCAATGGCACAGAAACCTCAATCCTATCCCTCTCTCCCGCCCACCACAGACATCCTCAATACGGACGACCTCACTACCCTCTACAACACGACAGTGAAAGCCACCCTTGACCAACTAGCCCCCATGAAACACAAAAGGGTCAAAGATACCCCATCTAGAGCCTGGTTCAACAAAGACCTCAACTCCGAAAGAAGACAAGTAAGAGCCGCTGAAAGACTCTGGAGAGCAAACCCATCCACAACCAACCCCTTCCAGCTCAGAAGAGAACGCAGGAATTACAAAAAACACATCCTGAAGGAGAAAGCCACCTTCTTCTGGAGAGCCCTGAACAAAGCTAAAAACATCCCAAAGAGCTCTTCAACATCATCTGAAAATCCCCCTGCTTCAGAACTACAGAGTGACATCTTAGCTAAATTCTTCAATGAGAAAATCACCAAAATTGAGCTCTCCCTAGACTATCACCCTCAATCCCAAACCAGCAACTCCTCACCTAAAACGAAGATAAACCCAACCCCAGTTCACTCCATGATCTCCAAAACCGAGACTCCTCCCCCATTAACCACCAAAATAAGCCCATACCCAAGACCCTCCTCTTCACCCAAGAGCTGGAAGGACTTCAAACCTCTCACAGAAGAGGACATCTCCATGGTGATTGCAAAATCCAAACCCTCCGCCCATTACGCAGTCCCACTACCTGCCTCCCTGGCTAAAGACCTCAACCTCACCTTAACCCCTCTATGGACGAATGTCATCAACAGCTCCTTTAAACAACGGGCTGATGCCTGACTGCCTTAAACAAGGCCAAGTCACCCCTCTGCTAAAAAAACAAAAAAAAACAAAAAACTAATGCTGACCCGAATGATGCCAAAAACTATAAACCCATCACCAACCTTCCTTTCCTAGCAAAAATCCTCGAGAAATGTGTTCTCTCCCAACTCAACCAACACCTGGACTCAAACAACCTATTTGACTCACACAATCCGGTTTCAGAAAGGGATGCAGCACTGTAACAGCTGTGCTGAGTATAACAGATGACATTCACAACTCCCTTGACTCAAACAAATGCTGCCTACTCATCGTCCTTGACCTATCGGCGGCCTTTGATACAGTGGATTACAAGTTACTTTCAGATGCCCTACAAAAGCGTATCGGAGCTGATGGCACTGTTCTGAAATGGTTTTCCTCATTTCTACATAACCGATCCCAACTCATAAAAATCAAAAATTTGATGTCCGACATCTCACCCACAACCCGAGGTGTCCCACAAGGCTCAGTCCTCTCTCTTCAACATCTACATGGAACCCCTCACTACCATCCAAAAACAAGCAAATATCTATTATCCCCTCTATGCTGATGACACCCAGCTCTACCTAGAAATTTCCCCTCAATGACATTCACTGACTCAACTCCACACTTCTAAAAGTAGAACACTGGTTATCACTCAACCACAACAAACTCGATCAAGAAAAAAACGAAATTCTTGTCTTCTCCAATCATGATCAACCCCCTCAGGTCCAAGAATGGATAAACAACTTAGACTCCCTAAACTGCAGGCTCACCCCAACAAACTCAGCTAAATCTCTGGGGATCTCTCTGGACTCAAGACTAAACATGAGCTGTCACATAAGCTCTACTGCAAAGGGTGCCTTCTACAGCTTAAAACTCCTCAACAAAATCAAGCCTTACCTACCCCCCAATGATTTAAAAATCGCGAGCACATGCTCTAGTTCTGTCCAGGCTTGACTATGGAAATGTTTCACTGCAAAAGTGACAAATTGCACACCTTGTTTATCGTTTTCAATGTCTTTCTTTATTCTTTGTTGTGCTCTTTTTCGGCGTGCTATCCGGAAAACGTGGCCAGCTTAACGCCACGCTATTATGAATACTCCACAATGGAGGGGCGACATGTCACCCCATACTGGATACACAGCCTTCATTATCATTGCATTTTACAAATGCCAACAACTTCATCGTTTGTCTCCAAGTTTTTTTAATTTTTTCATTATTCTCCAACATTTTTCATTTCTTCATATTTTTCGCAAATCACAAGAGAGACGCTTACATCATCACTGGATTCTAAATGGTGCAAAAATGCTAATCCAAGCCTTATCCTGCATCACGAAAGTGTACATAAGTTTTTATCCACAAACATCAATCTTGTTTTCCCAATGCATTTCGGGCCTGATTTCCGGCCCTTCGTCAGGGGTTTGATTAATCTATAAGTATAAACACACTGATTAGACTATGTTTAACCCAATTCCGCTCAGTAATTGATGCACATAACCACCCATGACGTTCCCCCAAATCAACGTTTTCCCGCTAAAAGTCGTAACTTAAAAATACCCCTTTGGATGAATGCTTCAACTTTCTATTGTTAATCCAAAACTACCTTCCTCCCCTCGTACTTCTCAGCAAGTGCAACTTCTGTGTTCCTTACATTCCCCCCACCTCAATGACGTATTGCTTTTCTCCCCTCCTGGTATCTATGTTCCTTACACTGCCCCACCTTACAAACATTCGGTCGATTTCCGTGATATGAACTTCCTAGCTATTTTATCTCTAGTTATATTCCGTACCTTTCGTTCTGTAATCCATATTTTTAAACTGTCAGCGCTCTCGTCCTCTTTGTTTCTCCAACACCAAACCGGGATCAGCCTAATGTGCAACATTTTAAAACGTTCTTCTTATGCTGCTACTTGTCTCCGCCCCTCTCCGGCACCTGTTACCAATTAGATACCCTCCCATACTTCACCCTAGTCCTTCTCTGCCTCTCGTCTCAATACCTGCCTACCAAACCCACAGTGCACTTCGTGTGTCAACCGGTCTCTATGGTATGAAGCACCGATTACCCCCTAATCCCTACCCTGCTGTTCTCTACCCACATCATCTGCCGAAGTACCAACCTTCAGTGCACCGCCCACCCACAATTGTCATTATCTCACATTGATTGTTTAATATAACCACCCCTCGATATTCCGAACGTCTACTTAAAATCACGCTGTTATGCAGCACCGAATTTTACCCATGCAATTTGTTAACTTTAACACATTAGTAACCACTACATTAAACTTTCATCATCCTCTATATGTCGTACATAAAGATTAAAATTTATAAGAAATATTGTGAACAAATGTTCAGACAATTGTCTCTCTTGTGACGTCTAGGAGTTTGTCAATTTTTCCAAAGTGCTCCAACGGGTGCTACTTGTCCAGCGGGCCGAAAGTAATATGTTTCACTGCAAAAGTGACAAATTGCACACCTTGTTTATCGTTTTCAATGTCTAGTTCAATTTGTCACTTTTGATGAAAGTTTAATGTAGTGGTTACTAATGTGTTAAAGTTAACAAATTGCATGGGTAAAATTCGGTGCTGCATAACAGCGTGATTTTAAGTAGACGTTCGGAATATCGAGGGGTGGTTATATTAAACAATCAATGTGAGATAATGACAATTGTGGGTGGGCGGTGCACTGAAGGTTGGTACTTCGGCAGATGATGTGGGTAGAGAACAGCAGGGTAGGGATTAGGGGGTAATCGGTGCTTCATACCATAGAGACCGGTTGACACACGAAGTGCACTGTGGGTTTGGTAGGCAGGTATTGAGACGAGAGGCAGAGAAGGACTAGGGTGACGTATGGGAGGGTATCTAATTGGTAACAGGTGCCGAAGAGGGGCGGAGACAAGTAGCAGCATAAGAAGAACGTTTTAAAATGTTGCACATTAGGCTGATCCCGGTTTGGTGTTGGAGAAATAAAGAGGACGAGAGCGCTGACAGTTTAAAAATATGGATTACAGAACGAAAGGTACGGAATAGAACTAGAGATAAAATAGCTAGAAAGTTCATATCACGGAAATCGAGCGAATGTTTGTAAGGTGGGGCAGTGTAAGGAACATAGATACCAGGAGGGGAGAAAAGCAATACGTCATTGAGGTGGGGGGAATGTAAGGAACACAGAAGTTGCACTTGCTGAGAAGCACGAGGGGAGGAAGGTAGTTTTGGATTAACAATAGAAAGTTGAAGCATTCATCCAAAGGGGTTAAGTTACGACTTTTAGCGGGAAAACGTCGATTTGGGGGAACGTCATGGGTGGTTATGTGCATCAATTACTGAGCGGAATTGGGTTAAACATAGTCTAATCAGTGTGTTTTATACTTATAGATTAATCAAACCCCTGACGAAGGGCCGGAAATCAGGCCCGAAATGCATTGGGAAAACAAGATTGATGTTTGTGGATAAAAACTTACGTACACTTTCGTGATGCAGGATAAGGCTTGGATTAGCATTTTTGCACCATTTAGAATCCAGTGATGATGTAAGCGTCTCTCTTGTAATTTGCTAAAAATATGAAGAAATGAAAAATGTTGGAGAATAATGAAAAAATTTAAAAACTTGGAGACAAACGATGAAGTTGTTGGCATTTGTAAAATGCAATGATAATGAAGGCTGTGCATCCAGTATGGGGTGACATGTCGCCCCTCCATTGTTGACTATGGAAATGCCACACTAAGTGGAGCAGCTAAAACACACATTGCCCCCTTGAGAGCCACCCTAAATGCAGCAGCAAGAATGGTCACAGGATCCAAAAAACCGACCACATCACCCCTGTGTTGCAAAACTTAAAATGGCTACCAATCGAAGCAGGCTGCTGTTTCAAAACGGCCTGTCTTAAACATAAAGCCCTTCACACTGGCAAACCAGATTACCTCGCAGCCAAACTCACTATAGCAGGACAATCGAGAAACTTAAGAAGTTCCAACACGCTCCTTCTCATCTCACCCAAAAGGCATAAAAAGCCCTCTCCCGCTCTTTTTCAGGCAACGCCCCCAAAATCGGGAACTCTCTCCCAATTCATATCAGAACTAACTCCTCCTTCACGAGCTTCAAGAGACAATTAAAAGAATTTCTACTCAACCTGCATCTCTATCCCTCTGTACAATAGCCGCTCTTTGTTCCTCGTAATCCCCTACTAAGGACGGTCACCACTGCCACAAAACCTCTTGGTGATCCGATCCTCAACTCCGCATCTGAACTCCTCTACTCTCCCTGGAAAGGAACCTTACCACATAATATTGAACTGAGAACCATCCAGAATCTAGGTTTATTATTGTACTGTGACTGTTTATGTTTCAATTCATGTACGTTGATATAAAGGGCTCCGATATCCCTCGGGGCATGTAAGCGCTATCTAAAACTCTTAAAATAAAATAAAGATGATCGACACATCCCTTCTTCAGTGCGTAGAAACGTGGCGCATCACATTCGGAACCACCGCACTTCGGAACTGATGCTTCGCAAATGGGCCCAACGCATCCGCGCAGTTGCATGGAGAACTCTGGTGCAACACCCCAACTACGTAGGGATCATCGCATTTTGTGCTTGCTCAGTGGGCCATGCGTGGGTCCTGTAGCCGGCCTCTGCTCCATCGCGGGCGTCCTGAACTCTTGACTTTGTCCCGGTCCAGCGCAACCAATCAACTCTTTCAGCGCTATTTGCTTCTAAGCGCTGTTTTTGCATTTAATTTTTAAAAATTCCTATCCCGACTTCTACTGGTTGGATTTTTGTAGTTTTGGTCTTGTTTTAATCATATCATAATCTTTTTTTCAAACCTGGTGTGGAGTCTTTTTGTGGTGTTTTCACTGTGTTACTAGTGTTCAGAGTGATTAGAACTATCTGCAAGCCACTCCAACCTGCTAGTTTCATGTTGTGGCTACCTTTTAGGGCGGCCTAGGTATAGATTGCTAGACCGCCGCTTTGGCGGCCATAAATGGCTTCTTTTGTTGCAGGAACTGTGTAGTTGATGTATCCTGGAATCGTTGGCACTTTTTTGATCCATGTCTCTTGTAGCATGATTATCTGGAAGCATCTCATTGTCTGCTAGTTTATCTAACACGCAATTGATGTTCCATGAACAAATTTGGAGCTTACCTGCCTGAACGGGCAGTGCTGGTGGTGTAAGACATATTCATGCTTGGCTTTTTAGTTGGCTCAAGACTCTTGAGAGCCAACTCCAGTCATGAATTTGGAGAAGTCCTCCAGTGACGTTCACAGGCTGCAGGGGAACACGACCCAATGACCACCATGGACAAGTTCCAAAGATGCATGAAAGACGTGGCCGCCTGGATGAACAACAACTGTCTCAAACTGAGCACCGAAAAGACAAGGGTACTCATCTTTGGGAAAGGCACAGACACCCTCTGGAACAATGAATGGTGGCCACCTGAGCCAGGCCCAACTCCCAAACCCACCGAACACACCGGCAACCTAGGCATCATCCTCGACAGCCAGCTCTCCAGGAAGAAGTAGGTCAGCGCGGTCTCCTCCGCCTGCTTCCTCACCCTCCGAATGCTCAGTAAGGTCTTCAGATGGCTCCCACCCAACACCAGGCGAACTGTCACACAAGCTCTCATCACCAGTAGACTAGACTACGGCAACTCCCTCTACGTTGGAACCACCACCCAACTCATGACAAAACTCCAGACTATCCAGAACACTGCAGCCAGACTCATCCTCGACCTCCCCAGGAAGACTCACATCACCCCTCATCTCAGGAAACTCCACTGGCTACCGGCCGCGAAGAAATGCCAGTTCAAGATCCTAACCCACGCTTACAAGGCACTACACAACGAAGGACCGGTGTACCTCAACACTCAAATGAACTTCCACCGACCTACAAGGAAACTCCGCTTTGAATCCCTCTTCCTAGCACCCACACGTCGCATCTGCCGGACCAATAGCAGAGGACGCTCCTTTTCCCACCTGGCGGCTAAGACCTGGAACAACCTGCACCTCAGAGCATCACCATCGCTCCAGCAGTTCACGAAGGACCTCAAGACCTGCATGTTCAACCAATAGGAGAACCGGGTGATCGTTTCTCCCAGCGCCTCGAGACCTCATGGATGATGCAGCCACGCTCTACAAATCCGTTGGATTGATTGATTGAAAAGTAGGGGGCATTGGAGATTTGCTGCGTGCCCTCCGTAAGATCGAACTAGAACCATTGTATGGGATGATGGGCACCTGGTTCTGCTTGTGCGTGTGTAGGATGTGGGGATATGCCGGTACGACATTTGATGACGCCATTATCCCCCAGGTTTTAATCAATCAATCAGTCCATTTATAGAGCGCACTACTCACCCGTGAGGGTCTCAAGGTGCTGTGGGGGGGTGAGGGGGAGCGTTGCTACTGCTCGAACAGCCAGGTCATGAGAAGTCTTCTGAAGGTAAGCAGGTCCTGGGTCTGTCGCAGGTGGATGGGGAGGGTGTTCCATGTCTTGGCGGCGAGGTGGGAGAATGATCTGCCGCCGGTGGTCATTCGGTGGATGCATGGAACAGTGACGAGGGTGAGGTCAGCGGAGCGAAGCTGGCGGTTCGGGGTTTAGAAGGTGAGTCGTTTGTTGAGGTATGCTGGTCCGGCGTTGTTGAGTGCTTTGTGAGCGTGGGTGAGGAGCTTGAAGGTGATCCTCTTGTTGACGGGGAGCCAGTGCAGGTCTCAGGTGGGCAGTGATGTGGCGGGGGATGTCGAGGATGAGGCGTGCGGAGGCGTTCTGTATGCATTGAAGTCTTTTCTGGAGTTTGGCCGTGGTTCCTGCGTAGAGGGCGTTGCCGTAGTCCAGCTTGCTGCTGACGAGGGCCTGGGTGACAGTCCTTCTGGTTCCGGTGGGGATCCATCTGTAGATCTTGTGAAGCATGCAGAGGGTGTTGAAGCAGGAGGAGGAGACGGCATTGACTTGCTGGGTCATAGATAGTGATGAGTCTAGGATGAATCCCAGGTTGCGTGCGTGGTCGGTGGGTGTCGGTGCAGCTCCCAGCGCGGTCGGCCACCAGGAGTCGTCCGTTTAAAAGTCGCTGCGACTTCTAGTACCTGGCTGACGGCTGCGGAGGATGATCAGGTCACCTTAGTGGTTTCGTTTGATTGTCCTGGTGAGGGGGAGAGAAATTCGACCGAAGCAATGTTAACTGTGGATAGGTTCACTGTTTCTGGGATTTGGCTTAGTAATTGAAGGATGTTGCCACGGTTGAGAAGATGGAAAAGCCCTCTTGAATAATACTCTGGGTACATTAGAACTTTGTGGCTGCTTGTTGTGCTGGGAGGTGTAATCTTAGTGTCAGTGGCATTGTTTCCAATGGCGCGGGGCTGCTGAGCCTCAATTCTGGTGGGTGAGCCCCTACTTGCTGGTAGATCGGATAACCTTGATACGGTATTTATTGGGTCTAAATTGATGATGACCTGCATCATTGAGTTATAGAATGCATCTTAGCTCAAGGAAGGATCCTTGTAACTCTGGTGACCATATGAGTATTTTATTAGGGGAAAGACCCCTCTTGTGAACTGCTCTATGTTTTTGAGAAGGTTCAGCTTAAGCAGCAATTTTGATGTCTACCGCCCGTTAGCAAGCATCATTTGTAAACACAGTGATAAGGGACTTCTCTCATAATTTCAGTTGCATTAGGTAAGAGTGACTGCGGAAGAGCAAAAAGCATGTGTAGCCGCAATGAAGGATTCCTGCAATGATAGGAGACAAGCACACTGAATATTAGGACACCAGAAATTTGTAAAAGGCTGCTCAATAAATAATTGCATATGTCTAAAGGAAGCATATTCTTATGCACTGAAAAATACACACTTGATGTCCTCCATTTCCTTTTTTTCCCCTATAAACTGCCTGGTGTTACACACGCACTGTACAAACACCTTGGTTATTTAAGCTCTGCACCCTTAATGTCAGTGCAGTTTTAATCCAAGTGTGATTTTCAGTAGCTTTATAGCCAAAGTTGTAAGTGAAATGCAGTAAACTTTACATTATTTAACAAAGGGTCTTAAAATGTATTTTGCATTATTGAAGATGCATGCTTGTAGGAGTTATTTCGTTGGTGAACTGTATTAGAATGTAAGTATAAACAGCCCACTTTAAAGCAATAAAGAGCTTTGAAAACAGACTTCTAAGGAACCCAGTTTTGTTGTACTAGTTGATTATCCAGGTCTCTGAGTGGGTATAGATCCCCTTGTATTGGTACTTAGATATTTGTATGGTGTTCATTGACAGCACTTTCCTTTATTCAAAACACCACAAAATATTCTGTGTTATGTACACAAGGTCACATAGGGACAAGTGGATTGAACACTATATCTACTCAATGCTAGTTCTCAGCTCTTCCTCAAACTAAGAAATTTTCCTTCCAGTATTTTCACCTTTAGTTTGAAATTGGACATACAGTAATGTTCATCAACTTTAACAGCAATTAATTGTTTCTCCTGATGCAAGCCTGTTCCTGCCCATCTCTCTCCACAATCTCCCTTGATACATCTGCCAATTTGCCAAGTACATGGGAACTGTATTGCTCAATATTTAGCAAAGTCTTCTTTAGCTAGTGAACTTGGTTGCTATTGGATTTACTTTAGATAGGGACTTTGTGTAAACCTCAGCAGTTTATTGAATGTTTTTATCGTCTATTCCCTATAACAGTGCATTGATAAATTACATATTTATTTGTATGATATATGTGCTTGCTCCCAGTTTCCAGAACTAAGTAAATGGATGTATTAGATTCTTTAAGATTGGAGCTGAAACTCGCTTTCTCTTCCTAATTCCCAATGCTCAGCATTTGCAAGGTCCATCATTGAGAGGATGATGTAGAAGCTAAGATATAGAGTTTCTCAATTAGAGGCCTGCCTGCTGCATGGCCTAAAGCACTTCCCTCGGGTGGCTTAAGTGATCTCCCCCACCCCCAGGTAGACCTGTATACAGCAATATCGTCCAGATAAGCTTCACTGAACTGCTCCATCCCAGACAAGACCCTGTTCACAACCTCTGGAATGTGGCAGGTGCATTCTTTAAGCCAAAGGGCATTACCTTGAACTGATAATGTCCCTCTGGTGTGGAGAATGCTGATCTCTCCTTTGCTCCATCTGTGAAGGCAATCTGCCAGTAACCTGAAGTCAAGTCAAATGTACTTAGGTATTTGGCAGCTCCTAACCTGTCAATGAGCTCATCAGCTCTAGGTATAGGGTGCATCAGTCTTTGTGACTGCATTCAATCCTTTGTAGTCCACACAGAACCTTAACTCTTTTGGTCCCCCCTGGGGATTAGGTTTAAGCACCAGGACCAGTGGGCTGGCCCATGGACTTTCAGATGGTTCAATTATACCCAAGTCCAGCATCTTAGCTACCTCCACCTTAATGCTGGCTCTGACATGGTCAGACAACCTGTACAGTTTGTTTTTCACGGGTAGGCTGTCACCAGTGTCAATGTGGTGCACACACCACTCACTGATGCCTGGGGTCAAAGAGAACAGGCCAGCAAACTGCTCCAGCACCTGGTGCTGCTAGTCTGTCAATTTGGGATAGAGTACAACCCCCTCCACTGACCCATCTTTCACATTATTGGAGAGGAGGTCAGGCAGTGGCTCAGTTTCCTCCTCCACTCCCTCATCAGTGACCAGTAACATGGTCATATCTGCCCTGTCATGGTGGGGTTTCAATCTATTCACATGCAGGACCCTATGAGGGTTCCTGGGGGTGCCAATGTCAACCAGATAGGTAACCATACCTTTCTTTTCTAAGATTGGATAAGGCCTTCTCCATTTGTCATGGAGGGGCCTGGGAGCCAACTGTCCTAGAGTATACTCAGGCATAGTAGCCTTTTGATCATACCAGTGTTTCATGAGCTCCTGGCTAGCCTCCAGTTTCCTGCTTGCCTTGTTACATCTGCCAATTTGCCATTCTTGACCTCAGGCCTAGCACATAATCAAGCACATTGTCCTTTGCTCCTTTGAGAGGCTTCTCCAAAGAATCTCTCAGCAGGCACAATGCCCCCTCACAGGATGTCCAACCAACAACTCAAAGGTACTGAAACCAACTCCCTTCTGTGGAACCTCCCTGTATGCAAACAGTAGGCGTGGGAGGAGAACATCCCATCTCCTCCTGAGTTTCTCAGACAACCCATTGATCATGCCCTTCAGGATCTTATTGAACCTCTCCACCAGACCATTTGTCTGGGGGTGATAGGGGATGGTGAACTTGTAGTTGACACCAAACCCATCCCACATGGCAGTCAGATAGCTGGACAGAAAAGTTTTGTCCCTCTCTGTCTTTCGGAAAACCCACTCTGGTGAGCACACCAAGCAGTGCTCTAGCCACTGCAGGAGCATCTATAGTTTTAAGAGGGATTGCTTCAGGGTACCTGATGGCATGGTCCACTACCACCAAGATATACCTATTACCTGATGCAGTAGGTGGGTCCAGGGAACCAACAATGTCCATCCCCACCCTTTCAAATGGAACCCCAACCACTGGCAGTGGTATCAGGGGAGCCTTTTTCTTGCCCCCTACCTTGCCACTGGCCTGACAGGTGACACAGGAGCTGCAAAACTCCTTTACCTTTTCAGACATATGGGGCCAGTAGAAATGGTTCACCAACCAGTTCCATGTCTTTGTCTGTCCCAAAAGGGGATATCATGACACAAGGTCAGGATGAACTCTCTGTGCTTCTGGGACACCACCAACCTCCTGGTGCCCCCCTCCCTGAGGTTTCTAGCCTCAGTATAAAGCAGTCCATCTTCCCAGTAGATTCTGTGAAATCCACTGTCATATCCCTCCTCTTGCAAAGAGGCAATCCACCTCAAGCTATCAAGGGTGGGTCAGTCTCTCTGTCCCTTACAACACTCCTCTCTAGAGGGTCCACCTACTCCTATCAGTTCTGCCAAATCTGACAGCTCTGGCAGGGATGGAGTCCCTACCTCAGAGGCCAGATCCTTCCCATCAGGGTCAGATTCTTGCTGTACCTCTGGAGTTCCCTGGGCTGGCTCACTGGACCCAGTGCCCTTGTCCTTGGATGCTTGGCCCTTTTTTCCAGGGTCCAAGTGTCCAGCCTTTCCCTTCTGGATAATCTGTGACCAAGTCACAGCACATACCAACTCAGGGAGCTCCAATATTTTCATATGGAGACCTCTCTCCACTCCTGACCACTCAGATGCTTCGAGATTATTGCCCAGAAACACTGGACTGGGAGCACAGGAGACACAGATACCTTCATAGAGCCTGTCACACTTCCCCATTCCAAATCCACCATAGCCATAGGATGGAGTTTGGTAATGCTGTCTGCATAGGTAACCTGGTAAAACTCACAAGGTAGCAGTCTCCCTTGAGGCACCAGCTTGTCCAGGATCACAGTTACACTAGCCCCTGTGTCTCTGATAGTCTCCATCTCGGCCCCATTAACTTTAGGCCACTGCCTGTACTTATCCATTTTTGGAGGTAAGGCAGCAAGGGTTGCAATATTCATCCCCCCCCCCCCCCATGGACACTAAGGTTGCTTCTACCACTTGCCTACCCCTCTCTGGGACACTCTCCACCCCCACACTTACACTGGCAATCCCTGGGGATGGCCCCTTAGTGGGGGGCTTCTTGGTGCAGACAGCATCTCCCCTTTTGTGCCCTGGCTGATTACAGTGAAAGCACTTACCCACCTTTGAGGGTATCAAAGAACCTGCCATTCTTTCCCTGATACCCCCCTCCCTTTGAATTTGGGTTGACCTGCGGCCCCTCCTCCTTGTTCATGTTTTTGTGGGTCTTTGGAGGAGTCCTTCTGTTTTTGACCTTCTTTTCCCTGGGCTTTCCCCTGGGGAGGGATCTGTCCTATTTTCTTCTGGTCACCCCTCTGGTGCTGATTGGAATCCCTGGTTCTCACCCATTCATCAGCTGCTTCCCCCAACTGTCTGGGGTCTGTTAGATTAGAGTCCACTAGATACTGGCGTAACTTCACTTCAGCACAAATCAAAATATGTTCTTTCAAAAACAAATGATACAATCCCCTCATATGTGTCAACTTTATTACCAACAATCCAGCCTTCCAGTGCCTTCACTGAGACGTCCACAAAGTCTACCCAAGACTTTGAACTCACTTTCTGGGTGTCTCTGAACTTCCCCCTGTACTGCTCTGGAGTCAGACCAAATCTCTTGACCAAGCATGCCTTCATCTGCTGGTATGATTCTGCATCCTCCCCTCTCAGGGTCAGGAGCCTATCCCTCCCAGCTACTAGAATCTACTAAAATCAACTCCCACAGGAGTGCACCCCAATACTTAGAGTGGATCCTACTCATTATAAGGTTCCTCTCAAAGGCTGCTTGCCACTTATCAATGTCATCCCCCTCTCTGTACTTGGGTACTATACCCCTGGGAATTTTGTGGTCAAATCCACCACCCTTGGACATTTCAATCTCTTCTTCAATTATCCGGTCACCTTTTCTTCTCTCCTCCTCCCTCTGCCACTTCTTCTCTGCTAATGCCAGTTTCCTCTCCTCTAGGGCTAACTCCCTGTCTCTTAGGGACTGTATGGGCTCTGGTGTGGGGGGCCCAGCCCTCCCCCCACCAAGTGGAATAAGGAATCTGGTGCTAGAAGCAATGGAGGAGTTATCATCTTCACACTCTTACTGGGTGATGTCGAGGAGGTTATCCCTTCCCTACCTCTTCTGGAGCCTCCTCAGCTTCAGATGTGACCTCACCTAGCTGACGCACTGCCCAGGTTGTCAGGGACTTCATTAACTCTGGCTACCTACTTCTATTAGTAGCAGGTAGCGCTCCTCTCCATACACTGCATCCTCAGGTCAGCCACTAGGAGTTTGTTCAGTTTAGCCAGGTCCAGCTCCATGGTTCCTTAGTTTTGGGTCACAACACTATCAACACAGACTTAGAACAATTTTGGTAAAATCAAAACAATGGATTAAAACAGTTTAGCCCAAATTCCAAAATTCAAACTCAAAAGTTTTGTTCTAAGGCAATTTAGAGGATTTTTAAAATCTTAATTCACTTTACTGAAAGGTGTACTTTTTAAACACAAGTCCTCATCCACACCGCTGAACACCAGAAATGTTGGAAAGTGGATTATTAGTAATGGTAAAAATATATCTACCACTGGCAAAAAGGCCACTAACACAATATAGGGCTCAGAATAGGTTTCAGAAAATTATTCCCATTCTCCACCCTTGGTAGCTTGGCTGCGAGCAGGCAGGTTTCACCTCAGAGACACGTATGTAAAGCATATAAAAACACCAATTCAGTAAATAATTAAGGCACAACACACAATAAAAATCCAACACCTATTTATAAAAAATAGAAAATATGTTTATGTTTAAAATGACACCAAAACTAACAAAATACAATGTAGTGAACCAGTGATATGAAGTTATAAAAATGTAGCGCTATATAGCACATAGAAACCTATGGCGCCTATTGGGACATCTGGTCGCACTAGACCGGTACAAAGTCAAAGTTTCAGGCCAACTGCGATGGAGCCCTGCGCAGCTACCCCTCGCGGTAGGTCTTGGTCAAAGTTTTTACCTTCTGAGCTTTTTCTCCCATGGTCCCTCAAAGCCCTCCACCAGTCTGGATTCGGTGAGGGTTCGCCGGCTTGCCTTGCAACGAGCTCCCGGTCAAACCTATGGAAGTCAGACCTCTGGAGCTTTCCAGCTGGATGAACCAGAGATCCAGGCCGGTTCATGGTTGAAAGTGGGCGGCTTGACTTTCACGGTTGGTCCCAGTCACCTCTTCTACCTTCGGGCTTAGAAACGTTTCCAGAGCTTTTCAGCGGGACGAACCTGGAGGGCAGGCTGGCTCGCGGTTGAGAGTCGCCAGCTTGGCTGACCAGGTCGATTCAGTCCACTTATAGAGCTTTTTTCCAAAGTTGCTCCAAACTTCTGGAAATTCTTCCTGAAGTTTCTTTGAGTGTCCCAAAGTGTCCAAAACTTACTCCAAGGGTCTGGAAGCTCCAAGATGGTCCTTGAAAGTTTGGAACTTCAATTCCCACAATCATCTTGGACAAAACCCTTACAAATCCACTGGAGTCACTCCAGGCTGGGGTTTCTTGATAGTGATGGTCCAGGTGAGCTCGGTTATCCAGTATCTTGCTGGGAGTCCACTCTTTAGTCCTTTTGAAGCAGGTTTTGATCCACAGGGCTGTAGTTCCAGATTGTGCAGCAGGTGCATTCAGTCAGTGTGCAGGGCTTGTTGGTGCAAATCAAACTTTCAGCATGGTCCCTTCTTCTTCTGTAGTTAGTTTCAGGCAGCAGATCTATCTCAGATACTTATTCAGTGTTCTCTGGGGTCACACAGGAGGACACTCCTGTCATAGAGGTGCAAGGCACCCCAGAGCCTGACCATTTCCTCCAAAGTGTGGCATAATGGTCTCCCAGAAAGCAGAATTTCCGCAAAATTCAATATGGTTGAAATCTCAGCAGAGAGGCAAGAGCTAGCTAAACCATCCTCCAGGATGGCTCATCTCCATAGTCTCCCTCCCTATGGCATCTGCACATTCCTTCCTTAATCCTGCCATCTGGCTGGGTTCAGAGGGGGTCGGCATAGATGGCCTTGGCTTTTTCTGCCTGTCCCCCTGGGCCTTTGAAGCTCATGGTTTTCGACCCCTCCCCCTTTCTCTGGCATTCCTATGCAGCAGAACCCTCTCCTCCCATAATGGTTCTTCACCCCAGGTGCCCCTTATCACTTCAGCCTGGCTAATCCGCTTAACTCTGACCAATCAGAGCAGACCACTAGAAGGCTACATTTTGGCTTACAAACAAGAAAGTCTTATAACTTATTTTCTGTACATTTTAGGATAAATTCAACAACAGCATGTTGTTGGATTCATCAATACCATTCAAATGAGTCTTTGAATTATATTTTCTGCAAAGCCTAGCGTTAGTTATTAATTAATAACTGAATGCCGTGTTAACCTATGTGGCTGGGGATCTGCAAGGGGGAAATTAAAATGGGCAATTTCTCCAACACAAGGGCTTATAAAACATATTTTATAAGGACCCTGCCTATATATACAGGGCCTCTCCACCCTTGGAACCCCTAGGAGAGAGTTTAGGGGTTCTGAATATGTATAAATGTTGCAAATCCTTATTCCACAGTGCTCCTAGCACAAAAGTCGATTTTGGGAAGCACTTTACTACAATGAGGGAAGTGAAATGTGCAACTTCACTATCCCCAGGGCATATACAACCTATTTTATAAGGATCCTCCTTATAAGTACCTGACCCTCCACCCCTGGGACACCTAGGGGAGACCCTGTGGGTACCTAATATGCCACAATATAGTAGGTTGTCAATTTTTAAGTGCCCCAAACACCAAAGTCGAGTTAGGGCAAAATTTACATTTTAAAAGCAGTCCTGCAACACAGGGCTGCTTTTAAACTGACCTCAGACTCTCAGCAGTGCCCACATGCAAGTGCAGAAAGGTCTGCTGGCCTCTAAACTGCCATGCCCTATTATATACAAGGGACTTAAAGATAGTTTTAACCCCCTTGCCCTATTATATACTAGGGCCTTATAGGGGAGTTCATGCCAATCATAGGGCTACCCTAACCCATAGAGTATCCTGGTGTATGTAGGTGTTTTCACTGTATTATAAGTGTTTTCAGCATAGCACTGGCCATGGGCCTGGTTAGGCAGAGACCAGGGACAGTCGGAGTCAGTTACCACCAGTACCAGTCAGCAAAAAATGGGGATGCCCAGGGCACAGGATGACTTTGCAACAATGCCACACAGCAAGTATTTAATGACGTGCTTCCGACCCCTCCTACCTCATCCTCCTACAAGAAATTCACACGCGCACTGACTGCGTTTGCCGTAATTGAGGTGAATCAAAATTTCGCTATGACCTCAACACTAGTGGTATTTGTTGTAAGTTTATTGAATACAAGAGACTGCACATACGGACATCCGAGGAACACTACCGCGAACATTCAACTGTCGTTCCTCAGTTCAACATTCCCCACATTCCAATCCAGAACACAGTGACATCACAAACCCATGATGACCCTAGCGCATATATAATGAGATAGCCAGTGCAAAGACGTAGCACTGACTGCTACAGATATTCAACTGTTTCGTTGATGTTTTGGGTTCTTTAAGAAATCTGTATTCTAGTGTTGTGACATCAGTTAGAGAGAGAACACCCTTTTGGTAGTGTTAACCTCCCACTTGATCAAAGTATCATTCTTCTGCACACTTCAAAAGATGAACTTTGTACAATCAATTTGGTGCCTCAGTGGGCTAATGCATACAATGCAGGAATCTTTGCTGTACCATGTGGCCAAAGTTTCAAATTCTGGTAGTTCTCGTAGCCTTGAATGTTTTTTAAGGGTGATATGATGAGGATCATTGAGAGTTGAGTAGCCATAGCTCTGTCATTAGCATCAAGCCACCACTTAAAAGTTTAATGTGCGCTTTTCAAATAATTATGTTATGTTATATGGTAATCTTTGGTCACACACCAAGGTAGAAGAACAACTATTAAGAGTCTGCAATTGAGAGTACCTATATCCTGCCAGCTGAACATCTGCCCAGATGTCATTTGGATGCAGTAAATGTTCTGCTCATTCAGAACTCGAGTCTAACAGTACCTATAGAATGAGATGTAGTGAAAGTTCTGATGGCACAGCCATCATACGTGCTTCTGTGCAATTGTCCATGTTAAAGATGGATCTTTAACGTAGACAGTACGCTGTTGTTTGTGCGTTCTTTCCTTAGAAGCAAGGCCATCACCTAGTGGCTATCGCTAAGCAAACTTCTCAATACCACTAGAAATAAAAGTCTGAAGTTTACCTAAATATATATTTTTTAACTTGTTATTGATCAGTAGGCCATACTATTACATTTCCTTGTATATATGGAGGTGCCTGGCTCCCACCGGGCTCCTTGTCTCATTTGAGTCATTTATTTTTAGGATTTTTCTTTCACACTATTATTCTAATTACTGTGTCTTTCCTTGTAGTGTGTGGAGGCAAGGAAAGCGAGCTTGACCTCCCATACAGGATCTGCTGGGGTCCAGTTTGTTTTTTAATTTTCCCCATTGTTTTTAATCGTTTCCCTACCAGCACAGAAGTGCTCCAGATTTTCTTACTGCACCCCCTGCCGGGATGGAGGTCCTCAAAAAGGATGCCACTTGCGCACAGAAGCAAAAGAAACAGTTGATGGACGGAATGCTGGACAATGCAAACATTCACCCCCAGTCACAAGGATCTGGGTTATAGCTATCATTCTTTTGCTCACCACACCACCCCAGTTTGGACCCAGCCATATGCAAATCAGTCTTGAACCTGTTCCTTGTGGGAACAGTCCAGCCCGAACTGCCAAGCCAGGTCCTCCCTGGACCGGAAACAAGCATCCTGGGACCGGTTTCAAGGCATCACCCTTCATCAGCCAGGCTAGCTTGAATCCAGTGGTGTAGTGAGCACGGGACCCACGTCTGGGCATACCCTTCCCACTTAGGGCGACATATGCAAAAGAAACAGTTGATGGACGGAATGCTGGACAATGCAAACATTCACCCCCAGTCACAAGGATCTGGGTTAAATCCATCATTCTTTTGCTCACCACACCACCCCAGTTTGGACCCAGCCATATGCAAATCAGTCTTGACCCTGTTCCTTGTGGGAACAGTCCAGCCCGAACTGCCAAGCCAGGTCCTCCCTGGACCGGAAACAAGCATCCTGGGACCGGTTTCAGGGCATCACCCTTCATCAGCCAGGCTAGCTTGAATCCAGTGGTGTAGTGAGCACGGGACCCACGTCTGGGCATACCCTTCCCACTTAGGGCGACATATGCAAAAGAAACAGTTGATGGACGGAATGCTGGACAATGCAAACATTCACCCCCAGTCACAAGGATCTGGGTTAAATCCATCATTCTTTTGCTCACCACACCACCCCAGTTTGGACCCAGCCATATGCAAATCAGTCTTGACCCTGTTCCTTGTGGGAACAGTCCAGCCCGAACTGCCAAGCCAGGTCCTCCCTGGACCGGAAACAAGCATCCTGGGACCGGTTTCAGGGCATCACCCTTCATCAGCCAGGCTAGCTTGAATCCAGTGGTGTAGTGAGCACGGGACCCACGTCTGGGCATACCCTTCCCACTTAGGGTGACATATGCAAAAGAAACAGTTGATGGACGGAATGCTGGACAATGCAAACATTCACCCCCAGTCACAAGGATCTGGGTTAAATACATCATTCTTTTGCTCACCACACCACCCCAGTTTGCGCACAGGCAAGCCAGTGTGCACCTGTCGGTGCCTGGACCACGCCCAGCTCCACTGTTCTAAACCAGACTCCATGTATCATTCGAGAAAGGCGCTGCTTGCATTGCAGCCTAAGGGTAAGTGCCAACCTACGGATGATATTTTGAATCTTAAACAGTTTATCTGTCTGCTAAGTCACTCAGTTTGGAATGATTCTCCCTCACTCGATCATGATCGTCCCAAGTCTACCAGCACAGACAAGCTGCTCAGACTCTACCTGATTAATGTTATGTCTCTATCCAGACAAATGTTTGAGCTCAATGAGCTCATTAATTACCTGAATCCAGATGCCATATTCCTCTTGGAAACTTGGCTTAATGAACGCTCACACCTGAAATAGCAGAAGCTATTCCACCCAGTTTCCCACTATGTCATCTTAATTGGGATGAGAGGATTAGCGGTGGCTTGGCCATTATTTTTACACAACCCTATATTTATTTGATCATCACTTTCCATGACATCCCAAATACAGAAACCTTAATTTTCTGACTACAATTCACCCCTACTTATACTTTTTCAGGAGCTCAAATTTATAGCGGCCTATTAGCTATGATAGATCCTTTGCCCAAAACGTGGCTGATTCATTAACGCCATATTTAAATAGAGCATCTAATTTCACCATTCTTGGTGATTTCAACTATGATATGGATAACAAATCTCAAATTGTCTCTAATTGTACCCATTCCGCAGGGCATATCCTGGATCGTATCTTTACTAACGCTGCTAACCTCGATTGTGCAAAACCGATCCCGCTCATTTGGAGTGATCACCAAGCTGTTCACTTCTCTCCAAAAATTTCAACTACAAAAAATCAGGGTGCTACACCTCCTGAATGGTATAGACCATGACGGCTGGTTACAGAACCAACTTTCAATGCAGCCCTAATGGCCAATCAGCCAATACTGATTGGAGATACTGAGGTAGATTTCAAATTATATCAGGATTGGCTAGCGTCCTTTTATTAATACGATAAACTTTGGGTAAAGGACTTTTCACTACACCCCAAGTTGGAAAGCCTTCCTACCAGCCCTCCCTGGTAAAATCCATAATGTGTGCCACGACTGGGGCCCATTGAGCCCCCCGGAAATGAGGGTGCGTGTTAAAAGTACTGTATGAGATGCCCCAGAGAATCTGTGGTCTCCAGAAATATGCTGTCTTCCCTCCTCTTTTCAGCTGCCATTTCAAATGAGCTTAAATTCACATCATCCTCAATTGGATAGGATGGCTTCTTTGTGCTCACCTTTCCTGGCTCGAATCAGCTTGGCAGGTCAGCTAGTGGCCTAAAAGAAGAGATCCACGAACAAAGGGACTGTGGCCCAGAGCCTGGCTACTGCAAAAAAGCCCATAAAGGTAGCTGGGCTGCCTGTCCAACCCCCACATCCTCTGCTCAGCCCAGCACCATGCACACTTTGGCTGAACTAGGGTCTGACTCACATACACAAACCCAGTGGACAAACTGGGAGGCCCACCATCATCACCATGGCAACCAGAGTGACTGTGTACCCTCTGGAATGCTGGTTTGCTTGGAGATGCACTTTATCTGCCACTGTTGCTATGTATGATCTGACCCTGTAAGCAAGATAGACCGGTTCATCCTTTGACTCTTTACTTCAAAGAGCTTCTTTAAGGCTTGAGGGTCAAAAACAAACTTATGATGCTTCTCTCGTTTGTCAGTGATTATAGCAAGCTGAATTGCAAGTAACTATTCGGAAAACGTTCCTGTTTTACCTTTTTGCAAATGAGACTTTGGTTTGCTTGAAAGTGGTTCATTCATATTCATTTACAGCAGCCTTGCTATCCTTTTAACTTCTTCTGAAGTTTGGTCCTGTTACCAAAATCAAAGAAAATTGTTCTGCTATTTTGATCTAAAAAGAAACTACTCACGTCAGTCGAACAACCCTGTTCGGATCATGCGCTTTGCTGCATGATTTCCCCCCAGAATGGAAAGACCTTAAGGCGGTGTGAAAGAAAATACTGTAAACATCACATGAAAATACTTTTCTCTCCAAAATTTCCCAGTGCAGAAACAGGGGAATTCCAGGTCATGATGTAACCGACGGAAACTTTGCTTTTCAAGCAGTTGCCTATAGGAGAGAGCAGCGCTCGGTTTCTTTAGCGCTGCCCCTGCTGTGAAATCCCCCGAGTGGGACAATCTGCAGTGGGAACTTAACTTGTTCTGTAGCTGTAAATGCGATTTCTAGCCAGTCTCTTACCTTTCCTTCGAGTGAGTTAATATTGCATATCTGAGGCCTGATTCACAAAACATTTGAAAAAAAGTGAAAGACAGTAGGTTTCCCTCTAAGTCAGGCTTATATTTGGGCTTTTTAGGGGATTCACAGAAATTCCTGGAAGTTTGCAAGGGAATTTACATGCGATTTCCCTTTATGCTCCAACTTACACCTATGGTTTGCCATGAGGTGAATAAGCCACAGAAGTAAGCTTTTCTGATATCTACCTCTTCAAATAATAAGTATTTATTATTAAAAAAAAATTCCATGAGAAATATCCTTTACCAAATATTGCAGACATTTTCACCAGACCTTTTACCACACAAAATGAGTGTGACAATCTATTCGGAGAATTAATACGGGTATCCACATGCTTCTACTCCCACTTAAAAATGATCACTAGTGTGAATTTTCGGTGCTCAGATGTTCAGTCTTCCAAGTGTAAGCTAGAGTTTTCTTGCAAATTAAGTTTAAAAAAAAAGTTGTTTGCCAATTGTGCTCCCGGCTGCCTTTTACTCGGCCTGTTTTTTCTTTGTATCGATTGGAAATTGGCTATGTAATGCTTCTGAAATTGCAGCCAGGGTCACTTTCACTTCCTTCGAATAATATAGGCTATAGTTATTATTGCTGCTGAGGCAGACAGCGTAGAAAATGTGAACTCTTAGAATTAATGTATTGTTCTGTGGGTGATGTCCACAGAATTGTATCTTACTTTGTCCAGTCATAGTGTTGCACTCTGGGTGTGTTTACTAGTCTGGGTGTCCAGAAATGGCAGGATAACTGGTCTCTGGCCAAGCAGTAAACAGTTCTGGCTTGTGTTTTTCGTTGTGATCATCAATTTTCCTGTCCCTAAATCATCTGAGATTGTGTGTAAGTCTTTCTATGACCAGATGATGCCAAAGCGTTCCATCTGCTGCATATAGGTTCAAGTTCTTCACTTAAGAGAATAGCTGTCAATTATAGTGCACATATGCATACATCTTAGATTGCTTGAACTATATTCTCTCTCCATCTGTTAACCCTACAGCAGCCACCATTGTCCACGAAGGCAGAACATTAAGTTTTCAGTTCTGCGCTTTAATGCAACAAATTTTGCCATGGGGTGTGTCAAACCAATGAAGGAAAAGTGACATTACTACTCCCAGAAGGCATTAGGTTTTCATGAGACATTCCAAGACCGAAATATGGTACCTTGCCAACTTGAAGCAAGATGGTACCCCTAATTCTAGAGATACCATCTTAAATGAGATGGAACGCTCACGCTCCAGCCAATCAGAAATCAGATCCAAGTTAATACAGCCATGAAGTATGTATGTTGTCATTTGAGTGCGTTAGGGCCTGCTGAAGATGCCAGAGCCACTCCTGCAATTTATACCTGTAGGAGAGTAGGATCTGCTTCACATGGGTACCCCCACTTTTTGCTGATGCTTCACTGTTTTTCGACATTAGTCTGGCTGGGGCCCTGCTAATCAGAACCCCAGCCTAGCTGCTTCCTCTCTAAAATGGTTTCCATGTGCCTTAGGCACATCACTGATTGGAATCTGGAGTGCCCTTATAAGTCCCTAGTATATGGTATACTATGTACCAAGGGCATAGGTACCTCAGAGGCCTACCAGGGGCTGCAGCATGTATTATGGCACCCCTGGAAGGCCATCCAAACTGACACCACAGGTCTGCTACTGCAGCCTGGGTAAGGTGGTGCATGCACTCCTTACTGTGATATAGGTTACCTATATCACTAAATACATACACACATATAAACCTATAAGTCACTCCTAAGGCAGGCCTTATCAATCCTAAAGGCAGAGTGCATGGTTCCTATGTGAGAGGGTGCCCCTGCATGAGCAGGGCCCCTCTGCAGCGTTCGGAGACCCTTCTCTGATGCTGTTTGTAGTGCAGCCTGACCATAGACTCTTAAGCGCATTATAACCTCGCGTTAAATGCTAACTTTGGAATGGCTGCACCTAAACATGTCGTGTTTGGTGTCAAACATCTTGGAATACTACCCCCCCTGCCAATTCTGGCGGCGGGGGTAGCATTCCACCCTTCTAGAGGGAAAGACATGTTAACTCTGGCTAGCCCGGTAACTTCTTTCCAAAGCCCTGGCATCACAAAATGGATGCTGCTGCCACAGACACGAGTCTGGCCTCCTGCTGCTGGACGAAACTCTGGCAGGGGAGGCCTGGACAATAGGTTTCCTGTCCCAGAGAGGTGTGACCACCTCCCCAGACAGGATAATGTGTATTGGGGCTGGGCGGGAGCACTTTCGGGTGCTTTGAAGTCCTGCACTGGGGGCACACTTGGTGTCCCTGTGCATACCCCAGTTCAAACCGGATCAGGGGCTTGCAGCCCCTGCTTTGGCGCGAACTGGACAAAGGGAAAGGGGTGTAGCCACCCTCTGCCCTGACCCACCCATAGGTGGGGCCACAGAGTAGTCCAACCCCTAAACTTAGTATAAGTATAGGAACCCAGTCCTTAGGACTTTAGATTATCCCTGGACGAAACTCTGAAACAGAATCCTGGACCTTCGACGCTCTACTCAAGATTAGAGGACAGAAGAATCTCCCTTGGGGTCAAGGAGTGACTCCCTGCTTGGCAGGCACCAAAGACGCATCTGTCCGGTCTGCAATTCTGAAGCTCCCGTCGGACGCCGAAGTCTTCGCATCACCAGAGGTGGATTCTCAGACTTCCCCGAGGCTACCCTGAGTCCCCAGCAAAGCTGAGGCCCGTAGCTATCGTGGGTGACGTGAGACTGTGACCCCTGGACACCGAGCACATTTGCAAGTGCATCCTCTTCTGGGTCTCCCACGAAGTCGTGCTTTGGGCTCCGAGTAGCCCTAGCCTCCAGCACCAACTGCACGTGGATCTGGCCTCCACTCCACGAGTGTCCTGTGAGCCAGATCCACGTGCGACGTCTCGAGGCTCCTTCGCGGTCGCTAGCCCGTTGGCTAGTAGCCCTTAACGAAGGCCAATCTTTTTCTTCTTGGGCATCCTGGTTGCTCCAGGCCTGCCCTCACTTACCCTCGCTGGGTGAGTTCCTCAGACCTTGCTGGTCTGCACCATCGACGATCTTCATCTTCACCGAGACTTGCCGTTGCCAAGGCTTGTTGGGTCCAATCCGGTCGCCGACACCTCAGCACTCGACAGACATCGTGTACCAGCCCGAATCCTGCTCCTGGTCGCCGACAACGCCTCCTGGACCTCGTGGCTGAAGAGTCAAGACGACCGTCAACGCACCTGAAGCACTCGACATCGGTGGGCATCTGTCCATCGCCTTCCTGGTCACTGGCTAGTGACCCAGACTCTGTCCCCTCTGCTTTCAGGTTCTTCAGATCTCCGATCCACTCTTGGATCCACCCGGACACTTTCCACTTGGTCGCCAGCAGCACTTTGCAGCAGATCGCCATTCAAATCGACGACGAAACCCGACCCCGAAAGGCACCTATGCACCCGGCTTCCCTGGGTGAGGTAACACGAGTACTCCGGTGCTCCCGTGGGTAGAGACTCTTCAAAGTACTAGTTCTCAAAGGGTTTGCTCCAAGTCCTCCTTTAAGTGTCCTTTTTCTTTAATTTCCTGATCGCGACTTTCTCCATAGAAGTCAACGGCGTATCGCGGTTGTGTATTTACACTGCACGCGTCCCCCGTGGGTCCCCTGTGTCACTACCTTGGGTGGTTCCTTGTGGTCCAAGCACTTCTAGAGGCTCTAGGCCTAGTGTCTAGTTCAGTCGTGGTTCTAATACCACTTTATTGGTATATGGTTTGGTACGCCCCTAGGGCCCAAACGTGTAATTGTGCTATTACTGTGTTTAAATAACTTCTAACTTATGTATTTCGAACTCTAGCCTCATAAAGAGACTAGAGGGGTGTGTTTAGCAATAAATACATATATTTTGAATATATACCTGGTGTGGTGCTCTTTCATTTGATCACTCAAGAGATTATAGACTGGTAAAACAAGCTGCTTTACATTCCTTCAAGACTTAGCCTGAAGGCTGCTCTCCATAGCTACCACTAGGATAGCTTTCAATAAGGTTGTCTTTAACCTATCTCCAATAAGGGGTTGTTTGGACTGGTGCAAGGTGCCCACTATAATTAGTGGACAGCATATACCAGGCCAACTTCTCACATTGGTGTGCAGCGTGTGGGATTCCAGCTTGCTATTGTTTTACCAGATAATCTCAATTGAATTGATCAACTGAAAACCACTAAAGGTACCTAAGGTACATATAATTTAAGCTTAGAATACAGTAAGTTCTACTGAACTTAGAGTTGTGTGTTAAGGGATAGCACACCCTTTTTACAATTCAAGAGAGTTTAGTAGGCCACACTAGAGTAGGTAGTGCATACACCACACCACACTAGTAATGTCTTTAAAGGTAGGATCTAGAGAATCCTTACCAGAAGCCACTGGGCTTCTTCCTCCAAGTATGATACACTCCCATTCTTGGAATTGAGAGCATTATGTAACTTGAGGAAATTAAGGACAGGCCAAAGTCCCAACACCTTAAAGAGTTGTTGGTGGCTTATGACCTTAGTAAGCCCTTGGGGACTGAAGGGGTAGGAGCTGAGGGTGGGGCAGAAGATGAGGAAGGGGCCAGGGGTACCAATACCCCCAGCCCCCCCTCTGAAACTGGCCAGGAGGGTGACAATGACCCTGACCTGGATAACCCAATCCCTCCTGTGGAAGATGAAGAGGATGATCAGGATGATGCCCTCTTTGTCCCCCAGGAAGGATTATGAGTGTGCCCAGAAAGTCTAGATCTCCTTCTCAGGAGTCTAACCACTCTGGCACCTCAATAGGGAGCTCTGTCTCATCTCATAGGAGGGAATCCTCTCATGAGAGGAGAACAAGGCTGATTCAATATGAGGAAGCTCAGCTTGAACTCAGAAGGAAGCAAGTAGCCTTAGACAGGGAGTCCCTAGATCTCTTTAGAGAGAAAAGAAAGTTGGGACTAGAGTCCAATGGTGGCAGCCATGTCCCTAGAGATAGGGAAAGGTCCTATGACCATAGGAACCTGAGCAAGATTGTCCCTCCCTATCAGAATGGGGATGACATCCACAAGTGGATAACTGCTCTAGAGAGGGCCTGTAAAGTACAGAAGGTCCCTCAGGAGCAGTGGGCAGCAATCTTGTGGCTCTCCTTTGCAGACAAAGGTAGAGATAAGCTCCTCACTGTTAGAGAGGAGGATGCTGATAATTACAAGGTCTTGAAGAGTGCTCTTATTGATGGGTTTGGCCTAACCACTGAACAGTACAGGTTGAAGTTCAGAGATACCCAAAAAGCACAGACTCAAGACTGGGTAGACTATGTGGATTGTTCTGCCAAGGCTCTGGAAGGCTGGTTGATGGGCAGTAAGGTGTGTGACTTCTCAGGATTGTACAATCTGATAATGAGGGAGCAGATTCTTAATAACTGTCAAAATCAGCTGTTGCATCAATACCTGGTAGACTCTGATCTGACCTCTCCCCAAGAATTGGGAAAGAAGTCAGACAAATGGGTCAGAACCAGGGTGAAGCAGAAGGTACAGAACCAAGGTGGGGAAACCAAGAAGCAAGATGCTAAGAACTCTGAAAAGGGTGGGGAGAAGGGTAAAGATCAAAAGTCTTCATCAGGCCCCCAAAAATCTTCTTCAGGTGGGGATTCACAGTCTACAAAAGGGAAAGGCCAAAGAAAACCATGGTGCAAGGTCTGTAAGCAAAAGACCCACTGGACCAGTGATTGCACCAAGTCCAAAGACTCAAGTCCAGCACCCACCAATGCCCCTAAGGCACCTGTTCCCCCTAGTACAGTTGGTGGGAGTGCTCCAGCCAAGGGTTTAGTAGGGTTCACCCTGGGTATTGAGTTGGGCTCTGACCTAGTCAGAGAACTGACTCAGGCTGTGTTAGTCTGTGATGGAGGCATGGATGTGACCTCCTCTGTGAGTCCCAGTAATCTGGGCAAGTACAGACAACAGCCTTTAATCAATGGACGAGAGGCTTTGGCATTTAGGGACACAGGGGCAAGTGTCACAATGGTGACACAAGACCTTGTGCATCCTGGGCAAGTTATACTTGGTGAGATGTACCAAGTGACCAATGCTAGCAATGTCAGAACAGACCATACTTTGGCAGTTGTTAACTTCTCCTGGGGAGGGGTAACTGGCCTTAAGAAGGTTGTGGTGAGTGCAAACCTACCAGTCGAATGCTTGCTTGGCAATGACTTAGAGACTTCTGCTTGGGCAGAAGTGGAGCTCAGGACCCATGCAGAAATGCTGGGGATCCCTGCAGATGTGTTTGCTGTGACAAGGTCACAAGCCAAAATGTCTAGCACTGAACAGGCCTTGGATTCTGGAAGAATGGACCAAGTGCCTTCCAAGAGGAGGAGTAGTAGGGTTAAGGCAGTGCCTTCCCTTGGCTCAGGAAGAAGATCAGTCCCTTGAGGGGGATGATCTCAGTCCTGAAGAAGGAACTGTCCCAGAGGAACTTGAACCTGACCAGGTTGAGTTCTTGGGGACAGGGGACCTTCTAGGGCAGATCTGAGCCAGGAGCAGCAGAGCTGCCCCTCCCTTGAACCCCTCAGACAGCAAGCTGCTGCTGAGGCTGCTGGGAAAGCTAGTGGGCCCCATACAGTGTATTGGGATGATGGACTCCTGTACTCAGAGAGTAGAGACCCCAAGCCTGGTGCTACCAGGAGGTTGGTTATACCTCTGAAGTTCAGGGGCTTCCTATTGGCCCTAGCCCATGATATTCCCTTGGCAGGTCACCTGGGCCAGAACAAGACTTGGGACAGAATTGTCCCTCACTTTCACTGGCCCCACATGTCTGAAGACACCAAGGAGTTTTGTCGCTCCTGTGTAACCTGCCAGGCCAGTGGCAAGGCAGGTGACACTACAAAGGCCCCCCTGATACCACTACCTGTGGTGGGGGTGCCCTTTGAAAGGGTAGGGATTGACATTGTTGGTCCCATGGATCCCCAAACAGCATCTGGGCACAGGTTTATCCTGTGGTAGTGGATCATGCCACAGGTACCCAGAAGCTATTCCCCTCAGGACCACTACAGCACCTGTGGTGGCAAGGGCCCTCTTTCTCAAGAGTGGGCTTTCCTAAGGAGGTAGTATCAGACAGGGGTGCTAACTTCATGTCTGGGTACTTAAAAGCAATGTGGAAGGAGTGTGGAGTGACTTATAAGTTCACCACACCCTATCACCCACAATGCAATGGTTTAGTTGAGAGATTCAACAAAACCTTGAAGGGCATGATTAAAGGGCTCCCAGAAAAGCTTAGGCGAAGATGGGACATACTCTTGCCCTGCCTTTTATTTGCATATAGGGAGGTGCCTCAGAAGGGGTTGGTTACAGCCCTTTTGAACTTCTGTTTGGCCACCCTGTGAGGGGTCCACTGTGCTTGGTGAAGGAAGGATGGGAGTTACCTCTCAAGCCCCCAAAGCAAGACATAGTGGACTATGTACTTGGTCTCCGCTCCCGGATGGCTGAGTATATGAAAAAGGCAACTAAAAACCTTGAGGCTAGCCAGGAACTTCAAAAGGCCTGGCATGACCAAAAGGCTGTTCTGACTGTTTACCAGCCAGGACAGAAGGTGTGGGTGTTGGAGCCAGTGGCCCCAGCAGCTCTCCAAGACAAATGGAGTGGACCCCACACTATTGTTGAGCAGAAGGGTGAGGTTACCTACTTAGTAGACCTAGGAACACCCAGGAGTCCCCACAGGGTTCTCCATGTCAACAGGTTAAAACCATATGTGGACAGGGCAGACATGGGCTTGCTCATGGCTACTGATGAAGGGCAGGAGGAAGAGAGTGACCCACTCCCTGACCTGCTCTCACAGAACCCTGACGATGGGTCAGTAGATGGTGTAGCCTTGGCAGGCAGCCTCACTACCCAGCAACAAACTGATTGTAGACAGGTTCTCAATCAGTTTAGACACATGTTTTCACTGACACCCAGTCAGACCACCTGGTGCACTCATGAAGTGGACACTGGGGACAGTCTGCCTATTAAAAATAAGATTTATAGGCAACCTGACCATGTCAGGGACTGTATCAGGACTGAAGTCCAGAAAATGTTGGAATTGGGAGTTATTGAACCCTCAGATAGCCCTTGGGCTAGTCCAGTGGTCCTTGTGCCAAAACCTCACACCAGTGGTGGAAAAAGAGAGATGAGGTTTTGTGTGGACTACAGGGGTCTCAATGCAGTCACTAGGACTGATGCCCATCCAATACCAAGGGCAGATGAGCTCATAGATACTTTGGCCTCAGCCAAATATCTCAGCACATTTGACTTGACAGCTGGCTACTGGCAGATTAGACTAGCTGATACTGCAAATCCCAAAACAGCATTCTCAACCCCTAGTGGGCATTATCAATTTGTGGTAATGCCCTTTGGTCTGAAGAATGCACCTGCCACTTTCCAGAGGTTGGTGAATACCGTTCTCACAGGTCTAGAAGCCTATAGTGCAGCATATCTAGATGATATTGCTGTCTTTAGCTCCACCTGGGAGGATCACCTGGTCCACCTCAGGAATGTTTTACAGGCCCTGCAAAAGGCAGGCCTGACTATCAAGGCCACTAAGTGCCAGATAGGGCAGAGTCAGGTTGTGTACCTGGGCCACCTTGTGGGTGGAGGCCAGTTTCAACCTTTGCAGAGCAAGATCCAGACCATCATGGACTGGACTGCTCCCACTACCCAGACTCAGGTGAGAGCCTTCTTAGGCCTGACTGGGTACTATAGGAGATTTGTCAAGGGGTATGGATCAATAGTGACACCCCTGAATGACTTAACTTCTAAGAAAATGCCCAAAAGGTTCAGTGGACAGTTAGCTGTCAAAAGGCATTTGATGACCTGAAGCAGGCCATGTGCACTGCTCCCATTCTACAGAGTCCTGATTACTCCAAGAAGTTCATTGTTCAAACTGATGCATCTGAATTGGGGGTAGGGGCTGTACTGTCACAATTGAATGAAGAAGGTCAGGATCAGCCAGTAGCTTTCATTAGCAGAAGGCTGACCCCTAGAGAGAAACGTTGGTCAGCCATAGAGAGGGAGGCCTTTGCTGTGGTCTGGGCTCTGAAGAAGTTGAGGCCATACTTGTTTGGTACACACTTCCTGGTTCAGACAGACCATAAGCCCCTCTTATGGCTAAAACAAATGAAGGGTGAAAACCCCAAACTGCTTAGGTGGTCAATTTCCCTACAGGGGATGGACTTTACAGTGGAACATAGACCTGGGAGTAACCATGCTAATGCAGATGGACTCTCTAGGTACTTCCACTTAGAACATGAAGACTTAACTGGGCAAGGTTAGTTTAATGTCCCTACGTTTGGGGGGTTGTGTAGGAGAGTAGGATCTGCTTCACATGGGTACCCCCACTTTTTGCTGATGCTTCACTGTTTTTCGACATTAGTCTGGCTGGGGCCCTGCTAATCAGAACCCCAGCCTAGCTGCTTCCTCTCTAAAATGGTTTCCATGTGCCTTAGGCACATCACTGATTGGAATCTGGAGTGCCCTTATAAGTCCCTAGTATATGGTATACTATGTACCAAGGGCATAGGTACCTCAGAGGCCTACCAGGGGCTGCAGCATGTATTATGCCACCCCTGGAAGGCTATCCAAACTGACACCACAGGTCTGCTACTGCAGCCTGGGTAAGGTGGTGCATGCACCCCTTACTGTGATATAGGTTACCTATATCACTAAATACATACACACATATAAACCTATAAGTCACTCCTAAGGCAGGCCTTATCAATCCTAAAGGCAGAGTGCATGGTTCCTATGTGAGAGGGTGCCCCTGCATGAGCAGGGCCCCTCTGCAGCGTTCGGAGACCCTTCTCTGATGCTGTTTGTAGTGCAGCCTGACCATATACTCTTAAGCGCATTATAACCTCGCGTTAAATGCTAACTTTGGAATGGCTGCACCTAAACATGTCGTGTTTGGTGTCAAACATCTTGGAATACTACCCCCCGCCAATTCTGGCGGCGGGGGTAGCATTCCACCCTTCTAGAGGGAAAGACATGTTAACTCTGGCTAGCCCGGTAACTTCTTTCCAAAGCCCTGGCATCACAAAATGGATGCTGCTGCCACAGACACGAGTCTGGCCTCCTGCTGCTGGACGAAACTCCGGCAGGGGAGGCCTGGACAATAGGTTTCCTGTCCCAGGGAGGCGTGACCACCTCCCCAGACAGGATAATGTGTATTGGGGCTGGGCGGGAGCACTTTCGGGTGCTTTGAAGTCCTGCACTGGGGGCACACTTGGTGTCCCTGTGCATACCCCAGTTCAAACCGGATCAGGGGCTTGCAGCCCCTGCTTTGGCGCGAACTGGACAAAGGGAAAGGGGTGTAGCCACCCCTCTGCCCTGACCCACCCATAGGTGGGGCCACAGAGTAGTCCAACCCCTAAACTTAGTATAAGTATAGGAACCCAGTCCTTAGGACTTTAGATTATCCCTGGACGAAACTCTGAAACAGAATCCTGGACCTTCGACGCTCTACTCAAGATTAGAGGACAGAAGAATCTCCCTTGGGGTCAAGGAATGACTCCCCTGCTTGGCAGGCACCAAAGACGCATCTGTCCGGTCTGCAATTCTGAAGCTCCTGTCGGACGCCGAAGTCTTCGCATCACCAGAGGTGGATTCTCAGACTTCCCCGAGGCTACCCTGAGTCCCCAGCAAAGCTGAGGCCCGTAGCTATCGTGGGTGACGTGAGACCGTGACCCCTGGACACCGAGCACATTTGCAAGTGCATCCTCTTCTGGGTCTCCCACGAAGTCGTGCTTTGGGCTCCGAGTAGCCCTAGCCTCCAGCACCAACTGCACCGAAGATCACTGGCCTCCACTCCACGAGTGTCCTGTGAGCCAGATCCACGTGCGACGTCTCGAGGCTCCTTTGCGGTCGCTAGCCCGTTGGCTAGTAGCCCTTAACGAAGGCCAATCTTTTTCTTCTTAGGCATCCTGGTTGCTCCAGGCCTGCTCTCACTTACCCTCGCTGGGTGAGTTCCTCAGACCTTGCTGGTCTGCACCATCGACGATCTTCATCTTCACCGAGACTTGCCGTTGCCAAGGCTTGTTGGGTCCAATCCGGTCGCCGATACCTCAGCACTCGACAAACATCGTGTACCAGCCTGAATCCTGCTCCTGGTTGCCGACAACGCCTCCTGGCTGAAGAGTCAAGACGACTGTCAACGCACCTGAAGCACTCGACATCGGTGGGCATCTGTCCATCGCCTTCCTGGTCACTGGCTAGTGACCCAGACTCTGTCCCCTCTGCTTTCAGGTTCTTCAGATCTCCGATCCAGTCTTGGATCCACCCGGACACTTTCCACTTGGTCGCCAGCAGCACTTTGCAGCAGATCGCCATTCAAATCGACGACGAAACCCGACCCCGAAAGGCACCTATGCACCCGGCTTCCTGGGTGAGGTAACACGAGTACTCCGGTGCTCCCGTGGGTAGAGACTCTTCAAAGTACTAGTTCTCAAAGGGTTTGCTCCAAGTCCTCCTTTAAGTGTCCCTTTTCTTTAATTTCCTGATCGCGACTTTCTCCATAGAAGTCAACGGCGTATCGCGGTTGTGTATTTACACTGCACGCGTCCCCCGTGGGTCCCGTGTGTCACTACCTTGGGTGGTTCCTTGTGGTCCAAGCACTTCTAGAGGCTCTAGGCCTAGTGTCTAGTTCAGTCGTGGTTCTAATACCACTTTATTGGTATATGGTTTGGTACGCCCCTAGGACTCAAACGTGTAATTGTGCTATTACTGTGTTTAAATAACTTCTAACTTATGTACTTCGAACTCTAGCCTCATAAAGAGACTAGAGGGGTGTGTTTAGCAATAAATACATATATTTTGAATATATACCTGGTGTGGTGCTCTTTCATTTGATCACTCAAGAGATTATAGACTGGTAAAACAAGCTGCTTTACATTCCTTCAAGACTTAGCCTGAAGGCTGCTCTCCATAGCTACCACTAGGATAGCTTTCAATAAGGTTGTCTTTAACCTATCTCCAATAAGGGGTTGTTTGGACTGGTGCAAGGTGCCCACTATAATTAGTGGACAGCATATACCAGGCCAACTTCTCACAATACCTTTTTTAGCTTTTATGTCATCAGTGCTTTTCCAAAAATGTATACCCCAAGAATAGTAATCTGAGCCCCTCAATCTGATGGGCTTTCTCTCTGGCAGTTGTGGGTTTGTGCAGGACGCTGAAAGTGTGATGTCAAGCACACTTCACGTGTCATTGTAGGGGCAGCAGGACTGCCACAAAGCAGCAAGTGCGATCTGTGTATTTTACTGCTTGAAACTAAAAAGTGATGAGAGAAAGTTTTGAATTATCATCAGCTACTAGTAATTAATGATTCTGGGCTGTATTCAGCCCATCATGTTTTTTACTCTCTCTACCACTCCGAACGGGGAGCAATCATATGCGCTTTGATGCCCTAGGACAATTATTCGTGCTTTATAAGTTGGTCATTCATTCATTCATATGCAAATCAGCCTTGGTCCTGCTCCAAATGCAGCAGTTCAGCCCGAATTGCCAGGCCATATTCCCCTGAATGGGAATACAAGCAGCCCATACTGTACTCAGCCTCATCTGGTGGGATTCATTAGTTTAGGTGCAGCTAGAGGTCTGAGTCCTATTGTAGAGTATGCTATGAGACCCAGGCATGTGGCTGACCAACTCTTTGTTTCAGTTTGACGCCCCAAGTGCAATGGGTATGCCGCCTGTTGGAAAACGAGGCAGCATCTGTGAGGCCTGCCAAATAACATGACTACATTTGTCCTTCACTGGGAACCAAACACCCAATTGTAGCGCCTGACTCTCAGAGGGTAGCGTTGCAGAGCAGTCTGAGGCTTACTCAAGGGAGGTGGTGTGGGCTAGTAATCGCCATTTGCAGGTGCGCAGAAATAACACTCAATAATTGATTGTCCAGTCTGTACTTTGCTTTATAAAAGTAAGAGTACATTTATTAAACACACACACTACTCAATACTATGCACCAATTTACAAATATACATAAGCTGTTGGAATTACTTTGTGACATTGCATTACATCTCCACCCCTCCCCAAACAGGGGTGGGGTCTAGTACCACCACTCCTATGTATGTACATCATCTTGCCCCCTAATGCTGTGTGTTGAACATAACCTGGAGCGAGGGCCCTGCGCACTGGGACCATCCCAGTGGCGACCCACCCCATTATCTCAACGACACATAACCCTGACTGAGCATCTCATATTGTCCATACAGTATGCACCCTTACATCTTCAGGGCTAACAGTCTGGGCTGTTCTTCACTTAAGCGCAGCAGCAAGAATACATGTTTAAACATCCCTTTAGAATGACAGTATTCATCACATTTGTGGGTCATTAGAATGCATTGCAATTACAGCCCATAAAGGCATCACAGATGAAATCACAGGATTACGCATATCCAGCCAGACACCCTAGCAGGAATGTCTGGCAACATAACCCCACTTCGCTTATGACATCACCTTACACATGTGACTTACAGTCCCTTTAAAAGAAATAACCCTGGCAACTACACTTCTCCTGCAGTTGCACCTCTTCACTTTAAAAGGAAACACAGGTAAAATCATAGGATTACATAAATACAGCCAGACCCCCTAGCAGGAAGGTCCAGCCACATAACCCCATTTAGCTTAACATCACCTTACACAAGCACTTCACAGTACACATGCAACTTTCAGTCCCTCTCAAAGAAATTACCTTAGTATATGCATTTCTGGTGCAATTACACCTCTTCACCTCCAGGGGATGCCCTTCTCTAAACATCCCCCAGCTCAGACCTTCATCCCTTGGTGCACTTTTCACAACACCCCCAGCTGTAGAACAAAAGTTCTAGCCTAGAAGGTGTTTAAATGCTGGCTGAGCCCTTGAGGGGTTATTCTTTTCAGTCCCCCAGAGACTGAGGGTGGGACTTTTCATCTTCGTGCTGGGAGAGACTGCGTTGCTCCTGCAGCTCCCCCGGCACCTTTGCATTCATGTGGTGGTGACCCTGTCCTCCTGGGGCCACCACAAACAGAGAAAAAGGCTGATTTCCCCTGCCGGCCGGTCCTGGCCTGCAGGGCATTATGGGGCGCTTCTCCGTTGGTGCAGTGAATACTTGATGAGCGGCTCTCCCGCTGTGCCGGGGAGAGCTGCGATCGCACTGGCAGCCTCCGCCGCATCCTTTCCCCGTTGGGGGGCCCGGTCCCACCCGGACCCCCAGGTGAGTGTAACGGCTCGGGGAGCACACCCCCGGCCGAACTGCCGCTTTTCAGGGGCCCGGTCCCACACGGGCCCCTGGGTGCAGGGTCTCGGCTCGGGGAGCCCACCCCCGGCCGCTTCCTTCTTCAGGGAGGTCCGGTCCCACCCGGGCCTCCCGCATTGTCCCCACGTTGGAGGGCAGCCCGGGGAGCCCACCCCGGCTGCCCCCGCCGGCTCCCCTATCGGCCAGCACTCTCGCGTGCTGCCACGGGAGCCGGCCTCTCTTGTCTGGTCTTCCCGCTCCGGCGGGCAGACACGCCGGATCCCGCTGTTCGGGCGGGGCCGCGGGGGAGCGACGGCACTCCCCCTTCCTTCCTCCTCTTCGGGGCCCGGAGATGGGGTCCCGGGCCCCCTTCGCCTCTTCAGGGGGGGCGTGTTGGCACCCCCCCGACTTCTCTCTTCTCGCCGGGGGCCAGGGTGGGCTCTGGTACCCCCGGTCACCATCGGGGCCCGGAGTTGGGGTCCCAGGCCCCTGGATACTTCACGGGGAGCACAACAGTGCTCCCCGGCTTGATTTCGGACCCGATGGGGGACGCGTGACGGCACGCCCCCCTCCTCCTCCTCTGCACCATCATTTTCACTGGGAGCGCGACAGCGCTCCCCGGCTTCGGCGGGGCCCAGAGTTGGGATCCCGGGCCCCTCTCCTCATTACCAGGGGGGCGCGACGGCGCTCCCCTGCCTCCGGTTTCGGCGGAGGCCAGGGTGGGCTCCTGGCACCCCGCGGGGGCATTTTTCACGGGGAGCGCAATGGCGCTCCCCGACTTTTCTTCTTTGGGGGGCAGCCCCCGGGACCTGACCCACCCCGGGGGCATTCTCTGAACCGGCGGCGGAGCCCCACGCGCTTCGCCGTCGGTTGGCCACAGGTCAAAGGTCGCCTACCTTCTGGGGGGCATATCTCAGCCCCCAGGGGTCCGATCTTCCTGCTTGTGGCCTCTTCTTGCTCCTGGTGGCGCTCCCCAGCCACTGGGAGCACTCTCCTTTGCCCTCGGGGTCTCTGAGAGGGGGGATTCAGCAGGGAGCTGTCTTCACTGGCTCCCTGCGCCAGCCTTTCGCCTGGCTCTCCTCCTGAGCCTCTCTTCTCCCTGCGCAGAGGCCCCTGCTTCTGCGCACTGGTCCTGGTCTCTTCTCCTGGCGCTGTTCAGGATCCTGGGGGCAGTCAGGGGGTTCCTCCTTCCAACTGTCCATTGCTCCAGGCTCCAGCACCTTCTGCCTCAACAGACCACACCCCAGAGAGAGCTCCTCTTCCTGTGCAAGTTCTTTTAAGAAGTTGGGGAGGGGGCTGGCAGGAAGTCTCTGTTTGCCCTATCACACAGCGACACATCACTTCCTCTGCCCCTGCTCCCTCCTTCCTGCCCAGGCCTCTGGGTTTGTTCAAAATGGCGTCGTCCAGGGTCTCCTGCCACATGGTCTCTGAAAGCCCCTCCCCCCCCAGAGCTGCCTTCCCCTTCGTGCAGCTTGGTGCCTGGCACCCAGTGACAGCTGCTGATGGATTAGCCTGCGGCTCCACCCATCTTCTCTCCTTGGAGGGAAGATCTTCGCTCTGGGAAGAAAGGTCATTAATCTAACCTGCCAGGGCCAGACCCCAGCCAGGTCCTGGTTATGAGCTGACTCAGAGAACTATAACATTTATGAATGACCCAAAAGCAGTACAACTATGACTTTGGACTCTGCAGAATACTTCTTCTCACACCCGTTACCGTGAACTTTAGTGCGTGTCTGGAATTTGTAGGCCTTAGGAAAGTAAAACTAGCCCATGTGCTCCTATCCCATAAGAGAATAATGGAATAAACACTGTAAAGCACACTGACTTTCCCTGGCATGTTTCTTCCCACCGTATAAAGCCCATTCCATGTCACCACCCAATTCTGCCTAATTCCTGTCACACCATTCACTTTGTATCTGCTCCTGGGCTGCGCACGCCAGGAATCTCCCCTGCGCAGCCCCTACACGTGTGCACACGCATGTACACAGGTGTCTGCATGTAACCAACCCGGTGCCCCTTAGTCCAGCTGCTGCGCTGCGGCCTAGTCAAGCTAGGGGGACACCAGTAAAATCCACATGCAGTCTCTTTCACCATGAGTTCACTGGGGGTGAGTCCCAACTTATGAGGCTCTCCCCAGGTATAAGCTCACCAAATAGGTGCTCAAAAAGCGAAAAATCCGGGCGGCCCAGAGTGTCAGAACCACCTTCTAACACCGCCCATACACGAGTCTTGTACTCGCAGTGCCTTAGGGCTCAAGCTGCACCTCACCGATGAGGACCAACAGCACAAAACCAGTCTTGTCTGTGTTCCCTTTATAGACACAAAGGGAGAGTAAGGGGACCTGACTTCAAGCACGACCTCCTATACTAACATACCAACACAACAGGTGCGTGAATCCATAGATTCACTCTATAGGACTCAATCTAAATTCATTCCAGACTCTATGGATTCAAGCACTTGTGTTTGTTTGTTTGTTCATTTGTGTAAAATGAAGTTAGCCTGGCAGTTCTGGCTGGACTGTTCCTATTGGAGCAGCACCACATCTGACTGGTTCCAGTCAGAAGTAGTATAACGGCAGATAAAATTATGGACTGGAACATGGCCAGAGCGAGTGCCAAACACTGACCATCAGACGCTTTCTACCTAATAGCTTTGTGTTGTAGGGCAACACTCTAAAGTACATCGGAAATGCCTTAGACATGGGTCCTATGTTTGCTGTACCACAGTACTCAAGCTGTACTTTCTCAGTGAGGTCCAGCATGGCCAAAACCTGTCTGGGACTGCATGTGTTACCATCAAGAGGGGACCTGGCCTCAGAGAATTTGCTCAGGGGTTGCTTGTGTTCCCATCGACAGGAGAACTGGCCTGGTATTTCAGGATATACTGTTCCTATTGGAACAGGACCAAGTCTGATTTGCATGTTGCTGGTCCCTGCCTGGAGTGGCATACTGGGCAGAAATTGATGGACTGGAATGTGCTTTGAGCAATTGCCACTGGCTAAATCTTTTGCAAGAATTCCACCTATCTTTGTGTTTCAGTGTGACACTGAGTGAGATGGATGTGCACACAAATCGGTCCACATTTGCTTTGCCACAGAACTCAAGCTGCACCTTGCTTATGAGGCCAACAAGGCTGAAACCAATCCCTGTTCTCTTGTGTTCCCATCTGTTCCTATTGGAGCGAAGGCATAGCTATTGATGGTGCAGCTGGTGCAGTAGCACCAGGGTCCAGATGGAGTTGAGAGCCCAGTCTGGCCTATAATGTCTGCAGTGATGTATAAGATTCCTCGCTGGGATAATTAATTGGATGTGCCTGTTGTGGGCCTTGCTCGGTGTCAAGGAGCGCTAAAAAGGCTCCAGGCAAGTAGTGGTGGGCATGCTCTCTGAAGATGTATTGGCGCGACCCACCGTTGCTCATTATAAAATTGAATTGGTTAACCACTGCATCAGTCATCCAAATACAAAGCAGCCTCAGCTTAATGTGCCACTGCGGAGGGCGATCGAAGTCCTTGACCTCCAGTTCCCCACCATGGCGGTCAAGAAGACCAATGTACTTGCAGAAGTCCTCCAGCTGGGGCAAACGTCCTCTGAGCCATTTTTGCCTTTCAATCAGGCACATACGGACACCTTGTTAGGAGCCTGGGCCATACCTTACTCTGGCCCCCAGTTAACCAACAGATTTTGTGACGCCCCCGCCCTGGCCCGAGTGTTGCTGCATTTTTATGCTTTATTATTGGCTGACCACTGCATCAGTCATCCAAATATAAAGCAGCCTCAACTCAAGCCAGTACAAGTGTAAAAGACACTGACTCGGGGCACTGCCAACGTACACGTGGTGTGTGTAGAGGTTGCTGGCTACTAGACTAGCCATCTCCTGCACCTGCCCTGAGCCTCTCGACCCCAGTTGTTACAGAATGCCTGGCCCTTCTTCTCCTCCCCAAGCCTGATGGGTGAAGCCACCATTTAATGACTGTGTCTACAAGTAGTGTCTTTGTCTAGGCATCCACCTAAATATCAACATTTCACAAAGGGGCTCTCATGATAGTTTTAAGACACTCTGGTGGACCTTTGCCACCCTGCACTTCTTATTCCAGCCAAACACTTTGCAGTTCAGTCGTTGGAGTGTGTTCGTGACCCCCACTCTTACCCGAAGTCCCATCAGAACATGATTGTCAGAGATATGTTTTTGGAGCACAACAGAAGCTCATGAGGAATGATGGAGTAGATCATTGTGATGATGATGTTCAGTGATGATGCTCAGTGAGGCAGCATTACCAGGCCACAAAATGTATAACCTTTTGCTATGTTTCTGCATCGTCAGGTTTTTTTTTTTGCCACAATATAAATTATATTAAAGAGCAAGTGATTGGTGAAAAAACATGTGCTTCCTGGTTTTCTTCGTTGAAAATGTTGTATATGGACTGCATAAAACCTTAATAAAAAGATTCATACAAAAAAAAACATGGGCTTCCTGGTAAAAACAGTTCTAGAAAGAAAAAAAATCTTATCTACTTAAAAGAAAATAAGAAATCCAACTATCTCACTTATGATGAGAAAAGCCCTCAGTCTCCTTTCAATAATGTACTCTTGTAAGTAATGAAAATACTTCATGCACACACTAGAACAGGGGTCTCCAAAACTTTCCATAGGGAGAGCTACTTCTGCTCAAGGAAAGTCCTCCCGAGCTACTAACAGATTGTATCTCTGTAAAATATGACCACATCTGTTTATGTTACACTATGACCACTGCAAGCAGGATTATCAGCAGTGACCACACAAGCATTCCATGCAAGGTTAACAGAAACAATGCTAGGGAAAAGCTTATCAATATTGAATATCCCCACCTGACTAGTGAAGTAACATTAAAAAAAATCATATGACTTCTCACACAAAGGACATAACCACAGCAATAAGTCTCCCTGACTCAGCTTGAAATATCATTCAACTATCAACTTTAAATGTGTTTAGGAATCGCAACCTTTTGTCTTCATCAGCTATCAGTTTAAAAAAAGCACATATTTGTCTACCACTTTTCATTTTGGGCAAAAAACTCAATTTCCCAGAAGGAAAACCTTTTCTGAAAAACAATGTTTGCCTTTTAAAATAGCAATTTTCAATTTTAGAAAATACACAGACCCCACACATCAGCTTTTAACTTTCGAGTACTCACATGTAGAAATGCCTCACATGGACAGATTCTGCTTTAAAAGCCCAGGTATCACAACAATAGGCCATGGATGCTCACCGTAACACCAAGGATGCCATTATACTAGGGGCACCATTGTGCCAAAGCTGGACACCATAACGACCATGATGCCCACCATATGTCCTAAATAGACATTATTTTGTGAGGGGAGCCACCATTATGTCAGGGATGGCTTAAAGTGGGCCAGTCATACAGATAATATGACAGTGATGGCTGCCAGTATGCCACAATTAGATCAATAATGCCCAAAATAGTCAAGAATGACCATTAGTAAGCAACTATAATGCTATGAACAGACACAATTGTGCCAGAGAGGAAACCCTTTTGACAGGGGCTTGAATACACTTTTGGCGGTCCTTGAACCAGGCGTAGTGTCCAGGGAGCAACACTGTTTATTAAGGAGGGACACATCGTCACACAGACACACACATAAATTAATGCACATGTGGCTCTTACTTTTCCCTGCTCTGGATCCATACCATGCTATCCTCAGCTCTTGGGCTGATCATGCACCCAACTAAAACGTTTTCACACTGGCTCCTGCAGTCATAGACGTCTGTGGGTCAGCCCTGGGTAGTACTCAGGCAACTGCTAGCTCTCTTCTTTCATGGTCCATTGTTTACACACATTGTGTGACTAATAAAGCATGGTCAACGACATGGCCAATCTCCTCGTGACTTGGCTAGATTGAGATTAGATGAAGGTGGTTAGGTGGTAGACCCCATAGGCCAACACAGTGTGTGTTTGAGTGCTTTTATGAGGTGCTGCCATTGGATTGGCTGGCTGTCACTCAGAGGGTGTTGCAATGAGCAGAGCACAGATTCTCTGAAAGAGATATTGGGCTTGATGTCACCTCTGAGAGCCACTCTAAGGGTGCTGGCGAGTTACAATTAGCTCCAGCACAACTACTTGGAGACTCCTGTACTAGAATTATTAAACCTGTAACAATAAAAAAAAGTGCTAACCAAGTACTGACTAAAAGATTTATGGGGCGCTGTTTACAAATCACTAAAGCTTGGGGTGGAAGAAGTACTCCATTTCTGATAGAGACTTCTAGCTGCAGATTCCTCACCTTTTAAATATTCCTCCACTTGTCAGACTGGATCTGTAAACTATTCAGCAGTACCTTTGTGCACCATGAGGTGGCACCCTGTGGCTCTGCAATGATGGCGTTGCGCTCCGGAAATGATGTGTGGAGTCTATATAGGTGCCATTGCCATGCGCTGACGTCAGTTCCTTTCTTTCCGCGCCACCATATGTGGTTCCTCTCTTTGAGACCCTTTTACCTTGGAAGATTCTTCTAAACATAGTAAGGGAAATGCCACCTCCCAAAATTACAGGTTTTAAATCTTACAAGGACTGTCGCAAACAAATGTCTGTGACAGATCCTCAACGGGTCTGTCGTGGTGCTTGTGGCCGAGTCACGACCCCAAGGCCTGCAGTGATTGCGCATCGATGAATCCGAACACCATACGAGACCACTAGGCAAAACTGTACATCACCAAACACCAGAAGAGTAGTTGCTTCTGTTCTAAATGTTTCCGACACACACGATTCAGTGTTGCGTCTGTACGTCCTTTTAGGCGGCGTATTTTTGCAGCCCGAAATGCGCTGTGTGTGGCAGCGTCGTAGTGGCATCCGACCTCGGCACCTCAGTATGGCCGTTGTGGGTGACCCACAACGGCCATACTGAGGTGCCGAGGAAGCAACTATTCTTCTTGGAATCTCCCAGCCACATTGAGGCTGGGACGTAATTATAACCAGCCAGAAGGCTCAAAAGATTTTCCTGTATACATAAAGCCCTGAGGAAGTCGCGGGTCTCTTGTCCCGATCGACGAAACACGTGTTGGCTGGAGCGACAACAAGAGAACATTAAATCTACCTATATATGCCGTGCTTGTTTCCTTGCTATAAGTTATCAACTTAAAACACTGTTTGTATGTGTGCCAGGGCTTGATATGAACACTTGCCAAGTTGAATGACCCAGTCCTCATTATTTGCCACGGCTGATTGTATAACCCCCTTGACCACACAGTTAAACCTCTCCACCATACCATTCCCTGCAGGATTATACAATGACGTTGTTCTATGTTTAACTCCAATTCTTTCAAAATAAAGTATCACTTTATTAGACATAAAATGCACACCATTATCACTCGCTACGGTGACAGGAATCCCCTCAGATGTGGAAACTTGATCAAGAAATTCCAAAACGGAATCAGTATCAGCTTTTTCCACAACCTTTATAACCGACCACTTAGAAAACAAATCCAACCAACCAAAAACTAACTTTTGTGGAGACCCAATAGATCCCAAAATATACACCGCAACCAATTCCCATGGATTCTGCTGGACGTGAACCACAAAACATAGGCGGTGTACAAGATTTCAAGATTTGTTTGCCTTATTATATTTAAGACACTGTCTAACAAACCTTTCCACAGACACGTCCATACCAGGCCACCAGATAAATCCTTTACAGCAGATTTGGTCCTGGCTGTACCAAAATGTCCCTCATATCCCATGGTAATGACAACCTATCATAAAGCCTGCGGAGAAACTACTGTCTCACCTCTCAACAATGTATCATTGTTCTCCGTCAGTTCAGCTCTGACCTCCCAGAAATGTCATACAGTTTCATCCATAACACTTTTCCTTGGCCCACCCCCATTTAAATAGTTCAACACCAACTGTAAAGTCTTGCCCTTCTTGCATTCCATTCATCCTCTCTCACAGCAGGAGTACCACAATCATGCACAAAAGCTACTTGGAATTCATTCCATCACTCAGCCTCACACTCTCCCTAATGTTTTGGCATTTTCGATCAAAAAAATCTTCCACAACATTATCATTCCCTGGCACATTAACAATTGGTAGTTGTAATCATGCATGTGCATGGACAACCAGGCAATCTTTGCTGAAGCATTCACTGAACCATCTGTTGTTAACAGTTTAACAAGGGGTTTCTGATCACAGCATAAAGTACAAGATTTTACTCCCACAAAAGCCCTAAAATGATTTAAGGCCCACGCACAAGCTAATGCTTCACACTCAATGATCGGATACTTTTCTTCAGTCGGAGACAATGATCTAGAAGCATAGGCAATTACTCATTCCCTGTTATCTTCATCCTTCTGAGAAAGAACAGCACCTAACACTTTGCTGCTAGCATCTGTAGTTATAATACGAACCGCATTTGGATTAAAACACATTAAGGGAGACGCTATGCAAAATTAGTTTTAGTAGTGCAAAAGTCATCCTTACAATGCTGTGTCCTCTTAAATTTGTTTCTGCATTTTGATAACTGTCTCAAATGGTATGTTTTTTTGTGCAAATTTAGGGATATACTTAGAACAATATTCTTAAACAAATTCTTAAACAATCTCATAAAGGAGAGGACATCATCTCTACATGTAGGTGCAGATGCTTCCTCAAAAGCTTTAATGAGAGCTGGTTTCGGTTTGACTCCACCTTCACCAATAACATGACGTAGGTAAACAACACTATTTTCTGCAAATTAACATTTTTCAAATTCTGCCATTTGACCCTTTAAATGCATAAATTTTAAAACCTTTTCCAGTCCTACATCATATTCTTGTCTAGTTTTTCCAAAAATCAAGATGTCATCTTGGAAAAACATCACACCATTTTCTTTACTGAAAAAATTGAACATCAAACGTTGAAACACTGCAACCTCTGACATGAATCCGAACGGCATGTAAATAAATGGGAAATACCCCTCTCGCGTGACAAACGTAGGTCCTGCCAGCTCCCCTCATGCTGCCAGCCCCGCCAGACATCAGACTCCTCTTCAGGCTTCCAGTGCCCCAGCCCGCCTCGCCGTTTTCCAGGCACTGTTTTATTCTCACTTTGTCCGCTTCCCGCCTCCCCAGCGCCCCTCTCTTAGACCTATTTAATGAAGGCCGCAACACGACTGTGCAGCCAGAGCGCCAAAGGCAAGCCCGTCTGTGCCCGTCCATGCCTGGACCATGCCCAGCTCCAGGAACCCTGGCCCTCCGGACTCCCACAGGTACTCCAAACTTTGTGCCCTGGACCCTGGATGCAACAACAACTGCTGCCTTGCATCTCCTTGCTCCACAGTAGGACCATTCACCTGCCTCTGCTGCTGGTTCACCTCCATTCCGGCACCAAACGCCCCTGCAAAAACCTGCATCACGCCCTCCCCGCCGGCTGCTGCTTCTACGAACCACTCCGGTGCCTCCAGATCAACACCAGATGGCTCTGCAAACACACCACCGATGTCTGGGACACCATCTCCACCCTCGCCACCGATGTGACCTTCATCACAGAGACTTGGCTCACCTCCGCATCGGCCCTTGACATTGCCATCGCCACACCAGCCGGCTACAAGATGAAACACCGAGACCGCACCAACAGACACGGAGGTGGCATCGCCATCATATAGAAGGAATCAATCATCTACACCACCACCACCACCAATGACAAAACCATGCCGATCATGGAACGCCTCAACTTCCAAGCTCCACACAGATGACAATACCACCATCAAAGGCACCCTCGCTTGCAGACCCCCAGGATCTCGAACCGGCCTCAGCAGCATCATCACAGAATTCATCACTGCACTTGCCATTAAATACCATCACTACATCTTCCTGGGAGACCTCAATTTCCTCCTGGACGACCCCACAGACACAAACTCCACTGCTCTCCTGAAATGATTGGACAACATCGGCCTCACGCAGCTGGTCTCAGACCCCAAGCATAGAGCAGGACACACGCTAGAACCCATCTTCACACCCAGCAACAGAATCAGATACAGCCACACCACGGAACTCACCTGGTCCGATCAAGACTTCGTCCACTTCACCATCGCTGGACCACCCCCAACCACCACAGTGCCCCTTTCTGCAGCTAGGCCAAAGTCACTCAGCACCAATGGACCGATGCCCTGAGCCTCACCCAGCCTGACATCTCCACCAACCTGAATCGAGCAGAAGAGAACTTCAACAACTGGATCACCTGCGCCGCCAACCGAGTCGCCCCCACCAAACCATAGAAATCACACAGACCCACTAAATGATCCAACTGGTACACCCCAGAACTCAGCATGCTCAAGCACAAATGCAAACACCTAGAAAGAAGATGGTCTAAAAGCAACACCGATCAAGCCACCTTCAAGTCGGCCCTCAACACCTACCACCACCAACTCAGAGACACGAAAAGGGAGGCCCTGGCAAACCGCATCAAGGCCAGTGCCATTCAGACCAAGGAACTCTTCACCATTGCCAGAGAGTTCACCTGCCCATCTGCCACCAAGAACTCTATCCCCACCGCACAGAAACTCTGCGACGCTCTAGCAGAACACTTCCACAACAAGACAGCCACCATATACAGAAACTTCGATCCCCAACCCACCGATCTCCTCAGCCTCCCCATATCCACGAGGACTGCCAGCAACCACCTGCTCAATGCATGGGAACAGCTCAGCACACAGACCACTACGGCCCTAAGGAACTCTATCCACTTGAGAGCACCCTTCGATCCATGATCCCACTGACTCTTCAACCTCGTAAGCGAAGAAATCAGCCACCAGCTCACCACCATCCTCAACGACTCCATTGCCACAGCCACCTTTCCCGATGCCTGGAAACCCTCAGAAGTCAGACCCCTCCTCAAGAAACCTTCAGCAGACCACAGAAATCTCCAGAACTACTGCTCCATCTCGCCAAAGTCCTGGAGAAAGCTATCAACCTCCAAGTCACGCAACATCTGGAGAGAAACAACCTGCTAGACCCCTCCCAATCAGGATTCAGAGCCAACCACAGCACCAAGACAGCCCTGATTGCGTGACAGACAACATCTGCATCCTACTTGACAAAGGAAAATCTGCCACCCTGATCCTCCTAGACCTCTCCACAGCCTCCCACCACACCATCTCCCACCACACACTCATCAAGTGACTACACCAAATTGAAATCAAAGACGACGCCATTAGATGGATGGCATCTTTCCTCACAGGGCACACCCAAATTCATCTCCCCCTTTCACCTCACAACCCAAATGCACCATCTGCAGCATCCTTCAAGGTTCGTCTCTCAGTCCTACCCTCTTCAACATCTACATGACGCCGCTAGCAGATATCGCCAGAGCCCATGACATCAACATCATTGACTGGGAATGAATGTCTGAAAAGTTTCAGCGCTCCATCCATCATCTCCTTGTGTTTGCATCAACATAATTTCCTACACTGATGACACTCAGCTCATCCTCCTGCTCTCAGCAGATCCCACCACCACGAAATCCAACATCCACAACTGTATGAAAAATTCTCCGCCTGGATGAAGGACAACAGCCTGAGACTCAACAAGGACAAAACCGAAGTGCTGATCTTCGGCAGCCACACCTCCTCAAAGAACAACACCTGGTGGCCATCAGAACTTGGACTTCCCCCCACACCCAAAGGCCTCGCCTGGAACCTCAGCATCATCCTGGATAACGAACATTCCATGAAATGACAGGTCAACTCCATCTCCTCAGCCTGTTTCCATGCTCTCCACATGCGCCACAGAATCTTCAAATGACTCCCCATCAGCACCAGAAAAACAGTGAGGCAGGCCCTCATCTCCAGCCGTGTTGACTACGGTAACGCACTCTATGCAGGCACCACCAGCAAACTCATGAGAAAACTCCAGACAATACAGAATGCAGCATCCAGACTGATTCTCAACCTGCCGAAAAGGACCCACATCATCCAGCACCTGAGAGGCCTCCACTGGCTCCTCATCCAAAAGAGATGCCAGTTCAAGCAATTGACCCATGCCTACAAAGCCCTCCACGACCAGGGACCTGCATACATAAACTACCGCCTGAACTTCCACCAACCAACCAGAAACCTCAGTACTGCCCACCTCGCCCTCGCACAGACCCTGCGCATCCACCGCCACCGCTCAGGAGGATGCTCCTTCTCCCACCTCTCTGCAAAGTCCTGGATCGCCCTCCACCTCTGAGAATCACCCACTCTGACAGACTTCAGGAGGAAACTCAAGACCTGGTTTTTCGATTGAATCCCGCAGCCCAACACCAGGACTCCCTCATGGGTAATAAGCTGCGCTATACAAGTACCTGATTGATTGATTGAACCGTAGTATATTTCTTGGATTCTGGGGATAAGTAAATGTGATGGAAGGCTGACTATAAGTCAAGAGTTGAACACCACTTAGCATTCCCAACACATCACCATTTCGTTTATTTTAGGTAAGGGAATTGATCAACAATAATGTTGTTATTAAGGTGGTGCAGGCCAACACACAACCTGATTTTACTTTTCTTACACCTGGCGATAACTAGAGGGGAAACCCAATCAGAAGCACAGGCTGGTTCAATGCACTCCCAGTAAAACCAGCCTTTCCAACTCTATAGAAACTTCATCAATCAATCAATCAATCAATCAAGCATTTGTATAGCGCGCTACTCACCCGGAGGGTCTCAAGGCGCTTGGGGGAGGGGGGTCCGCTACTGTTCGAACAGCCAGGTCTTGAGTTGCTTCCTGAAGGAGAGGTGGTCTTGGGTAAGGCGGAGGTGGATGGGTAGGGAGTTCCACGTCTTGGCAGCCAGAACCATCAAGAACCATGAAAGGTATTCTTCTCACTTCATGGATCCTGGATTTTGTGTTGTCCTTCACGAGAATTATATGTTCAAAACCTATTAAATTACCTAGATTCTCACTAAACACATCAGAAAGTCTACTTAGCATATAATTTCCTACTTGAACACCATCATCCACCACCAGCACCTGATATTTACTGTTCGGATCAAACACTATATGCAAATTCTTCTGGTCAAACCACCCTAAAACCGGGGATACTTTTTTTGCCACATACAATTTTCCACATGTACACTTATTCTTAAATCTGAAAGTAAGCCAACGGAACCCAAGCATGTCTATTCGTTCATCACTGTACCCTTCGGATTTATATCAGGCATAAGAAGACATTCAGCGACTTTATCCACAAACTTATTCCTCCATAACACTTCATTAACAATAGTAAATGGTGAACCCAAGTCTGCAAATATTTTTAAAGGCACACCACCTATAGTCCTCAGACGTTCAGGTTTGTTTTTAATCATCTTACTGTCAATGTTCAGAACAAAATTGTTACACAAAGTTGCAACACTAGTGCCACTAACACTCTCACATTGAACAGGCTTCCCCAATTTGCTATTCATGTATTCACAAACCCACTTGATATCACTCTTTTTCTTCCTGCATACTTTCGCAAAGTGTGCAACAATGCACAATTGCTACATTTTTGTTTGGCAGCAGGGCAATTCTTGCTAAAAGCCAAATGTTCTTTACTGTCAAAATGATAACCTCTTGACTGATCATTGAACTTCCTCCTTTCTTTCCCTGTCGAGATTCTATTATTCCTCTTCAACTGAAGTTTACAAATGTTATCACTTTCTTTCACTTCCTGTTTGAGAACCACAGCACATCTGCTCGAAATTTCAGCCGTACTCACTATAGCTAGTACATCATCCAACAGAGTATCTCCAATTACCCACAGACGCTCCTAAATAGCAGGATTCCTAGCATGCATTACTAATTGATCCCATTTGAGATCATCCTGCAAAAGACCAAATTTACAAGCAATCACAAGTTTTTTAAAATCAGCAATATAATCATCACCAGGTTCTTCCTTCCCTTGTTTATGCTGGAAACATTTAAACCTGGTTATGCCAGTGCAAACTTTGGGTTTAAAATATATATCTAAATCATGGATAGCTGCATTGAAAACATTAACATCCCCCGCAACAGTAGCTTTCGACATTTGAGAATACTCTTTCCAGCCATGAGGTCCAAGAGAATGCAATAATATTATTTTCTTTTGTTCAGCAGACATAGAACTTGGTTCATCCACAGCAGCCATGTAATTTAAAAATACTCTTTCCACTGCCCCCATTTTAAAGTAGGCTCAGAACCAGATGTCCAGAATGGTTGGGGAGGACTGATGGTAAAATTCTGTGTACACATCTTTTTTAATTGTGGTCTGTCCTTTCTTCACCACAAGGTCTACCACAATCCAAAGTGGTATGGCTGCACCATGATGCTATATCAGGTAAAGATATAATGGGGTCAGGTTGTTCAGCCAAAACAATATTAATGTGGTGGTCCTATAACAATTTGAATCCAAACACAAATGACCACACCTTGATAAACCTCACCTTAACAGGATTTGTGCAAAGGAAATCAACTAATCCTGATGGAAAAAATAAGTGGCCAGGAGCGTAGTGATCATTGACTAAAGGTGTCATCGAGCGAAAGCAAGTCAACGACTGCAATGTTGCTGTAGTAGACAATATTAGGAAGAATTGACTCCTTCTAAGATGATGCTACTCAAGGTCACGCTGCATGACCTCATGCAATGATGTCAGAAGCACCAAGTTAGAATTACCTCCACACGTCAGCATCTGCAAAATCCTGCAATCATGAGCACAGCCCTGTTTGAATCCTGTGCCGTGAGCTGAAAGAAACAGATACATTGCCACTGCTGCGTGCAAACAGTAAGCAAAATTTAATGGAAGAAACCATAAAAATTAGCATCAACATAACGTAAAATTGGGCTGTGAGTCAAAAATCCATAGACACCACTGCATAGGCAAACGCGGTAATAGTAGAAATCTTTCAGCGTGGGTCCCTCTTCGGGTCAACAGCTCGTTGCCACTCGTTGCAAGGATTAAACTGGCCATGTTGAGTATCTACATTTACAAGTAAACCTAAAGAAAAATTCAGCAGCAGGGCAGCGCACATCTTCCACCTTCACAAGCTTCCTACCTCTGACCTCATATGAAATCCCAGTGCATCACACCCCATTATTACTGTAGGAAAGTGGGGTATTATGTAGTGAGGCTGGTTAGGCTTCACTATGCAATATCTTCATGTTACCCCAAATAGGTCCTTTGGATTCACACTAAAAAATTCCTAGCTCAGTCCTGGTAGTGTGGCACGGAGCAGTCAGGCTTTACTGGACTTTATTGTGTTTAGCATTTCAGAGTACCAACATGGACGATAAGTAATTGACACGAAAGAAATCCGACACCAATTTATAACAATAGAGCAGATTGTTATATAATTTTAGAGACCAAAATGAAGAGAATCGGATGAGTATAACCAGAGTTATGAATTTTTAAAGGAAAAATAAATCAGTACATTTAACTCTTGCAAAGAGATAACATTGCAGTCAATGGGAAAACAAACTAATGGAACGAGGTCACTTGCAGGTCGATTCCAGTGGAAATCACTGGGGGGTAAGGTGATGTGGGTACCAGGACCAGGCTCCGACAGTCAGTTGAATTTTAATTGGCTCGTAGGTCCTGGGTGCAGTATTGTCCTGGCTGTCCCTGATGCTGAATGTGAGAGCCGTGGGTGCCAATTTTGCTGCTTGGACGGTGAGGGTGAGGAAAGGGATGCAAACTCTCAACAGCAAAGTCACTGAGGCAGCTGGCTGAGGATGCTGCAGGATTCCCTCGAGGTGCAGCATTGAACAAAGGTATTAGTAACCCGATTGGTCACCAACAAGCTATGGCAGTAGCAAGCACAGCTTACAGTTACTTCGACGTCCTGGAGTCCGGGGGAAAATAGTAGCCTCCTGAAACTTGTGGGAGGTCAGAACTATGTTTCTCACAATGTACTAGAACATTTACTTTTGGGCGACCCCACAGTAGGCCCGATGGCCGGTGATTCTTTAGCTCTGGGACTGTGCTTTGCCTGCGGGCTCCAGGGGACAAGTACCTCTAATCCAAGGGAGTTCTGGAGTTGCCTTTGGCTTTCAGAATGGTTCTCCTTTCTTTTGGAACCGGTCTCTGGTCCAGGACAAGTCGCAGTCGTGCAGTTGCAGGGTGGTTGCCACAGGTGCAGGTTATTGCGCCTTTGCTTTGTGCAGGTACTGAAGTCGCAGACCCGGGTCTCTTCTTTGTCCTTGGTTGCAATTCAAGCTGGTCTGAGGTTCTGGTGCCAGGGGTGCCCCTTAAATCCTAGATTTAGGGATGTTAGGAGTGTGGGTGCAAGTAGCCAATGGGCCACTAACCGCAATGGCTAATGTGCCCCTGAGGTGACCACTTCCGGGAGAGTGTGCTGCCTTTTCTACCCAGAACCCTCTATTCTGCCACTTTTAAAAATTGCAAAACCCATCTTCGACTGTACAGACCAGGTAGCCCACCCTAAGGATGTGGCTAGCCTTCTGGGGGTGTATGCTTCCTGACCGCCTAATTTTCCCACTTGTCTGGGTGCAAATGTGCCTGTGGGCAGGGAGTGGGCTGTTTCCTCCTTTGGGAGGCAACCTGGTTGCATATCAAAGGCGGTGGGAGCTTCGAAGCTCACCGTCTTGATGCGGCATGTACACTGTCAAAAGCGACTGACATCAGGGTGAGAGTGGTGCCTATATATGCGCCGCACTTCGTTTCCGGAGCAGAACAGCGTCAGTTTGAAGCCGCAAGGCACCACTTTCCAGCGCGCAGAGGTACTGATTAAAAGTTTCCATATACAGTCTGACGCCTGGGGAATATTCACAGAGGTGAGGAATCTGCAGCTAAATAGAGTCTCTACCAGAAAGAGAGTTACCGAAGGTAAGTAGTTCGTTAAACAATGTAAAGGCAGTGAAGACCTCATGTGGGTTGCAGAGGCATGTTTAAAAGTAGGTTGTAGCTTACTAATATATGTAAAGAAGGCCAAAGCTACTCTTGACAATACATTATCCTATGGTGGATATTTAGACAAGTGCCCATGTTAAATACAGTGGTATAGACAAATTCTGTAAGTTGTACATGTTTATTACCAGAACTTCACTAAAGATGTTGAGGCATTGCAAATTATTGAATACTGTAGAATGTAGGTGATTTATCTCATTAAGCATGGATGTAAAGATGTATTCCATTGTGCCCATCTCAGGAATGTGTGTATTGTATTTGACTAAGCTACAGAGTGTTGTTCATAGGGCCGTCATGTTTTTACAGTGGCAAATGTATACCTATCAACCTGTCAACCTCTTGACTTAAAATTGCGGGGCATGTGAATTCTTTAAGAGGATAATTCCATGAAGGTGAAGAGAAAATTGTCCGCAGGAGTGGCGTGTTGAATTACTTCCAAGTCCACAAACCCTATAGGATGATGTCACATTTATTGTATGAGTTCATTAGTGATGTCATCAGGAATGTCATTTAACATGTCATGGGTGATGTAATATGTGAGATCGTAAGCAGTGCTTGGCGGGCTCATAAGTTATAGCTAGGTCAGTAAATTATAACTGATGAATTTCAGAGGTTGCTTGGTTTTTGAATATGCTAAGATGTTCTTAGCATACCCAACTATAATAACTGTAGTAATAATAATAATACAGACATTTGTAGAGCGCGACAGCTACCTCAAACAGAGGTGTCCCAGCAGTACACAGATGAAGAACCAAAAAGCCAAGCCCCGACCCACTATTCTGCCCTAAAGAGCCAGGTCTTTACCATTTTCCTAAAAAGGGGCTCTGTATCAATGTTGCGGAAGTCACCTTAGCAATTGTCTTTTATTATGAATATATATAGTCACTTCTTTCTTGGATATATAAATATAAATATATATATACATATACATGTGTATATATATGTATATATATATAAATGTACATACATACATATATGTACATACATATATATATGTACATACATGAAATCCCTATACCGAAAACAAGCAGGTATTAATAAACAGTATACAAGACAACGTATACTTCCAATTGATGAAGAAATTGCAATCAAATGATGATATAATTATCCGCCAATCTGACAAGGGTGGTAACGTGGTGTTGTGGCCACGGGAGTTGTACATGGATGAGGCAATGAAACAACTTAATGATAGGGACTGTTACAGACGCAGCACAATGTTAGCTGTTAAGGCATCGTGGAATACATTCTACACCAGTCTCCTGGCATGGAAAAGCGCAGGGTTGTTAACAACAGAGGAATTCAAGTTTCTCAAGAATGACCACCCTGTTATGCCTGTGGTGTACTTTATCCCAAAGATTCACAAAGACATGGCTAAACCGCCTGGAAGGCCGATAATATCAGCCTGCAACAGTCTTATGGAGAATGCGTGCAAATATATGGATTTCTACTTACAGGAATACGTGAAGGGACTTCCTTCCTTCCTTCATCCAGGACACTGGTGACCTGTTGAGAAAACTATCTGACATCGAATGGGATCCAGAATATTTGCTCATTTCGTTAGATGTCTCGTCCCTATATACGAGTATTCATCACAGGGACGGTTTGAAGGCAATTGAGCATTTTTTGAATACAAGGCCTATTTGTTTTTTCCAGCACAACAAAATGTTGCTGGCTATGATCACAATGTGCCTTGAAAATAACTTTTTCCTTTTCTAGAACCAGGTGTTCCAGCAGGTCAGGGGCGTGGCTATGGGGGCTTGTTTCTCCCCCAGTTACGCCTGTCTGCATATGGGACTGTGGGAGGAGCAAGTCCTCAGGCCCACATATGGTGAAATAATGTCTACCCATGTGATAAGGTTGTACAGATACATCGATGATTTGCTGATATTTTGGAGAGGCACGGAGGAAAGTGCTCTCCATTTTATTCAGCAAATTAATGAAAACAATCTTAACTTACACTTTACGGGCCAGGTTAGTAAGGAGTCTATTTGTTTTCTTGATGTTGAAATTACAGCCACACAAAATAGGTTACACACAAGGTTGTATAGAAAACCAACGGCTGGGAATACCCTCTTACATGCCGCCAGCCACCATCCTGCGCATCTGATCCGCAGCATCCCCTATGGGGAAATGCTGCGGATTCGGAGGATATGTAGCTCAGACTTGGACTGTCAAATTTCTCAGAAAGAGTGTCGAGAAAGGTTCCTGGCTAGGGGCTATTCTCCAGGTGAGATTGACAAAGCCATTGACAAAGCTAATAAAATGGGTAGATCCCAGGCTTTGGCTATTAGATCTAATGTTGACCAAGAATCTCTCTCACAGTTAACACAACCGTCTAGATTGATTCTCACTTACAGTAATCAACATAAAACAATACGCAGGATTGTCAACAAGAATTGGGCGTTGGTGAAAAATTATCCAGTTTTGGGTGCCAACTTGATTAAATCACCTAACATCACGTTTAGAAAGGCCCGCTCCATGAGCAATTCCTTAGTCAGAAGCAGTCCTGAAGTGAGAACCACAGATCCTGGCTAGATTCAAGCAAAGGGTTTATCAAATGTGCCACGTGTAAAGCCTGTAAACATGGAGTAAGTAAAACGGAGTACGTCACACCATTCAAAACAAAGCCCACTTGCATTGACAAAAAATTGACCTGTAAAACCGAATATGCAGTATATGTGCTGGAGTGTCCCTGTGGCCTGCGTTACGTAGGCAGTACGAAGTTGCAGGTCCACAAGAGGATACTCCAGCTCATCAGGGCAATCAACAATGGTGATGTGACGTACCCTGTTGCAAGACACTTTGAAGAGCACCACGCAAAGAAATCACAAGAGCTCAAATATTTTGTTGTGGACTCAGTCCCCCCTCTGAGAAGGGGAGGCGACCGTGAAGCCCTTCTAAGGAGACTTGAGACCAGATATATATTAGAGATGGATTGCAAAACACCTCAGGGTCTCAATTCCAGTGAGGATTTTCATACGTGTCTTTAATATTCTGGTTTTAAGCACACATGATAATGTTTAACTTGCCTCTGCCTCAGCATTGTTTTTAACCTCAATTTTATGTATTTTTTATGCACATTTGCACATAGGAACCTTCCATGGTACTTTAGGTGACACTTTAGTTTGCACTGTCACTTTATTACTATTAGGCATGGAGTATCAGTCTAGGCCCACTTGGGCTTAATTACTCAACCATCATATACGAGTCATTATTGGTAATGAGACTAGTCATACTTTTTGTAAACCTTTTTATGATTGGACCGCGCTGTTTTACACATGAAAAGTTTACATTTGTTTTACTTTTTAACATGCATTTTATCCAACACAATGGGTTTTAACAGTCTCGTAGTTCATTCTGGCATTTTTAACATGTGTTATATGTATTTATTTTAATACTTATTAATTTATTTATTTACATATTTATATCAAGTACTGTTTCAAATGCATTTTACCAGTCTCTCTTGTATTTAAACACCATAATATTATTGTGAGCGTTGAGAATTAGACCAACTTTTCCATGTCTATGAATTTTATAGGTCACGTTAATGAGCACTGCCACTTTAAAATGTTGAAGTCACTCCACCAGCGTGTCATGTGATCAAGGCCCCATGAGGGCTGAAACGCGTTATGGCGGTGGTGTAGGGCACTAAATAAATGAATTGCACCAAACTTTGGGTCCGCATCGTCTGTTCCTGCAAGGAGTGTTTCTGAGACGATACACGAGTCATACATATATATGTATATATATATATATATATAAAATTATATGTATATATATATATCCAAGTACGAAGCACTCCTTCCGGGAAGCCAGGACCCGTGGGAGGTGGCGCGCAACGCTGGCGGAGTAACCAGCAGTTTAATCCAAAATTAGAGCACAAGTACGCGCGCACTCAGGAAGCAGCCAGGCAAGTTACGATACCAAAATAGATTTATTCCATCATAAATCCATACGTGACACGTTTCGGCAGTCCTGCTGCCTTGATCACAACAAATTAATGCAGACAACATTGTGTTATTTAAGCAATACATGGAAATTAAGGTAGGACTACAGCCGTAGAACCTACCAAACAAATTGAATGGCGGCCATTTTGAAGTGGTAAAATATACATCAACAAGTGGGACTGTACAGCAAATAAATATATCACAGTTGAACCCTCGGGTTTATGCATTGTATTTGCAACATTCTACGCTAAATGCAATAGTAAGAGCTTGTTGTAAAAAAGAACTGAAAATATACAGTATATTGGTCAATAGTCCTGCACTCTTGTATCGACAAGTTGTCATAGATTACTGTTTAGGAACCAAACCATGATAATAGTGTAACGGTGCCACATTGTTGCAGACAAAGTGTCATAGAATGAGCTAACATTACCGTAACAAGCTACATAGGGCAAAACAGCTTGACAAAAGTACCGTTATTCTAGGCAAAGTGCCTGTTGCAGTCAAAGAAAAATGTCCTCTAGTATATTCTTGGCCAGAGTCCAAATGGAAAACAAATCCTCTGCAAAAGTAACTTGTGTTGTAACTGCATAGTAAATTCATTAGTGCAAAATAAAACCCAAATGGAAAAAGAAAAGAAGAAAGAAAAGACATTCTTATCTGGGATTGGCGAACCAGCCACATTTAAAGGATAAGGGTAGGGATCCCACAGATGAACAGCAAAGTTATCCGGGTCCCTTCCTTTCCTCCTGAAGAGAGAAAGAAGAGATAAATAGTTATAAAGATACATTGGATGTATAGGCAACTCAAATGTTATCACAATATAGAAAACAGACATTACAAGGGGACAGATGATATCAGGTAGCACAGTGCGTGCCATGTACAATCAATTGCTATGTAAATGTACTGTCATCTCTTCATCTATGTTGTGTCCCCCGGGGTAACGAGTCCCTAAGTCAATAATATGCTTGGACTCTCGTTTGCGTAACTGAAGTAACCTGTTACCACCTCGGAGATTAGCATGCACCTGTTCAATGGCGAAATATTTTAATTTCGAGTTGTCTGAATAGTGATGTGTTTCAAAATGACGTGCAATCGGGTAGTGTTGATCTTTATTAGTGATAGCCCGCATGTGTTCCATGATCCTCTTCTTTGCCATGTGCTTCGTACTACCCACATAGCGTAAGTTACAAGGACACACAAGCACATAGACAACGAAAGAGGAACTGCAAGTAATTAATTGATTTATGGGCACCTTCAGGCCTTTACAGGGATTGTCGTATTCTTTTATCATGGTACTGTTTTTACAAGCCTTGCAGTGACTGCATGGGTAGAAGCCTTTGAGATTCATGTTATTGTGTTGAGGTTTGGTGGTAATGTCATTATGCATGAGTGCATCCCTCAGATTCCGCCCCCTGCGATAGGTTATTCTAGGTCTAGTGGGAATGGATTTACCTATTATCGGGTCTTTAGACAATATTTCCCAATTTTTGGTAAGAATCTTTTGAACTTCCTTGGAATTGTTGTTATATGTCAGGATAACTCTAGTCATCCCTGTCTCATCATCAGAAGTTTGGAGAGAATCCTGCAGTAACGTGTCCCTGTCTTTCAGTTTCACCTTTTCAACGGCTTTATGTAAAACCCACCCAGAGTAACCTCTTTCAGAAAACCTGCTAAGCATGATTTTCTGTTCCGCAAGAAAGGGCTCCTCAGAGCTGCAGTTGCGCTTAGCTCTGAGGAGTTCCCCATAGGGGATACTCCATTTTAAATTTTCTGGGTGACTGCTCATGGCGTGTAAAAGACTGTTGCCAGCAGTCGATTTTCTGTAAAGTTCGGTGTGTATTTGATTATCCTTGATCACAACTTTGATATCTAAAAATTCCACAGAGCTGCTGCTGACGTTGCTGGTAAGGATGAGATTTTTATTGTTACAGTTAAGTTTGTTAATAAAATTGGTGACCTCTGTCTCGGTGCCCCTCCAGATCATGAACAGGTCATCAATGAACCGTAGCCATCTGATGACCTGTTCAAAATCCTTCGTCAAATTGGGGTCATTCCTGATGTCATCCTCCCATGCCCCCAGGAAGAGATTTGCAAAACTGGGGGCAAAACAAGTCCCCATAGCGGTGCCAAGGGTCTGTCTGTAAATGTCGCCATTGAAAAGGAAGTAGTTGTTAGTGAGGCAATAACGAATCATATCAACAAGCATTTTCGTGTGTTCTAAAAACCGTATGGGACGTTGATTGAGATATTTCTGGCAGGCCTGTATCCCTTCCTCATGATCAATTATCGTGTATAGTGAATTGACGTCCATGGTGACCAGAAGAAAATCTGGTTGCCACTGGATATCTCTGATTTTAGTGAGGAAGTCTTTCGTTTCTCTGACGTGTGAAGGTGAGGTGGACACTTTGTCGATGAGAAAGTGATCAACATATCTGGAGAAATTCTCCAGTGCACTATCTCTAGAAGAGACTATAGGTCTCCCTGGGGGATTCTGGGCATTTTTATTAACTTTAGGGAGAAGATAGAGGACAGGTAGTTTGGGGAAATCACGCTTGAGAAAACAGTATTCCTCCCAAATTAACAATCCCTGGTCTCTCCAATCTGTGAGTAATCTCCAAATACCAGTGACACTGTTGGTATAATCATCTTTGGTACTCTTCATGTAAAATCTGGAGTCACTTAATTGGCGCATAGCCTCAGTAACATGCATGGTTCTACTAAGAATCACAACGTTCCCGCCCTTGTCAGCAGGTCTGATCACTATAGTGTCATCAGCGGCCAAATCTTTTATGATATTTTTCTGAGCTGTAGTAAGGTTGTATGTTTTGGGTTCAGTTCTTTTAAACCACATACGTTGACGAAATCTCAGTAATTGGCTCGTTACCATATCTTGAAAAGTATCGATATTATCATGTGGCATGGTCGGGAGAAATGTGGATTGTGGTTTGAATTTAGAGTTAGCGGCTCTATCATAAGTGATCTCTAGGTCATCCAAAATTTCACATACATTGCTGTAATTGCTCCCACTACCACCCTCCAGATCATGCATGGTTAACAATGTATCACTGTCACTGATATTAAGTTCTCCACTGACATCAGATCTTTGTGTGATGTTGGTCATTGCTTTGTTTTCGGGCTTGAGATGATGCCACTTCTGCAATTTGAGTTTACGACAAAATTAAAAAATGTCAATGCGTGTATTTACATAGTCTAGTGGGAACGTCGGACAAAAGGATAGTCCCAGATAAAGTGTTCTCTTTTCCAGATCATTTAAGGGTCTATTCGTGAGGTTGATAATAGTTTGATTTACCTGTATGTCATCCATTACAGGGCTTCTCTTGAGCGACTCAGTGAATTTCCCATGCGCTCCTTGTTTGCACCTCTTCCATCTCCTTTGTTGGTCACGTTTCCTCCTCTTGCATTGGCGCCCCTTCCTCTTCCTCTTCCCCGTTGGCTTGGGTTCTTGGCTTTGGGTTTCGGGGTTGCTCGTGTTGTTTGTCGGACCCGGCGAAGGAGCCGATATTCGTCCAAAAAAGTCTTCGGGCGTATGTCAGTTTCGCTGCCTGATGTAGAGCTTCCAGAGGCTAATGATGTAGTAGGTGTCTCTGTATCTGCTTCACTGGATGTATCCCTGTTGGTTTCAGGTGTATGCTCTGTTACCATTTGTTGACTGGTATTGGCGTTGTTGGTTTCATACATGTGATCATATTTTTTGCTGTAAGTTAGTATTCTACCAGGCTCGTAATCAACGCAATCACGATGCAGTTTCCTCTGTTTTCTGCGTTGTATGTCCTCTTCATAACTTTTAAGTCTTGTTTTCATTTCACTCATGAATTTGCTGATTGTATCTTGTTCATTACTTCTTTGGATTTCCTCCTGCAGCCGCTTGATCTCATTAATGGTTATTTCCCTGTCCTGTATGGCATATTTAACCAGGATTTCCATCATTGTTTTTGAACTGTGAGCAGAATTAGCTGCCCACTCTTCAAGCATACCTGGGTTCGGTGATTCGTACGATGGGGTTATATAGATTCTCAACCCTCTCGGTACCATATCTTTTGTGATGTAATCTTGCAGGGAGGTGGCTTCCCACCATTTGGAAATTTCAGTTTTTTGTAATTTCTTTAATTTTCTAAGAAGATCCAGCACCGTGGAGGTGCGTGTGACTATTATTTCCGATTCCTTGTTTTTTCCTGGGGCTCTCGCAAATAAGGTTTGTGCCACAGCACGTCTGTCCGTGTCATCCTCCATTTATCAGGCTATGAAATGTTCAATGCCAATCCCATGAAAGGTATCAAATTGCCTGGTGTTCCCCTCGATAAAATATTGAGTTCCTCCTGCCGTCTGGAATTGAGGAATGTATTTATCTTGCTAGCGGTGGGTAAATACCCGCTTCCGTGTGAGTTACACTGTGGTGTACTTGTGTGGTCAGTACGTTGGTGTTGGTGTATATATATATATATATATATATATATATATATATATATATATATCTACAAGACATTGACAGGTATACATTTGCCACTGTAAAACACCTTTTGTCTGTTCTAAGCTAAGGTGGATGAACTTTTTTTGGGGACGTTTCGTGAAAATTTGTCAAACTGAGCCAAAGTTATTAGCAAACCAAAAAATGCTCTGTCTATGGAATAGCAGACCTAACTATAACTACCTACTGGCATATATATGTAAAGTGTGTCTGTATATTTGTATGTAAGAAAAAAATATATATATATGTGTGTGTGTGTGTGTGTGTGTGTATATATATATATATGTATATGTATGTGTGTGTTTATATGTTTGTATATATGTGTGTGTGTGTGTATATATATATATATTCACTGAAAAAACCAGAGGTTTCAGGGACGTTATAGTTAGGAATTAGCTTTAAAAAACCTTTAAAATTCACTGAAAAAACCATAGGTTTCAGGGACGTTATAGTTAGACATTTGCATTTAAAAAACCTTAGAAATTCACTGAAAAAAACACAGGTTTCAGGGACGTTATAGTTAGTTGGACATTTCATTCGTACAAAACCAGAGAAATTCGGCCGTAATAGTTAGTTGAGCTAACTATGACTCGCGCCCCCGCAATGCACTGCTGATGATGTCACATATTACATCACTCATGACATGGTCGGTGACATTACTGATGACATCACTGAGGACATCTCAAATGACATCACTGATGACATCACTGATTACATCATCCAGAGACTGGGTGATTTTTAAAAGTTTAAGAATGTTGATTATAGATACGCAAAGGTGTATTGAGGAATGAGTAGGTGTATGAGTGTCTGAATGGATGATTTAGTGGGTGCGTGACTGACTGTTTAATTGAGAGATTAAACGTGTCTCAGTGAATGCATGGGTGAATGACTAATCTGTGTGAATGTATGTATCAGTCTGTCAGTTGGTGTGTAAGTGGCTGCATGGGTTGGTGAGTAGCTACATGAGTGTCTATATGGGTTAATGATTGGTTGTCTGAATACCTGTATGGGTGCCTGAGTGTCTGTGTGGGAGGGTGGGGGGGTGTGACTCCCTCCATGGATGTGTGAGTGGGTGATTCAGTGGGTGTATGGGTTCATGAGTGCCTCTGCGAGGGGCTGTATGGGTGAGTGAGTATGCGTATGGCTGTGTTGGTAAGTGAATGGATGTCTCAGTGGTATATGTGTGAGTAACTACATATGTGAAAGGCAGTATATGTGAATGTTGGAGTGTATAAGTGACTATATGTGAGAGTGAGTGATTGTGAGAGTGGCTGTATGGATGAGTGTGTGCTTGTGTCGGTGATTGTATAAGAGAGTAAGTATGTGTTAGTATCTGTATGAATAAGTGAGGTGGTGTGTGTATAACTGTATTGGTGAGTAAATGGCAGTGTGATTGAGTCTTTGGATGACTGACTAGGTGTGTGAGTATCTCTAAGGATGTGTGGCAGTATGTAAGTGTCTGTATGGGTGTATGAGTGAATTTATCAAAGGCTGTATTGATGAGTGACTGTGTGTATGAGTGACTGTATAGGTGAGTGAGTGGATGTGTGTAGACCTATGAATCAGTTAGTGGGTATGTACTAACTGGTATTGGTGTGTCTATGGTTCCGAGAATGGTAGTCTGTATTTTAGAGTAGGTGTATGAAAGGTTATATTAGGGTGTGAGGAGGTGCGTCAGATATTAAGTGGATGATGTCATCAGTGATGTCATTTGAGATATCATCAGTGATGTCATCAGTGATGTCACTGACCATGTCATGAGTGATGTAATATGTGACATCATCAGCAGTGCATTGCTGGGGCGCGAGTTATAGTTAGCTCAACTAACTATAACGGCCAAATTTCTCTGGTTTTGTATGAGTGAAATGTCCAACTAACTATAACGTCCCTGAAACCTGTCGTTTTTCAGTGAATTTCTAAGGTTTTTTAAATGCTAATTTCTAACTATAACGTCCCTGAAACCTATGTTTTTTTCAGTGAATTTCAAAGGTTTTTTAAATGCTAATTCCTAACTATAACGTCCCTAAAACCTCTGTTTTTTTCAGTGAATTTCTAAGGTTTTTTAAATGCTAATTTCTAAATATGCCTACATAGGTAGGACATGTGCAGAAATATGAAGAAAGGCACAGAAAGAAGCAAGAGAAGTGCAGAAAGAGGCAACAGAAGTCAAGAAAGAGGAAGAAAGGTGCAGAAAGAAGCAACAGAGGAGCAGAAAGAGGCCTAATTTGACTGTACCTTACAACAGACTCATACAAAGTACCCTAATCACGAATCCTTCTCCCAAGATGTCTTAAACCTCACTTTTCTCTTGAAGGTTCACTATTAATTGACTGCTCAGAATGTTAGGCCTACTCTACCAAATATAAAACAGCAATCCTAAGCATATCACTGTTGTAAGTCTGACCAAGTTTGTGAAGGTATGCATGCGTGTCTCTGCTTTTACCGAGTAACATGTTACATAAAAATAAACATAGAAATACTTGAATACCTGTGTTTCAAACAGCATACTCTGTAAATATGTGTACAAAAAGGTGTATGCATTTCTTTCTGCTCATAATACAGGGAAATGAGTATTCAATAGTATATTTGAGAAGCTCTATAACACCTATATACATAAGGCATGTCTGCCTGTGCAACTGAATGACAGAGCAGAACTGAGAACATTTAACCACCTATTGAAGAAGCTACCCACTTTTTAAGCTACCATCTTCAGATGCATAAAACATGTGAGAATACATATACAAGTAGACATATACCTCAGTCACAAGAGCACGCAGACCTTTAAACATGACAGCTTGCACTTCCCATTTGAGTACAGAAAGAGCCGAGAGAAGTATAGAAAGAAGCAAGAGATGTGCAGAAAGAAACAAAAGAAGTGCAGAAAGAAGGTACAGAGGTGCAGAAAGAGGCAAAAGGAGTGCAGAAAGAGGGAAGAGGGGTGCAGAAAGAGGTAAAAGGGGTGCAGAAAGAAGCAAGAGAGGTGCAGAAAGAAACAAAAGAAGTACAGAAAGCAGGAACATGTGCAGAAAGAGGCAAGAGGGGTGCAGAAAGAGGGAAGAGGAGTGCAGAAAGAGCCACAAGGGGTGCAGAAAGAAGCAAGAGAGGTACAGAAATAAGCAAGAGAAGTGCAGAAAGAAGTAACAGAGGTGCAGAAAGATGGATTAGGGGCAGAGAAAGAAGCAAGCAAAGAGCAGAAAGAAGCAACAGAGATGAAAAAAAGGGGGTAGAGGGGTGGAGAAAGAGGCAAGAGGGGTGCAGAAAGAAGCAAGAGAGGTGCAGAAAGAAACAAAATAAGTGCAGAAAGAAGCAATAGAGGTGCAGAAAGTGGCAAGAGGAGTGCAGAAAGAGGGAAGAGGGGTGCAGAAAGAAGCAAGACACGTGCAGAAAGAAACAAAAGAAGTACAGATAGAAGGAACAGAGGTGCAGAAAGAGGCAAGAGGGGTGCAGAAAGAGGCACGAGGGGTACAGAAAGAAGCAAGAGATGTGCAGCCAGAAACAAAAGAAGTGCAGAAAGAAGGAACAGAGGTGCAGAAAGAGGCAACAGGGGTGAAGAAAGCAGGTTAAGAATTTGGGGATGTGGCTAGACTCCAAGCTCTCCTTTGAGAGCCACACTAGAATGGTGGCAGGGAAGTGCTTTGGAATCTTACGGAAGACTCTAGATGTGCTCCCCATCGCAGCCAGGAAAACCCTAGTCCATGCGTTCGTAACCTCTCACCTGGACTATGGTAATGCTCTTTATCTAGGAGCAAGTAATAAATGTATGCACAGACTTCAATGCATTCAGAACACGGCGGCCCGCCTCGTCTTGATGCTGCCCAGAAGTTCTTCCTCCAGGAATGCCCTCTCAGCTCTCCATTGGCTACCACTGCAGGAGAGAATACTCTTTAAAGCTCTATGTATCAGTCATCGTATCCTGCAGGGGAAGGGGCCAAGCTACCTACACAATCTACTGACCCCCTATACTCCAACTCGGCATCTAAGATCATCAGGGACCAGTCGATTCATAATCCCCAGAGCAAGAAAAGCGAGAATGGGCGCTCGCTCTTTCAGCTACTTGGCCTCTAAACACTGGAATGCACTTCCTCTCTCACTACGCAATGAACCATCTGAGTCACTCTTTCGGAAGAAGTTAAAAACCTGGCTCTTCCGTAGTTAAGTTCCTTTCAGGGGCGCTGTTTTCCTACCCTTGCTCTTCCTGCCATTTCTGTGCCGCAGCGCGGGGACACACTAGTTAGTGTAACCATGCGCTTTACAAGCTTGATTATTATTATTATTATTATTATTATTAATAAGAAAAAGGGAAGAGGGTTGGATAAAGAGGTAAGGGGGTACAGAAAGAAGCAATAGAGCTGCAGAAAAAAACAAAAGAAGTACAGAAAGAAGGAAGAGAGGTGCAGAAAGAGGCAAGAGGGGTGCAGAAGGAGGCAAAAGGGGTGCGGAAAGAAGCGAGAGGTGCAGAAAGAAAGAAAAGAAGTGCAGAAAGAAGGAATAAAGGTGCAGAAAGAGGCAAGAGGGGTGCACAAAGAGGGAAGAGGGGTGCAGAAAGAAGCAAGAGGAGTGCAGAAAGAAGCAACAGAGGTGCAGAAAGAAGCAAGAGGGGTGCAAAAAGAGGCACGTGGGGCACAGAAAGAAGCAAAAGATGTGCAGAAAGAAACAAAAGAAGCGCAGAAAGAAAGAACAGAGGTGCAGAAAGAGGGAAGACGGGTGCAGAAAGAGGGAAGATGGGTGCAGAAAGAGGCACGAGGGGTACAGAAAGAAGCAAGAGAGGTACAGAAATCAGATAGAGAAGTGCAGAAAGAAGCAATAGAGGTGCAGAAAGAGGCAAGAGGGGTGCAAAAAGAGGGAAGAGGGGTGCAGAAAGAGGCACGAGGGGTGCAGAAAGAAGCAAGAGGTGTGCAGCAAGAAACAAAAGAAGGGATAGAGTTGCAGAAAGAGGCAACTCGGGTGAAGAAAGAGGGAAGAGGGTTGGAGAAAGTGGCACGGGGGTACAGAAAGAAGCAAGAGATCTGCAGATAGAAACAAAAGAAGTACAGAAAGAAGGAACAGAGGTGCAGAAAGAGGCAAGAGGGGGCAGAAAGAGACAAAAGGGGTGCAGAAAGAAGCGAGAGCTGCAGAAAGAAAGAAAAGAAATGCAGAAAGAAGGAACAGAGGTGCAGAAATAGGCAAGAGGGGTGCACAAAGAGGGAAGAGGGGTGTGAAAGAGGCACAAGGAGTACAGAAAGAAGCAAGAGGAGTGCAGAAAGAAGCAACAGAGGTGCAGAAAGAGGCAAGAGGGGTGCAAAAAGAGGGACGAGGGGTGCAGAAAGAGGCATGTGGGGTGCAGAAAGAAGCAAGAGATGTGCAGAAAGAAACAAAAGAAGTGCAGAAAGAAAGAACAGAGGTACAGAAAGAGGGAAGAGGGGTGGAGAAAGAGGCAAGGGGGTGCAGAAAGAAGCAAGAGAGCTGCAGAAATAAATAAAAGAAGTGCAGAAGAAGGAACAGAGGTACAGAAAGAGGCAAGAGGGGTACAGAAAGAGGCAAAAGGGGTGCAGAAAGAAGCGAGAGGTGCAGAAAGAAAGAAAAGAAGTGCAGGAAGAAGGAACAGAGGTGCAGAAAGAGGCAAGAGGGGTGCACAAAGAGGGAAGAGGGGTGTGAAAGAGGCAAAAGGAGTGCAGAAAGAAGCAAGAGGAGTGCAGAAAGAAGCAATAGGGGTGCAAAAAGAGGCACGTGGGGCGCAGAAAGAAGCAAGAGATGTGCAGAAAGAAACAAAAGAAGCACAGAAAGAAAGAACAGAGGTGCGGGAAGAGGGAAGAGGGGTGCAGAAAGAGGGAAGATGGGTGCAGAAAGAGGCACGAGGGGTACAGAAAGAAGCAAGAGAGGTACAGGAATCAGCAAGAGAAGTGCAGAAAGAAGCAATAGAGGTGCAGAAAGAGGCAAAAGGGGTGCAAAAAGAGGGAAGAGGGGTGAAGAAAGAGGCACGAGGGGTGCAGAAAGAAGCAAGAGATGTGCAGCAAGAAACAAAAGAAGTGCAGAAAGAAGGAACAGAGGTGCAGAAAGAGGCAACAGGGGTGAAGAAAGAGGGGAGAGGGTTGGAGAAAGAGGCAAGGGGGTACAGAAAGAAGCAAGAGAGCTGCAGAAAGAAACAAAAGAAGTACAGAAAGAAGGAACAGAGGTGCAGAAAGAGGCATGAGAGGGGCAGAAAGAGACAAAAGGGGTGCAGAAAGAAGTGAGAGGTGCAGAAAGAAAGAAAAGAAGTGCAGAAAGAAGGAACAGAGGTGCAGAAATAGGCAAGAGGGGTGCACAAAGAGGGAAGAGGGGTGTGAAAGAGGCACAAGGAGTGCAGAAAGAAGCAAGAGGAGTGCAGAAAGAAGAAACAGAGGTGCAGAAAGAGGCAAGAGGCAAGAGGGGTGCAAAAAGAGGGACGAGGGGTGCAGAAAGAGGCACGTGGGGTGCAGAAAGAAGCAAGATATGTGCAGAAAGAAACAAAAGAAGGGCAGAAAGAAAGAACAGAGGTGCAGAAAGAGGGAAGAGGGGTGGAGAAAGAGGCAAGGGGGTACAGAAAGAAGCAAGAGAGCTGCAGAAAGAAACAAAAGAAGTGCAGAAGAAGGAACAGAGGTGCAGAAAGAGGGAAGAGGGGTGCAGAGAGAGGGAAGAGGGGGCAGAAAGAGACAAAAGGGGTGCAGAAAGAAGCGAGAGCTGCAGAAAGAAAGAAAAGAAATGCAGAAAGAAGGAACAGAGGTGCAGAAATAGGCAAGAGGGGTGCACAAAGAGGGAATAGGGGTGTGAAAGAGGCACAAGGAGTACAGAAAGAAGCAAGAGGGGTGCAGAAAGAAGCAACAGAGGTGCAGAAAGAGGCAAGAGGGGTGCAAAAAGAGGGACGAGGGGTGCAGAAAGAAACAAAAGAAGTGGAGAAAGAAGGAACAGAGGTGCAGAAAGAGGCAAGAGGGGTGCACAAAGAGGGAGGAGGGGTGTGAAAGAGGCACGAGGAGTGCAGAAAGAAGCAAGAGGATTGCAGAAAGAAGCAACAGAGGTGTAGAAAGAGGCAAAAGGGGTGCAGAAAGAACCGAGAGGTGCAGAAAGAAAGAAAAGAAGTGCAGAAAGAAGGAACAGAGGTGCAGAAATAGGCAAGAGGGGTGCACAAAGAGGGAAGAGGGGTGTGAAAGAGGCACAAGGAGTGCAGAAAGAAGCAAGAGGAGTGCAGAAAGAAGAAACAGAGGTGCAGAAAGAGGCAAGAGGAGTGCAAAAAGAGGGACGAGGGGTGCAGAAAGAGGCACGTGGGGTGCAGAAAGAAGCGAGAGGTGCAGAAAGAAAGAAAAGAAGTGCAGAAAGAAGGAATAAAGGTGCAGAAAGAGGCAAGAGGGGTGCACAAAGAGGGAAGAGGGGTGCAGAAAGAAGCAAGAGGAGTGCAGAAAGAAGCAACAGAGGTGCAGAAAGAAGCAAGAGGGGTGCAAAAAGAGGCACGTGGGGCACAGAAAGAAGCAAAAGATGTGCAGAAAGAAACAAGAGAAGTGCAGAAAGAAAGAACAGAGGTGCAGAAAGAGGGAAGACGGGTGCAGAAAGAGGGAAGATGGGTGCAGAAAGAGGCACGAGGGTACAGAAAGAAGCAAGAGAGGTACAGAAATCAGATAGAGAAGTGCAGAAAGAAGCAACAGAGGTGCAGAAAGAGGCAAGAGGGGTGCAAAAAGAGGGAAGAGGGGTGCAGAAAGAGGCACGAGGGGTGCAGAAAGAAGCAAGAGGTGTGCAGCAAGAAACAAAAGAAGGGATAGAGTTGCAGAAAGAGGCAACTCGGGTGAAGAAAGAGGGAAGAGGGTTGGAGAAAGTGGCACGGGGTGCAGAAAGAAGCAAGAGATCTGCAGATAGAAACAAAAGAAGTACAGAAAGAAGGAACAGAGGTGCAGAAAGAGGCAAGAGGGGTGCAGAAAGAGACAAAAGGGGTGCAGAAAGAAGCAAGAGAGCTGCAGAAAGAAAGAAAAGAATTGCAGAAAGAAGGAACAGAGGTGCAGAAATAGGCAAGAGGGGTGCACAAAGAGGGAAGAGGGGTGTGAAAGAGGCACAAGGAGTACAGAAAGAAGCAAGAGGAGTGCAGAAAGAAGCAACAGAGGTGCAGAAAGAGGCAAGAGGGGTGCAAAAAGAGGGACGAGGGGTGCAGAAAGAGGCATGTGGGGTGCAGAAAGAAGCAAGAGATGTGCAGAAAGAAACAAAAGAAGTGCAGAAAGAAAGAACAGAGGTACAGAAAGAGGGAAGAGGGGTGGAGAAAGAGGCAAGAGGGTGCAGAAAGAAGCAAGAGAGCTGCAGAAATAAATAAAAGAAGTGCAGAAAGAAGGAACAGAGGTACAGAAAGAGGCAAGAGGGGTACAGAAAGAGGCAAAAGGGTGCAGAAAGAAGCAGAGAGGTGCAGAAAGAAAGAAAAGAAGTGCAGGAAGAAGGAACAGAGGTGCAGAAAGAGGCAAGAGGGGTGCAGAAAGAGGGAAGAGGGTGTGAAAGAGGCAAGAGGAGTGCAGAAAGAAGCAAGAGGAGTGCAGAAAGAAGCAATAGGGGTGCAAAAAGAGGCACGTGGGGTGCAGAAAGAAGCAAGCAATGTGCAGAAAGAAACAAAAGACGTGCAGAAAGAAGTAACAGGTGCAGGAAGAGGCAAGAGGGGTGCAGAAAGAGGGAAGATGGGTGCAGAAAGAGGCACGAGGGGTACAGAAAGAAGCAAGAGAGGTACAGGAATCAGCAAGAGAAGTGCAGAAAGAAGCAATAGAGGTGCAGAAAGAGGCAAAAGGGGTGCAAAAAGAGGGAAGAGGGGTGAAGAAAGAGGCACGAGGGGTGCAGAAAGAAGCAAGAGATGTGCAGCAAGAAACAAAAGAAGTGCAGAAAGAAGGAACAGAGGTGCAGAAAGAGGCAACAGGGGTGAAGAAAGAGGGAAGAGGGGTGGAGAAAGAGGCAAGGGAGTGCAGAAAGAAGCAAGAGAGCTGCAGAAAGAAACAAAAGAAGTGCAGAAAGAAGGAACAGAGGTGCAGAAAGAGGCATGAGAGGTGCAGAAAGAGGCAAAAGGGGTGCAGAAAGAAGCGAGAGGTGCAGAAAGAAAGAAAAGAAGTGCAGAAAGAAGGAACAGAGGTGCAGAAAGAGGCAAGAGGGGTGCACAAAGAGGGAAGAGGGGTGTGAAAGAGGCACAAGGAGTGCAGAAAGAAGCAAGAGGAGTGCAGAAAGAAGCAACAGAGGTGCAGAAAGAGGCAAGAGGCAAGAGGGGTGCAAAAAGAGGGACAGAGGGGTGCAGAAAGAGGCACGTGGGGTGCAGAAAGAAGCAAGAGATGTGCAGAAAGAAACAAAAGAAGGGCAGAAAGAAAGAACAGAGGTGCAGAAAGAGGGAAGAGGGGTGGAGAAAGAGGCAAGAGGGTGCAGAAAGAAGCAAGAGAGCTGCAGAAAGAAACAAAAGAAGTGCAGAAAGAAGGAACAGAGGTGCAGAAAGAGGGAAGAGGGGTGCAGAGAGAGGGAAGAGGGGTGCAGAAAGAGGCAAAAGGGGTGCAGAAAGAAGCGAGAGCTGCAGAAAGAAAGCAAAAGAAATGCAGAAAGAAGGAACAGAGGTGCAGAAATAGGCAAGAGGGGTGCACAAAGAGGGAATAGGGGTGTGAAAGAGGCACAAGGAGTACAGAAAGAAGCAAGAGGGGTGCAGAAAGAAGCAACAGAGGTGCAGAAAGAGGCAAGAGAGGTGCAAAAAGAGGGAACAGAGGTGCAGAAAGAAGCAAAGGAGTGGAGAAAGAAGGAACAGAGGTGCAGAAAGAGGCAAGAGGGTGCAGAAAGAGGCAGGAGAGGTGTAGAAAGAGGCACGAGAAGTGCAGAAAGAAGCAACAGAGGATTGCAGAAAGAAGCAACAGAGGTGCAGAAAGAGGCAAAAGGGGTGCAGAAAGAAGCGAGAGGTGCAGAAAGAAAGAAAAGAAGTGCAGAAAGAAGGAACAGAGGTGCAGAAAGAGGCAAGAGGGGTGCACAAAGAGGGAAGAGGGGTGTGAAAGAGGCACGAGGAGTGCAGAAAGAAGCAAGAGGAGTGCAGAAAGAAGCAACAGAGGTGCAGAAAGAGGCAAGAGGGGTGCAAAAAGAGGGAAGAGGGGTGCAGAAAGAGGCACGTGGGGTGCAGAAAGAAGCAAGAGATGTGCAGAAAGAAACAAAAGAAGTGCAGAAAGAAAGAACAGAGGTGCAGAAAGAGGGAAGAGGGGTGGAGAAAGAGGCAAAGGGGTACAGAAAGAAGCAAGAGAGCTGCAGAAAGAAAGAAAAGAAGTGCAGAAGAAGGAACAGAGGTGCAGAAAGTGGGAAGAGGGGTGCAGAGAGACGGAAGATGGGTGCAGAAAGAGGCACGACGGGTACAGAAAGAAGCAAGAGAGGTACAGGAATCAGCAAGAGAAGTGCAGAAAGAAGCAATAGAGGTGCAGAAAGAGGCAGGAGGGGTGCAAAAAGAGGGAAGAGGGCTGCAGAAAGAGGCACGAGGGGTGCAGAAAGAAGCAAGAGATGTGCAGCAGGAAACAAAAGAAGGAACAGAGGTGCAGAAAGAGGCAACAGGGGTGAAGAAAGAGGGAAGAGGGTTGGAGAAAGAGGCAAGGGGGTACAGAAAGAAGCAAGAGATCTGCAGAAAGAAACAAAAGAAGTACAGAGAGAAGGAACAGAGGTGCAGAAAGAGGCAAGAGGGGGCAGAAAGAGACAAAAGGGGGCAGAAAGAAGCGAGATGTGCAGAAAGAAAGAAAAGAAGTACAGAAAGAAAGAACAGAGGAGCAGAAATAGGCAAGAGGGGTGCACAAAGAGGGAAGAGGGGTGTGAAAGAGGCACAAGGAGTGCAGAAAGAAGCAAGAGAAGTGCAGAAAAAAGCAACAGAGCTGCAGAAAGAGGCAAGAGGGGTGCAGAAAGAGGGAAGAGAGGTGCAGAAAGAAACAAAAGAAGCGCAGAAAGAAGGAACAGAGGTGCAGAAAGAGGTAAAAGGGGAGCAGAAAGAAGCGAGAAGTGTAGAAAGAAAGAAAGAAGTGCAGAAAGAAGGAACAGAGGTGCAGAAAGAGGCAAGAGGGTTGCAGAAAGAGGCAAGAGGGGTGCAGAAAGAAGCAAGAGGTGCAGAAAGAAAGCAAAAGAAGTGCAGAAAGAAGGAACAGAGGTGCAGAAAGAGGCAAGAGGGGTGCACAAAGAGGGAAGAGGGGTGTGGAAAGAGGCACGAGGAGTGCAGAAAGAAGCAAGAGGAATGCAGAAAGAAGCAACAGAGGTGCAGAAAGAGGCAAGAGGGTTGCAAAAAGAGGAAAGAGGGGTGAAGAAAGAGGCACGTGGGGTGCAGAAAGAAGCAAGAGATGTGCAGAAAGAAACAAAAGAAGTGCAGAAAGAAAGAACAGAGGTGCAGAAATAGGCAACAGGGGTGCAGAAAGAGGGTGGATGGGTGGAGAAATAGGCAAGGGGGTGCAGAAAGAAGCAAGAGAGCTACAGAAAGAAACAGAAGAAGTGCAGAAAGAAGGAACAGAGGTGCAGAAAGAGGCAAGAGGAGTGCAGAAAGAGGAAGAGGGTGTAGAAAGAGGCACGAGGGTACAGAAAGAAGCAAGAGAGGTGCAGAAAGAAGCAACAGAGGTGCAGAAAGAGGGATGAGGGGTGGAGAAAGAGGCAAGAGAAGTACAGAAACAAGCAACAGAGATACAAAAAGGGGGAACAGGGGTAGAGAGTGGCAAGAGGGGTACAGAAAGAGGCAAATGGGGTGCAGAAAGAAGCAAGAGGTGCAGAAAGAAAGAAAAGAAGTGCAGAAAGAAGGTACAGAGGTGCAGAAAGAGGCAAGAGGGATGCAGAAAGCGGCAAAAGGGGTGCAGAAAGAAGCAAGAGTTGCATAAAGAAAGAAAAGAAGTGCAGAAAGAAGGAACAGAGGTGCAGAAAGAGGCAAGAGGGGTGCAGAAAGAGGGAAGAGGGGTGTGAAAGAGGCATAAGGAGTGCAGAAAGAAGTAAGAGGAGTGAGGAAGAAAGCAACAGAGGTGCAGAAAGAGGCAAGAGGGGTCCAAAAAGAGGCACGTGGGGTGCAGAAAGAAGCAAGAGATGTACAGAAAGAAACAAAAGAAGTGCAGAAAGAAAGAACAGAGGTGCAGAAAGAGGGAAGAGGGGTGCAGAAAGAGGGAAGATGGGTGCAGAAAGAGGCACGAGGGGTGCAGAAAAAAGCAAGAGAGGTGCAGAAAGAAGCAAGAGAAGTGCAGAAAGAACCAACAGAGGTGCAGAAAGAGGCAAGAGGGGTGCAAAAAGAGGGAAGAGGGGTGCAGAAAGAGGCACGAGGGGTACAGAAAGAAGCAAGAGATGTACAGCAAGAAACAAAAGAAGTGCAGAAAGAAGGAACAGAGGTGCAGAAAGAGGCAACAGGGGTGAAGAAAGAGGGGAGAAGGTTGGAGAAAGAGGCAAGGGAGTACAGAAAGAAGCAAGAGAGCTGCAGATAGAAACAAAAGAAGTACAGAAAGAAGGAACAGAGGTGCAGAAAGAGGCAAAAGGGGGGCAGAAAGAGGCAAGAGGGGGCAGAAAGAGACAAAAGGGGTGCAGAAAGAAAGAAAAGAAGTACAGAAAGAAGGAACAGAGGTGCAGAAATAGGCAAGAGGGGTGCACAAAGAGGGAAGAGGGGTGTGAAAGAGGCACAATGAGTGCAGAAAGAAGCAAGAGGAGTGCAGAAAGAAGCAACAGAGGTGCAGAAAGAGGCAAGAGGGGTGTAAAAAGAGGGACGAGGGGTGCAGAAAGAGGCACGTGGGGTGCAGAAAGAAGCAAGAGATGTGCAGAAAGAAACAAAAGAAGTGCAGAAAGAAAGAACAGAGGTGCAGAAAGAGGGAAGAGGGGTGGAGAAAGAGGCAAGGGGGTGCAGAAAGAAGCAAGAGAGCTGCAGAAAGAAACAAAAGAAGTGCAGAAAGAAGGAACAGAGGTACAGAAAGAGGCAAGAGGGGTGCAGAAAGAGGCAAAAGGGGTGCAGAAAGAAGCAAGAGGTGCAGAAAGAAACAAAAGAAGTGCAGAAAGAAGGAACAGAGGTGCAGAAAGAGGCAAGAGGGGTGCAGAAGAGCAAAGGGGTGCAGAAAGAAGCGAGAGGTGCAGAAAGAAAGAAAAGAAGTGCAGAAAGAAGGAACAGAGGTGCAGAAAGAGGCAAGAGGGATGCACAAAGAGGGAAGAGGGGTGTAGAAAGAGGCACAAGGAGTGCAGAAAGAAGCAAGAGGAGTGCAGAAAGAAGCAACAGAGGTGCAGAAAGAGGCAAGAGGGATGCAAAAAGAGGGACGAGGGGTGCAGAAAGAGGCACGTGGGGAGGAGAAAGAAACAAGAGAGGTGCAGAAAGAAACAAAAGAAGAGCAGAAAGAAAGAACAGAGGTGCAGAAAGAGGTAAAAGGGGAGCAGAAAGAAGTGAGAAGTGCAGAAAGAAAAAAGAAGTGCAGAAAGAAGGAACAGAGGTGCAGAAAGAGGCAAGAGGGTTGCAGAAAGAGGCAAGATGGGGTGCAGAAAGAAGCAGAGAGGTGCAGAAAGAAAGCAAAAGAAGTGCAGAAAGAAGGAACAGAGGTGCAGAAAGAGGCAAGAGGGGTGCAGAAAGAAACAAAAGGGGTGCAGAAAGAAGCAAGAGGTGCAGAAAGAAACAAAAGAAATGCAGAAAGAATATACAGAGGTGCAGAAAGAGGCAAGAGGGATGCACAAAGAGGGAAGAGGGGTGTGAAAGACGCACAAGGAGTGCAGAAAGAAGCAAGAGGAGTGCAGAAAGAAGCAACAGAGGTGCAGAAAGAGGCAAGAGGGATGCAAAAAGAGGGACGAGGGGTGAAGAAAGAGGCACGTGGGGAGCAGAAAGAAGCAAGAGAGGTGCAGAAAGAAACAAAAGAAGAGCAGAAAGAAGGAACAGAGGTGCAGAAAGAGGTAAAAGGGGAGCAGAAAGAAGTGAGAAGTGCAGAAAGAAAGAAAAGAAGTGCAGAAAGAAGGAACAGAGGTGCAGAAAGAGGCAAGAGGGTTGCAGAAAGAGGCAAAAGGGGTGCAGAAAGAAGCGAGAGGTGCAGAAAGAAAGAAAAGAAGTGGAGAAAGAAGGAACAGAGGTGCAGAAAGAGGCAAGAGGGGTCCAAAAAGAGGCACGTGGGGTGCAGAAAGAAGCAATAGATGTGCAGAAAGAAACAAAAGAAGCACAGAAAGAAACAAAAGAAGCACAGAAAGAAAGAACAGAGGTGCAGAAAGAGGGAAGAGGGGTGCAGAAAGAGGGAAGATGGGTGCAGAAAGAGGCACGAGGGGTACAGAAAGAAGCAAGAGAGGTACAGGAATCAGCAAGAGAAGTGCAGAAAGAAGCAATAGAGGTGCAGAAAGAGGCAAATGGGGTGCAAAAAGAGGGAAGAGGGGTGCAGAAAGAGGCACGAGGGGTACAGAAAGAAGCAAGAGATGTACAGCAAGAAACAAAAGAAGTGCAGAAAGAAGGAACAGAGGTGCAGAAAGAGGCAACAGGGGTGAAGAAAGAGGGAAGAAGGTTGGAGAAAGAGGCACGAGGAGTACAGAAAGAAGCAAGAGAGCTGCAGAAAGAAACAAAAGAAGTGCAGAAAGAAGGAACAGAGGTGCAGAAAGAGGCAAGAGGGTGCAGAAAGAGGCAAGAGGGTGCAGAAAGAGGCAAGAGGAGTGCAGAAAGAAAGAAAAGAAGTGCAGAAAGAAGGAACAGAGGTGCAGAAAGAGGCAAGAGGGGTGCAGAAAGAGGGAAGAGGGGTGTGAAAGAGGCACGATGAGTGCAGAAAGAAGCAAGAGGAGTGCAGAAAGAAGCAACAGAGGTGCAGAAAGAGGCAAGAGGGGTGCAAAAGAGGGAAGAGGGGTGCAGAAAGAGGCACGAGGGGTGCAGAAAGAAGCAAGAGATGTGCAGAAAGAAACAAAAGAAGTGCAGAAAGAAAGAACAGAGGTGCAGAAAGAGGGAAGAGGGGTGGAGAAAGAGGCAAGGGGGTGCAGAAAGAAGCAAGAGAGCTGCAGAAAGAAACAAAAGAAGTGCAGAAAGAAGGAACAGAGGTACAGAAAGAGGCAAGAGGGGTGCAGAAGAGAGGCAAAGAGGGGTACAGAAAGAAGCGAGAGAGTGCAGAAAGAAACAAAAGAAGTGCAGAAAGAAGGAACAGAGGTGCAGAAAGAGGCAAGAGGGGTGCAGAGGCAAAAGGGGTGCAGAAAGAAGTGATAGGTGCAGAAAGAAAGAAAAGAAGTGCAGAAAGAAGGAACAGAGGTGCAGAAAGAGGCAAGAGGGATGCACAAAGAGGGAAGAGGGGTGTGAAAGAGGCACGAGGAGTGCAGAAAGAAGCAACAGGAGTGCAGAAAGAAGCAACAGAGGTGCAGAAAGAGGCAAGAGGGATGCAAAAAGAGGGAAGAGGGGTGCAGAAAGAGGCACGTGGGATGCAGAAAGAAGCAAGAGAGGTGCAGAAAGAAACAAAAGAAGATGCAGAAAGAAGGAACAGAGGTGCAGAAAGAGGTAAAAGGGGAGCAGAAAGAAGTGAGAAGTGCAGAAAGAAAAAAAGAAGTGCAGAAAGAAGGAACAGAGGTGCAGAAAGAGGCAAGAGGGTTGCAGAAAGAGGCAAATGGGGTGCAGAAAGAAGCGAGAGGTGCAGAAAGAAAGAAAAGAAGTGCAGAAAGAAGGAACAGAGGTGCAGAAAGAGGCAAGAGGGTTGCAGAAAGAGGCAAAAGGGGTGCAGAAAGAAGCGAGAGGTGCAGAAAGAAAGAAAAGAAGTGGAGAAAGAAGGAACAGAGGTGCAGAAAGAGGCAAGAGGGATGCACAAAGAGGGAAGAGGGGTGTGAAAGACGCACAAGGAGTGCAGAAAGAAGCAAGAGGAGTGCAGAAAGAAGCAACAGAGGTGCAGAAAGAGGCAAGAGGGATGCAAAAAGAGGGACGAGGGGTGCAGAAAGAGGCACGTGGGGAGCAGAAAGAAGCAAGAGAGGTGCAGAAAGAAACAAAAGAAGAGCAGAAAGAAGGAACAGAGGTGCAGAAAGAGGTAAAAGGGGAGCAGAAAGAAGTGAGAAGTGCAGAAAGAAAGAAAAGAAGTGCAGAAAGAAGGAACAGAGGTGCAGAAAGAGGCAAGAGGGTTGCAGAAAGAGGCAAAAGGGGTGCAGAAAGAAGCGAGAGGTGCAGAAAGAAAGAAAAGAAGTGCAGAAAGAAGGAACAGAGGTGCAGAAAGAGGCAAGAGGGGTGCACAAAGAGGGAGGAGGGGTGTGAAAGAGGCACGAGGAGTGCAGAAAGAAGCAAGAGGAGTGCAGAAAGAAGCAACAGAGGTGCAGAAAGAGGCAAAAGGGGTGCAAAAAGAGAGAAGAGGGGTGCAGAAAGAGGCACGTGGGGTGCAGAAAGAAGCAAGAGATGTGCAGAAAGAAACAAAAGAAGTGCAGAAAGAAAGAACAGAGGTACAGAAAGAGGCAACAGGGTGCAGAAAGAGGGTGGATGGGTGGAGAAAGAGGCAAGGGGTGCAGAAAGAAGCAATAGAGCTGCAGAAAGAAACAGAAAAAGTGCAGAAAGATGGAACAGAGGTACAGAAAGAGGCAAGAGGGGTGCAGAAAGAGGAAAGAGGGGTGCAGAAAGAGGCAAAGGGGTGCAGAAACAAGTGAGAGGTCCAGAAAGAAACAGAAGAAGTGCAGAAAGAAGGAACAGAGGTGCAGAAAGAGGCAAGAGGGGTGCAGAGGGAAGAGGGGTGTGAAAGAGGCACGAGGGGTGCAGAAAGAAGCAAGAGAGGTGCAGAAAGAAGCAACAGAGGTGCAGAAAGAGGGATGAGGGGTGGAGAAAGAGGCAAGAGAAGTACAGAAACAAGCAACAGAGGTGCAGAAAGAGGGAACAGGGGGTAGCAGAAAGTGGCAAGAGGGGTACAGAAAGAGGCAAAAGGGGTGCAGAAAGAAGCAAGAGGTGCAGAAAGAAGCAAAGAAGTGCAGAAAGAAGGAACAGAGGTGCAGAAAGAGGCAAGAGGGGTGCAGAAGAAGGCAAGAGGGGTGCAGAAAGAAGCGAGAGGTGCAGAAAGAAAGAAAAGAAGTGCAGAAAGAAGGAACAGAGGTGCAGAAAGAGGCAAGAGGGGTGCACAAAGAGGGAAGAGGGGTGTGAAAGAGGCATAAGGAGTGCAGAAAGAAGCAAGAGGAGTGCAGAAGGAAGCAACAGAGGTGCAGAAAGAGGCTAGAGGGGTGCAAAAAGAGGCACGTGGGGAGCAGAAAGAAACAAGAGATGTGCCGAAAGAAACAAAAGAAGCACAGAAAGAAAGAACAGAGGTGCAGAAAGAGGGAAGATGGGTGCAGAAAGAGGGAAGATGGGTGCAGAAAGAAGCAAGAGAGGTGCAGAAATCAGCAAGAGAAGTGCAGAAAGAAGCAATAGAGGTGCAGAAAGAAGCAATAGAGGTGCAGAAAGAGGCAAGAGGGGTGCAAAAGAGGGAAGAGGGGTGCAGAAAGAGGCACGAGGGGTACAGAAAGACGCAAGAGATGTGCAGCAAGAAACAAAAGAAGTGCAGAAAGAAGGAACAGAGGTGCAGAAAGAGGCAACAGGGGTGAAGAAAGAGGGGAGAGGGTTGGAGAAAGAGGCAAGGGGGTACAGAAAGAAGCAAGAGAGCTGCAGAAAGAAACAAAAGAAGTGCAGAAAGAAGGAACAGAGGTGCAGAAAGAGGCAAGAGGGGTGCAGAAAGAGGCAAAAGCAGTGCAGAAAGAAGCGAGAGGTGCAGAAAGAAAGAAAAGAAGTGCAGAAAGAAGGAACAGAGGTGCAGAAAGAGGCAAGAGGGGTGCAGAAAGAGGGAAGAGGGGGTGTGAAAGAGGCACAAGGAGTGCAGAAAGAAGCAAGAGGAGTGCAGAAAGATGCAACAGAGGTGCAGAAAGAGGCAAGAGGGATGCAAAAAGAGGGACGAGGGGTGCAGAAAGAGGCACGTGGGGAGGAGAAAGAAGCAAGAGAGCTGCAGAAAGAAACAAAAGAAGAGCAGAAAGAAGGAACAGAGGTGCAGAAAGAGGCAAGAGGGTGCAGAAAGAGGCAAAAGGGGTGCAGAAAGAAGCGAGAAGTACAGAAAGAAAGATAAGAAGTGCAGAAAGAAGGAACAGAGGTGCAGAAAGAGGCAAGAGGGGTACAGAAAGAGGCAAAAGGGGTGCAGAAAGAAGCGACAGGTGTAGAAAGAAAGAAAAGAAGTGCAGAAAGAAGGAACAGAGGTGCAGAAAGAGGCAAGAGGGGAGCACAAAGAGGGAGGAGGGGTGTGAAAGAGGCATGAGGAGTACAGAAAGAAGCAAGAGGAGTGTAGAAAGAAGCAACAGAGGTGCAGAAAGAGGCAAAAGGGGTGCAAAAAGATAGAAGAGGGGTGCAGAAAGAAGCAAGAGATGTGCAGAAAGAAACAAAAGTAGTGCAGAAAGAAAGAACAGAGGTGCAGAAAGAGGCAACAGGGGTGCAGAAAGAGGGTGGATGGGTGAAGAAAAAGGCAAGGGGTGCAGAAAGAAGCAAGAGAGCTGCAGAAAGAAAAAGAAGAAGTGCAGAATAAAGGAACAGAGGTACAGAAAGAGGCAAGAAGGGTGCAGAAAGAGGGAAGAGGGGTGCAGAAAGAGGCAAAAGGGGTGCAGAAATAAGTGAGAGGTGCAGAAAGAAGGAACAGAGGTGCAGAAAGAGGCAAGAGGGGTGCGGGGAAGAGGGGTGTGAAAGAGGCACGAGGGTGCAGAAAGAAGCAAGAGAGGTGCAGAAAGAAGCAACAGAGGTGCAGAAAGAGGGATGAGGGGTGGAGAAAGAGGCAAGAGAATTACAGAAACAAGCAACAGAGATGCAGAAAGAGGGAACAGGGGTAGAGAAAGTGGCAAGAGGGGTGCAGAAAGAAGCAAGAGAGGTGCAGAAAGAAACAAGAGAAGTGCAGATAGAAGGAACATAGGTGCAGAAATAGGCAAGAGGGGTACAGAAAGAGGGAAGAGGGGTGCAGAAAGAAGCATGAGTTGTGCAGAAAGAAGCAAGAGAGGTGTAGAAAGAAGCAAGAGGAGTGTAGAAAGAAGCAACAGAGGTGCAGAAAGAGGCAAAAGGGGTGTAAAAAGATAGAAGAGGGTGCAGAAAGAGGCACGTGGGGTGCAGAAAGAAGCAAGAGATGTGCAGAAAGAAACAAAAGAAGTGCAGAAAGAAAGAACAGAGGTGCAGAAAGAGGCAACAGGGGTGCAGAAAGAGGGTGGATGAGTGGAGAAAAAGGCAACGGGTGCAGAAAGAAGCAAGAGAGCTGCAGAAAGAAACAGAAGAAGTGCAGAATAAAGGAACAGAGGTACAGAAAGAGGCAAGAGGGGTGCAGAAAGAGGGAAGATGGGTGCAGAAAGAGGCAAAAGGGTGCAGAAAGAAGTGAGAGGTGCAGAAAGAAGGAACAGAGGTGCAGAAAGAGGCAAGAGGGGTGCGGGGAAGAGGGGTGTGAAAGAGGCACGAGGGGTGTAAAAAGAAGCAAGAGAGGTGCAGAAAGAAGCAACAGAGGTAAAGAAAGAGGGATGAGGGGTGGAGAAAGAGGCAAGAGAATTACAGAAACAAGCAACAGAGATGCAAAAAGGGGGCAGGGGTAGAGAAAGTGGCAAGATGAGTGCAGAAAGAAGCAAGAGAGGTGCAGAAAGAAACAAAAGAAGTGCAGATAGAAGGAACATAGGTGCAGAAATAGGCAAGAGGGGTACAGAAAGAGGGAAGAGGGTGCAGAAAGAAGCATGAGTTGTGCAGAAAGAAGCAAGAGAGGTGTAGAAAGAAGCAAGAGGAGTGCAGAAAGAAGCAACAGAGGTGCAGAAACAGGCAAGAGGGGTGCAAAAAGAGGGAAGAGGGGTGCAGAAAGAGGCATGAGGGGTGGAGAAAGAAGCAAAACAATTGCAGAAAGAAACAAACGAAGTACAGTTAGAAGGAACAGAGGTGCAGAAAGAGGCAAGAGGGGTGCAGAAAGAGGGAAGAGGGGTGCAGAAAGAGGCACGAGGGATACAGAAAGAAGCAAGAGAGGTGCAGGAATCAGCAAGAGAAGTGCAGAAAGAAGCAACAGAGGTGTAGAAAGAGGCAAAAGGGGTGCAAAAAGAGAGAAGAGGGGTGTTGAAAGAGGCACGTGGGGTGCAGAAAGAAGCAAGAGATGTGCAGAAAGAAACAAAAGAAGTGCAGAAAGAAAGAACAGAGGTGCAGAAAGAGGCAACAGGGGTGCGGAAAGAGGGTGGATGGGTGGAGAAAAAGGCAAGGGGGTGCAGAAAGAAGCAAGAGAGATGCAGAAAGAAACAGAAGAAGTACAGAAAAAAGGAACAGAGGTACAGAAAGAGGCAAGAGGGGTGCAGAAAGAGGAAAGAGGGGTGCAGAAAGAGGCAAAAGGGGTGCAGAAATAAGTGAGAGGTCCAGAAAGAAGCAGAAGAAGTGCAGAAAGAAGGAACAGAGGTGCAGAAAGAGGCAAGAGGGGTGCGGGGAAGAGGGGTGTGAAAGAGGCACGAGGGGTGCAGAAAGAAGCAAGAGAGGTGCAGAAAGAAGCAACAGAGGTGCAGAAAGGGGGATGAGGGGTGGAGAAAGAGGCAAGAGAAGTACAGAAACAAGCAACAGAGATGCAAAAAGGGGGAACAGGGGGTAGAGAAAGTGGCGAGAGGGGTACAGAAAGAGGCAAAAGGGGTGCAGAAAGAAGCAAGAGGTGCAGAAAGAAAAGAAGTGCAGAAAGAAGGTACAGAGGTGCAGAAAGAGGCAAGAGGGGTGCAGAAGAAGGCAAAAGGGGTGCAGAAAGAAGCGAGAGGTGCAGAAAGAAAGAAAAGAAGTGCAGAAAGAAGGAACAGAGGTGCAGAAAGAGGCAAGAGGGGTGCACAAAGAGGGAAGAGGGGTGTGAAAGAGGCATAAGGAGTGCAGAAAGAAGCAAGAGGAGTGCAGAAGGAAGCAACAGAGGTGCAGAAAGAGGCTAGAGGGGTGCAAAAAGAGGCACGTGGGGAGCAGAAAGAAACAAGAGATGTGCCGAAAGAAACAAAAGAAGCACAGAAAGAAAGAACAGAGGTGCAGAAAGAGGGAAGATGGGTGCAGAAAGAGGGAAGATGGGTGCAGAAAGAAGCAAGAGAGGTGCAGAAATCAGCAAGAGAAGTGCAGAAAGAAGCAATAGAGGTGCAGAAAGAAGCAATAGAGGTGCAGAAAGAGGCAAGAGGGGTGCAAAAAGAGGGAAGAGGGGTGCAGAAAGAGGCACGAGGGTACAGAAAGACGCAAGAGATGTGCAGCAAGAAACAAAAGAAGTGCAGAAAGAAGGAACAGAGGTGCAGAAAGAGGCAACAGGGGTGAAGAAAGAGGGGAGAGGGTTGGAGAAAGAGGCAAGGGGGTACAGAAAGAAGCAAGAGAGCTGCAGAAAGAAACAAAAGAACAGAAAGAAGGAACAGAGGTGCAGAAAGAGGCAAGAGGGGTGCAGAAAGAGGCAAAAGCAGTGCAGAAAGAAGCGAGAGGTGCAGAAAGAAAGAAAAGAAGTGCAGAAAGAAGGAACAGAGGTGCAGAAAGAGGCAAGAGGGGTGCAGAAAGAGGGAAGAGGGGGTGTGAAAGAGGCACAAGGAGTGCAGAAAGAAGCAAGAGGAGTGCAGAAAGATGCAACAGAGGTGCAGAAAGGGGCAAGAGGGATGCAAAAAGAGGGACGAGGGGTGCAGAAAGAGGCACGTGGGGAGCAGAAAGAAGCAAGAGAGCTGCAGAAAGAAACAAAAGAAGAGCAGAAAGAAGGAACAGAGGTGCAGAAAGAGGCAAGAGGGGTGCAGAAAGAGGCAAAAGGGGTGCAGAAAGAAGCGAGAAGTACAGAAAGAAAGATAAGAAGTGCAGAAAAAAGGAACAGAGGTGCAGAAAGAGGCAAGAGGGGTACAGAAAGAGGCAAAAGGGGTGCAGAAAGAAGCGACAGGTGTAGAAAGAAAGAAAAGAAGTGCAGAAAGAAGGAACAGAGGTGCAGAAAGAGGCAAGAAGGGAGCACAAAGAGGGAGGAGGGGTGTGAAAGAGGCATGAGGAGTACAGAAAGAAGCAATAGGAGTGTAGAAAGAAGCAACAGAGGTGCAGAAAGAGGCAAAAGGGTGCAAAAAGATAGAAGAGGGGTGCAGAAAGAAGCAAGAGATGTGCAGAAAGAAACAAAAGTAGTGCAGAAAGAAAGAACAGAGGTGCAGAAAGAGGCAACAGGGGTGCAGAAAGAGGGTGGATGGGTGAAGAAAAAGGCAAGGGGTGCAGAAAGAAGCAAGAGAGCTGCAGAAAGAAAAAGAAGAAGTGCAGAATAAAGGAACAGAGGTACAGAAAGAGGCAAGAAGGGTGCAGAAAGAGGGAAGAGGGGTGCAGAAAGAGGCAAAAGGGGTGCAGAAATAAGTGAGAGGTGCAGAAAGAAGGAACAGAGGTGCAGAAAGAGGCAAGAGGGGTGCGGGGAAGAGGGGTGTGAAAGAGGCACGAGGGGTGCAGAAAGAAGCAAGAGAGGTGCAAAAAGAAGCAACAGAGGTGCAGAAAGAGGGATGAGGGGTGGAGAAAGAGGCAAGAGAATTACAGAAACAAGCAACAGAGATGCAAAAAGGGGGAACAGGGGTAGAGAAAGTGGCAAGAGGGGTGCAGAAAGAAGCAAGAGAGGTGCAGAAAGAAACAAAAGAAGTGCAGATAGAAGGAACATAGGTGCAGAAATAGGCAAGAGGGGTACAGAAAGAGGGAAGAGGGGTGCAGAAAGAAGCATGAGTTGTGCAGAAAGAAGCAAGAGAGGTGTAGAAAGAAGCAAGAGGAGTGTAGAAAGAAGCAACAGAGGTGCAGAAAGAGGCAAAAGGGGTGTAAAAAGATAGAAGAGGGGTGCAGAAAGAGGCACGTGGGGTGCAGAAAGAAGCAAGAGATGTGCAGAAAGAAACAAAAGAAGTGCAGAAAGAAAGAACAGAGGTGCAGAAAGAGGCAACAGGGGTGCAGAAAGAGGGTGGATGAGTGGAGAAAAAGGCAACGGGTGCAGAAAGAAGCAAGAGAGCTGCAGAAAGAAACAGAAGAAGTGCAGAATAAAGGAACAGAGGTACAGAAAGAGGCAAGAGGGGTGCAGAAAGAGGGAAGAGGGGTGCAGAAAGAGGCAAAAGGGGTGCAGAAAGAAGTGAGAGGTGCAGAAAGAAGGAACAGAGGTGCAGAAAGAGGCAAGAGGGGTGCGGGGAAGAGGGGTGTGAAAGAGGCACGAGGGGTGTAGAAAGAAGCAAGAGAGGTGCAGAAAGAAGCAACAGAGGTAAAGAAAGAGGGATATGGGGTGGAGAAAGAGGCAAGAGAATTACAGAAACAAGCAACAGAGATGCAAAAAGGGGGCAGGGGTAGAGAAAGTGGCAAGATGAGTGCAGAAAGAAGCAAGAGAGGTGCAGAAAGAAACAAAAGAAGTGCAGATAGAAGGAACATAGGTGCAGAAATAGGCAAGAGGGGTACAGAAAGAGGGAAGAGGGGTGCAGAAAGAAGCATGAGTTGTGCAGAAAGAAGCAAGAGAGGTGTAGAAAGAAGCAAGAGGAGTGCAGAAAGAAGCAACAGAGGTGCAGAAACAGGCAAGAGGGGTGCAAAAAGAGGGAAGAGGGGTGCAGAAAGAGGCATGAGGGGTGGAGAAAGAAGCAAAACAATTGCAGAAAGAAACAAACGAAGTACAGTTAGAAGGAACAGAGGTGCAGAAAGAGGCAAAAGGGGTGCAGAAAGAGGGAAGAGGGGTGCAGAAAGAGGCACGAGGGATACAGAAAGAAGCAAGAGAGGTGCAGGAATCAGCAAGAGAAGTGCAGAAAGAAGCAACAGAGGTGCAGAAAGAGGCACAAAAGGTGCAAAAAGAGGGAAGAGGGGTGCAGAAAGAGGCACGAGGGGTGCAGAAAGAAGCAAGAGATGTGCAGAAATAAGCAAGAGAAGTGCAGAAAGAAGTAACAGAGGTGCAGAAAGATGGATGAGGGGCAGAGAAAGAGGCAAGCAAAGTGCAGAAAAAAGCAACAGAGATGAAAAAAGGGGAAAGAGGGGTGGAGAAAGAGGCAAGAGGGGTGCAGAAAGAAGCAAGAGAGCTGCAGAAAGAAATAAAAGAAGTGCAGAAAGAAAGAACAGAGGTGCAGAAAGAGGGAAGAGGGGTGGAGAAAGAGGCAAGGGGGTGCAGAAAGAAGCAAGAGAGCTGCAGAAAGAAACAAAAGAAGTGCAGAAAGAAGAAACAGAGGTGCAGAAAGAGGCAAGAGGGGTGCAGAGGCAAAAGGGGGGCAGAAAGAAGCGAGAGGTGCAGAAAGAAAGAAAAGAAGTGCAGAAAGAAGGAACAGAGGTGCAGAAAGAGGCAAGAGGGGTGCACAAAGAGGGAAGAGGGGTGTGAAAGAGGCACAAGGAGTGCAGAAAGAAGTAAGAGGAGTGCAGAAAGGAGCAACAGAGGTGCAGAAAGAGGCAAGAGAGGTGCAAAAAGAGGGAAGAGGGCTGCAGAAAGAGGCACAACGGGTGCAGAAAGGAGGAAGAGATGTGCAGAAATAAGCAAGAGAAGTGCAGAAAGAAGTAACAGAGGTGCAGAAAGATGGATGAGGGGCAGAGAAAGAGGCAAGCAAAGTGCAGAAAGAAGCAACAGAGATGAAAAAAGGGGGAGAGGGGTGAAGAAAGAGGCAATAGGGGTGCAGAAAGAAGCAAGAGAGCTGCAGAAAGAAACAAAAGAAGTGCAGAAAGAAAGAACAGAGGTGCAGAACGAGGGAAGAGGGATGGAGAAATAGGCAAGGGGGTGCAGAAAGAAGCAAGAAAGCTGCAGAAAGAAACAAAAGAAGTGCAGAAAGAAGGAACAGAGGTACAGAAAGAGGCAAGAGGGGTACAGAAAGAGGCAAAAGGGGTGCAGAAAGAAGCGAGAGGTGCAGAAAGAAAGAAAAGAAGTGCAGAAAAAAGGAACAGAGGTGCACAAAGAGGCAAGAGGGGTGCACAAAGAGGGAAGAGGGGTGTGAAAGAGGCACAAGGAGTGCAGAAAGAAGCAAGAGGAGTGCAGAAAGAAGCAACAGAGGTGCAGAAAGAGGCAAGAGAGGTGCAAAAAGAGGGCTGCAGAAAGAGGCACAAGAGGTGCAGAAAGAAGCAAGAGACGTGCAGAAATAAGCAAGAGAAGTGCAGAAAGAAGTAACAGAGGTGCAGAAAGATGGATGAGGGGCAGAGAAAGAGGCAAGCAAAGTGCAGAAAGAAGCAACAGAGATGAAAAAAGGGGGAAGAGGGGTGGAGAAAGAGGCAAGAGGGGTGCAGAAAGAAGCAAGAGAGCTGCAGAAAGAAACAAAAGAAGTGCAGAAAGAAAGAACAAAGCTGCAGAAAGAGGGAAGAGGGGTGGAGAAAGAGGCAAGGGGGAGCAGAAAGAAGCAAGAGAGCTGCAGAAAGAAACAAAAGAAGTGCAGAAAGAAGAAACAGAGGTACAGAAAGAGGCAAGAGGGGTGCAGAAAGAGACAAAAGGGGTGCAGAAAGAAGCGAGAGGTGCAGAAAGAAAAAAAAGAAGTGCAGAAAGAAGGAACAGAGATGCAGAAAGAGGGGTGCAGATGCAAAAGGGGTGCAGAAAGAAGCGAGAGGTGCAGAAAGAAAGAAAAGAAGTGCAGAAAGAAGGAACAAAGGTGCAGAAAGAGGCAAGAGGGGTGCACAAAGAGGGAAGAGGGGTGTGAAAGAGGCACGAGGAGTGCAGAAAGAAGCAAGAGGAGTGCAGAAAGAAGCAACAGAGGTGCAGAAAGAGGCAAGAGGGATGCGGGAAGAGGGGTGCAGAAAGAGGCACGTTGGGAGCAGAAAGAAGCAAGAGAGGTGCAGAAAGAAACAAAAGAAGAGCAGAAAGAAGCGAGAAGTGCCGAAAGAAAGAAAAGAAGTGCAGAAAAAAGGAACAGAGGTGCAGAAAGAGGCAAGAGGGTTGCAGAAAGAGGCAAAAGGGGTGCAGAAAGAAGCGAGAGGTGCAGAAAGAAAGAAAAGAAGTGCAGAAAGAAGGAACAGAGGTGCAGAAAGAGGCAAGAGGGGTGCAGAGGGAAAAGGGGTGCAGAAAGAAGCGAGAGGTGCAGAAAGAAAGAAAAGAAGTGCAGAAAGAAGGAACAGAGGTGCAGAAAGAGGCAAGAGCGGTGCACAAAGAGGGTAGAGGGGTGTGAAAGAGGCACAAGGAGTGCAGAAAGAAGCAAGAGGAGTGCAGAAAGAAGCAACAGAGGTGCAGAAAGAGGCAAGAGGGATGCAAAAAGAGGGACGAGGGGTGCAGAAAGAAGCGAGAGGTGCAGAAAGAAAGAAAAGAAGTGCAGAAAGAAGGAACAGAGGTGCAAAAAGAGGAAAGAGGGGTGCAGAAAGAGGGAAGAGGGGTACAGAAAGAGGCACGAGGGGTACAGAAAGAAGCAAGAGAGGTGCAAGAATCAGCAAGAGAAGTGCAGAAAGAAGCAACAGAGGTGCAGAAAGAGGCAACAGAGGTGCAAAAAGAGGGAAGAGGGGTGCAGAAAGAGGCACGAGGGGTGCAGAAAGAAGCAAGAGACATGCAGAAATAAGCAGGAGAAGTGCAGAAAGAAGTAACAGAGGTGCAGAAAGATGGATGAGGGGCAGAGAGAGAAAGAGGCAAGCAAAGTGCAGAAAGAAGCAACAGAGATGAAAAAGGGGGAAGAGGGTGGAGAAAGAGGCAAGAGGGGTGCAGAAAGAAGCAAGAGAGCTGCAGAAAGAAACAAAAGAAGTGCAGAAAGAAAGAACAGAGGTGCAGAAAGAGGGAAGAGGGTGGAGAAAGAGGCAAGGGATGCAGAAAGAAGCAAGAGAGTTACAGAAAGAAACAAAAGAAGTGCAGAAAGAAGGAACAGAGGTGCAGAAAGAGGCAAGAGGGGTGCAGAGAGGCAAAAGGGTGCAGAAAGAAGCGAGAGGTGCAGAAAGAAAGAAAAGAAGTGCAGAAAGAAGCGACCCCTGACCTTGACTGGTAGGTCGCTCCCCACCACACAGCTCCGTCTGTGTGCCCTGCTGCTGCCCCCTGGATTGTGCTCGCTTTTCCTTTCTGTGCCCCCTTGCTGCCCCTGATTGTGCTCGCTTTCCTTTCTGTGCCCCCTTGCTGCCCCTGATTGTGCTCGCTTTTTCCTTTCTGTGCCCCCTTGCTGCCCCCTCATTGTGCTAGTTTTTCCTTTCTGTGCCCCCTTGCTGCCCCCTGATTGTGCTCGCTTTTCTTTTTTTCTTTTGTTTTTTTCCTTTCTGTGCCCCCTTGCTGCCCCTGATTGTGCTCGCTTTTCCTTTCTGTGCCCCCTTGCTGCCCCTGATTGTGCTCGCTTTTTTTCCTTTCTGTGCCCCCTTGCTGCCCCTGATTGTGCTCGCTTTTTCCTTTCTGTGCCCCCTTGCTGCCCCTGATTGTGCTCATTTTTTCCTTTCTGTGCCTCCTTGCTGCCCCTGATTGTGATCGTTTTCCTTTCTGTGCCCCTTGCTGCTCCTCATTGTGCTAGTTTTTCCTTTCTGTGCCCCCTTGCTGCCTCTCATTGTGCTAGTTTTTTCCTTTCTGTGCCCCCTGCTGCCCCTGATTGTGCTCGCTTTTTTTCCTTTCTGTGCCCCCTTGATGCCCTGATTGTGCTCGTTTTCCCTTCTGTGCCTGTTTCCCGCCGCTGCGCCCCTGCGGCCCCGCCCCCTCACTGCCCATTCGCTGCCCCATTCCCTGCTCCTCCCTCCCACCTCCCCATTTATGGCGGCCGCTGTGTAGCCGCGCAGCGGACGTGCGCAGCGGGCGCGCCTAAGGCAAGCCCGTCTGCGCCCGTCCGCGCCGTGACCGCGCCCAGCGGATGAAAAAGGGGGAAGAGGGGTGGAGAAAGAGGCAAGAGGGGTGCAGAAAGAAGCAAGAGAGCTGCAGAAAGAAACAAAAGAAGTGCAGAAAGAAAGAACAGAGGTGCAGAACGAGGGAAGAGGGGTGGAGAAAGAGGCAAGGGGATGCAGAAAGAAGCAAGAGAGCTGAGAAAGAAACAAAAGAAGTGCAGAAAGAAAGAACAGAGGTACAGAAAGAGGCAAGAGGGGTACAGAAAGAGGCAAAAGGGGTGCAGAAAGAAGCGAGAGGTGCAGAAAGAAAGAAAAGAAGTGCAGAAAAAGGAACAGAGGTGCACAAAGAGGCAAGAGGGATGCAAAAAGAGGGAAGAGGGGTGCAGAAAGAGGCACGTGGGGAGCAGAAAGAAGCAAGAGAGGTGCAGAAAGAAACAAAAGAAGAGCAGAAAGAAGGAACAGAGGTGCAGAAAGAGGCAAAAGGGGAGCAGAAAGAAGCGAGAAGTGCCGAAAGAAAGAAAAGAAGTGCAGAAAAAGGAACAGAGGTGCAGAAAGAGGCAAGAGGGTTGCAGAAAGAGGCAAAAGGGGGGCAGAAAGAAGCGAGAGGTGCAGAAAGAAAGAAAAGAAGTGCAGAAAGAAGGAACAGACGTGCAGAAAGAGGCAAGAGGGGTGCAGAGGGAAAAGGGGTGCAGAAAGAAGCGAGAGGTGCAGAAAGAAAGAAAAGAAGTGCAGAAAGAAGGAACAGAGGTGCAGAAAGAGGCAAGAGCGGTGCACAAAGAGGGTAGAGGGGTGTGAAAGAGGCACAAGGAGTGCAGAAAGAAGCAAGAGGAGTGCAGAAAGAAGCAACAGAGGTGCAGAAAGAGGCAAGAGGGATGCAAAAAGAGGGACGAGGGGTGCAGAAAGAAGCGAGAGGTGCAGAAATAAAGAAAAGAAGTGCAGAAAGAAGGAACAGAGGTACAAAAAGAGGAAAGAGGGGTGCAGAAAGAGGCAAGAGGGGTGCAGAAAGAAGCAAGAGAGCTGCAGAAAGAAACAAAAGAAGTGCAGAAAGAAAGAACAGAGGTGCAGAACGAGGGAAGAGGGGTGGAGAAAGAGGCAAGGGGATGCAGAAAGAAGCAAGAGAGCTGAGAAAGAAACAAAAGAAGTGCAGAAAGAAAGAACAGAGGTACAGAAAGAGGCAAGAGGGGTACAGAAAGAGGCAAAAGGGGTGCAGAAAGAAGCGAGAGGTGCAGAAAGAAAGAAAAGAAGTGCAGAAAAAAGGAACAGAGGTGCACAAAGAGGCAAGAGGGATGCAAAAAGAGGGAAGAGGGGTGCAGAAAGAGGCACGTGGGGAGCAGAAAGAAGCAAGAGAGGTGCAGAAAGAAACAAAAGAAGAGCAGAAAGAAGGAACAGAGGTGCAGAAAGAGGCAAAAGGGGAGCAGAAAGAAGCGAGAAGCGCAGAAAGAAAGAAAAGAAGTGCAGAAAAAAGGATCAGAGGTGCAGAAAGAGGCAAGAGGGTTGCAGAAAGAGGCAAAAGGGGTGCAGAAAGAAGCGAGAGGTGCAGAAAGAAAGAAAAGAAGTGCAGAAAGAAGGAACAGAGGTGCAGAAAGAGGCAAGAGGGGTGCAGAGGGAAAAGGGGTGCAGAAAGAAGCGAGAGGTGCAGAAAGAAAGAAAAGAAGTGCAGAAAGAAGGAACAGAGGTGCAGAAAGAGGCAAGAGCGGTGCACAAAGAGGGTAGAGGGGTGTGAAAGAGGCACAAGGAGTGCAGAAAGAAGCAAGAGGAGTGCAGAAAGAAGCAACAGAGGTGCAGAAAGAGGCAAGAGGGATGCAAAAAGAGGGACGAGGGGTGCAGAAAGAAGCGAGAGGTGCAGAAAGAAAGAAAAGAAGTGCAGAAAGAAGGAACAGAGGTACAAAAAGAGGAAAGAGGGGTGCAGAAAGAGGGAAGAGGGGTACAGAAAGAGGCACGAGGGGTACAGAAAGAAGCAAGAGAGGTGCAAGAATCAGCAAGAGAAGTGCAGAAAGAAGCAACAGAGGTGCAGAAAGAGGCAACAGAGGTGCAAAAAGAGGGAAGAGGGGTGCAGAAAGAGGCACGAGGGGTGCAGAAAGAAGCAAGAGACATGCAGAAATAAGCAGGAGAAGTGCAGAAAGAAGTAACAGAGGTGCAGAAAGATGGATGAGGGGCAGAGAGAGAAAGAGGCAAGCAAAGTGCAGAAAGAAGCAACAGAGATGAAAAAGGGGGAAGAGGGGTGGAGAAAGAGGCAAGAGGGGTGCAGAAAGAAGCAAGAGAGCTGCAGAAAGAAACAAAAGAAGTGCAGAAAGAAAGAACAGAGGTGCAGAAAGAGGGAAGAGGGGTGGAGAAAGAGGCAAGGGGATGCAGAAAGAAGCAAGAGAGTTACAGAAAGAAACAAAAGAAGTGCAGAAAGAAGGAACAGAGGTGCAGAAAGAGGCAAGAGGGGTGCAGAGGCAAAAGGGGTGCAGAAAGAAGCGAGAGGTGCAGAAAGAAAGAAAAGAAGTGCAGAAAGAAGCGACCCCTGACCTTGACTGGTAGGTCGCTCCCCCACCACACAGCTCCGTCTGTGTGCCCTGCTGCTGCCCCTGATTGTGCTCGCTTTTCCTTTCTGTGCCCCCTTGCTGCCCCTGATTGTGCTCGTTTTTCCTTTCTGTGCCCCCTTGCTGCCCCTGATTGTGCTCGTTTTTTCCTTTCTGTGCCCCCTTGCTGCCCCTGATTGTGCTCTGTTTTTCCTTTCTGTGCCCCCTTGCTGCCCCTCATTGTGCTAGTTTTTTCCTTTCTGTGCCCCCTTGCTGCCCCTGATTGTGCTCGCTTTTCTTTGTTTTTTTCCTTTCTGTGCCCCCTTGCTGCCCCTGATTGTGCTCGTTTTTCCTTTCTGTGCCCCCTTGCTGCCCCTGATTGTGCTAGTTTTTCCTTTCTGTGCCCCCTTGCTGCCCCTGATTGTGCTCGCTTTTTCCTTTCTGTGCCCCCTTGCTGCCCCTCATTGTGCTAGTTTTTTCCTTTCTGTGCCCCCTTGCTGCCCCTCATTGTGCTAGTTTTTTTCCTTTCTGTGCCCCCTTGCTGCCCCCTGATTGTGCTCGTTTTTTTCCTTTCTGTGCCCCCTTGATGCCCTGATTGTGCTCGTTTTCCTTCTGTGTCTGTTTCCCGCCGCTGCGCCCCTGCGGCCCCGCCCCCTCACTGCCCATTCGCTGCCCCATTCCCTGCTCCTCCCTCCCACCTCCCCATTTATGGCGGCCGCTATGCGGCCGCGCAGCGGACGTGCGCAGCGGGCGCGCCGCTGGCGCGCCAAAGGCGCTTCTAAGGCAAGCCCGTCTGCGCCCGTCCGCGCCGTGACCGCGCCCAGCGCCAGACCCCCTGGTCCGGGCATCCCCCGCGCCCGCCACATCAACAGACGCCGAAACGACTCCAGCACCCTCCACGCACTCAACCCCGGAAAAGATCACGCCTGCTACCAGGCCACCCCGAAGCGCACCCAAGGGCCCTTCACCTGCCGGAACTGCAGCTTCGCCAGCACCCGCCCCGCCAAACCACCGCCCAGGAAAGAACCCAACTACCTCCTCAGATGCATCCTCCTCAACACCCGCTCCGCCCGCAAACACGCCATCGAACTCTGGGACCTTCTCGACTCAACCTCCCCAGACGTCGCATTCCTGACGGAGACCTGGCTGAATCCCGCTCAGCCCCCGACATCGCCATTGCCATCCCGGACGGATACAAGATCACCCGCAGGGACCGCACCAACGGAGTCGGAGGAGGCATCGCCATCGTCCACAGGAACACCCTCAGAGTCTCAACCAACACCGACGACACCCTCAGCACCGCCGAACACATGCACTTCCAGATCCACACCGATCCCAACACCACCCTCAGAGGAACCCTCATCTACAGACCCCCGGACCCCGACCACAGTTCAGCGATTCCATCGCTGACTTCCGTCAGCACACACGCCATCGCCTCCACGGACTACATCCTCCTCGGGGACCTGAACTTCCACCTCGAGAACAACAAGGACACCAACTCCACCACCCTGATCGACAACCTCGCCACCCTCGGACTCAGACAGCTCGTGACTACACCCACCCACGCCGCCGACCACACGCTCGACTCCATCTTTTCCGCAAGCCCACACGTCTCCTTCAACCACACCTCCGAACCCCACTGGACTGACCACCACTGCATCCACTTCACCTACAGGAAGCCCACCACGCACCACCGCACCGAACAAATGCCTGGCCGCTGCTGGAGCAGAGTCACGGAAGACCAGCTAACCACAACCTCGCCCTGAGCCCACCCGCCGAACCCTCCGACCCCGACACCGCCGCCCGCAACCTCAGACAGTGGATCGACGACTGCGCCAACACCCTCGCCCCGCTCAAGAATCCGCCCAACAGCCACACCAGCAAGAAAGCCACCTGGTTCACCGAAGACCTCCAGGCCTCCAAACGAACATGCCGAAAACTGGAGAAGATCTGGCTCCACGAACGGACAGCGGACAGCTACGCCGCCCACAAGAGCGCCACCCGCAGTCACCATCACCTCATCAGACCCGCCAAAAGGGCCTCACTCAAAGACCGCCTAGACAACAACGCACACAACAGCAAAGAGCTCTTCAACATCGTGAAGGAACTCTCCAACCCCAGCTCCAACACCAACGACATCCAGCCGTCGCGAGACCTGTGCGACTCACTGGCCACCTTCTTCCACCGCAAAATCGCCGACATCCACGACAGCTTCAACACCACGACCGCCCCGGCAACCACCAAGACCATTGCCCCCACAACCACCAACCGCCTGCTCTCCTGGACCAACATCAACGACGAGGACACCAGCGAGATCATGAACACCATCCACTCCGGTTCACCGCTAGACCCGTGCCCTCACCACATCTTCAACAAAGCCAGTACAGCCATCGCGCCCCATCTCCGGAAAATAATCAACATCTCCTTCAAGACAGCAACCTTCCCGGAAAGCTGGAAGCACGCCGAGATCACCGCCTTACTCAAGAAACCCAAGGCAGACCCCAAGGACCTCAAGAACTTCCGACCCATCTCTCTGCTCCCGTTCCCCGCGAAGGTCACCGAGAAAATCGTCAACAAACAAATGACCCGCTACCTCGAGGAGAACAACATCCTGGAGCCTTCCCAGTCCGGCTTCCGCAGCAACCACAGCACCGAAACCGCCCTCATCGCCGCCACCGATGACATCAGGACCCTGCTAGACAACGGAGAAACAGCAGCCCTCATCCTCCTGGACCTATCAGCCGCCTTCGACACGGTCTGCCACCACACACTACGAACACGCCTTCACGACGCCGGGATCCAAGAGAAGGCCCTGGACTGGACCACATCCTTCCTTTCCGACAGAACACAAAGCGTCCGCCTCGCCCCTTCCGATCCAAGGCCACCAAGATCATCTGCGGCGTACCCCAAGGCTCCTCCCTCAGCCCAACGCTGTTCAACATCTACATGGCACCCCTCGCCCACGTCGCCCGACAGCACAACCTCAACATCATCTCCTACGCCGACGACACCCAGCTGATCCTCTCCCTCACCAAAGACCCTCACACCGCCAAAGCCCACCTCCACAAAGGAATGAAGGCCGTCGCCGAATGGATGAGGACCAGCCGCCTGAAGCTGAACTCCGGACAAGACGGAGGTCCTCATCCTTGGTTCCAACCCTTCAGCCTGGGACGACTCCTGGTGGCCAACATCACTGGGAACAGCCCCGCCACCCACCGACCACATACGCAACCTAGGGGTCATCCTCGACCCCACCCTCTCCATGACTAAGCAGGTCAACGCCGTTTCCTCATCCTGCTTCAACATCCTCCGAATGCTCCGCAGGATCTTCAAGTGGATCCCCACCGAAACAAGAAAAACAGTCACCCAGGCTCCTCGTCACCAGCAGGCTGGACTACGGAAACGCCCTCTACGCAGGAACGACGGCTAAGCTCCTGAGACGGCTGCAACGCATCCAGAACGCCTCTGCACGTCTTATCCTCGACATCCCCGACGCAGCCACATCACACCCCACCTGAGAGACCTGCACTGGCTCCCTGTCAACAAGAGGATAACCTTCAAGCTCCTCACCCACGCACACAAAGCACTCCACAACTCCGGACCAGCCTACCTCAACAGACGACTCAGCTTCTACACCCCCACCCGCCAGCTCCGCTCGACCAGCCTCGCCCTCGCCACAGTCCCCCGCATCCGGAAAACGACCGCCGGTGGCAGATCCTTCTCCCACCTCGCCGCCAAGACCTGGAACACCCTCCCCACCAACCTCCGACAGACCCAAGACCTACTGGCCTTCAGAAGACTCCTCAAGACCTGGCTCTTCGATCAGTAGCAGCACCACCCCCCTCTTCCCCCAGCGCCTTGAGACCCTCGCGGGTATGTAGTGCGCTTTATAAGTGACATGATTGATTGATTGATTGATTGATTGATTGAAAGAAGGAACAGAGGTGCAAAAAGAGGCAAGAGGGGTGCACAAAGAGGGAAGAGCGGTGTGAAAGAGGCACAAGGAGTGCAGAAAGAAGCAAGAGGAGTGCAGAAAGAAGCAACGGAGGTGCAGAAAGAGGCAAGAGGGATGCAAAAAGAGGGACGAGGGGTGTGGAAAGAGGCACGTGGAGAGCAGAAAGAAGCAAGAGAGGTGCAGAAAGAAACAAAAGAAGAGCAGAAAGAAGGAACAGAGGTTCAGAAAGAGGCAAGAGGGTTGCAGAAAGAGGCAAAAAGGGTGCAGAAAGAAGCGAGAGGTGCAGAAAGAAAGAATAGAAGTGCATAAAGAAGGAACAGAGGTGCAGAAAGAGGCAAGAGGGGTGCACAAAGAGAGAGGAGGGGTGTGAAAGAGCCACGAGGAGTGCAGAAAGAAGCAAGAGATGTGCAGAAAAAAACAAAAGAAGTGCAGAAAGAAAGAAAGAAAGAACAGAGATGCAGAAAGAGGGAACAGGGGTGCAGAAAGAGGGTGGATGGGTGGAGAAAAAAGCAAGGGGGTGCAGAAAGAAGCAAGAGAGCTGCTGAAAGAAACAGAAGAAGTGCAGAAAAAAGGAACAGAGGTACAGAAAGAGGCAAGAGGGGTGCAGAAAGAGGGAAGAGGGGTGCAGAAAGAGGCAAAAGGGGTGCAGAAATAAGTGAGAGGTGCAGAAAGAAACAGAAGAAGTGCAGAAAGAAGGAACAGAGGTGCAGAAAGAGGCAAAAGGGATGCTCGGAAGAGGGGTGTGAAAGAGGCACGAGGGATGCAGAAAGAAGCAAGAGAGGTGCAGAAAGAAGCAAGGAGGTGCAGAAAGAGGGATGAGGGGTGGAGAAAGAGGCAAGAAGCAATACGTAACTGAACGAAGTACAAGCAGAG